>CM057847.1:115772960-115789274 GCA_030068395.1 Apalone spinifera
TAAGCCTCATTTGCATAGCTTTGGCGCAAAAGCGCGCTAATGTAGACGTAGCCAGACAGATTTTGAAGTTTAAGAAAATAGCACAAGCACGTAGGGACAAATGATATGCAACACAATAAGATGTTCTTTAAGAATAATATGCGCAAGACACTATGAAGGAAAGTATAAGTCCTCCATTTAGTAGGAAAGGAGAGCTAATAACTCAAGACATGAAGAAAGCTGAGGTATTCAGTACATCTCTTTCTTCAGTATTCACAAAAAAGATCAGGGTAGCTAGATATTCAACTCAGTTAACAACAATGAGAAAGGAACACCATCCAACATAGATAAAAAGCAAGTTAAAGAATGTTTAGATATGCTAAGTATATTGAAGTCAGCAGGGCAATGAAATTCATCCTAGGGTACTTAAGGAACTACCTGAAACCACTTTGGAGCCATTAGGAAGTATTTCTGAGACTTACACAGGATGGATTTAATCCCAAAAAATTAAACACAATTAGTATCTTTATAAGGACTATCTAGGCTATTATTGACTGGTCAGCCTAACTTATAGCCTAAGAAATAGCCAGTATAGATTTGTTCAGAACAGATCATGCCAATTGAATCCAACTTCCTTCTTTGACAGTGTTACTGGCCTGGAAGGTAAGGAGTAAACAAGTAATAGACATGATATATTTTGATTTTTTTAGTAAGGGTTTTGACAGTCTGAGATGACTGCCCCAATAAGTAAGGAGAAAATGGTCTAGACAGAAATTACTACTAATTGGGTACATGACTGATTGACTGAAAGACTATACTCACAATAGTTACCAATGACTTACTAAATAAATTATTCTGGTTTGAGAGTGTGGTCCTGAAGGGATCAGTCTTGAGTCTGGTACTACCCAATATTTTAATTAATTATGTGGGTAATAGAATGGAAAATATGCCAACAAAATTTGAGGTTAACATCATGCTGGAAGCAATAGCAAGCACTTAAGATTGGATTAGAATTTATGACAACCTTGACAAAATGTAAATTGTTCTGAAATCAACAGAGGCAATTGCAAAGTACTCCACCTAGGAAAGAAAAACCCAATGCATAATTGCAATGTGGCGAATAACTGAGTAGGCGATGCTATTGTTGAAAAGGGTCTGAGGCTTATAATGGATAACAAATTGATTGAGTCAACAGTGTGTTGTAAAAAAAGGCTAATATTATCCCTGTTAATATATATGTAGGAGAACATTGTTCTGCTCTATTCAGCACTGGTGAGATCTCAGCTGGATTACTGTGTCCAGTCTTTTATGTGTCACATTTTAAGAAAGATATGGACAAACTAGAGGCAGTCCAGAGAAGAGCAACTAAATTATAAAAGGTTTAGAAAACCTAGCCTTTGGGGAAAAGTTCTTAAAAAATTAGACATAGTTAGCCTTCAGAAAAGGTGAAGCGTGGACCTGATAAACTTTCAAATGTGTTAAGGGCTATTATAAAGAGCATGGGGATAGATGGTTTTTCACTTTCATTGAAAGTAGGACAATAAGTTATTGAATCAATCTATAGTAAGGAAAATTTAAGTTTGGAAATAAATTCTATCCCTAAAAGAGGTGTGCTGTGCTTTTACTGAAACTATGAAAAGAATATAAATCTCACTGATCATGCAAGCAGCACACCCTACTCCCATCTTTGAACATCAGTGACACTTTGACCTTATCTAAATTTATTCATGATATCTTTTTCAAGCTACCATGCTTCATCAAGACATAACATTCTTCCTGTACATAAGCTTGTAAGGGAAATAACAGAAACCCCATCACTGGAGGGTTGTTGGTGTTTTGTTTTGTTTTTTTTTTAAAGAGGCTGGACAAATAACTGCAAAGTATGTTTTAGGTTTACTTGGTGCTGCCTCAGTTCATATGGCTGGACTTGATGACCTCTCAAGGTTCCTTCCAACCCTCCATCTATGACTTCTATCAAGAGAGCTAGAGATAATTATTGAACTGGCTTTATAAGCATTCTGAAAACTGTGAAACTTTAAGGAAAACTTGTTTAACTAGGAAACCTTTCTGGTAAAAAAATTCTTTTATTCCTTACATGATTGGAAATGGCATAAGCATCTCCTTTATGTTTATCAGCAAATGTTTCTACTTAAATGAAAGACTTCATATATTTATGAATAGTACCTACTACTATTATGTGGCTACTAAAATATGTATAAGGCCTTCCCTAATATAAGATGACTTTTAATTACAGTATGTTTACTGATTGAGGAATTAATTAGTTTTCTGACAGTGCTTATACATTTTTTCTTTTTGCTAAATTCAAAACCTAAGAACCATCCCTCCACAAATTAATAATTAAGGCCTTTTTTGATTATTTTAGTAAAAACAGTTTTGTATGAATCATAAGTTTAGAAAAAATGAATTTAAAGCTAAAGAATGTTTATATATAAAAGTAAAGTGTTTGGACTCACTTGCAAGAAGAATTTGAGCTCCTAGAAAATCATAATGAAACCAAAGGAATATTTCAGAATATTGAATGAATACAAAGACTGAATACTAAAGTTAAAAGTATTCAGAGTTACCTCCATTAGTATAAAGATATTTACCTCTCTGTTGCATAAGTATTAGCAGCTTTTATATTGATAAACTTATGTTGCCGCTCGGGCTGTCTCATGAGTTGTTGAACCAATAAAAGAGTGATAGTAGTTAATATTTAAATCTAACTTAGCCCTAAAACAAGTGCTCTGTGTTTCCACTGGAACTATGAAAAGAGTATAGAACTCACTAATTAAGCAAGCATCAGACCCTACTCTCACCTCTGAACATCAATGACACTTTGACCTCATTTAAATTTGTTTATCACATCTTTTTCAATGTACCATGCAGCATCAAGAAACAGCATTCTTCCTGTACAGCGCTACTTTTGCAACATCTCCCAAAGCTGTAAGGGTGGTAGAAAGTTTGCTAATGCACTGCCAAGGAATTAGATTGAAATGTTGTTTTTTAAAATAGGAAATGGAAATTTTGCTGTAATTTAAGACAGTAAAAGCTTATTTTCTCAAACTTGAAATGGCTGAAGACTTTCTAAAAAAGGAGACATCAAAGAATAAAGAACAAGTAGATTTAAATTGAATTTTAAACTCCATTTTTCCTGTTTGAAAATCACTTTTTGAGTATATTCTTTTAAGTAACCAAATGTAAATAATTTTGAGATTCTTAAATTCAGTTAATATTTTTGCCCATTTATAATTTTTAATAATATACCAGACAGGACTTACCTACCTTCAAAGCAAATTTTTTTGACAATCTGTAAATGGTGGTTTTTTTATCTATGAACATGTACTGTAGGACTCTCTACTAATTTTGGAAAATCACTTCAGTCTTATCTGGAGGAATGCATCCTCACTAGTGTTAGGACCACTCTTAAAGGTGTAATCTCTGTTAAGCTCTCCACAGAGAGGCATAAGAGATTGTAACTGAAACAACGATTGTTAACAATTTATATTGTTTTCCTTTAATAACAAAATATTTATAATTAATGGTAATTAGCTACATGTTTTTTTTATCACAGCATTCCCTAAGGCAAGAAACAGTGGAAGCTACAAACCTGAACTGTCATTAAGGCAATTAAGATGTGGCCCCTTCCATTTCTTTTTTCTCCACACTATAAATGTTAGTATTTTTTGAATGATTTTGCTCTGTCCTAAATTACTTGAAAAGTCTTCTTCTGTCCCACACAGTAGCTGGAAAGAGCTTTAGACAGTGGGAATAACTTCTATATGTTTCCTTTTTTGGGCAGAGATTCCACATCAATAAGATGATTGATGAGAGCCAGTCAGAACATTTTGATGCAACAAATTTGAGTGAGAATATGCTATTTCATTCTAGCTGGAATATTTGGTTGAGACACTTCCGCTGCACCAAAGATTTTTCTCAGGGAAAGTTTCTTTATCTAGGATTTTCTGGTCTTTTTCAAAGAGAGACACTCTAGTCCAATGGCTAATGAACTGGCCTGGGAAGTAGGAGACTTAGATTTAAGATCTTGCTGTGTTTGAGCCTCCTCCCATATTGCAACCTGGTAATTAATTGGACCAATCTTAGGCCCAGAAAACTTTCTAATTGAAAACCTCAGGCTTTGATCCAAAAATGGACTCTTTGATAATCTACTTTTTGAAAAAAAAATGTGCAAGATTTTGTTCAAATGTGAGAGAGCAAATTTTGAAACCTGAAAGTTACCATGGAACAGAATTGTCATCCTTTGGAAAGCCTTACAATCAGGTGGTAGTCAAACCAGAATGTGATTCCAGTGTAATAGTTTAGCAAGGGGGGAGGGGGCTGATCTTGGTATCCTGAAATCCCTGAGTTTCTTTGGACACTGGGAGATGCAGTCACCTATGTTGAGCAGTATGCTGCCAGCTTGATCTTGCTTGTCTATGCAAAGCTCCAGAGCAAGCAGCGGCCCCTATCATAGATTCATAGTGACCCTGCAGCCCAAGCCACTGGAGTCTGCTAAGTATGGATGAATTCTTCTTGCAGGGTCATCTGTCAACAAGGGGGATTCACATTCCAATTTCTGGCCCTTTTCTGGCCAGGTCACATCAGTTACCTCAGCTGGGCAACTCTGCTCTAGGACTGAAGGTTCTCTATAATGCCTGGCACTGGAGTAGGCAGGAGACAGTTTAGGTGAGTGTGAAGGGGATCACGTTAAAGGCTAATACACAATGATCCTACAACTAGTTACAGAGCAGGGGATTGGAGTAGTAGAGTGAGCTCCAGTGGACAAGTTGTCGGGAAATCTTCTTTCTTTGCACGTGCACTTTCCAACACTGGATCAGTTTCAGCAGGCAGTGACAGGTCTCCAGTATCTTTGCAATTCTCTCTTTTCAGTGTCTTCTGGTCCACATGTGTGTGTTTGTCTCCCACACATTATATATTCATATAGAGGTGAAAGTAAGCTGGTGTGCTGCTCCAGCAAGAAGGAGTCAGCTGGCTGGGGCACTTGTCTGCAAGAGGAAGCATGGCATGCTCTCAGGGGCTATCCTGCTGGCTGCCACACTAAGTAGCAGGATGGTGAGTTAAAGGGGCCAGCTGGGGTTGCATTTCCCCCATCTGCCCAGGACTGCCCCGACAGAGATCTTCTCCCAGGGTGCCATTTAGAGAATGTGGGGAAGAGGTTGAAGGGCTTGCTATGCCCTTTCCAATCTGGGAATGAGAGAAAAATACAAAAGTGCTTTTTCCCTCCTGGTTTGGAAGTGGAGGGACAGAAGATTGAGTGACTCACACTGTGGACTTTCCTCTCACTCCCTGATAGTGATGAAGGAAAATAGCAAGTAGCCTGCTGGTACAAATCTGGGGAAGCGGGAGCCTTCAGTGCCCTGCCCTCCCTAAATCACACCCTTGCCCCCTGCACTCTCTTCTTCCCACACTTATCCCAGCCCTGAGGTCTCCTACACCCCTATTCTGATTCCTTCATCCACTCCAACCCAC
Organism: Apalone spinifera; assembly: GCA_030068395.1. Taxonomy (NCBI): domain Eukaryota; kingdom Metazoa; phylum Chordata; order Testudines; family Trionychidae; genus Apalone; species Apalone spinifera. The sequence goes on from CM057847.1 coordinate 115,778,430, forward strand.
TGCCCTGAGCCCCTCCTTCCATCCCTAATTCTGACTCCTTCACCTCTACCCCTCCTCTCACACACACATCCCAGACATGCCTGGGTAGCCAAAAATTACTGTACCAGAAGTTCAGTATTCAAATAATTCATGTATTTTTAAGAAAATTGGTATTTTAACAGCATTCCAATTCCTTCAGATTTAAGACTACATCACTGCCTGCTACTGGCTTGAAAAGTAGCCTCCCAAAACATCTGATGAAACTGTTTTTCAGCTTTTCAAATTGACTCCTTCCAGGGGGTTTGACGAAAAGCTCAGGTAGCTCTCGGCAGTTGATAGCATGAGAAAAAGAAATATAATTCAAAATAAACTGTATAACTCAAGAATAGAAGGTAGATCATCAGTAGCTGTTGGAAAAACACATAGTATGTAGCGAACTTAAAGGGTAGGATTGGGAAAGAGAAGTTGTATAGTTCCTTGACTAGCAATAAATGCAGTTAATTCACAGCATCCATTTACTCTCATCTTTCACTTCCCTTGTGTTTTAATATTTACTGATCTTTTAAAACAGGATTCATTTTTGAGTGGGAGTAGCCCAATTATTTTTCTTTGGAATCAATTAATTGCATTAGTCTTTCAATTATGATGTTCTGTCACTGGAACATATAAACAAATGTCTGTGAGTGCCTGATGGGAAACAGACTGGTTACAGACTGGTTATCTCAAATTGTATTGCTGTGTTCTCATTTCCTGATGTTTATCCATGCTTCACCTCTTCTTTTCTCTTCTTTTTTAGTATCCTCTCTCTAGACTCAGCCACCTTCTCATATGTTCCAAGAAGCATGACTATATCAGCTTCATGTGTAAGTTCCTTATTCATTTCAATCTATAATGCAAAGTTGCTTTCTATAAAGCTGCCTAATTCATGAATTCTGTATTTTTATCAATCTTGTGCTCATATTCTGCTTCTTTGCCCCTATAGATAATCTTGCTGCTATTAATAAGAAAACATTGTTTTTAGCATCTTGCTATCTGAAATATCTTTCTCTGTACCTCTGCCTCATTTTCCATCTCACAGAGCCTTGGTCTACACTAGGGAGCCATTTCTAAATAATCCCGCTTATGTCAAATGAATAAGTGGAGCATCCACGCTACCAAACCTGTTATTTTGAAAGAACGGGCTGGTTATTTAGAAATCTGTGCCCCCCATTTTGTGTCCCACGATGGGGGAGGAAATGGAGGATTGGCATGTAAGATGCGGCCATAGAGAGGAGCCCCTGAAGGCACGCATTGTATCTTGCTTGACCAAGCAGCCACAGGAAGTCTCTGCCCTGACAGTGCCCTCCCCAGAGTGCTTCTGGGGGCTCTAAGTCTGAGGCAGGTGCCAATCAGTGTGGATGTGCTGTTTCAAAATAATTCTAACTTACTTCAGTGCTTCCAAATAATGGGAATACACTATTTCGATTTTGTTAAATTGAGAGTTATGTCAAATTTAGTTATTTCAAAATATTTCCTAGTGTAATATTTCCTAGAGGTCCCTAAGAGATCTCTCTTTTCTCTTTTGCCTGCTAATTTCACCTTCCCTTCAAGAAATGTTTTAATTATGCAAAGTCTCCCACCATTTTCTCCTGTACTATATATTGTCAACTGCCTGTATTTAATTGTTTCCAGCATTTAGAGTATAGTTTGTATGGATGTTACTCCATAGATGAAGTTATATATAAAGATAAATTGTAAAAGCTATGTAAACATCTGTTATCAAGGCAAAGAAGGTTTTGGAGGTAAAACCCTGTGCATCCAAATCTGCTTACCTCAAGTGCGGAATGAATATACACCATGCTCTTCGCTTTCAAGGAACATGAATAGTGTGCAATTAAAACTTACTGCTTCATGCAGTCTTGATGCATGCACCTATTATAAATGTACTTTAAAAGCTCATAATGAAGAATTTTGAGGAACATTACTGGCTGGCAGGCAGAAATTACTGTAGATAGGACAGAAAATGCAGATGCAAAAAATCAGATACTGTGCAAACACTCAGCTATGATGTTTAAAACATTACTGATAATTCTGCATAAGCAGAGTGAATAGAAAGAGTTGGGCGTTGAGAAGATTATTTTAAACAGATGATGATACACTCCAAATATTAATCAGGCATTAGCAAGGAAATTAACTAATAAACAAGTATTTTTGAGAATGAACAATTCTTGGAAAAACATATGCTTTAAGTCTGCAGCTGCAAATAAGACAAATTCCAAATATCTCCAGTAAATTTGGAAATATTACTTGAGAAATGTCTGATTTCTGATCATATACCTTTTTAGATCTGTTTCAGCAATCCTCATAAAGGCCAAATACACTAAACACAATTTATGTTTTGTTTCAAAGAGAGTTAAATGTATCATACAGAAATATTCAATATAAAATATCTAGGAGCAGTCATGCATATGGAAAAAAGCAGGATAAAATTGCATGGAATTAGTGCTTGTGCACCCATGCAAATAACTAAATGTTTTGTTTGTAGGAATGCAATGATCAGAGAAATCTGTATGAATTAGATGAAGAGTTATAGTTCAGTTGTGCAGTTTATTTAAACTGTGTGTATTCAAAACTTGACACGTGTGTGTGTGTGTGTGTGTGAGCGAGAGAGAGACACAGCATGGTGCTATCTTTCTCTAGTTGTCTTTTATCACAGCATACACAGCCTACACTGCATGTGAACCCAAGTCATATACTACATGATGGTCCGGTGTGCTTCCTGTACCCAGGCTGGACAAAGGTACATGCATGTACATAGCATTATATCCGTGTTCATACTCTGCAGTGAGTACATAATGTTGACCTTACCATTTTGGGGTGATATAACAGGGACATACTGTAGGAACCACTTCATAGTATGATATTGGTACCATCCCCTTCCCTCACACATTTGCCTATGACAGTTCATGTTGCCATTTAAAGACTTGTGCTGCAAAATTGGGTGGAAGACATATAGCAATGACTGATGACAATCTGTTTCTGCTCCTGCTCTTTATTGTGGGACAGACAGTTATTCAGTAAAGAGGGCACTCAGCGAGATGATGTATGGAATTTGGGCAGCATTTTCTGGATTTCTGGGTCAATGGCAATTTATTCAGTTCACACTGAAGATCTGTTGAATGCTGGTATTGGTAATTGTTCTGTTGACAGTCTCATCTGGTGCAGGAAAACCAGTGCGGTGTGATAGGAGCTCATCATTCTAGAAATCTGGGGTGACTAGCAATGGCTTCAGAACTGAAGAGACAAACTTTCAGTTAGTCTCTGGGGCTATATGAGGAGCTTAAACCAAACTTCCAGCTCCAGAAAACTTGATTCAGGGGAGCTATGTAGATTCAGAAGCAGGTTGTTATTGCTCTGTGGAAACTATCCACCATAGACAACTATAGGTCTGTTTCCAATCCCAGTGGGATTTGCAAAGTCTACTATAGGGGTTGAGGTTCTGCAGGTCTGTGGACAATTAACACTATTCTTTATTCAAGGTAGTTGCCATTGAAAACTTCCAGAAATAATGGTGGAACATCTTGGTCATAAAGATTAAAACTTGTTGTAACCTTACATGTTATAGTCCATATTTAGCTATTTGCTAGTTAGAAAATGGGGTATCTTTTCCCAAAGAAAACATTGACTTTTTTCTCAAACCCCATTTTCAGCTGAAAACTGAAAGTTTTCATTGGGAAAAATCAAAGAAAAACAATGCAGTTTTTCACAGTATATTGTAATGTTCTGTTTCAGGATAGTTTGACATGATATATATATTCATACGTGCAGTCACTGTTCCTCATGGGAATTTTAGTTCATACCTTTATTCCCCTCCATGGCATATTTGAGACTACATTCATATTCACTGCTATTTCACATCTTACTTACTCATTTGATGCATCATGGGAGATGTAGTGTGGCCAACGAGCATATTCCATAGAAAAGAATGGGGGCATGAGGCACTGCAGAGAAAAGGGCAATGTAGCTTAATACAAAAAAATCAAAACAACAACAACAACAACAAAACCCCCCAAAAACAAAAAAACCTTTCAATTTGAGAATGTCAAAATAAAATGTCATCACTTCTAAGTAAAATAATTTTTATTTTGTTTTTTCCTGGGATGTTCACTTTTTTCACCGGTCAGATTTTCTGCTTTCTATAAGGTAAAAACATGTATTAATTGGCCTTACTTTCTACAGTTTCTTCCTCTACAAGCTCATCTCTGTTCTCCCCCAAAACCTGAAACGCCAGTCCTTGGCTTCTGACAGCTGCATTGTGCTGTTCTAACCTACACAGGTTTGTAACAGCTCCCAATGGTGCATCTACACTGCATCGTTATTTTGAGATAACTAGCATTATATCAAAATAACAATGTAAGTGTCTACAAGCCATTCCATTATTTTGAAAATAATTTCAAAATAATGGATGGCTTATTCCAAAATCTGTAAACCTCATTCTATGAGGAATAATGCCTATTCCGAAATAGCTAATCTGAAATAAGGCGTGTGTAGACACTCCACTGCTGCTATAATCCCTCTCCAGGGCCATTCTAAGTTGTTCCTTCCCAGTGCCTCCTGGGGCTCTGAATCGAGATAGGCTTTCGTAATGTAGACATGCCGCCTCGGACTAATTTTGAGGCTTCCTTGCAGTATAGATGTGATATTTCAAAATAAGCTATTTTGGAATACCCCAAAGTGAGATGACTGTCTGAACATGGGGCCTCCTTCCTGTCAATCCCCTTTTCTATTCTGAAACTGGGTGGGGCTGAAAGGTGCATGGGCCTATACTGGGCTGTGCTAGTTCCATTTCATCTGCCTATTTCCCCAACATTAATGGAATCCTTAGATGGACAGATTTAAAGCCCATTTATGCTGCAGAAACAGATCAAGAGTCACAATGTGGGCCAGATTCTACTTGAAAGTATCTTTTCTCTAATTTATGGATTTTCTTATACTGGGACTTTCCTTTTATTACCAAAACTTCTTTCTGTGTTTTCCCCTGTGCAGGAGGACCTTTTTGTATACAGAAGCCCTGTGAAGTCATACCAAAATCTAATGAGGATGTGACTATTCAGGTAAAAACACAGCTGTCTACATTACTAGTTAAGTCACTGTTTGGATTATTTTGACATCCAGTGCCATAGATATCCACTGTTCTAGTTCTTCCATAAACTCTTAGGAGTTAGGAGTGATTATTAATATTTTATTTTATTTATGTTTGTTCCTATGAGCTAGGGAGCTTGACAGGAAGAACGACACTTATTTTGAGAGCCTGAACAGTAAATTGTCAGTCTGCAGTTTGCTATTTACAATATAATCTATAGGGGAAAAGTTGTCAAAGCATAATTGCTGGAAGACAGAGGTGACTGCATTTATACAAGCTGCCACATTCCAAAACCCAATCTTAGAAGTTTCATTAAAACTACCATAGATTCTAATTACAAACGCCCCACATTCCCTTTTACAAATAATAAAAAAGCATGCAATGCTGAATAAACATACTGATACTCTGTTGCTTTCTGGCTAACATCCATCAGACTGTTACATGAATCAGCATGCAGCTAAAACAGGTTTCCAAATAGAATATTTTAAAACATATCTTATAGGCTGGGAGAAATAATAGTAGAGAAAAAAAATCCTCTTATCGCTAATGCTTATCTCTCAAAACAAAAATTAAACCCAGTATATAGGGGAATTTGGGAAAGTGCGAGTGGAAAGGCTTTGTATTTTGGGGGACTGGAGAGCAATATTTTTATGCTGCAGTTCTGCACTCTTGCTACTTGCCTATTTATTGTTTAACCAGTCTTTACCTGATTTGTTTGAACTGTAAGCCCTTTAGAGAAGGAAGACAGTTTCTCATTATGTTTGTATAATGCATAGCACACAATGGGGCTTCAATTCCAAGTGGATATGTTGGGAGCTAGCAGTCAGAAGCTCATAATTATTTGAAGCAAGGGAGAAAAGTGCCAGCTGCATCATATCAACAAAGAGGCCTTCTTACCCTGGGGATTCTTGATGTGCACAAGAACATTAGACAAATGTCTGCTAGCAGGAGAACAAAGATTGCCTTGCTGGAGGATTAGGCCCCAACCATTGTTTTCCAATCAAAAGACAATGATAGGCAGCTTGGAAAAAACTCAAACTTCAAGTTCCTATTTGAAAAATGTATGTGAGGAGAGGCTCACTTGAGGATCACAACGTTGTGTACCTATGGCGGTCACTTTAGCCTAAAAAAATATTACATTTGTCAATCACTGCTGACAAGTTGGGGATACTTTCCCTTCTTAGTTCACCATCTTAAATCCAGATTGACTTTACAAAGATATGGATTTTCACTAGTGAAAGTGGCATCAGAATCTGGTTCATGAACGGTTGTGATAAAGAGAGAGATATCCTTTAGACAATGACAAGGACAAAAACAAACAAAATAAAACCAAACAAAAACAACCAACCACCCAGAAATGCCAACCCAAGGTATTTATTCTATGATCAATGGAAATAAAAACTCCGGTTAAGGAGGATTAGTAACATCACTTCTTAGCAATATCTAACTTATGGAACTTAATATTCCAAAGTGTTTTAGTTGATATAGGCAATTGTAAATTGACAGACTGATATGATTATATTATAATTACTAAAAGTGTTGTGAAGGTACACTAATGGTGTTAAAAGATTATTAATCAACAGTCTTAGAGCCTGACTTTTAGGGATACTGAACAATCTCCAATCTCTATAGGGTCAATGGTAGAGTAGGTACACAAGTGTGGGTGCACATAATCTCTTGAATTCAGGTGCTTAGAAATAACAATGCCAGTATAAGCTAGGGTGACCAGATAGCAAATATGAAAAATTGTGATGAGGGGAAATAGGGACTTATATAAGACAAAGTTCCTAATATCAGCATAGGGTGCTTATCTGCAAACCTTCTTGGAGACACTCAATAATTCAGATGATATGATGTTAATAAAGCGCTGATACCCTTGCTTATTTTATTTAGTACTTTACAAGTAGTCCTATGGATCTCAATAGAAGTATACAGAGCACAACATATTACGGAATGTGAGTAAGGGTGGCACAGGATGTAGACTCTAGTTGACAATAAACTTTAAAAAACAACAATGGTGTTTTCAGGAAGATCATCAATGTATTGTAGGTTCCTCAGGAAGTCAGAGATGTGTCAAAGATAGCTAGAAGTACTGGTAGCAAAGGATAGGAGGACAGAGTCCACACAGTTGGACAACCTGCCCATGAACTTGTGTGAATAAGCCGCATCTACCCTGACTGAATTTGAGGAAGTGGTTTTTACCCATGAAAGCTTATGCCCAAATAAATCCTTCTGGAGGGACAAAGGACTGAGAATTGTGTAGCAGCATGTTGTTAACAAGTATTCTAATTGACTGTAATTAAATGTAATGCAATTCAATTAAATTAAATGTACCCATTACAATTTAGAATATGTAATGAGAACAATACTTGTAAACAATGTCTTTTGTTTCCACAGAGAAAAGTAAAAAAAACATTAAGATAACTCTTGGCCATTTCCCCCCTCTAATGTATATGAATCAAAGTTTACTTCTCAGCTGAACGAGGTTGTTTACCAAAGTAATATTGCTATGGCTCCAGTCACCCAAAAATTATGCTTGTGGATCCTGAGCTTTGAAAACTCTATAACCTAGAATCTAAAGAAATATCACCATGATTAAAAGATCTCAGCTAATTAGTGAAGTTAATCTGGCTGGGAAAAGGGATGAAAATGGATAATACAATTTAGAAAAACTCTTGAAACTTTCCATTTTTTCAGTCAGCTGTGCAAACAATAACAAACCTTAAATAGGTTTTGCTGCAGATTTGTGAGACTCTAATGCAGAGGTTCATGTACTGAGCCAATTGTAACTCTTTATTCACATTTCCACAAATCTCTATTGGCTTTTAGACATGGAAACCTGGCTGTCCTCAATCATCCAATAATTATACAGCAGCTGAACTCTGAGGCACTACTGATACCTCCTTCTACTGAATTAGTCCCAACCAATCAAAGCAATAAGTCCTGAAACAAATCAATGTTTTGAAAGCACATTAAAAAAATAAAACCCAAATCTGAACCCCTTGCAGAGAATTTAACCAGGAAACGGACATGGCCAGAGAGAGAGAGAGAGAGAGAGAGACTCCATCCAGTCTATTAGGCACTTTGCCCTTGCTTTTGTACCAAAGATGCTCAGCCAATAGGGTGACTGAGCATTAGGTGGAACATTTCAGCTATATTTGGTAACATTAAACTACCAAATTAGGGTTTGATAATAGTAGGAATCTGATGCTGGCAGATTTGTCCTATGTGTAGTAGAAGGGAGAGCCTAACACCTTTCAGCTGCTCTGAATAAGCAAAGGCATGTCCTAAGCAACTGTCTTCTTGCTGCAACTTCTCAGTCTCCCTTGCTGGTCACTTTCTCTTTTTTGATTAAGAAGACCAGCAATGGAGAGAGAACATGGCATGAGGATATATCAATGCTACTCTATCTAACGTTCTTTGGTGGTCTTCTTTCACTATGGTTTCTCATTTCTTCCAGTTTTCCCAAAGATGAGTTTCCTGTTAATCTTTATTGCATATTTATTTTTCTTTTGAATATCTAGATTGGAGTCTGCTCTATAACCCCTCAGTTTTCTATACAGCACTTTGAACACATCTATCCTGGCTGGGATTAATTCTTCTGCTCGAAAAGTAATGAAATTGATCAAAGTGGATACATTTGTTAGTGGAGACTGCTGATTGGCAGTCTTCTGTTACTGAGCCTATGTCTAGATTGCAGGCTTCTTTCAGAAGAAGTTCTTTTTGGAAGAGATCTTTCAAAAAAAATTCTTCCAAAAGGGAGCACCCACACACACAAGTGCATTGAAAAAGTGATCTGCTTTTTCAAAAGATAGCGTCCATTCAATGTGGATTCTATCTCTCATTTAAGCTATGATTACTATGGATGGAGTGGCCACCAGGAAACCTGTACTTTTTCCTCTTCTTCCAAAAGAACTCCCTCTTCCCCATCCAGACACGCCTTTTTGCAAAAGAGCTACTTTTGGAAAAAGGCTTCGTCCTCATAGAAAAAGGATTACCAACACCGGGAAAAACCCTCTGCTCTTTCAATTTACTTTCAGAAGAATGTGATTGCAGTGTGGATGTAACTCAGGTTTTGTTGGAAAAACAGCCATTTTTCCGACAAAACTTTGTAGTGTAGACATACCCTGACACCTGATCTTGGATCATACTGATTCAATTGCAGAAGGAAACCTACAGGAGCGTTACCTAAATAAAACATATGTTTGATCAATAACTTCTACAAAGGTGAAGCATAATATATGTTAGGACTTATTTATATTGCCTCAGAACTTCTTGCATTTTGTGTGCCTGTTTCTTTAAACTAAAATTTGTCAGCAATGGCAATGATAGATTGTAATGTAATACTTCTTAGTCTGGATTTTGGGGAAAGCATTGCTCAGATGAAATGAGGACTGGATCATCCAAAGTTCTTCCAAAACTCTCAGACTTTTGGGTAACATTGAGCTGTTTCAGATAAAGCCATGCTGGTCACTTTATATGACAATTAGGACTCAGTGCTATTAGAATCTCAGTAGTTCTAGCTAAATTTGTTAGATATTTTGGATTCCTTTAAACCTTGAAATTCAGGGAACCTCAAAGAGCATGAACTCATAGAAATCTGCATTAATACCATCACTTGAAATTTCAAATATATCTAATCCAGTTGATAAGGGAATAATTTTAACTGCAGCATGCAATTTTAAATGGACAGTATACTGGCTAGCTATCTCACAACAGGGAAACACTATAAACGAACAAATGTTAATTTTTTCAGAAAGGTCAACAATAACTGGCATACTATTTTGCCTTCTAAAATCGCTGTGATCTGATTTTTTTTTCTTATTGAGGATGGAAGAGATTTTAAAAGAATAAATTAGTTTTTCCTCAGACTCTTGTAATATGGGCATGCCATTATGCTGGAGCCTGTATTTCAAATTTAAAATAACAAATGAAAATTCATTCATCTTGAAGCTGTACATTTGGTTTCTTTTTATTACATATTTTTTTCACTACAACTTTTGTATACATAGATTTTTAAGGCCACAGAGAATCAAACCATTAAGATCTAGTTTGACAAAACATAACACCGGCAATACAACTGAACCCTGAATATCCTTCTCTAGCCCATTTGTGGTTGAATTTATGCATATTATTTCTAAGTAGAAGTTTTTATTTAATGACACCCCGCACCCCAGTGACAAGGGGGTCATCTTTTTCAATTATTAATTATCCTCAATCAGTTAAAAATCTTATTTCCTTGTTTGTACTTATAGTTTCAACTTTAGTTCAGGAATATAAGATAAAGACTAAGTCCTAGTCTGCACAAGTATTCTAGGGTATGTCTACAAGGCAAAGTTATTTTGAAATAATTTTACTAGCATCTACACAGCCAAACTGCTATTTCAAAATTAATTTGAAATAGCAGAGCGCTTATTTCAAATTTGGTAAACCTCATTCCAAGAGGAATAATGCAAAATTCGAAATAGCTATTTTGAAATAAATGCTGTGTAGACACTTATTTCGAAATAGGGGGCCTACAGCCTTCCCATGGTGCCCTGGTCGCCACTCCAGCCTCAACAAAGAACACTCCTCTCCCTCCCTCCTCCCCGGAGCCCTTAAAGGGATTGACTCTGGCCACAGTACCAAGCCTGCCAGCCCAGAGTCAGTAGTCACTGCCCCTGACCCAGTGGCCCAAAACATGAGCCAGGAAGCCACTGGTAGCCAGCCCTCCACTGCTCCCCAGGAGCAGTCTGCCAGCTCCC
>CM057847.1:115795475-115822410 GCA_030068395.1 Apalone spinifera
TTTGCCTAAAAAGCAAGTACCGTCCAAACCCAGTCATAGATTTATTCATAGATCTATTCAAAGATGTATTTTAGTCATTTCTGGTTTAAATCGAGATCCCTTCCCTTTATAACTCACTTATCCTCCGCCATTCCCTAGTCAAGGGTTGTATATACTGACCCAATAGCCTATCTTGAAAACTAGAGCCAATCAACAATTTTAAGCATCATTTTCGTTTTTAGTGACCCAGAATTAGTAAAGTTTGACTACGTTTATTTCAGAAGCATTTTGGCTGTAGAGCAGTGTTATCAATAAACTACAACCTATGCTAGAACAGGATACTACACTCCAAGAGGCTCTGGGAGACAGATCCATAGTCTCCTACAGACAACCACCTAACCTCAGGATGATTTTTACAACAACCACAGGACATACCACACTAATACAAACCTTGAATTTTAGATTTTTTTTGGCTATAATTTCAAGGGATAATATTGTTATTTACTTTGAAGCATTTTGTATTAATTTAAATGTGCACAGATGCGAGACACCATGGGGAAGTTAAACGATTATGCAATGACAGATGTTGAGATTAAAAAAATAAAGCTTTTAAACAAATCACAAATTAATATGAAATGACAAAATATATAAGGTAAACATCCTTAAAACAAACTCTTACATTCTCCATAAGTCTTTTTCTTTCTCTACCTGCAAATTTTTATTAACAATGGAAATATTTTGTGTAGTTTGTTTGTGTGCAATGACATTGTTATTTCCAGATAAATATCTAATCTTTCCAAACCTAACTTGTATGGCACATAGAAGAAAACTTGATTATTTTCTTTCAAATTACTTTAAGAATGTCAGGTTCCCAGTCTAAGTGTACTGTTAAATTGGGTACCGAGTGATATGTGCAAATTCTGGCATTTAATGGTCACCGCTATATCAAAAACATCAGTACAGTTGTTATGATAAGAACTCAATACAATTTTTCTATTATACAGAAAGTAAGTGTTTAGATGGCCTACTTATCTTTTCTATTTTGTAATTCATTTATATTACTTTCTGTTTTAAAAGTTTATGTATGTGTATATATGCATACACACTTTAAACACAATGGAAAATAAGCATGTATATATAAAATAAAATCAAACTTGTGTTGTATTAGAAGGTTATTAAGGTTTTCATTATCAATCTATTGACTCTGTAGCTTGCTATAAAAGGTTTACTTTAATTGAATATCCTGTTTATTCAGTTAACCAGCATTATTTTTTTTTCTATTTGTCTTTACTGATCTGAGAGGAAACAAACATGCTGTTTTCTCATTTACCGCCTAAAAATCATAGAAAGAGCCTAAAAGGCATCTTTAGGTTATATCCGGATTAGACTGATTCTAAGCAATGCTGCTTGAATAATACAGGGCCATGTGATTTCAACAAAGTCAATTTTAGGAAATACGAAATCTGTCACATGTGGCTATAGGCTAGGTATTCGTAAAAGCTTTCCAAGAAGCATGTCTTTGTAAAGTGTGAGGTGTGATGGTTCTCAAGACAATCACTTCATAATCACAAATTTTGGAATGGCCACTATAACAACAGCACATAGGGAACAGTAATACCAGGGGAAGGAAAAATTGTCTTTGGCTTGCTTTAAATAACATTTTGCAGTTGGAAGCAAAAAGGAGAAATGTAACCATGTGATCTTTAACTTTTGGTGAGTTGCAAGACTTTGCAAGGTGACCTCAATATATTGCACAAAGTGATTTTAAAAATATTGCAAGGGTTTTCCCATTTATACTTAATATTGCTAACGTCATTTTATGTATGACATTGAAATTTTTTTGTTGTACTTACCATTTTCACACTACTTCTGCTTACAAAGGGGTGAAGTAACTGAAGACAGTGAAGAGCTTCCTTTACTAGTGTGCTATTTGAGGCAGGTAAAAACATTGCCATTATTGGTCTCAATCTGTTTTGAACAGGCCAGTAAGGGTCTCTTTCTTTGGGCAATGGAGGTAATCAGTAATGCTTGAGAGCACCCTTCCACAAACTTTGATTATTAGGAAATGTGATTTTCAGGCATCATGGGTAAAGTGTGTGACCTTTACTGGGAAGGGATTAGATTTGCAAGTCCAGAAAATGACAACATTGCCATGGACAGTTGATCAAAATATTTATTCCTACCATTTATATATAATCTCAAGGTCATTGTTTATTTTTAAATTGTAAGAAAGAATACAATTTTACAATCTTTTTTTATACGTGACTAATTTGCTGCTAGGAGCCTTAGCATTTACTCACTGCAATGGTATATAAGGGTGCATCTATACAGCACCCTTATCTCGAAATAAACTATGTGATTTGTGCTAAGCAAATTGCATAACTTATTTCAATCTTATTTCCAAATAGTCTGTTTAGAAATTTAGAGCTGTCTACACAGTGCCAAATTTCAAAATACAATGCTATTCCGACAAGTCCCTTAACCCTCGTGGAACGAGGATTACAGGTACGCTGGAATAGTATGCCCATTATTTTAAAATAACGGGTGCATTTAAAGATGAAGAATTGCTATTTTTGGATACTTCCAGTTTCCTGAAATAACCCTGCTGTCTAGTCATAGCCTAAGGGATTAATTAATCTGACCACTAATGCTGCCAATGAACTTTGAGAACAAATCCCAACCGATCAGGAATCTTTTTGATTTTAATAAATGATAGGACTGCTTAACCTGAACATTAACTGAATCTTTGTCTAAAAAGCTTCAATATATATTTGTTTACATAGATTGTATAGTGAGAAAACAATTTTGAACCTGTTAGTGGCCTTCCGAGAGGAGGAAGTACAAACTGAACACTTCTTGAAACTGCAAACTATATTATACTAAAATGGGTTTCATCTACATATAAATTGGTTTTAGAACCTAAGGGGGCTGGATTTGGTATACGTATGTTCAGATTCTATCACATTGCCTAATGGATTAGATTTTATTAAGTACAATAAAACAGCATGATACTTTTTCAATAGAAAGCAAATTGAAGTGAAACCAGATAATTAATTACTACAGCTCTTTATTTCTCAACTCTGCATACAGATAAATAAGTTTTATGTAACATATATATGGCATATGCTGTCGTAAAACACTATTATACCCTTTCTACACCAAAAATAGCATTTTTTTCATTTAAATTCTTAACTTCTTATTAAAACATACTCAAATATGTCCTTTTGTTCATGTGCACATACAAATAACTTTATGTGCCCATTTGAAAAAAAAAAGTGAACTAGATAAATTCATAGAGGTTAGGTCGATCAATACTTAGCCAGAATGGGTAGGAATGGTGTCCCTAGCCTCTCTTTTTCATGGGCTGGAAATGGATGACAGGAGAGGGATCACTTAATGATTACCTGTTCTATTTACTCACTCTGGGGCATCTGGCATTGGCCACTGTTGAAGATAGGATACGAGCCTAGGTGAACATTTGGTCTGACCCCGTATGGTTGTTTTTATGTAACATCTTATGTATGTTACAGTAAGCAAAATAAACCATGCAATGAGAGCTAACTGAACCTTCAAATATTGTTTTCAAAGAGCTTTGAGAAATCTTCAGGGGCCAAAATTCTGAGCATGAAACATAGATAGAAGCAGGAAAGTTTGCTGCTGATCTGGAAGTTCAGCAAACCTGACATCTACTTGGATGTCAACCTACTGATCAGAAGGCGACCTGTAGTAATAAAGTCCTCTAGCTAGTTTAATAAACAGTTTCAGAGGAATCAGGTATTCTTACATTCTATTTTAGACCAATGCTCAACTAAATAACATGAAACCTGGGTGGGAGCTGGCTAACCACTAGAACCGGTTACTATCGTTCATTATTTGGTCTGCTTTAGAACAAATGTATTGTTCTCATTAAAATACTTTCTGATGAGGTCCCAAGTTATTGTAAGAATGTAATATTTGCAGTACTGAATGTTTCAACTTTTTGGTAGGACATGTTCTTACAGTGGACTGAGACATCTTGCTGAGTTTACTGTCTGGGTGCTCATGAATATCCTGGCAAATAGCTTTTCATTTCTAGAGTACATTTGTGTAATTTGAAAAACAAGAAAATATAGCAAAAGACCAGTGCACAAGAGGTGTTCTATTGGTCATTATTTAAACTATAGCTTAATTTTGCACTGAAAAATTACCACATGGATACATGAAGTTACTGTTTTGTTTTAAATGTTGTGTGGGATGCAGTAACGTGACTCTCTTATGTGAACCAATTTACAGTGAACATCCTTCTGATGTTCTGAACTAACTCAATGAAAATAAGATAAAACACATTCAAACCATATGTAGGGAACAACTTTCACATTCCCTAATTAAAGTAGGACTCTTTCTTCATTGGCTCATAAAACACTGTTTTCTGCTTTGAGTTCATACCTCCTTGGGCTGTGAACCTTTGAGATCTCATAATCTTAAGTATCTTAAGGATTTTTTAGACCTCCAGTAGAAAACCCAGTTGTTCCCAGAAGTTATACTAGCAGAATAGTAAGTTTCTTTCTTTCTTCTAGGTTATGAGTGAACCAACAGCTCAGCATGGTATTGTCACATTCAGTTCTTGAAATGTATAAGTAATGCCCTCATCATGTTGGTCATTTGAAACCTGACATTTCTTCTGAGAGTGACATTATGAATCTCAGTATCGTGCCTACTTTCCCATTTTGAAGAAATTACATTTTAACTATCAAAACACCTCTGTGGTTTCAATCTTTACTTCCTGATTGTATCTATTGTATAGATCAAATTATTGTTCTTTCATTTCAAAGATGACTGGCTGCAGTAGTTTGGATTGTATTTAGGCTTTTATATAACATCCACAGTTGTGATATCTGACTTTCTAATGGAGTTAAGAAAAGGCGGGGAAGAATAGCATCTGTCATGTCAGGTTTCCTCCTCATTCCTCTCCCAAAGAACACGTTTTTTAAACACCATGTATGTGCATCCATCTCACCCCCTTTTTATGTTCTCTGAAATACCCATTTACTTAGACATTTTGTCTTGGACTGTTGACCTTTCCATGGTATTCTGTGACTTCTCTGTACTACTAGCCACACTGATTGAGTGTTGAAACGAGCACAATTATCTTCCTCAATCTCCTCCTTTTTTGCTTGCTACTCTTCTAAATGAGGCAAAACAGCTCGTACTCATACAAGAATTCTAGATAGGGCTAAGGCAAAAAGTTCAACTCTGGACCCAAAGTGTCCCAACAGGATGTTTAACCTTTTACAGAGATGCTGGTGAAGTGTATATTCTAGATTGAAATCGCTTAGTGTTTGGGACAGTTTGTTTGAATTGTGATTTTTTTTGTTTTTGTTTGGACAAACCAGTTATATAATGTCTGTGCATCATTTCATTGACAAATGTCAAGATTTAGTTTTTCAGCTGCCAATAAACTGATCATAGCTACTGCTGCTTTCCTTTCCCACCCTGTGTCATTTTATGTACATAATTCTTCTTCCCACTCAGATATTCTGTTATAAAAACAGCTGTTATAAGTGCTGTCTGAAATATGTGGAAAACCCTTATGTACAAAGAAATGATCCTTCATCCACTATCATTTTCTAACACCTTTAAATTTTCTTTCCTCTGCCAAAGTCTCCCATTACTAAAATAATATGCACCATTGACCATTCAAATGATAATGAACTGATGTGTTAGCTATAGATGAGCTATGAATTTCAGCTCCACTTCCACTGTGGTGATATGAAACATACTTGGAATGCATAGGAAAGAAGTTTTCACAGAATCAAAGGGTTTTTTTTCAACTAAGAAAAAATTGAATGAATTATAAATTTAAAAATATTTCTCAACTTTTTAAAAGGTTGAGGGTTTTTTTTGTAGGTCAGAACTGTTACCTCATATCATGTCAAATTAGATATCTCAGCAAAGCTTTTTGTCTTTTCTTTTTCTCTAACCCGATCTGTATGAGGGTTAAAAGACTGTTATTCCTTTTTCTGTTCATTGCCAATATGTTTTATAGAACTTCACATAAAAGTAAGTTACTCATAAATGGGTCACTCAGGGTTTTACTGCAATTCCTTTAATATAGCATTGCAGTGAAAAGAGATGTTTCATATTTTTGAGCAGTAGTTGTTTTTTATTTAAGAGCTATGTGTAAATTACCCTTACCCATTTTTGTATTTCTATAATAGAATAGTAAATAAAACAGTGAGGTCTACATGCACTTGATTCAAGAAAAAGAAATGGGTGTAGTCGGGGGAGGAAGGGAGAGGGAGAAGAAAAACCAAATGGATCTCTAATATTTATATTACATTAGTACCTAAGATCAATCTCAAGGACTAGGATCTCACTGCCCTAAGCACAGTACCAATATAAAACAAAGCCTTTGAATACGCTTGCCTACACTTGCAGGTGGCACATGGGATGTGTGTAGCTGCATGCTGCAGTGACAAGCAGGCCGCGACCACATTCACTGATTTATGCAGCTACACACAGCAATGGAAAGCCTCACTAATGAGACACAGTGCTGCTAAAAATTGCAGGATAGATACAGGAGGCATTGCTTGATCATATAGAGAGTTTATGTAGGATACCTGAGCCCTTAGATTCAGGTTAAAGGTCAGTATTTCATTCTAGCAGTGCCCCACCATCTACACTGTTATATAAACCCATTCTAGCTGGGCATGCAGTGTCAGTACTCTATATTTAATGACAGTGTGTAGACCTAGCCAAATATTCTTTGCCCCAGAGACCTTATCTACTCCTACAATGATATGCCCTAATCTATATTATTTTTTTAATGTAATTTTTTTTTTAATGGAAGATAAATCTTCCCTTCAATCCAGGTATTTTTTCCATGTCCCAAAACAACTATTGTTATATTGGCCTCTGTATAACAGACCTGGATTGCTAGTTCACAATTCTTTTCTGATCATAACTTTCCTTGTATGCATTTAAAAAAATCTACATATCATTTTACAGTTTTGGTTTTTTTTTTTTAATATTCCATACAAAATGAAAATTTAATCTCATGGTAAAGTCAGTTTTAGACAACAGTACCCAGTAGTCTTGCAAACAATCCCAGTACACTAGTCCTTTGGTATCTTTTCATGATTAATCTTGTCAATGATAAGGACTGTCTTTTTTGCTTGACAGTCAGTTTATCTTTTCAGTAAATGCATTTTCTCTTTTGGAAAATTGACAAGGAGAACATCCCTTGTAGCTAATGGCTGTTATCACTCCAGCTTTACAGATGATAGATTTCCTTCTAAATACCCTCAGGGGTGATCTTTGCTGTCACTGTCTTCCTTGCTGTCATCCACTGAATTTGGATATGGTTGATAAAATTATCCCAGTGTAGCAAAATTTCTTTGCTCTTTCAGATAATAGTTTAAATTGTTTGGAGAGTGACATCATATGTAGAACAGACAGTAATGTAAACTAGGTGCTTTGTGTGAAATTAACTTTATGAAAATGGAAATCGACTAAAAAGAACAGTGTATATTGGAACCTGTTCTTTTCAAACATAGAATAGGGATTTCCCTTATAAGCTACATTTGTAGTATAGTCTCCTGTTTATATTTCCAGTGTCTTGGGAACTGAAATAGTGATGAATGTATTACAATTAGAACAGAAACCAGAAAACCCAACATCCTCTTCTATTAATCTGTCAAAGCATTTCAAAAATCCAGAAAGTATTGAAAACATTCATTTTCCTTGATGACATGGTCACCTATACTGTAATTTCTGTACATAAACGTCCACATATTCATTATAGTTCAACATAGTAGGAGAATCAAATGCGGGGTGGGGAACGTAGACATTTTTACAATCCTGGAGATCTACTAAGACCTTCCACTTGATTTATGTCCAGATAAAAATTTTGAGATATTCAAATCTATATGTTAAAAGCCCAAAACTTGTAATGGATTGAATTCTTGCTTTCTCCAGAGAGATCTTGGATGATATTGATATTTAATCTCTGTAGAAATGCTTTCCATGAGAGGACTTCAAAGTGCTTTGCTAACTTTACTGAATTTAGCCTCTCAGCAGTCTTGCAAATCTCCATAACTAGTAGTACCATCATATTACATGTAGGTAAGGTCCTTTAGCTTTAGGAGCCTAAGTATACACAGGAAAACTATAGCATAGGAAAAAAAACACCCTAGGTTTCCTACCTTTTGAGGCCCATACCTTCTCCAATCCATAAAGGCAGCCAGGAGAGACAATGGAAACAGAATGTGAGCTTTTGAATTGGAAGCAGTGACCTTCTAGTTCCAGTCTTTGTGTGACCATGGCAGAGACTGGGAGACATGAGCTGATCCAGGAAAATAGACATAGAAGATTCAGTGACAACTATGCCTAAGGAAGGACTAAATCTTGGAAGAACAGATATGTGAGTAGAACAGGGAACATATAGTCTGAGGCAATCAGGTTATTTTCTTTATTTGGAATTTGTTGGACTTCGCTGTGCTGAGCACATGATCTGATTCCTGTGTCCTAGAAGGCGGGAGGTTGAGTGTGCATGTGCTTAAGACTGCAATGCCAACTGTAAAAAAAAAAAACCCTGTTTTTTTCAAATTCTCTCCAAAGGGAAGGTTAAAGAGCCTGAGGGTACTCCTCAGGAAGGAAATCCCAAATGCATCTTCCTGCTTCTCAAAGGGGTTTCTGCATTTGGGTGGTGGCAGCAATACCAAGCCAAGGTGAGGATATCTGTGACCTTAGAGATAAAAACAGAAGACGTTAGTGGCAAGGCATTTTAAAACTCCCTTGTGAACTCCAACTTTCTGCACTAAGGCCATGTCTACACTAGGACATTATTTTGTAATTACTAAAATCGACTTAACTCCCGATTTTAACAAAATCAATATAGCATGTCCCCACTATGGGGAAGCATCAAAATTAGTTAGAATTAGTCTGAAATAGTGTGTCCACATTGATTGGAGTCTGCCTTAGACTTACAGCCCCCAGAAACACTCTGGGGAGGGCACCAGGAGGGCGGATACTTGCTATGGCTGCTTGGTCAGGCAAGCTGTGATGCACACTTTCAGGGCTCCTCTCTATAGCCTTGTGCTCTTGTTGCCCTCGCAGATGCCATAGCACTCACAGCATGGAACCAGTGCTGCTGCAAAGGATTGCTAGGCTCGCAGGCCTCGTGCTGTACCTCTTGGCACAGTACTCCCAAACTGCCCGAATGTTGCTCCAGGAAGACAAGGACGAGGACCAGCAGGATGAACCTCAGCATGGACCACAGTTCCTGCTCACCCAGGTCCTGGTGCTCCTGAGGCTGCGCATGCCCCTCAATTCCCTGGACACAATGGAATGCTGCTTCTGGTGGCAGGAGACAAGTTCAGACTAGTGGGACAGCATTGTCCTACAGGCCTGGGATGATCAGCAGTGGCTGCAGAACTTCTCCATGTGGAAGGCCCCTTCCTCAAGCTCGAGGAGTGGTTCTCCCCTGCCCTCAGATGAAAGAGCACCCACACGCAACCTACCACCCCCACGGAGAAGCATATGGCCATCATCCTCAGGAAGATCTCCACATTCGACGGCTCCATTGGAACCAATTTGGCATGAGGAAATCCACAGACAGGGCTGTGCTCATACAAGTAGTGAAGGCCATTAACCAGGTGTTACTACCCTGGGTCATCACTCTGGGGAACATGGACACCATCATCGATGGCTTTGCCACCATGGGCTTCCCCAACTGTTGGGGGCTGGGAAGGGCATAGTCAGCACAAACATCCCCATCCTGGGTCCCAGCTACCGTGCCTCAGACTTTATCAACAGAAAGGGGTTTTCCTCCAGGGGACTGCAAGCCCTTGTGGATCATGAGGGACATTTCACCAACATCAGTGTCGGACGGTTGGGAAAGGCTCACAATGCCTGCATCTTCTATAACTTCTGCCTGTTCCAGAAGGAGCACTCTGACACTTTTTCCCCCCAACCACATCAACAGAGCTGGGGAGGTGGATATATCCGTATTCATCATGGGTGACTCAGCCTACCCCTTTCTCTTCAGGCTCATGAAGCCCTACATGAGCAGCCTGGACTCCAGCAAGGAGCCCTTTAATGCCAGGCAGAGCAGGTTGCACATGGTCATCAAATGTGCATTTGGCCATTTAAAGGGCAGGTTCAGAGTCTCCTCAGATGCCTGGACAACAGTGAGTGCCGCATCATCTTCATGGTGGCAGCCTGCTATGTGCTCCACAACCTTTGTGAAAGCAAGGGGAAGACTTTTCTGCCAGGTTGGGGAGGCTGAGGCCGAACATCTGACCAGGGAATTTGAGCTGCTGGACACCAGTGCCATTTGGAGAGCACATGAAGAGGCTGTACTCATCACAGAGGCCTTGAGGGAGAGTTTCATGTAAGGCCAGTTGTATGACTCTCCTCAGTGCCTCTTCACAAGGGGCTGCTGCATTCCCTGTGTGTTCCTTTCATTCCCCACACCTTCTTTCCCCTGCCCTCCCTTCCCACCTTCTCCTTATCCTCTGCCACCCTGACCTCCTGAAAGCTGATGTCCTGGCTGGACTCAACAATGATGGTGGGGGATGTGACTGGCCTTCCTCATAGGATAGCATCCAGCTCATCGTAGCACCGGCAGCTGTGGGCTGCTGCCCCGGAGCATCCACTCTGCTCCCTGGCCTTATGGTAGGACTGCTGGAGCTCTTTGATTTTCATCCAGAACTCGAGGGTTTGGGTGTGTCCTTTCTCAGCCATGCAGGCGGTGATCCAGCTGTAGATTTCTGCATTCATTTCCTTGGTACAGGGGTCCTGGAGATGGTCTCCTCTCCACAGAACTTGATGAGGTCCAGGATCTTCATGCCAGGCCAGAACTCTCCTGTGTCCCAGCGCAGCGACAGCCATGGGAGCAGCAGGTGTGCTGACAGCTGTGGGAGGATCCGACATGCCTGCCTTGGATGCTCCTGTCTCACGTGGGATTTTCACATGGCATAAGCCCTTCATTTGCTGCAGAAACTTTTAAGCTCTGCAGGAAGAGGGGAGCAGTGCAGATGCCAGGTGTGACCAGAGTGGTCAGAGCTCCAGCTGCAAGAAGCCTCCAAAGGCCAATTATTTCTAATTAGCATTCGTATGGATGCTCCACTGCTGCTATTTCAAAATAACTATTTTGAAATTAGCATTATTCCTTAAAAAAAGCAGGAGTACAGACTTCAAAATAACCAGCCCAATATTTCAAAATAACAGGCTTGGTAGTGTGAATGCTCCACTTATTAATTCTTGTTGCCCTCCACTTATTAATAACCTAAGGGGAGTTATTTTGAAATAACACCCTAGTGCAGACCAAGGCTTATAGTGCCAGAGTGGGGAACAGCTTTGACAAATGCATACTCTAAAAACAAATCCCCCAGTAACTTCAGTGGAACTACTAACAGTAGGGAGCACCACATCTGGTACTAAGTTGACAGAAATACTTCAGTACCTAAGTTCCCTCTAAACTGTGTGGCTTTGTTCAGAGGTTCAAAGCACCTGTGCAGGCAGGGAGCTCAGCTGACTGGTGGGTGGGCAGGGCATCTGCAAGCAGCAGCTAAACAGATCTGTGCTGATTGCACAGAAGAGCTCTCAGAACAGCTCAGCAGGTGAGATAAGCAGGGAATAAGTGTCTGGGGGGAAAGAGGAAGTGAGTAATGAATTAATTGACTTAAGGGGGAAGTCACAGGGCATGGGAGTTTGGAGAGTCCTGTCTGCCTGAGGAGAAAGAGGGACAGAGAAACAGAGGCAAAAACCTAGCAGTCTCCTCAATCCTCTTGGGCTGAGAAGGGAGAGGTAAGGGGCTGACTGAATGGTGCAGGTGGGGGAAAGAGGGGATGGCATTTGTGCAGTGAGGTGGATGCATGAGGAAGTTTGTTTGGGGGTATCCTGACTCACTAGCTTCAGTCCTCTTTGTCTGTCTGGGCTGCGGGGGGGGGGCATTTAGGGCTCTGAGACAAATCTGTCAGGGATGGTATTTGGTCCTGCCATGAGGGCAGGGAACTGGACTCAATGACCTCTCAAGGTCCCTTCCAGTTCTATGAGAGGGGTATATCTCCATATATTAAAGATAAGAAATATTTTTAACAAATTTGTTTTGGAGTGTTGTAGATATTTTAAACTCTGAACTTAACTTTTTTAAACTCCTGTGTTACTTATTAATACATGGTAGATTGTATTTCATTAAGGCCAGGTCTTTGCTATGTGATGGAGTTCCAGCTCTTATGAGTCAGAATTAGCAAGTACTAGGTGTGATGCTAGTTTTGTAGGATTAAACTTTATTTCCAAACTTTTTGAAATAAGCACCAGTATACAAAACCTGAAGCCATGTGTTAATTTGTTCTGAGGCTTCTACTCTTCCTCATGGAAGAAGGCTAATTTCCATTGGAGTATTGTGTCCAGCTCCGGGCACCACATTTCAAGAAAGATGTGAAGAAATTGGGCACAGTCTGAGAAGAGCAACAAGAATGATTAAAGATCTAGAGAACATAAGCTATGAGGGAAGATTGAAAGGATTGGGCTTCTTTAGTTTGGAAATGGGAAGACTGAGAGGGGACATGATAGCAGTTTTCAAGCATCTAAAAGGTTGTCTCAAGAAGGAGGGAGAAAAATTGTTCTCCTTGGGCTCTGAGGACACGACAAGGATACGACTGGAATAAGTTGCCTAGGGAGGTTGTGGAATCTCCATCTCTGGAGATATTTAAGAGCAGGTTGGATAGACACTTCTCAGGGATGGCCTAGATCATAGGTTCCCAAACTAGGGGGCGTGAAGAAATTCCAGGAGGGGAGGGGGCGCGAGGCGACCCAGCCACACACCCACCCCCATCAATCCCACCCCAAGGTTTGCTGCTATTTTTTTGGGAGGGGGGCGTGAGGGTGTCTCAAAAATCAAAAAGGGGGGTGTGATGCCAAAACTTTTGGGAACCACTGGCCTAGATGTTGTTTGTTGTTTGGTCCTGCCATGAGGGCAAGGGATTGGACCTGATGACCTCTTGAGGTCCCTTCCAGTTCTAGTCTTCTATGTTTCTATGATTCTACCTTTGTACAGCAACTTTCACCTTTGTAGTGACTAAGGGTACCACACAGCAACTAGACATAGGTGTCTTGTTTAAATATATTTTCTTCTGGACATATGGACTACTTACAATTTTATATGTATGTATGAGTGTGTTTTGTTTGTATTGGTGGTGCACATGCATGCACAACCTCAATATTGGTGTTTCACAAACGATATTTCAACCCGCCCCAAAATAGAAAAAGTTAGAGGGAACACCATTCCGTATCTTCAGTATTTAGCTTGAACTGATTTGAGCATCTGATACTTTTCTGCTAACAGCCAAAAAATGAGCAATTTGAGTAGTCACTTGAATGACAGCAATAATTTTATCTGCAAATTGCCTCTGCATTTTATTTGAATGTTGAAAGTATGCCGGTTGCTGATCAAATGATTTCACTAGCCTATGAGGTCTGGTTTCCAACTGATGCATATACATAACTTCCATTAATGACAATGAGAGTTCCATACGCACATCAAAGAAGAATAAACTTCTGTGTGCATTGGTTCTGACAGCACCGATTAGGAAAGGGGAAACTCTACCTGTGCATTCTTTAAATTATTTAAATACTGAAGCTACTTTGAAATCAAACCAGTGTGAAAATGATATGGTATTGATTGGAAAAATAAAATTACATAGTGTAGCAATAAAATTACCTTGAAAGCATAGAAATGAATAAAGATAGCAACTAAATAATGGCAGAAATAAGAAATAGCAAACAAATATGCTTAGTATATTTAAAATGTATGAGACACAAAAAAATCCTAATGGCTACATGCAATTCACAAATACTCTTCAGATACTGACACATAAATTGCTGTATTTAAATCAGGTATTTTATATAAACCTCAGGTTTTACGTCTTTGGTTACTGAAAGGAAAACCTAAAAAACATTCTCCTGAGGCTCACATCTAGAAGAGGACCACCATTTATTTTAAATTATTGGCTTTTGTTATCACTTGCGTACAAGAAGCATTCAGATCATTCCCATGTCAAATAGCTTTTACTTCCCCCTTTTTGAAGACACAAAACCTGACCATCTGAAGGACATCCAGAAATACACAGAGATAGCATAATTGACTATTTTAAGCTTTGTATCACCAGTAACCTATGCAAAATTGGTGGGAATTCCCTGCAGAATTTGGCATTGAAATGCTTGCCATTTTATTTTCATGACTTTGTGCAGTTCAACTTTGGCTTTAGTAAACGAAATAGCATTTCTCATGCAAAACTTCAAAGCCACATTTCACTGGCAAATGTAAACCATTTCTCAGTATTGGGCTAACTTTTTTCTTTCTTAAAACCTACAATTCTCATATACTCACAAAAAATTTTGAGTATTTGACAAACATTTGTCACTATCACCTTGCACAGCATGGGGGCTATAGTTTTTTTGTTTAAAGAGCCTAAGATGTGGGATCTAGTATAAAAGGCCTGATCTAAGAGGTAAAGCTAAAAAAGTCAGGCTCTGCCCTGTTACAAAGCAGGTGTCAGCTTGCAGGTTCACTGTCTGATATATGAACTTGGCAGGAATACGGCTGGCAATTTAAAAACAAACAAACAAAAAACCCTACCAGTATTTCTAGGTACTAAACATTCATGTAAACACATTCTAGAAGGGTAGTGTCAGAACCCTGTTATCAGGTTATGTTGTAAACACACTCCCTGAAGATAATACTGAACCAATGGGTACACGGTAAAGAATGAAAACAACCATATCAGTGAGGCAATATGTAACTTACTTGTATGAGTGAATAAAGAGGGGCCTCAGAATAGGTGCCATCCAGTTGCGGGGCGGGGGGCGGTGGATGGAAAGTCCCACCATTCACAGGCATACATGTTCTAGTGTAACTGTAGACAATAATTGAGGGATCTGGTACTGCACTTGCTTGGCAATAAAATTGGCAGAGTGATTCCACTATAGAATCAAGTCTGGTCTTTTTGGGCAGTTTGATCAAAGCCTGCTGTATTGGCTATCTGTCTAAAGCCAGGGCTGAATGCAGAAAGAACGCACGTGCAGCCAAGAACTCAGGATAGGGGCAACTACTAATTCTTGACCATAATATTAGGACAACTATTTTCTTAAATAATCTCTATGCTAAGGATGCTCTAGATTTCATAGCACTAACTTAGGACTCAAAC
This sequence comes from Apalone spinifera, assembly GCA_030068395.1. Taxonomy (NCBI): domain Eukaryota; kingdom Metazoa; phylum Chordata; order Testudines; family Trionychidae; genus Apalone; species Apalone spinifera. Next base: position 115,810,646 of record CM057847.1, read on the forward strand.
TTGTATTCATTTGCGTTCAATTGTGCCACAACTTACTGTGAGACCTTGGTCACTGTGCCTCCTTTTCTCATCTTTGTTATGTGGATAATTGTACTTTCCAATCTTCTAGGAAGAGAGATTTAAGGCCTACTAACTTTGGGAACTTCAAGAGGTGGATGTCCAATATGAGATGTCTGTCTGATTTTTTTTTTCAGAGGTGCTGAAGACCCACAGCTACTTAAGTTAAAATATATTTGTTCAGAATCAGAAAATTTTAATCTAAGTGACTTGTCCAACATCACACAAGAAACGTGTTGACGGTGGGCAGAACCCAGTCTGTCAAAGGCCAACTTTAAGACCTTTAATCACAATAACACTTTTTCACTCCCTATAGCCATGTTCCTGTGTCACACCTTTTAAGTATAAATTTTTTTTCATTGATAACCCTTCTCTAAAATGTAAGCATGTATGGTATGTTTATATTCCTTTCATAGGTTACCTAAAATTAAATTTAAAAGTACTATATATTATGCTGACTACCATGAAGATTTTACTTGACAATGGGTATGTAAAAATTAATTACAACTCATAATACTCATTTTAATTATTAGAAGGGAAAGATTATGACAATGTGATGTTAATCCAAAATCTCATCTGGGCTAAGCATAGTACACTGGTAGGATCATGGCAATATATATATTGTCTTGAGGACGGTCAGACAAACAAATGGTATGGGAACCATTTCACTTGGTTTAATTTCCTTTCATGCTTAGTAGATTAAGACCACTCTTTTCGTTAGACAATTTTAAAACCGTCTTGTCATTCTTTCTGTTTTTCTCTTGTGTTAAAATCTTTCAAAGCAATTAAAACACAATTAAATAAAATTATTTCCATATGGTTTTATTTCTGAGATTCCTCTGTAAAATGAAAGAAAAATAGCACAGAATTTTCTATTTTTGTGAGAGTTACAAGACCACATTATAATGAAAACTGAATCAAGGGCAAACATGTAGTCTTTCCTAACACACAGACTGAAATGAAAAAGGGAAATGGGTATGAAATCAACACACTGTTTTATGGATTTCATGCTGTTATCCATAGCTCCTTTTCTAATCCCATATGTTAGGAATCAAAGATATGGTGCTCCACTCATAATTCCTCATTCCTCTTTTTGAAGGACTGATATATCTGTAGTCTAGTAGAGTATTAGTACATATTGACTCTTTTAAATTTTCCTTTGGTCAGGAGACTTTTTATTTTATCATGGGAAGTGTTGAGGAAATAAAACTAATTACTGATGATGTTTGACTATATAGAAAGGAAAATGCAGAATGCCTGATGTCATGTTCTCATCCGGGTTGTACAACACTGAGCTGATGAACTGTGAAATCCCATAATGTTGATTTTTAAAAGCTACTTCTAGACGGCTTGTTGTTGCAGAGAAATTGTTTCAAGGGAACTGATCCCCATGGAGGATGAATGATTGAATTTCTTGATGTGCTGTAATACAAAGTGGGAGCTAGAAATCTCTAAAGCTCCAAAGGCCTGTTAAAGCACCACTAGCAGAATAGCAATATCAAAATACGTTGTTTACAAGTGTATGTTAACTCATGTAAAAAAGTCACATTTGGATTTCTGTTGTTACTCAAACACATTGTGTATGCCAATGTAAACCCATACATACTTATTATCTGTAAGCCACACTGAATCAATGCAGATTTCTTTTTTCCTTTTTAAATACATTTATTTCACCATACAATAGGGTTTTTTTTTTTTAATTCTAGTTTGAAATGTTATCATTTGAGACCTTCACATTTTATTGTATAATAAGTCATTACTTTAAATCATGCTCAGAAAAAGTTCTTATCTCAAGACTAAGAAGCCAAGAATTCCAAGTCGATAGTTTGCCTAAAAACATAAACCTGTCCCATTAATATTTTCTGTTATTCCTTCATTTATTTTAAATGTTCATTTCCTCTTGGAGCAGTATATGTAATTGTGATCTCTTTTACACATGGACTGTAATGAGTTTCAAAAGAGCTGACACTTTTACAGCGTACCTAATAGTGTATTTAGAAAAAGAGAAAAAGCGAACACCAAGTTCACATTCAGTGAACACCAAGTTGAATCAACCAAGACAGGTCAGAAAGGCATCTCTCCAGCCTGGCCACAATCTGGTTAGAATTTAGATAAAGCAAAGATCTATGTGTTGGGTAATTAAATCAGTATAGATAACTTCTGGATGCCCTAAAACAAATTTTTCAACAGATAAATTTTAAAACACAGTTTGACAGGCTTGTCTCTGCTGTGGGCAAGAGTAATTTAAGTTGCAGCAAAGATAAGAGAGGAAAAACCTCCGAAATTGTTTGTTTTAAGCAATAGGTACACACTGGAGGCACCTTCTTTTTTTACGCTAGTCTCATTAGGACAAACTTGTAAACACTTGTGTGCTGTTTTGATGTAATTCTAGGTATTGACATAATGAATAATTTTAATGTAGCATAATTTAATTAGTTAGGCCTGGTCTATACAGTAGGAAGTTAGGTGAGTATAACTAGATTGCTCAGGATGTGAAAAATTCACATCTTTGAATGAGGCAGTTAAATCAACCTAACCCAGGTGTATACCACACTAGGTCAAAAGGAAAATTCTCCTGTCAATCTAGCATCTTCTTCTAGGGGAGGGAGATTATCTACCTTTGGAAAACCCCTCCAGTTGCCATAGTTAGCATCTTCACTGAAGTGGTGCAAGCACAGCTGCAGCATTTTAAGTATAGACAAGTCTATAACATAACAAGAAAAGGTCCTTAACACTAATGTATAAATATATAGACGGCATTATGCCACTAAAAAGCTAGCAAAACCAGTTATTTTATTAAATAAAATCAAATTGGCATATGGGACAGGAAGTAAAAGAATAGTACATCACTAATTAAATAATCATCTTTTCTATCTCTGCAACAGTTTGCATCTTAGGGTGGGTCTAGAATACAGGTTTTTTTTTTGTGACCTTTTTTTTCTTTCGAAATTAAATCGAAAGAACGCGGCAGTTTTTTTGACTGCGGAAAACCTCATTTTACAAGGAATAACGCCTTTTTCGAAAGTGCTCTTTCAAAAAAAAAGGCATTATTGAACGCAAACTGTGCTTTTTCTAAAGAGAACATCCAGACTGCCTGGGTGCTCTCTTTCGAAAAAGCAGCTCTCTTTTTCGAAAATACTTGTTGCTGTCTAGATAATCTCTTTCGAAAGAAGCTTTTTCGGAAGATTCTTTCAAAAAAGCCTCTTTCTAAAGAGGCTTGTAGTCTACACTTAGCCTAAGACAAGAGCTACACGGTCTCCATTAACTTTCAGTTATCTGTATAGTTTGTCTTTTTCTGGCCATTCAGGGTTTACATTAAAGTTATATCAAATTGTTGAGATTAGGGCAGGAGTAGTGGCCCTTCATATTCTGATACCTCATACCCTTTTTATGTCTGAATCTTGGACTTGAAGAGAGTATAGACCCCAGGACTATAAATTAATGACTAGCCGATGTCTAATTATATGAAAGGTAACAGGATTTGGCCACAAATATGTATGAAATACAAATGGGCAAAACTAATTTATATTAGGAATTGATTTTAAACCTTTTTACACAGTAAAACTTTATTAAAACTGATATGTGACCGTTCCCTTCACTGAAAATAGTTGTAAGAGGCTTTTAAGGGACTATACCTAAAACAAGGTCTTGGAATATGTCTATACTGATTCATTAGCTGACACCAGACTAAAGAGCCTATGGCTTGACCATCTACACTAAATGTTAACCCTAGGTTAAGAATTTTCTAATCCAGGTCTTGAGCCAGAGGGTCAGGTATCCACTCTGTAGCACACAGATCTGAGCCAAACCAGCCATATTCAAGACTCCCTGCTGGCTGCTATAAATCTTTGACAGTGGTGTACTGTGGGAAAAACGTGACTGTGCATGATACAGGAAGTTTGAACAGCCTGCCAGTACAGCTTGCCAAGGAATCATTTTGGTCACTGAGCTCCCAGCTACTGGAGTCCGCAACACTGAGGAAGCAGATATTGGGGAACTTCTCTTGCCTGCACTGTCACTCCTTCGTTTCCATGAGGCACCGGCAGACATTTCTGCAGCATTTTCTAACCCACCAGGCACACCTGATGCAGCTTGTGATAGAGCAGCAGCAGCAGAAGGAGCACCCAGCTTTGGCAGATGTACTCTGAAGCATTAGCTAGTTCATTTGGTACAGCTTCTGATGCCCCCCAGTGGAATTTTAGTGTACTTACAAAAGATGTGATCAATTATGAAATATAGGAGGAAAATGATTCACACAATGGAATGATATAAGGAAGTGATTGGAATATAAATTGCTATAGAAAACTAAAATAAGGGATATTGTCTGAAAGCTGATTCCTACTGGTCCATGGTCATGTGTTTAAATTTATTTTGCATACACACCAAATAATGACAAGAAGCTGTAATAGAAATAAATTTTCTTGAGGAATTAAACTTATATTAGAAAAGTACAACGTTTCCTCCACTCCCAAACAAGCTAGCTATACTTACCACAGCAAGGGTATGCCTAAAGCTCAATTTAAATCTCACAGCTATCCCATTCCAGATTATTCTGATTTGAGGGCTCCGGTTCAGGCTGTTTAATTGTACTGTGACATCTGGGACTCTCCACCACACAGCCAAACATCCACAAGGCAATTAAACTGCCCCTTAGCCCAAGCCCCACAAGTACAAGTCAGCCGGCACAGGCATATAATTGAAGTGTAGACATATCCCACAGCACAAGCAACAGTAGAACCTACCAGAATGTAAGAACATAAGAATGGCCATACTGGATCAGGTCAAAGGTACATCTAGCCCAATATCCTGTCTTCCAACAGTGGCCAACGACAGGTGATGAAAAAAATGGGCAATCACCAAGGGCATGTCTATAGTAGGCAATTATTTCAAAATAACTAAATTTGAAATAATAACTCCTAAAATAACAAAATTGAAATAATGTGTTCCTACTATGGGGGAGCCTCAAAATTAGTCTGAGGCAAGCTCTATTTTTGTGGACACACTATCTCAACTTAGAACCCCAGGAAGCACCAAGGAGTAATTACTTTGAATGAGTTTGGGGAGTAGTTATTTTGAAATAGCAGCAATGGGGTATCCACACTAACACTATTTCAAAGTAAGTATTATTCCCCAAGGAGGAGGAGTACAGATTTTGAAATAACCAGACCATTATTTCAAAATAATGGGCTTGATAGTGTGGACGTTCTGCTTATTATTTTGAAATAAGGGAGATATTTCAAAATAACTCCCAAGTGTAGATTAGGGTTACATCCCCTGTTGCCCATTTTCAGTTTCTGACACAGAGGCTAGGACAACATTCCTACTGCTGCTGGCTAATAGACATCGAGGGCATGTCTACACTGGGGAGGTATTTCAAAATAACTCCCCTTATTTTGAAATAACAAGGTGACCATTCACACTATCAAGCCTGTAATTTCGAAACAATGGGCTTGTTATTTCGAAATAACTCCTTCTTGTCAAGAGGAATAGCTTATTTGGAATTGTTACTTTGAGAGTTATTATTTCAAAATAACCTGGCATTGTAGACATAGCCTGATGGACCTATCTTCCATGTATCAATGTAGTTATGTTTTTGAACCCTGTTAAATTGCTGGTCTTCACAATATACTCTGGCAAGGAGTTCCACAGTTTGACTCTGCATTGTGTGAAGAAATACTTCCCTTTTTTGGTTTGAATGTGCTATCAATTTTATTTGGTGACCTGTGTTCCTTTGTTATGGGAATAAATAAATAACTTTTCCTTATTTACTTTCTCATCACCAGTCATAATTTTATAGACTTCTATCATATTCTCCCTTAGTCTCCTCGTTTCTAAGCTGAAAAGTCCCAATCTTCTTATTCTCTCTTATGGCAACCATTCCAACCCCCTACTAATTTTTTGTTGGGTTTTTTTAGAACTTTTTCTAATGCCAAGATACCCTTTTTATTTTATTTTATTTTATTTTATTTTATTTTTATTTTGCGATTAGGTGACCATATCTGCACACAGTATTCAAGATGTGGGATTTATATAAAGACAATAAGATATTTTCTGTCTTATTCTCTATCTCTTTTAAAATGATTCCTAACATTCTGTTTTCTTTTTTTGATTGTGCTGCACATTGAGTGGATGTTTTCAGAGAACTATCCACAAAGACTCTAAGATCTCTCTCTTGAGTGGAAATAGGTAATTTAGTCACATCATTTTATACATATAGTTGGAATTATCTTTTCCAATGTGCATTACTTTGCATTTATCAACATTACAATGTATCTGTCATTTTGTTGCCCAGTCACCAAGTTTTGTGAGATCCTTTTGAAGCTCTTCACAGTTTGAACCTAACTATCTTGAGCAGTTTAGCATCTACCAATTTTGCCACCTCACTGTTTACCCCAATTATCACCTATATACTTCATGGACTACATGTACCTGAAATGGAGAAATTCCCAGCTCCTCTCACCACACTTCCCTGATTCCAGATTGCTCATTGTAACATCATGTGGTTACAGAGCAGGGTACTTACAGGCATGGCAGTGTGAGGTGGTTATGTTAAGAAAAAGGAATGGCCTTAGATAAAATTGGTGTCTTTCAGGTAAAAATACCCCTAAAAATGTTCTTTTCTGTTCGCAACTCCCAGTTTCCTTTCTGAACTCCATATTCAAAATTAGGTTTATGGTGTGTGTGTGTGGGTGTGTGTGTGTGTGTGTGTGTCCATGTGTGTGAGAGAGACAGAGAGAACCATACTTCTGGAATACAATATAAAATTAACTAATACCCTACTTGCCAGTATGTATCTCAGAACTTTTGTATTGTTTCATACAGGGGAAATACCTCCCATTCCTATGTTAATAAGCAATAGAATGGAGCCAAAAGCTTTCCTGGGCAGGAGCAATTTCTGTCCCCTCTGTAACTGATGCAGGCTATGAGACAGGCTGTTCCTCAGGAGATGTATCACCTCCTCTGAATATGAACCAGACAATGCTCTTGCTCCAAACTCGGCTCTGGAACTGGTTTCAGCAACAGAGTGACTTTATTGTCCCTCCTGCTGCCAGCTGCCTTCAGTCCCTGTGTGGGATTCTGCACCAGCAGGGATTCATCTCAGCTGACCAGGTCATCGTACAACCTGGTTGGCTCCATGTAGAGGACAATGCCCAACATCTTGTCAAACTCCTTATGAAAGAGGCACGATTTTGACGAGTTGCTGGTGGTACAATTCTGTTCTCTTATTTTCTGCTTACTTTTGTGACACTTAATCTGCTTCCTGCATTGGTCACTGATCCTATAAATTTGCAGAGTTGCTGACTTCTTTGCTACTTGTTAGTCTGAATGATCAACCCTGGTCCTCTTACTCAAGACCACAGATTTGCTGACTTTCTATCAGGGTTTTCCCAAAATCTGGCTGTACTTCTGTGACTATGGAGCTGCACATTTGGCAAAAGGCTTGTTCTGTTCAGTCTTCATTGTAAAGAGAGAAGTTTCTTTGATAGAGTGTTTGCACTTTGGTAGTCAGAGAAGGATTCACACTGACACACACAGCGTCTGCAGCACCGCGGGTGATTGCTTCCATTTTCAATAGATTCAAGATTCTTGAAGAATAGGGGAAAAGGAAATTGGTTCATGGCATGTGGGACAATTTTTGGAGGACTTCCAGGACCTGAATTAAGTATGGTGCATCTGTATTGTAAAACAATAAGGTTCAGACCTTGGGTAAAGGCTTGACCTGTTCTCAGCCCATGCAGCCTCATAGGGTCCTGGGTCTTGGCTTAGGTGAGCATGATTTGAGTGTAGGCAGAACAGGTATAAATTTGAGATAGAGTCTGAGCCCAGGCTTACATTGCAGTTTAGATGTAGCCACAGAATATCCAGAGGTTTCTGTGGGATTGGGTAGTTGGATAAGAGAGAGAAAACAGAGTTGTGATTGTGCCGAGGAACCAGAAACAAAACAATCTTGTATATTCCTTTATAAATCAATATGATTGCCTCAAAGAAAATATGAAATTATCAATTGTATAGTCTTTTTTTTCCCCAAAGATCTGAGACATCATTCTTTGTCTTCTGAACATCCTATAATATAGCTATAGCAAAAGGTAGGTGAGTTGTGTAAGGATACAGAAAATACGTATTACACCCTGAGGACATATTTACACTTGTACCCTCTTTCGAGAGAGGGATGCAAATGAAGACATTCAAAATTGCAAATGAAGCTGGGATTTACATAGCCCATGCTTCATTTGCATAATCGCATTATGACTATTTTGAAATAGTGCTATTTCAAAATAACAGACGCTGTTAAGATGCAGTTATTTTGAGAGAAAACCCTTTTCTCGGAATAACCCTTATTCCTCATACAATGAGGTTTACCAGTTATTTCAAGAGAAGGGTTTTCTCTCGAAATAACTGCGTCTGTTATTTCAAAATAGCGATATTTCAAAATAGCGCCATAACGCAATTATGCAAATGAAGTGCGGGATATTTAAATCCCGGCTTCATTTTGCAATTTCGAATGTCTTCATTTGCATCCCTCTCTCGAAAGAGGGTGCAAGTGTAGACATACCCTGAGTCAAACTGAAGTCATCTGGCTTGCATATGACGTTGCAACAAATCAGAGACAAGTTATACACTCTTTGGGTGTGTTTTCCTGTCTGTGAAATGGGCCAAATACTTTGCCCTTACATAATGCATTTTTTCGGTACTATATCTCATAGGCCAGTTAGTCTCAGTAGCTCATTTTGTAGAACACATAGATTTAAATAATTTTTTCTGAGCTGCTTTGATCTAGTGGATAAAATACAGCTCTGTTGCAGCAGGAATGGATACTGCTCCTAGTTCTGCCATAAACTTTGAGTGTGGTCTTCTGTGATTTGCCAAATATCCCTATACTTTAATCACTTCACTGGTAAAGTGGGGTCAATATTTACCAATGTATTTGATGGTGATTGAGTTTGGCTACCCAGGGTTGGAAAACTGTATACAATTAAGGCTAGTTAGTAGAAGAGGTGGGAAGAGAACTCTGGATCTCAGCATACTCTGTTAGGCTTATGGGATATCTGAGCCTACGCATCACATTTATCAGGCTTAGCATTCTCTAATGCACTTGGACATTGAAATTAGCTGGTTCATGTTATGGTATACATTTAAGAAAATGAGTGGGGCACTCAGCAAACCATTCATGTGCATCATCTCTTAATTTGCTCCAAACTTAGCTTAAAACATATAAACTTCAAATAATAAAAGGGTATGAAATGCCTAATGGAAACTTGGTTTCAAAAGCAGTGAACTGTTTGCAGTCAGGCTTTTAAACTATTCAAATCAGATCAGTGAATAAAGATTTCAAAGTAAGATCTGTGAACAGTGTATACTAAACTGATAGCCTGTCACAAGACTGATATGATCCATTTTTCTCTAGTTTTCCTGTCTCCTTCATTTACCTCTTCAATTCAATGGAGTTTAATAATTCACAAGTGTGTGTCTTCACAGTTAATTTGTAGGGGAGTTGGTTGTGTTTTGTGGCTCAGTTTTAGTGTATAAAATATTTCATTCCATGTATTATAGAAACATGTCAATATAGAAGCAAAACATTACTACTGCATATGAAAGCAACATATGAGAGCTTGGGGAGAACAAAATGCTCTAATGTTTAATGAACTGACCTTATTATTGAACAAACTTTCTACCTAGGCCTCTGGGCACAATCTGATACAACTTATTATGAAACAAATCCAGATTGCTTTAGTTTTCTGCCTCAATAAGTAATTCATTACTGTGACTAACAAAGGCAGGGAGCTCAAAATAAAAGCTATATACTAATAGGTTTTCACACAAATTAAAACACATCCCATTTCTCTGAGGTCGCATAACAATGCAACAATAAAGCTGTAATTCCCCAAAGTGACTGAAATAAATAACACATAAATGATGCATAAATAGATAAGAAGCAGGTGGATTACATCTATGAATGCACTGAAGTGCAATGTCAGGACTGTCTATGACTTATTCATGTTATAGACTCTTCACTGGGAAATTGATCCAATAATTCTAGAGAGTACTATTCTCTTACAACATCTGTGATTGCCTGAAAATCAGTGTTTAAGGGTCACCCAGCAAAACAGGGTGTCCTCCAACAGAAGCCCTTAGAAGTAATTTCCCCAGACTCTGTCAGGATGAAATTCACCTCTGTGCACACATTCAGCACAGTCCTACTCACTACATACATTGCACATTATTTCCTTAAAGTGGATACCCTGAATTGAAAATTGGATTTTCTAATCTTTTAGTACTTTTCTGCATGTATTTTATAACATTTGGGGGAGCAACATTAAGAACAGGTGGGCGGTTGATGTGAGTCATGAAAGTTGGTGGCAATGAAGGCTTATATAGCTAAGGGTTTGTCTGGAAATGAACAGACAGACATTTTTAAGAGGTACATGTTTTATAATTACTGTAATTTTTAAGCAGGAGTGGGGGGCGTTACTGGTACAGAAGCACATTTAGTGGTTGAAGATTGAGCTCATCAGACTGTTTAGTGGTATATTCAGTTTACTCATTTAGCTTCAGGACAAAACTGAGACCTTCTGAAATTTTCCAGAAATAAAAGCAGAAACTAACCTGTCACTGTCACTTGATATGCTGAAACCCCATGGAGCCCATCTTCCTGCCTTCATGGGCACCTCTCAACTCTCTGTCCTGCTGAGTCAGGCCCTCTAGCCTCTTTCAGCATTGGCACAGAGATGGGGGCACAGCCCACAGCGGTGTACTACAAGCGCAAATATCAGTGCGGCTCTGGGGAGGCTCAGTTAAAAAAAATCCACAGCACCCAGGTACACATCCCCAATGGGACAAGAATCCCAGATAAACCTGTTTTACTCTGTATACAGTTTTAAACAGAGCAAGTTCATATTGTGTGCCCTCTTTCTTACGGAAAGAGAGAGAAGCACAACTGCTGTTTCCCACCCAGTCACCATTACTTACATTGGGTTTATTATAAAAAAGTGTTTTTATTAAGCACAAAAAGTAGGATTTAAGTGATTGTAAGTAATAGCAGACAGATCAAAGTAAATCACTGAGAAAAACAAAACATGTCAGCTAAGCTTAATATACTAAAAAGATGTTACAGTAAATATCTTACCTTAAGTTACACTGAGAAGCTTCTTTCACTGACTGGCCAGCCTCCCAGTTTGGGCTTGATCCTTCCCTCCTGTACAGTTATAGATGTTTCTAGCAGTCAACTTGGGTGATAAGCAAGGGAGGACTTGGTGTCTGGTAGCTGCCACTATTAGGGTATGTCTACACTACAGCGCTAATTGGAACTAACTTATTTCGAATTAGTTAATTCGAAATAAGCTAATTCGAAATAACTCATCTAGACCCAAAAATTAATTCGAATTAGCGTTTTGCTAATTCGAAATAGTACGTCCACACTGATTGGACTCTGGGTCGCATTTAAGGGCAGATGAAACCGGTTCTGGCAGGGCATCAGGTCAGTAGTTGCTTTGTGTGGCTGCTGTCTGAGGCTATCTGAAGCTCGTGCTTAAAGGGACTCCCCTCCCCCCAGACAGCCGGTTCTCAGCTTTTCCGCTTGCTTGCCTACCTCGCCGAGGGACAGCAAAGCGTTTTTCTCTCTGCCTGCCTGTGTCAGTGGTTCCCATTAGGGACGTCACCGCAGTTGGCACCATGGAGCCAGAGCTCACCCTGGGCATTCTGCTCCAGTT
>CM057847.1:115823677-115848411 GCA_030068395.1 Apalone spinifera
CCAGGGGCCGACCCAATGGTCTGCCCTCATTATGAGGCCCTGGACCGTATCCTGGGGGCTCACGCAGTCCATTCCCCCTGGGTGGTGATCGACCCCGGGGCAGAGTCCTTCCCACTGGTTGGTTTAGAGGAAAAAACAAACTCATTTACATCATTATCCTTATCAATGAACCATCAAGCATCTGAAATGTCCTTAATGACTGTCACTTAGCATGTCTATATCATAGAACCAGAGAGCTAGAAGAGACCTCGGTAGGCCATCAAGTCCAGTCCCCTGCCCAAGGCAGGACCAATCCCACTTAAATCAACCTAGCCAGGGCTTTGTCAAGCCAAGACTTAAACACCCCTAGGGATGGAGACCCCACTACTTCCCTAGGTAACCCATTCCAGTACTACACCACCCTTCTAGTGAAATAGTTTTTTCTAATATCCAACCTGGACCTCTCCCACCAGAACTTGAGACCATTGTTCCTTGTTCTGCCATCCATCACTACTGTGAACAGCCTTTCTCCATCCTCTTTGGAACCTCCCTTCAGGAAATTGAAGGCTGCTATCAAATCCCCCCCTCACTCTTCTCTTCTGCAGACTAAATAGACCCAACTTCCTCAGCCTCTCCTCGTAGGTCATATGCTCCAGCCCCCTAATCATTTTGGTCACCCTCCACTGGACCCTCTCCAATGCATCCACATCCTTCCTGTAATTGGGGGCCCAGAATTGGACACAATACTCCACATGTGGTCTCACCAGAGCCGAATAACGAGGAATAATTACATCTTTGGATCTACTGGCAATGCTCCTCTTAATGCAACCTAATATGCCATTAGCCTTCTTTGCTACGAGGACACACTGTTGACTCATATCCAGCTTCTCATCCTCTGTAATCCCCAGCTCCTTTTCTGCAAAAATGCTACTTAGCTAGTTGTTCCCCACCCTGTAACAATGCTTGGGATTCTTCTGTCCCAAGTGCAGGACTCTACACTTGTCCTTGTTGAACCTCATTAGATTTCTTGTGGCCCCAATCCTCCAATTTGTCTAAGTCACTCTGGACTCTATCTCTGCCCTCCAATGTATCTACCTCTCCCCCTAGCTTAGTGTCATCCGCAAACTTGCTGAGGGTGCAATCCATCCCCTCATCCAAGTCATTAATAAAGACATTGAACAAAACCAGTCCCAGAACTGAACCTTGGGGTACTCCGCTGGAAACCGACTGTCATCCTGACATCAAGCCGTTGATCACTACCCACTGGACCCGACCTTCCAGCCAGCTTTCTATCCATCTTACCGTCTGTTTATCCAATCCACATTCCCTTAACTTGCTGGCAAGAATATTGTGGGAGACTGTATCAAAAGCCTTGCTAAAGTCAAGGTATATCACATCCACTGACTTTCCCATATCCACAGAGCCAGTTACCTCATCAACAACAACAAATTAGTACTTCATATTTCTAATTTCAAATACAGGAATAATATATGCACACAAAGAGAATATACACATTCAGTGGATTATAACTTTTCAAATGACACCTATAAAAGAAGTTTTTTGCATAAAACATTTTCCATGTAAACATATTCATATTCACAAGCATATTTCCATAAAGTATGTGGATAGCCCCATAATACAACCCACACCAAAATGGCCCATTGGTTAGGGAACACGTTTTGTGAGAGACTCAGGTTCAATTCCCTGTTCCAATTAACATTTAACTATGTATACAATGAGAAACCATTCCAAGAAGACTGAGCATCCCACCACAGAGTAGCCAATAGCCTGGTGGCCAGGAAACTGAGGTTATAATCTCCCTTGTCTGAATCATGAGTCACCTACATCCCAGGTGAGTGCCCTTGGTCTTTGTTTTGACCAGAAATTCCAACCTTGACATGAGAAACTTTTCCTGATCAAAGTTCTCTCATACGTAGTATGTTTCCACATATAGTTTGATGAATTGCTATTTTGAAGCAAAACAAACAAACAAACAAACAGCTCTAGGCATAATAGATAGGAAGTCAGGAGACTGGGGTTCTATTTATATCTCTCCCACTCCTTCTGTAACCTAAGGTATGTCTGTTTCCCTTCCAAATCTTTATCTTGACTATTTGGAATGTACACTCTTCAGTGCAGGGCTTGTATCTTACCCTGTCCATTGACAGCAACTCAAATGATGTAGTCTTGGCAAAGTACATTGTGTCACAATGCAAGATGCTTCCGGGGTAGCTGAGTTAGTCTGTACAGGATAAACTTAAAAAAACAACAAATGGTCTGGTAGCACTTTATAGACTAACAAAACATGTAGATGGTATCATGAGCTTTTGTGGCCACAGCCCACTGCTTCAGATGATGGGAGTTTTAATAACTTCTGAGACTGGGAGTGTGGGTATGTGTGTAAAACCTAAAATATGGATTCTTTAACTCAATATTTAGTATATTGATACTATTAAATTCATAGCAGTGGCTTGCCTAATATGGCAGTTATACATTGACTGCTCCACCATCAATCCCCATGTTACTGTTAGTATGTTAGAAAATATCAGATCTCTGAACTATAATTTTTTTTTAAATCTCTGTCCTAGAAATATAACGGTATGTAGCAAAGTATGTTTGTGTCTTTGAGTGTTTGTGTCTTTGAATGAGTTTCTTCATCAAGGGATAAATAGTAAAAGAGGAAATGGGGAGAGGGAGATGGAGCTTAGAGCTCTCATAATTTTGAGTTATTTTTCAGTTTAGCTATCTTGTGGACCCAGCTGGTAAGATTTTTTTTAAGATTTTGAATCTAAGATGCTGCAGTATTTTTCTTTTAAGTTATGGTACAAATTGCATTTATGTTTAATCAAATAGTATTACATTAAATCATATATTAACAGTTTGTGAATTTTGATAAAGTATGTTCTTTATACATTTGGAGGCCATGCTTTCCTTTTAGATGTGAAAGATTTAACTGTGAAAATTGATCAGTCGTTATCTGTACAAACTAAAAATATTTATAGACAGCAGACTTGTATTCAGGTAACCACCAGATTTCACATATAGGTCTCTGCACTTATGCTTAGTTTTTGCTAGGGCATCTTCCTCTGTTCTGATCAATATTGACTGCACTGTCAGTACTAACCAAAGGATAAACAATAATTTATTCAATAAGCAGCTCTTGATAAGCACACAGTGTGCCAGCACCAAGTGTGGAAAGTATACGATAGAAATCATTGTCATGAGTAACTGACTTGTTAACTTACAGCATACATTGCAAACAGTGATTGAATTAGTTAAAAATATTTTTCCCAACAGAAAATTTCAAAGCAAACAAAAATTGTCACAGTTCTTCATGGAAAATGAATTTTGATGAAAAATCAAAATGAAAAATAATTTGATTTTTTGAAAGACTGTTACACGCCCCATTTGGGGATGAAATTTGGGTGCACCATGCAGCCATTCTTCACTGCAGGTTGGGCTTACTCGTTGTAAAGCTTCATTTAATTGAAAACTCATTTTTTGTTGAAACCAGTTGTGATTGAAAATTTGCTACCAGCCCTAGCAGTGATGTATCCTAGTGCAGTGGTTCCCAACCTGTGATCCGTGGACCCCTGGGGGTCCGTGAGGGCACTGCAGGGGGTCAATGGAAAGTTTTTAAAAGTAAGGATCAGGCCCACTGAGATGGGCCCGATCCTTACTTTTCTTTTCCTTTTCTACTACCCTTTCCCTCCCCCGAAGAGTGGGGATGGAGGGCTAGGCAGCAGCTGTGTACACTAGAACACGGCTTGCTTTTGATCTCGTTCTCTGAATGCTAAGGGAACAAGGAGAAAGTGCTTGCATCCATGCATGCCTCTCACATACCAGACAGGCATGAGAGGCATGCATGGCATGAAAGCACTTTCCCCATGCTCCCTTATCTTCCAGAGAACGGGATCCCTACCTTCTTCCAATTTCACCCTTGAGGAGCTGGCAGTTCCAGAGTTCCTTTTGGCCATGAGAGCCCCCTTGCTCTGTGGATGGGCAGGGGATGGAGGAAACAGGTGCTGAGGAAACATTGTGGGTAGACAGCAGGCAGTGGGACCTAAGAAGCTCCATACCCTGCAGCATGCATGTCCCACAGCCCATACTGAAGCTGACAAGCTGTGACTGTGGTCTGGAGTCAGCTTATAAATGGATCAGTCACTTTTTACCAAGTTACCATTTTATCATTTTTTTTAATAAGTCACCCGGCTCTAACCATTCAAAGCTATTAGAGTAGCTGAATGGATTTAGTTGGGCTAGCAAAAATGGATCATTTTGGGGGGTCCATGACATTTTAATAGAGTGGAATGAGGTTGGTATGCTCAAAAAGGTTGGGAGCCACTCTCCTAGTTTATATCTTGGGTGAGATTTTCCCTACACTATTACATCTTCTATTTGTAATGTACACAGACTAATTAATCTCTTCCCCCTTGCCCCAGTGCAATACTGAAGTTATACACATGGGCCTTGAAAGCCTCTTAATCAACCCAGGTAAAATTCACCTATAATTGGTATTCTGCAAAACTACCACAGAGTGCTTTATATTCTCTTCCTCACCAGCATTTATCCAAGAGTGAGAAGGGTTATGCTGAGATATGTATGGCATAATACTATAGGGATTGTGGGCAGGCTAACTGACTGTCTTTTCATTCCAGGGTTTATTTGGCCAATGAAGCAGACCATACATGGGGGGCCCTCTTTAAGAGACATTGTGCATAATCCCACAGTACCTTTGAGGGGTTATATTCAATTGATTTGATAGGAATTGGATATTTTCCCTTCTCTTTTCTCTACCAATTTCTTTATACTTCTCTTTTCTAGCAAAGATTTTCAGATGTCACTGAAGTAGCTGCAGGATGTCAGACTCCATTTGTGTGTTACTTAATTCTCCTGTGGTACCATTGTGAATATATATATGGAGTGATTTATTTTATGGATTTATATAGGATTATTGGCCATAATCACTGGTGAATATTTACCAAGTTAAACTGAATTAATTGCATGATAGGAAACAAATTAGTGATACCAAAACAGAATAAATACATTTTTCATCATGCCTAGAGACTGACTAGACTTTGCACTGAACTGTGAAGAGCAAATTCCAAAAGTAGGGATATTCAGCTGAGGAGGCTCTCCAATTACCTCTGAAAAGATTTACACTGGGTGATGACAAGAAACTTCTAGATGGTCTTCACTGCTATGAAAAAGTGAATAGTGTGTCAGATAATAGGATCCTAGAGAGTCTGTCTACAATACAGAACACACTAGACCCCCCACACTGTTTACATAAACTCCACAGAATTTATTTAAAGATCTGAGGTGAAGCCTAGGCATTATGGGTAAAAATGATAAAATCACCAGTGAGATCATGAGAAGTTTAAAATCACAATAAAAGACTCAATCTTCTTGTTTCCTATGAGAGAGAGAGATGAGAGCAAAACAATGGTTTCAGTGTTCCAGGGCTCTGACAACTAAGGATGTTAATGGTGAACTGTTAGTAAAAATGTTTCACTACCAGCATAAAGGTCTTCTGTTACTTATTTGATTTTCTTTTAGACAAGATTGTATTTAACAACTCTAGGAGAACATACTCCATTCCCTTCCATATTTTTATAGAAATATTGCTCATTCTTTGCTGAAGACAGAGGCCTGGGACTTGCTTAACTGTGTGGCTAGTGTTAGATTTTAAAAATGTATTAGAGAAGAGGTATATGCACCTGCTTTTTACTGCATTCCAGGAAATGCACACACAATGTATAGTAGGATTGCTGTCCAACCTACACATACATACTTGTGAAGTCAAGCCTTTAAATACTACAAAGCCCCTGAAATGATGACATTAATGATTTGTAATAACTGAATAGGTGAGTTCATTTGTGCTTCTGGATTCTTCCTTCAATGGCAGAAAGGCCCAGATTTTTAAAGATATTTAGACATTGCTCTGCTCAGTGACGCAAGGACTGAAGGATTTAAATGATGAAATACTCTTTTAATAAGTGCTTAAATAACTTTTGACCTTAAATCCCATTGAAAGACAGGCATTAGGAAATTTCAACTAGTTTAGAATGTGACAAGAACTATGGTGACAAGGGCAGTACAAAAAACTATTTAAAATAAAATTGCATTCAAAAAACCAATATAAGCAATGTTAGTTATAGGTTGGTTAGATACCAACTCTTTGGGTGTTGTAACAGCCCCTTCACCCCGACATTTTCCCGATCTTTTGTAGTACCTTTGGGAAGTGACAATCACCCTGAAGGAATCAGAAATAAATTACCTTTGGGCATCCACTCCAGATCAGCCAACAGTGCTAAAGCTAATGGTTAATACCTCTGGGAGTTCCTCTGGGACTATGTGGTTTTGCATACTCCCCGTTCAGACCAGTCTACAAAGCATAGAATCTGGATTTGTAAATTAGAAGTATTTTACTGCTTGAATATCTGTCTTCAGGGTAACTAAACTCATGTGACCTGTATTCTGATGATACGGTTTCTTGTGTTTTTCATACATGAGAAATAAACTAGAATACACTGTGTACCTGGGGCCTTAAGTAGACATGATGCCTCTAGAGTGAAGCAGCTGGAAGGAATAAACCTAGTTATTCTCAAAAGCGCAGAGCCAGTGAGGATATAGGGAATGGAGAAGCTTTGTTTTTAAAAGACAGGATGTTCATGGCAAACAAGATGCAGCTGCAATAGGGAAAATTACATTTCAAATACTCTCTTGTCTATCTCACTTGAATTTCAGTAAATTGGAGCGTGTGGGAGTTGGATTTTAAAACCAGCCTCCCTATCTCAAATGTGTTTAAAAAAAGTGGGTAAAACAATCAGATAAAAGGGCTAAAATTAGAAGACAGTACAAACCAGTGAAACTTACTTTAAACCCTGGCCACCATGGAGAATAGTGTAAGCATGAAGGAAGGTGGAAGAGGGCTCATTTCCCCCTTTCTCTGCTTAAACCAGAGACTGAGTGCTTCTTCCTCTTCCTGTGCATGAATGAGGAGCACTCTCCCTATTTGGTCGGTGCCAGAAAAGTTCCCCTGCTTTTTCAATCTATTTTACCCACTGGTACTGCACACAATCCATGTACGCGACGTCTAATTCGGACTGACTAAGCTTAGATTTTTCACAACCCTTCTAGTAGCTGCACATGAGGAATGCATGGTCCCCCATCCATCTGCCTGGGTTATGAAACGGAGCACCTCTCCTTCCCCAGTCATCCCTCCAGTTGTTTATAGGGAATATGTAGGCAGAGTCTAAATGCATCCTTAACAGTCTACTTAACAAAGGAGATGTAGGGCTAACTGGTGGTATTTGATACCTCTTTACACTCCTACTCTGACTACCTGTGCTATGATTAGGACTCAGAGTGCAGGAAGAAGAGCAGGTATAGGTAGCAGAGTTGCTGTTCTTCCCCTCAGCCCCTTCAGATACAGATTGTGTAGAGGGCAGAGGGAGAACAAACAACTGGCAATTCGAGAGGAAGGATGAGTAACTGCATCACAATCTCCTTCTCAGGCTCCCCTGGGGCAAGGAAAGAGATACTGTCCTGTTCAGTGAAGGATTTAGATAAAGGCACAATTAGAGTTTGAGGTGAAGGAGAAAATAAGCAAGTGGTTCTCTCAAAGCAATTTAGATTAACATGGGTAAACGTCATTTAGTCAGGGCTTTGAGCAAAGGCTCAGTCTAGCTCTCAGAGTGTCATAGCCTCATATTCATATGTAATGTGTCCACACACAATCCTATATGGCAAATGTTCACAAATGGAAGCCAGATACATTCATTATGATCATCTGGTCAGACTTTCTGAATAACACAAGCTATTGAATATCGACATGCTTGGAATAGTCAGTAATCTCCAAGGAAAAGCTATGGAATGTATCATAGAGTGGTTGATGAGAAGTGAGAAATGCAATCCCTTAGAGCAAAATCTGTTATAGGAAGGGGATATGAGTGCAATATCAACCATTATTCCATGCTGTCCTGTGTTAGGGATGTTCCTTTGCACAGTCTTTTCATTGTATAACTTCCATGGACATTTGAGAATGTCTTCATTTGCACCTGTTCACATGACCCACTTAACCGATATACACACATGCAAAAATTGGTAGTTTTTTTATTCTGTTTCTTATATATTTTAACAGAATACAGGAATCTAGAACTAGGGAGGGCCATTGGAAATTAAATTTATATATTCTAATAGGAAAATATCAGAGGGGACGATTTGTTTCTCTGTGAAATCTCACATTTTTTTTTCAGTTCCACTCAACTCTACTGTGTCACATTTAGAAAGCCTTTCCTGAAGCATAATATGCAGACCAGTTTAACTTGTGGAAGTAGCAGACAATCAGCATAACTTGTAATAACTGAATAGATGTGTTCAGTGGTGACACTGGATTCTTCACTGGCATGAAGGCCCAGATTTGTAAAAGTCAATGATTAGCAAATCATTGCAAAAGGCAAGCACAGAGTAAATGATTATGTACAAATATTCTCACTTAATGTAATAAGGGTTATGTGTGGTAGCTGATATTTAAAATACATCTACACCATTTGATTATGAGGGAATAGTCATCAGCCAATCCTTTGGATGTGTCTATATAATCTAACACACGGATGTGTGTTCTAAAGTATACCAACATGTTGCACATTAATTGACCCATACAGACTCTACTGGGAGCATTAATTAGTGTTCCTTAACACATGTAGACAAGCGCAGTATCAGTGCCAGATGCAAAGTTACCATCATTAAGATAAATGGAGAATTCTAATACTGGAATATCTGGTCCTGTTCTCCTTTTCACACTGTGTAGGTTGGTTGTAGTCCACCTGAAATCATTTGGTGCATCATTTTCCATGGGTCAAGGAAAGGCAGTTGCCCATCTAGACCTTGGTTTTCCACATTTGAATTCTCATAGAGTATGTCTACACAGCAAAAGGTTATTTTGAAATTCAATCAAAATAGCAGAGGGCTTATTTTGAAATTGGTAAACCTCCTTCCATGAGGAATAGCGCCAATTTTGAAATTGCTATTTCGAAATAAGCGTTGTGTAGATGCTTATTTTGAAATAGGGGGCCTCCAGCCTTCCCAGGGTGCCCTGGTGAGAAGTTCCTAACCTGTTCCTAACCTGTTCTTTACCCACCAAGGGCTGTCCATCTTCATCCCATCTTGCATCACTTAGCGCATTAGTCTGGGAGCCCACCTTGTCTGTGAATACAGAGACAAACAAAGCATTGGTACTTCAGCTTTCCCCACATCATCTGTCACTAGGTTACCTCCTTCATCCAGTAGGGGCCCCACACCCTCTCCAATCACCTTCTTGTTAACATGCCTATAGAAACTTTTCTTGTTATCCTTCACATAGAACCATAGAGCTGGAAGATACCTCAGAAGATCATCAAGACGAGCCCCCTGCTCTAGGCAGGAGCAATCCCAACTAAATCAACCTGGCCAGGGCTTTGTCAGGCCGAGACTTAAACACCCCTAGGGATGGAGACTCCACTACTTCCCTAGGTAACCCATTCCAGTACTTCACCACCCTCCTAGTGAAATAGTTTTTCCTAATATCCAACCTGGACCACTCCCACCACAACTTCTTCTGCCATCTGTCACTACTGAGAACAGCCTCTCTACATCCTCTTTGGAACCTCCCTTCAGGAAGTTGAAGGCTGCTATCAAATCCCCCCTCACTCTTCGCTTCTGCAGACTAAACAGACCCAACTCCCTCAGCCTTTCCTCATAAGCCATATGCTCCAGCCCCCTAATCATTTTGGTCACCCTCCACTGGACCCTCTTCAATGCGTCCACATCCTTTTTGTAGTGGGGGGCCCAAAACTGGACACAATACTCCAGATGTGGCCTCACCAAACCCGAATAAAGAGGAATAATGACCTATCTGGATCTGCTGGCAATGCTCTTCTTAATGCAGCCTAATATGCCATTAGCCTTCTTGGCTACAAGAGCACACTGTTGACTCATATCCAACTTCTCATCCACTGTAACCCCCAGGTCCTTTTCTGCAGAACTACTACTTAACTGGTTGGTCTCCAGTTTGTAACTATGCTTGGGATTCTTCCATCCCAAGTGCAGGACTCTGCACTTGTCCTTGTTAAACCTCATCAGATTTCTTGTGGCCCAATCCTCCAATTTGTCTAAGTCACTCTGGACTCTATCCCTGCCCTC
Organism: Apalone spinifera; assembly: GCA_030068395.1. Taxonomy (NCBI): domain Eukaryota; kingdom Metazoa; phylum Chordata; order Testudines; family Trionychidae; genus Apalone; species Apalone spinifera. Next base: position 115,833,842 of record CM057847.1, read on the forward strand.
CAGTGTATCTACCTCTCCCCCTGGCTTAGTGTCATCCACAGACTTGCTGAGGGTGCAATTCATCCCCTCATCCAGGTCATTAATAAAGATATTGAACAAAACCGGTCCTAGAACCGAACCTTGGGGCACTCTGCTAGAAACCGACTGCCATCCTGACATTGAGCCGTTGATCACTACCCACTGGGCCCAGCCTTCTAGCCATCTTTCTATCCATCTTACCGTCCATTTATCCAATCCATGTTCCCTTAACTTGCTGGCAAGAATATTGTGGGAGACCGTATCGAAAGCCTTGCTAAAGTCAAGGTATATCACATCCACTGACTTTCCCCTGTCCACAGAGCCAGTTACCTCATCATAGAAGCTAATCAGATTGGTCAGGCACGACTTGCCCTTTGTGAATCCATGCTGACTATTCCTAATCACTTTCCTCTCTTCCAAGTGCCTCAAAATGGATTCCTTAAGGATCCCTTCCATGATTTTTCCAGGAACCAAGGTAAGACTAGTTCCTTCTTTCCTTTTTTGAAGACGGGCACTACATTTACCTTTTTCCAATCATCCGGGATTTCTCCCGATCACCACGACTTTTCAAAGATAATGGCCAAAGGCTCCTCAATGACATTTGCCAACTCCCTCAGTACCCTCGGATGCATTAAGTCCGGACCTTTGGATTTGTGTACGTTTAGCTTTTCTAAATAGTTCCTAACCTGTTCTTTACCCACCAAGGGCTGTCCATCTCATCCCATCTTGCGTCACTTAGCGCATTAGTCTGGGAGCCTTGTCCGTGAATACAGAGACAAAGAAAGCATTGAGTACTTCAGCTTTCCCCACATCATCTGTCACTAGGTTACCTCCTTCATCCAGTAGGGGCCCCACACCCTCTCTGATCACCTTCTTCTTGTTAACATGCCTGTAGAAACTTTTCTTGTTATCCTTCACATCCTTAGCTAGTCGCAATTCCATTTGCACTTTCGCCTTCCTGATAACTCCCCGGCATTCTTGAGCTATACGTTTAAACCCCTCCCTGGTCATTTGTCCAAGTTTCCACTTTTTGTGCTTAAGTTCACCAAGGATTTTCCCTGTAAGCCAATCCGGTCTCCTAACATGTTTGCCTCTCTTGCTACGCATTGGGATGGTTTCTTTCTGTGCCTTCAATAAGGCTTCTTTAAAATACTGCCAACTGCCCTGGACTCCTTTCCCCTTCATGTTAGCATCCCAGGGGATTCTACCCATAGGTCTCTGAGGGAGTCAAAATCTGATTTTTTGAAGTCCAAGATGTGTATTTTACTACTCTCTTTTCTTCCTTTGGTCAGGATCCTGAAATCTAACATCTCGTGATCACTGCTTCCCAGGTTGTCACCCACCTCTACTTCCCCATTAGGCCCTTCCTTTTAGTGAGCAGAAGGTCAAGCTGCGCACAGCCCCTGCTCGGATCCTTCAGCACTTGTGTCAAGAAGTTATCCCCAACATTCTCCAAAAACGTCCTGGATTTCCTGTGTACTGCCGTATTGGTTTCCCAACAGATGTCAGGGTGATTAAAGTCCCCCACAAGAACCAGGACCTGCGATCTGGAAGCTTCTCTCAGTTGTCTGAAGAAAGCCTCATCTACCGCATCCACCTGATTCGGTGGCCTGTAGCAGACACCAACCACAACATCACTGCTGCTGTTTGCTCCTTTAAACTTAACCTATAGACTCTCAACAGGTTTTTTCTCCCTCTTTATACTGGAGTTCAGAGCAATCATAGTGCTCTCTTACATATAGTGCAACTCCTCCTCCTTTTCTCCCCTGCCTGTTCTTCCCGAACAGTCTATACCCTTCTATGACAGCTCTCTAGTCATGCGAGTCAGCCCACCAAGTCTCTGTTATCCCAATTAAATCATATTTCTTGGACTGGGCCAGGGCCTCCAGTTCTTCCTGTTTGTTGCCCAGGCTTCTCGAATTAGTGTACAAACACCTCAGGTAACCAGTTGATCGCCCTATCTTCTCCATTTGAATCAGGGGTCCTCCTTTCTTGCTTGTTCCTCTCTGCATTTCTTCCCGGTATCCGATTTCCCACTTCCCTCAGGGTTTTGGTCACCATCGGTTGGGCCACTCTGGGCACAACCAAGAAAACTCCTCTCCCTTTGCCTCTCCCCAGAGCCCTTAATGGGGTAGACTCTGGCCACAGTACCTGTGCCAGTTGCAAGCCTACCAGCCCAGAGCCAGCAGTCGCTGCATCTGACCCAGTGGCCCCAGCATGAGCCAGGCATCTAGTGCCAGCCAGCCCTCCATCACTCCCCAGGAGCAGTCTGCCAGCTCCTAGGAGCCTGCCAGGGGCCGGAAAAGGTGGGCACCTGCCAGATCCAGTGCGGAGATCAGGGACCTACTCCAGGTTTGGGGGGATGCCTCCAACGTCCATGATCTCCGCACTAAATGGAGGAAGCCAACTGTCTATAAGTGGATCACTGCCTGCCTCGCCACCAAAGGCCACATGCGAACCCAGGAGCAGGTTCGCATGAAAATAAAGGAGCTGCAGTAGGCATATGCCAGGGCCACAGGGAGCAGTTCCCAACCAGGGGCAAACCCAGATCCCTGCCCCAATTTTGATGCCATAGAACGCATCCTGGAGGGAAGGATGGTCTGTGCCCCCCTGGTGGTCATCAACCCTGGGGCAGAGCTTGCTGCCTCCTACTGCTCCATCCCCTGCTGACTCCCCAGCTACCGCTTCTCCTCCCACACCTTCTCCCCCTCCTTCTTCTTCTTCCCTACCATCCCCACAATACCAGCGATGCCGATGCCCCCACATCCATGGTGCTGGGTGACGGGCTGGCAAGATCCCCAACCCTGAGCTTCTCCTCCACCTTCCTCCCCTTGCCTCCCCACGCCAGCTCCCTCCTCCCAGGTTTCCCCTTCCCCTCTCCCACCTTCTTTTCCAGTCTCACCTCAATTTCATTCTCCCCACACCCCATTTTTGTTCAATAAAGAGACTTTGTTGTAATGAACACATGTGTCTTTTATTGTACAACAGGAAGGGTGTTAAGTTGAAGAATGTGAGGGAGGAATGAGGCACAAATTTCCTGTGGAGCACACCAGGGAAACTGTTACTGCCTGCAGAACGTGCTGCCAGGCTTGTAGCAACATGTCCAGGAGAAGCAGCAGAGTGCCCAGGGGCAGCTCCGGCTCCATGCTGCAGAGTGCTGTGGTGTCCTGAGTGAGGGCAATCAGAGCACACATAGAAAAAATGCTTTGCTGTCCCTCAGCGAGGTAGGCAAGCAAGCAGGGAAACCTTCGAACTGGCTGTCCGGGAGAGTGGGGGTCCCTTTAAGCACAGGTCTCAGATAGCATCAGGCAGCAGCACCACAAGGTAACTCCTGACCTGATGCCCTGCCAGAACCAGTTTTGGCTGGCCTTAAATGCAATTCAGCATCCTATCAATGTGGACACACTATTTCGAAATAGCAAAACGCTATTTCAAAATGCATTTTGTATCTGGACGCGTTATTTCGAAACAAGCTATTTCAAAATAACTATTTTGAAATAACACTGTAGTGTAGACATACCCATAGGTTTATACACTCATCATGTCTTCCACTTCCTTCCCTGGCTTTGCAGGATATATTAGAATTCTGTAATATCCTTATACTGACAATGTTATTTCCTCCTCAACTCCATACCTGAAATGATGTTCCTAAAGTCAATTGAGTTGCATACATATAAAACAAATGTGAGAGACTGGGTTTTTTTCGGTTTCTTGCTTCATCTCTGAGGGGTAAGTATGAAATTTACTCATGGAAAGTTGCAAAAGAGTTAGGGTATTTGATCAAACATGGTCATTCCTGACTACTGAAACACAACTGTATTTTGTAACGTAAGGTAAGATCATAACCATGTTCTATAAAATTTAGGAGCATGGAAAGATCAAAAAGTCTTCAAAACAGTATCTTGGCTAACATCGTTCTCCAAATTAGACTAATAGACAACTATATTGTCTAGCATGAATTTTGCGAACGGCTTTGTATGAAATCATTGTATGAAAGGTGCTATATAATTGCAATTAATTATTACCTTATACTGTTTTCTGAAAGTTCTTAACAAATTTAGGGAAAGCAATGTTTTCCCATAATAGGAGATAGCCTATGCAAAGAAATAATTTGCTTCAAAAAATGTTGGTTTCAGCAAGTCTGAAATTGTATTTAATGTAAAAGGGTTTTTTATTACATTACCCATTCTAAATGCCAGAAAAAAGTTGTGTATTGAATTTTGCATTTGAAATATGAGACCTCATTGCTTATGCTTTGACTTACATTCTAAATGTAATAAAAGACCAAGTATGTGAGGGATAAATTTGAAAGGATATAGAGCTATAAAGAAAGTACACGTGTTGACTTTCTTGGATCAAGGAATGATACTCTGTTCACTTCCTAGAAGTGGATGACCTCCTGTCAAGGAAATACATTGTCTTCAATGGTCATGATGCCCAGGATGAGCAACACAGATTAAAGCCCAGATTCTGACCTTCTGTGACCATGACTAAAGATAGCTAAACAATTTGTTATTAAAGGACCAAATTTCTGTTGTTGGTGTTTAGCACTTACCCTAGAACTTAATGCAATATCTTAAATCAACCCTGTTACTAATAGATTTTTTAAAAAATCTTTTGGAAATATAACTTTCCTCTATTAATGGTCTTTGGCGGGGGTTTTTTCCTGTCTAGACAGTTTGAAACTAGTCTTCCAGTTTCAATAGCTTTTTTTCTTTCCTGAAAAATAGTGATTTGTATTTGTATTTCAGCACCATAGGGGGGAAATTTATTTCCATGTTTGTTTACACAAAAATATTTTAGTTACTTATTTGAGCTCCCTTTCTCCTAAGTTTTTTAAACACAGCTTAATTTTAGTACAGTCCTTTTAAGAAAATTGATATATACTGATTGAATTAATTGAGATAGCAATCTTAGGAAAATGGCAATTGTTCTGATTTCCCACTTGTGATGGTACATTTTTTACAGACTATGAAACATTTCACTAGATTCATTTGTCAAAATAAAAATACAAAATCCAGCTCAGGTTTCTAATAAATCTTTGGGATTCATGAAAATTTGTCATTGAAGGATTTGTCTTAATAACTGGCAAAACAAAAGCAACCATTAGGAATGGACAGTTGAACTCAGAATCTAACGAGGTACTTAAATATCTCTGAACAATATAGTATTTGAGTATATCTCCCATTTTTAGTTAAAAATGAACAAAATAATATCTTTCTTCCCCCCACTCCTCCAAGCTAAGCGTCTGTTTAATTGCGGTGTAAATGTTTGGACTTTTGTCTGAAGCCTGAGAGGTGGGAAGGTCTATGTGCTCAGGTTCCACCCAAAGCCCAGAAACCTAAACCACAATTAAACGGTCTCTTAGTCCAAGGCTTGCAAGCCATAGTCAGATAGCATGGGTCAACCTGTGGGCTTTTATTTGCAGTGTAGACATACTCTTTAAATATCTACACTTATAGAATCATAGAATACTAAAACTGGAAGAGACCTCAAGAAGTCATCAAGTCCAGTCCCCTGCCTTCATGGCAGGACCCAGCACTGTCTAGAATCATCCCTGATAGATGTCTGATTTGCATTAGTAAAAATAGTCATGATTGCTTTGTGTCTTCTGTTTGTATGCAGTCCATAATAGCAATAGTATAATTTTATTGCATCTGAGGAAAAAAAACTAGTCTCAGTTTTATCAGCTGTATCATGAATAGATGTGTAGTGGGCAGCATGGAAACCAGCACAAAGCTGATTGTGGGAAAAGCAAAGAAGAGAAAATGTCTCGGCTGGCATCCCTGGTGGAGCAGCACGGGTAGGGGACATTATGAAAGGCAACAAGCAGCATCAGATATTTGTCATTGCCAGCATAGTAATTCTTTTGTTCTTTTATAAAGGACCATTACTATAACTGGGAATAAACTTCTAAGTCACTCTGGAACATACTGAACAGAATTGTTTTCACTGGTACTTTATAAAAAAATAACCCAAATCGTATACTCTTCGATTTCTTTGAGCCTAAGATGTGCTCTGGGAGGAGCAAATTATATTTGCTAAATGAAAATTGAGGAAACAAGATAACAATCTACAGATAAGTGTATATATCATGACATAAGGATAGAGGAGACTGGATCTTTTAAACTAGAAATGAGAGGATAAAAAATTGTAGGCTGAATATTAGGGAAAATTCCTACAGATTGTGGAACAAGCACCTAAGGGAAATACCCATGTCTATCATTTAAGCTCCTTTAAAATAAGACAGTACAAAGCACTGCTCATTGCTGGGGTTAGACTCCTGACAAGTGGACAGGTGTTCAAATAGGTCATTTCCAACATTAATTTTAGGTTTTTTATAAGCTCTGCAATGTTTGCTCACAATCCAATCATTTTCCTTTCAAACATAGTACTATATATTAGTCCACCCAATATCTTTATATAAATACAATTTCTCAAAGATGTGTACTATACAAATATAATCAATTACATAATGGCTAATAAAATGCTATACCTGCCATGTTGTAGGGATGGCAAACAATACAGGCAATTTCAGAAGCATTTTGAATTGTGGCACATTATGTCACATCACATAATATCAATGGTCACCGCCTTTTAAACTGATATGAATAGGAAATATTTGATCCACAATGAGACAACTGAGTGCAAATCTATATCAAGAAGATTAATGAATGACTAATGCAGATAAACAGTTATTTTATTCATTCGCCTTGAGTCTTAGAACTAGTTTCTGAAACTCTAGATGGTCCTATATTTTATACGTTTGCAAACATGCTTAACTTTTTTGGTATCATGTAACCTTCAAATAGCTGCTTGAGAACTTGAAACTGGGTCATAAAGGAAAATGCTATAAAGCAGAAGTTTTTAGACACATTTAGGAAGCGCTGAGTGAACCTTTTTTGAATTAATAATTTATTTTGCCCCAGAAGGCAGTTTTGGTCTACCTGAAATGATTTGTAAATTTGCTACGAACTCCTGAAATATTTTTAATCACGGTTTTGTAGGTGGGCAATGATATAATTGCCATGCACAAAATGAGGTGGGAGTGATCTTATAACCAACATCGTTAGGACATCCATCAGGGCCTTGAGAGACCTGGATTAAGTTTCATCCTTTACCTGGTGTTGAGAAGGAATGTGAAGGTGAATCTCCTGCTTTGCAGAAGAAGTGGTTTGTGCCCAAAAAAATCTCATGATACCATATATGTGTGTGTGTGTGTGTGTGTATGTGTGTATATATATATACACACATACACACATATATATATATATATTATTAATATCTATGGTGCTATAAGACCACACATTGTTTTTTATGTTACAGACTCACACCTACCCCTCTGAGACTTTTGCAGAAGTAAATATTGTCATTCCAAATGTCTCTGAATTGTCAATGAATAGTCATTAGGGCAGGGAAAGAGTGATTTGTATAACCTGCTGGTTAGAGCAGTTACCTAGGATTTGGGAGACTATGTTTAAGAGCCTGTTTCAATGATTTTTTATACAGGTTAAACAGCCTCCATGATAGGCATAAACCAGAACAAGCTATCAGCTAGCACGAACCCACATCAAGATCTCTTCTTCAGATTAGGCAGACTGAACACAGCCTCAATATAAGTCTCTAACAACTGAGCTAGAAATGATAAGGTGATCTTACTACTTTCTCCCATTTGTGATTTTAGCTTTTCTTAAATGCCATCATGGATTTTTTTTTATTTGCAGAATTTTTTCACCATTATCAAATTATGTTCAAATAAAGTAGATTTCTGGTTTTTTGAACGTCTGTGAATTAGAAAAGCAATTATTTGCCAAGCTCAAAAATTGTGTCAATGGAATGGCATAGAGTTTGTTGATTTTGGCAGTGATTAGATTTCTGAAGTTGAGCTATTCATTGGAACAGGTAGATATGATGAACAGCCATGCAATTGGAACTTCTGATAGCACCATCATGGTTTTATAGTTCAATCTGTGAGGAGAAATGTCACATACAGATTCCAACATAGGAATGGGTAGGCTCCAAAGGATGTTTAGCCTTTTTCCAATCAGGTGTTATGGTTTTTTGTTTGTTTGTTTTGCAATTGCATTTCTCAAAGGGTTTATAACCTTTAATTATAGTTGCTATCCATTCAGAAAGGAGCATAAACACTGCCAAATTAAGTGTAAAAATGTAATAAGAAAAGCCAAAAAGGAGTTTGAAGATCAGCTAGCCAAAAACTCAAAAAGTAATAACAAAATGTTTTTTAAGTACATCAGAAGCAGGAAGCTTACTAAACAACAAGTGGGGCCCCTGGATAATCGAGATACAAAAGGAGCACTTAAAGACGATAAAGTCATTGCGAAGAAACTAAATGAATTCTTTGCTTAAGTCTTTAAGGCTGAGGATGTTAGGGAGATTCTCAAACCTGACCTGTCCTTTGTAGGTGACAAATCTGACGACTTGGCACAGATTGAAGTGTCATTAGCGGAGGTTTTGGAATTAATTGATAAACTTAACAGTAACAAGTCACCGGGACCAGATGGCATTCACCCAAGACTTCTGAAAGAGCTCAGATGTGAAAGAGTGGAACTCTTAACTATGGTTTGTAACCTATCCTTTAAATCAGCTTCTGTACCCAATGACTGGAAGATAGCTAATGTAACGCCAATATTTAAAAAGGGCTCTAGAGGTGATCCCGGCAATTACAGACTGGTTAGTCTAACGTCAGTACCGGGCAAATTAGTTGAAACAATAGTAAAGAATAAAATTGTCAGACACATAGAAGAACGTAATTTGTTGGGCAAAAGTCAACATGGTTTCTGTAAAAGGAAATCATGTCTTACTAATCTATTAGAGTTCTTTGAATGGGTCAACAAACATGTGGAGTAGGGCGACCCAGTAGATATAGCGTACTTAAATTTCCAGAAAGCCTTTGACAAGGTCCCACACCAAAGGATCTTATGTAAATGAAGTTGTCATGGGATAAGAGGGAAGATCCTTTCAGGGCCTGAGAACTGGTTAAAAGACAGGAAACAAAGGGTAGGAATAAATGTTAAATTTTCAGAATGGAGAGGGGTAAGTAGTGGTGTTCCCCAAGGGTGAGTCCTTGGATCAATTCTATTCAACTTATTCATAAATAATCTGGAGAAAGGGGTAAACAGTGAGGTGGCAAAGTTTGCAGACGATACTAAACTGCTCAAGGTAGTTAAGACCAAAACAGACTATGAAGAACTTCAAAAAGATCTCACATAACTAAGTGACTGAGCAATAAAATGGCAAATGAAATGTAATGTGGATAAATGTAAAGTAATGCACATTGGGAAAAAATAATCCAAACTTCACATATAATATGGTGGGGGCTAATTTAGCTACAACTAATCAGGAAGGAGATCTTGGAGTCATCGTGGATAGTTCTTTGAAGACATCCACGCAGTGTGCAGCAGGAGTCAAAAAAGCAAACAGGATGTTAGGAATCCTTTAAAAAGGTATAGAGAATAAGACAGAGAATATCTTATTGCCCTTATATAAATCCATAGTACGCCCACATCTAGAATACTGCGTACAGATGTGGTCTCCTCATCTCAAAAAAGATATACTGGCATTAGAAAAGGTTCAGAGTAGGGCAACTAAAATGATTAGGGGTTTGGAATAGGTTCCATATGAGGAGAGATTAAAGAGACTGGGACTTTTCAGCTTGGAAAAGAGGAGACTAAGGGGGGATATGTTAGAGGTATATAAAATCATGAGTGGTGTGGAGAAAGTGAATAAGGAAAAGTTATTTACTTGTTCCCATAATATAAGAACTAGGGGCCACCAAATGAAACTAATGTACAGCAGGTTTAAAACAAATGAAAGGAAGTTCTTTTTCACACAGCGCATAGTCAATCTGTGGAACTCCTTGCCTGAGGAGGTTTACTCTCTTCTCTGTGAAAACTGTTCCAAATCTTTGTTCAAAGGTTGCGTGCCTAGAATTTGTGAATATTTGAGGACATGGCTCTCATAGACAATATTGTGTTCAATGAGTACACTTCTCACTTCATGTGCCCTTTTTTATATGCATGCCACTTTAGTAATATTGGTAGGAAAAAAACCTACACAGGTGAAAAACAGCATTGTCTGGCAACCCTGTACATGGCCAACAATAAACAAAATGTCTCATGGGCCACACATAGAACCCCAATGAGCTACATGTGTCCCTTGGGCTGTGAGTTGCCCATCACTTCTTAAGAGCCTTTGAGGAGGATTATCAAAAGCTTTCTGAAAGTCTAGGTAAGCTATATCAACTTGATCATACTTCTCCAAATACTTTTTGACTGCCTGAAAAGACTCTGGTAGATTTTCTGATGTTGTTTGAACACGAGCAAAATGAGTGAGAATTTTGCCATTTAACAGATACCAGGGAGAAATCTTGGTAGTTCCCACAGTCAGATTGTTGCTTTTATTTTTGTATTGTGTAACTGTGATTGCACTTTTGAAAGTCAGATAAATTAAATCAAGTAAATAACCACACAAAGACAGTGGGCTAGCTGAAATCTTTAAACTTGCAGGGCCCCAAATGTAACCATTTAAAGGAAATTAAGAAGAAAGGCTATGTCTACACTATGCTCTATTTTTGAAAGAGGATATGCAAATTCAGTGGGAATCTTCTTCCGATCTCACTTTTGAAAGTGGATCTTTCGAAAATGAAAGTAGTCTGGATGTGTTTTTTGGGAAAAAAGCCCTTTTTCGAAAAAAAGTTCTTCCTTACAAAATATGGTTTACGTGCTTTTTCGAAAAAGGGTTTCTTTTCTCAGAAAAAAACACGTCCAGACTACTTTCACTTTTGAAAGATCTATTTTTGACGTATCCGAATAGAAAGCCGAACTAGCGATAGATAACATCAAAAGTTCATATCCAGGCTATCATTTAAATCCAAGCATTAGCAAAACACCATATGACTGCTTCTAAATACCTAACAAACATCCAGCAAAGGGCCCTTATTGAAGGAGCTCAAAATTGATTTAAGAGATGTACAATTACACTACTTTGCTCTTTCTGATTTTTATCATTTTTAATTTAAAAAAATTGCACACAAAGGGATTTAACTCTGTTAGCTGTATACACAGTGAAATTTGTCTGCATCAGAACTCTTCTGCAACTGGAATTAGGCCCAAAGGCTCTTCTGTACTGTATTTCAGTTTCTTGGCATTGTCTGTTTATAGACATAGAGTTAAGTGCCTATCATTGAGAGTTCCATTAAAGCTATTACCGACAAGCTACAACAACAATAGAATATTAAATGATTTTTACTAAATTACCTCATTAGACAGGTAAGCAAATGCTGTACTTAGTGAAAATTTAATTGAAGGAGGCTACAGTTAGCTAGCTTTCAACAAATATTGTAGTGAATATGTTTTCTGGTAGACCACATTTATACACTGAGTGTAAGCAACTTCTTTTCAAAGTAGTAAAGGTGTGTACTTTTCTGTTTGCTTTTCAGAGAAGTGTTGTCTAATGGTGCATGGGACTGGGACTAAGGTCAACTGGGTTCTGTTCTCAATACTTGCCTGCAGGATGTCCTTGGGCAAGTAACTGAGCCTCAGTTTCCCCATCTATAAAATGCAGCCAATTATACCGGCCACCTTTGTAAAGCACTTGGAGATTTTCTTATGAAAAGTGCTATAAGAACTAGTATTTTTATTTGTTTCTTTTCCAGTTATGTGCTGTACTGCAAATTATCCAGTCCTTACCAAAACAGAATGGTGGTTGTGCCATTCTGTCATCAGACCCCTATATATTTATCAGTGTGGCTTCACCAATAAGTGTAGTCTATATAATTATAGAACAGCATTTCCAAATGGTACCAATACTTTTATATTCTAATGTAACATTTCCTTTGTCTACTTGAATAAACAAATTGTACAACTACACAAATCTGCTGCTGTTTTCTGCAATATCTATTAAACACAACTATTCCATCAAAATAGCATTAGACCAGAATGCAACTGTGGGTGTTGCCTGAACAAATTTAATTTGTAGGGGTTGTGGAATTAAAGGGCAGGCGAGTCAAACGTTTAAAAATGTGTCTTGTCAAATGTCACTTGGAAGCAAACTCTTTGGGAAGCATGGAAAAAACTTCTAAACAAAGATGTAATGGATAATTCTACACATTTTTGAGAAGGCTGAGGAAATATTTCTCGGCAAACTGTGTACTAAAGCGTTTAATCTGAACCCCTAAGACAAATGGAACTCTGATTTCATTTGGAATGTCAATGGGTGGCTTCAGGCTTTTCAGGCTTTTGGCTCACGTTTGCCCTTTTGCTTCAGAAAGTTAAGGTTAGAAGAATTGACAATACCACAAAAAACAAACAACCAAAAAACCTCATTCAAAAGTGCTTAAAGCTTTAGATAATACATAATATATAATCAAAGAATATGGAAAAGTAACATGTGGGGAGGGGGAGTCACAAAGATAGCACAAGGCCTGAGGCACACATGTTTTACCTTGAACTAGAGCTGGTGAAAACATTTCCAACAGAATGTTTTCTACTAGAAAATGCCCACCATCAAATTGAAACTGTCCATTGGAAGGCATCAAAGCTGTTTGGGAAAGGGGAAATCAAAATAAAGAATTCGCCTTAATCAGAACATAACTATGGTGTATTGAAGACTCTATTGGCATTGAACATTATCAGTCTGCAAAGAAATCTGTCTGGATTTTTTTTCTATGCTTATGAGAGAGCTATCATTCTGAGTGCTAAGAAATATGTTGTGAATATAGCAATGTTTATACATTTTGTTTTGAAATGGCTATTTGAATTGTATTTGTATATAACTTTTACATTATACTAATTACTGACTCAGTCAACAGTTACAACATGAATATAATTCAATCTTTTAAAATATAAAAATAAAGATAAACATTAAACAATTTACAATAATCTATATAAAATAAAGTCAAAATTGAAAGAAAAATGTTTAATTTTTTTCAGGTCAAACCAACATTTTTTTATGGAAAACTCCAAAAAATAGACTTTGTTCTTGTTTGGATTTTTTAAAAAATATTGGAATGGAAATTCTGTTTTCACCAACTGTACTTTGAACCTGAGAGGCATTTGTATTTCTCTCTATAGAAAATTGGGTCCCAATTAAACAAGATTTGAGCACGTGCTTAATTCTAAACATGAGAATACTATCCTATTGACATTAGTGGACATATGCATATGAGTAAAGTTTAAACATGCTTGTCTTTTTAGGATCAAGGCTTTAAAAGGCCCAGAAAAGAAAAACTAAAATGACAGATTGAAAGAACCAGCTTCAGTTCAGTGATTTTGGTGAAATTCAATTGTTAAGTTGTTGATTGTGCTTGGAATTTCAGCTGGTGCAAGGTGAATTACAAACATATGCCATGGAGTTTTTCAACCCACATCTTACAGTCAACTCCTGATATTCACAGACCTCAAACTTCTCCTCATTAACAAAACTGCTCTGCCTCTTTTGAGAAACCTTTTAGTTTGAACTATTAATTTCTCACTGCTTACCAAAAAGCCTTGTTGACCTCAAACATCCTCAGCATTACCCTTGTCCATCGCTTTTATAATTAAATTAAAAATATGATCTCACAGAATATAAGTTATTTCACTGATTTGTATTTGTTACAGCTTCTGAGGTTTTTAAGTGTTTGTATGTTCCTTTGTGTTTTTTTAAACCTAGATTTGAATTCCAATTACCATAGCATAACTGACTCATAATTTCAAGTCTTGCCTAACAGCCCTTAAGTGTAAATGAACATAATTGTAATACAGGAGTGTGCAATAAAATAGTGGCAGTTCTCTAAAGCTAGCCCCTGACAGGCTGCTATCACTATATTTACCTACTACTTTGCAGGTACAGGTAATTGTAGCTCCCATTGGCCATGGATCACCTTTCCCAGCCAATGGGTGCTGCAGGAAGTGGTACAGACCATGATATCACAGTGATCTGCAGCCAATGGGAGATACTATCACCAGTACCTGTGGAGATGCAGGTAAATACAACAGCAGTGACCCATCGGGGCTAACCCTTGCAAACTGGATCTGGCTTGGTTGTAATAGATAAAATATTTAACTTACTCTTAGTTGTATATGTATATATGGAGCCTGACAATTTTATATTAAAGTAAGCTAAGAGTGACTCCATTAAAGTTAATGTATTACATTAATATCAAAGTGGGGTGATGTGTACAAACTGAGGCCAATGGTGCTCAGTCTTCAATGGAGTGAGGTGACCTGAATGGTGGCATATGTATTTTTTTTCCTCTTAGGTTTTCACAAATGTTATGTTATAGGCTAAGCTTCCAGCCTGTATGCCAGTTCTCAAGAGTTTAGAGTGAAGTTCTGGAAGCTTAAAAAGAAATCATCTGTGTTGTGTGGGGTGGAGATTCACTGGAATTCACCCTGCTAGGCAGGAAATCCTCTTCAGAGCAGATTGTACTTTAAAGTGCTGGCACAGTGTGCCTATAGTGATGGGACAGTCACAAGTTTCTTTGTTTGAGTCCTAAATAGAATCATAGAATCATAGAACCATAGAGCTGGAAGAGACCTTAGAAGGTCATC
>CM057847.1:115851204-115862166 GCA_030068395.1 Apalone spinifera
ACTGGACTCGATGACCTCTCGAGGTCCCTTCCAGTCCTAGTATTCTATGAACACTGGGTAAATCTGCTAGTTCAAAAATAAAATAGTGTAAAACTTTAGATCGTATATCTCCACTCAGTCCTACTTCTTCAGCCAATTGCTCAGAAAAACAAATTTGTTTACATTTGCTGGAGATAGTGCTTCCTGCTTTTTATTTACAGTGTCACCTGAGAACAGGTGTTTTTATGGCACTGTTATAGCCAGTCTTGCAAGATATTAGTGGTAGACCAAATCTAACACATATATAAAGTCTTCTGTATTTTTTATCTTAAGCAATCCTCTGTATAATTTCAGGTTTGTCTCAACTATTTTTAAACAGAGGTCTGGCAGGAACCAACCTAAGTACACTAAAATAAAGCCAGAATGTTTTTTTTTTTACTTTAGAGATGGGCAACAGTGAAAGGCAATTTTGAATTGATTATCTGTTTTCAGTTGATTTCTGAGAAATGAGTATTGCCAGGGATTAAGTACATTGCCACTGAAAGAAGAATTTGTCAAGAGGGTGAAATATAAAATACTTAAGGAAGAGCACACTTATAAAGCATGATAGCTTCTTCAAATGCATGAGGTAACTATGGCAGAACCCTGTTTCAGAGCCATTCCATCCATAGGACAGTTCAGAGTAACTACTTGTGCCCTTGTGCTTTTGAGGCCCCCATGGTGGCCACCTCAACCATCCTATGGGAGGGGCACAAGGAAGCCTGGGGGATTACCTGGTATTCTGGCCTGGGGTCCTGGCCTGAGGTGGCAACAGGGGTCACCCCTCCCCCATGGTTGCAAGAGCCGGAATGACCTAGCAACCAACTGCCCTTTCCCAGCCTGCTGTGCTCAGTTTCAATGTGGCAGTAGGAAGCAGATGCCCCATCCCCAAGGCACTCTGCTTCCCACTGCTGTAGAGAAGCAGGGTGCTATAGGCTGGGAGAGGGTGGGGAAGCAGAGGGGAACAGGCTGCCAGGTCACTCTGCACTCTAAGTGCAGGAGGGGGGACCCCTGCTTCTGCCTCATGCCAGGCCCTTCCAGTAATTCCTCACATCACATTCCTTGGGGGAAGGGGCTCTGGCAAAGAAAAATACAGAAACGTTAGCACCAATGGGGCAGGGAGTGGGGGTAGGCAAAATGGGCAGTTTTCCTGGGGCTTGGCAATCCAAAGGGGCCCAGATCTCCATCCGCCACTGCTACTGCTGCAGGGATGGTGGCTGGAGCCATGGGTCCTTTAAATTGCTGCTGGAGTGCCACACAGTGCACTAAGAAAACTAGATAGAAAAATGTTCATAAAAGATTGTTGATAGCACATGATCAGTTAGTTCTTTGTGGACCTGAAACAGTAAAAATACCTACTGATGAAGAGCAGAATTTATTTGGAAAACATGAATATACAAACCAGCAGCAATGGATGGCAACAAGTGTATAATTTGCATGGTAATTCATCTAGGAAATCATGGAGCAATGAACAAAGCAAATAGAACGCTGATACTAAAATAGATGGACAGTCATGGTGATTATCCTGCAAGTCTAGATTTTTTTTCTTAAGAAAGCACAGTAAACACTCTGAGGAAAATATTTGAGGACAACGGTAGTATGGGTAAACGGTATTTCAAGGTGGGCGAGGTAATATCTTTTACCTGATCATCTTCTGTTAGGGAAAAAGACAAGCTTAAGAGCTACATAAACTTGCAAATTTTCCTCTTCCATAAATAGAAGTTGATTTAATGAAAGACATTACTTGGCCCCACCTTGTCTCTTTAATATCCTGGTACTAACAGGATGACAACACCAGTGCAAAGCCATAAATAGTATGGATATGCAGATGATTTTGCAAGGAATTTAGCAGACTTTCAATATTTAATGGATAAAAATTTAGTATTTGAATATTTATAAAGCATTTCATAACATTTTGTGCAACACAATGCTCACAATTAATTTGAATTGGTTTTGGCTTAATTATTTTCTCACCATTTAGTTTAGTTCAGAAAATAAACAACCTTTTTTTTTAAACAGACTAGTTGGAGAATGGGATTGGGAAGCCAAACTGCTTTCAAAGCAGCAATTCAATCCCTGCCAGAGATGAGAGAATAAAAATGTCGAGATCAAAGACAGCAAGAATATGAGACAAGTGTAAGTCAGATTTGGACTGTCCCTTTTCTGAGTGGTACATGACCACATTCTTAATCACTATCATCTTATTTGAAAGAAAGACTAATTCTGCTCTCACCCATGGCTCTATTTAGATGGAACTGCACTTGTGAAATTAAGAGTAGAATTTGGTGCATAAAGCTTACCTAATCAAGTCAAGACTATTAATGCAAAGGTTCATATTTAAACATTCAACAGGCTAGTACTGCCTGAAAGCAATTCCTCTGATATAGGCACCTTTGATTAGAGCTTTTGAATTCTGTAATATTAATTCTTCAAGTTCAAAGCAATGAATGGTGGCTGTGCATGGCATAATCAAAGAAGCATTTTTATTTTAAAATGAGAAGTATGACTGCTGAGAATCAAACTCCCAGCAAAAACAGCTTCAATGACACAAAATATAAAAAAGTTTGTTTTCCTCACACCCTAAAGTGTGTGACAACCCTAAAGAAAAATCCAACCTGAATAAGTACACTGAGACAGAGCTTATTTAATCAGGGCCAGCAGTGGAAAATCCACCAGGAAAAAGGTGGCTGCTGTGTGAAATTGCACTTAGGGAGTTGTATTAGCAAAGAGAGTGGTACTGGACAGAGAATCTTTGCCTTCTAAGTCATTTGCCCTTGTGCTGATCTATTGCACTCCATTGCAAGGGCTACATCTACATTGCATCCCTCTTGCACAAGAGCAATTCTTCCTCATTTTTTCAGGAAGAATGGCTCTTGCACAAAGCTGTGTAGACGGCTCCTTTTTGTGCAAAAGCATCTTGTGCAAAAAGTCCCCTAATTAATTATGCAACTGAAGCACAGCAATATGCTAATCTGTGCTTCATTTGAATAGGCTCTTGCAGAAGAGGGATGCAATGTAGATGTAGCCAAACTCTGCTAACAAGACTGCTAGAGAACCTTAACTGTTAACTAAAGTTCTCCTCTCATTTTTTCCCCTTAGCAGGGTTGCAAATTACCTTTATGATGATCCTAGGTTTCCTATGTCCTAGGCTTGGGTAATAGGTGCCTCTGCAAAGCTTCATACTTGGAAATTTTACATTGTCTTCCCTTATGACAAGGACCCTGCTCTAAGATGAGAGGTACTCACTGATGTGTATGATCGGTACTGTTCGAAGGCCACTGCAGGAAAACCCAGTTACCACAGCTCTACTCAGCATCTGATTAATGGATTCCTACTTTACTAATTACAACTAAACCCATGAATTAACTCATAACTGGTCAGCTAAAGATGTAGCCAAATTGTAATATTTTTGTATTGTAAGAATAAGTACACTGATAGGAAAAAGTCTGATATAATTTGCTTATAAGTTTTGTATGTTTCCATGATTAGACAATGTTTGCTGTAAGGTCTTGCTTCCTGTTAGCTTTACAAATTAAGTTGTCCCTCATTTCTGCATTACAAACTAAGTTGTGTCTTCTAGTAACTATGTAATCTTTTGTCTGAAACACTCTTGCAAAATAATTTGGTGTGAGTGAAGGATGTGTGAAAGCCATCACAAAAGTGGTCAAGAAGCAGTGGGAACCTTGAAGATAACCAGGAAACATCCATTGTGTCTGATGCTGAATTAAATGAGCAGAATTGACAAACCCTGGAGTCAGGAAGACAGCCCAAAGCATGAGACACAAACAAGTGATAATGATGGAAAGCCCAACAATTGCTATCAAAAGATAACTGTGGGAAATCCTGAGATTAACACCTTTAAAGGGTAAATGATTGCAGCATGACACTGCAATGCCCATAGACTCAAATTGGAACATACATATATTAAGTGGATGGCTTTTGCCATTAGACTCTGGATTTGGTCCTGCAAACCAAGCCTCAGAGGAGCCTTGAATCATGATCAAAAGACCCTGACTCCTCACTCAGTCAGTCTTGGCTCACCAGTAAGTCTGACTTGAGCCACTACAGACTGGTAACTATATACACTATTTGCAGAACCCGTGTGTGTGGGGGGGAAGGAGGTTGTCTTTATGAAGCATATGCTAGCTGCTTTGATATTGTATTCTTTCCTCATCCCCTCAAAATATCCTGCATGTTTCTAATAAGCATAACAAAGATACCTTCACAAGGATGCGATTGATATGAGTTCAGATTTCCTTCTCTGATGCTGCTGTGCCTTATATTTTCCAAGCATGGTCTCAATACCACCTTCCCAGTCCCTTGTATCTTGAGCCCAGTCCTCGCATCTTCATTGAAAAGACCTTAACAACCGATTTCTCACTAGGAAGTCTGACCTCTCCCTTTCAGTGGTCCTTGCCCAGCTGTTCACATTTGAGCCAACATCCCACAGTTTCTCTAAGAAACCAAATGGGCTTTTACTGGGTCCTCAGACATTAAATCACCATCTTCTGTCCAACATGTTATTTAACCTACAGCCCAAGAAATAAAATATTGATTTAACATGTTACCTTTGAGAAGGCTAAAATTTACTTCACTATTTACTTCTCCAAGTGCTTAAGCAACTCCTACAGTAAAAGGAAATCCAGAATTCAGTCACTGGGGATTTTCAGCAAGGATTGCATAGGGTCAACCTCCCTACTAAAAGGTATTAAGGAATTTTAAAAAGGAATTAAGTTAATTTCTTGTGCTACTTTTTAATCCACATACCTTATCTGCACAGTTCAATAGCAATATAAACAAATAAAACCAATTAATCTGAACAGGTGAATCTACATAGAAATGCTGTGAGATGTAACTCAGAGCTCCAAAAGCCTATGTTGTGTTCACCGGAGTGTTTGTTCAATAGTTCTTTGCAGTCCACTGAGTCAAAAGCACTGCAGTTATGTCTTCTAATCTTTGGCAGAAATCTCCAACTGGAACCAATTCAGACTTTTTCTCCTCCTTTGCTGGACTATGGAATCACTCAGTTAACCGATTAACCAAGCAGCCAGTATTAAGTATATACATGAAAAAACTGTGTTAGAAGATTCCAAAACTGAGACTAGCAAAATATAGATGACTCCCCATCATCACGTTTATATGGTAAAAGTATTTGGAAATTATTTTGGTTAAAGCAATTTAATAAAATGCCTTCTACAAAAGGCTTCAGAGTAAGGGGACCACAGCTTGCTTTCTGCTCCTTTATGACTGAGTTTAAGTGGCCTTTTTGAAAGCAGGGGCCCTGCTTGTCCTTAATGTAACCTTGGGTCTAGGCACAGGCCCACTGACCAAGTTCAAAACTGCTACACCAAATTCCAGAAACTTCTGGGTGTGGAAATGCTAACTGTGCATCTGCTCTAGCAACAGTGATTTAGACACAATTTGGTCCTCCCATCCCATTTATCTCTAGATCTCTTAAAGGGATATCTTCTTATGGATTACCAATGCATACAAAACATTCTCCAAAAAAATCTGTGAGATGCGCTGGATTTACCTGATACTTACTAATGACTCCAAACTTAGTGTGCTTCCCATGTTCTTTGCACATGAGATTATACACTGTACTGTTACAAGAAAGAAAAAACATCTGCACAAAAGAGTCTACATTCCTCCATTCTCTGGGTGGGATAATGGAGAGCCAAGAGGATGGTACCCCATCTCATTACTTTCCCTCAGGTCAGCAGACACACTGAAGGAGAATTAGGAGTCAGAGAGTCATGGCTACCAAGCACTGAGGTTCCTGGGTCTGCCAAAACTTCCTGGCTCCTTGACTGCTCAGCAGGTGGATTGCTAAGGAGCTAAGAGTATCCACTCCCACAGTCACAACTCCTCAGCAGCTAGGCTGACAATGGTCTATGGATCCATTGACTTTCATGCAGAATTTTGACATTTTTTTAAATTTCATTTCAAATTGATATTAAACCTATTTTAAAATAGTTCATGAAATGGAATTACAGATCTCCACTCAGCTCTAGTTCTCATGCAGCCTTGTTCCCTCACTCTAGATCTCATGTATATAATTTCTAACAACAAAATTCAGTGTAACCTATTCCTGGTTACAGTTATTTATATCTATGAAGGCAATTACTGAATTTTAAAAATATAATTACATTACTTTAATAGAAGACCCAAACTAATGTGAAACTAAGTCAATGAATTCTAAATATTGTGAAAAGAGCAAATGACAACTGACTTGAATGAGCTATTTCATACATCTGAATTTGGACAATGTTTAACTATGTAATTATGATCACAGTACAAAGTTCAGAGCTTAAGGCAGGAACAAATCCTTCTAACTGTAGGAGAGTGACTATTCAGGTTGCACAAACCTTTAGGAGAATGTTACCTCATCTTCTAGGATGGTGTGACATCTCCATGGGTGAGTGAGAAGGATAGTCCATTGAGGCACCATGTGTCCTCAGGGATGTACCAAGGAAGCAGTCTGTGTTTCCTTGCCTGTCTGGGCAGCCATTATGACAGACACTTTTGTGGCTTAAAAAGATCAGGAGGGCCCTTATATTTAGCCCCTGTGTGACCAGAATCTGGCCTGGATCATGAAGAAGACATCAAAACAATGGATGAAAATTAATTAGATATAGATCACTTTCTGTTAGGCCACCTTCTAGAAAATGAGGCTGCATTTCAGTCACAGGTGATGTGATATCTCTTCATGGATTTTTAAAGTTTGTTGAATGCTGTGGAATTTCTGGATGAAAGGCAATGTCAGTTATTATTTTTGAAAAAGGAATCTTGATTTCTCATGTTATATTTTAATTTTAACATTAGTTTGATTTAGGGTCTAGAGTACATTTAGTTTGAGTGAATGCTATGTTTAGTCAATCAGAACACTTTTGCTGGAGAGCTCAGAGAACCCTATTGTTGAACAATGGTTTAGCTATATGTATCATTTAACTGATAAGTTGGTTTGTCTGAATTGTGAACAAACTAAAAGGAGTTAGTCTTTGAAATAGCATTTGTTCAACAGCTAAATAGATATTTTAAATATCTTAGAGGTTTACTGTATTTATTCTATGTTTCCCCCCATACACACAAGGCAAATCACTTATTTCAATCTAGGTTACTTTCATTTAAGATGAAGAAAGCCAAGGAACAAATAAGTCACTGCTCTCACATGCTTATTCTGTAACACTGCTTCACAGTGAGGGAAACTTGCTTACAATATACAAACCACAGAAAACAATTCCTTTCAGAGAATTTGATTCACTTATTGTTGATAAACTATGTTGCAATGGCAGTTCCATCGCATCTTAGGTTACACTTCAGATTTCAGAGGAACAAGAGCTTCGAATCTTTCTTTTGTAAAAATCTCATTGAAATGAAAAAAACCAGGACATGGACTCATAGAACCATAGATCTGGAAGGGACTTTAGGAGGTCATCAAGTCCAGTCCCCTGCCTTCATAGCAGGAACAAGCACCATTTAAATCATCCCTAATAGATGTTTATTTAGTCTATTCATAAATATCTCCAATTATGAAGATTCCACAACTTCCCTAGGCAATTTATTCCAGTATTTAACCACTCTGGCAAGACATTTTTTTACATGTCCAGCCTAAACGTCCCTTGCTTCAATTTAAGCCCATTGCTTCTTGTCCTATCATCAGACAGTAAGGTGAATAATTTTTCCCCTCCATCTTGTAACACCCTTTTAGGTACTTGAAAACTGCTATCATGTCATGTCTCAGTATTCTCTTTTCCAAACTAAACACACCTAATTCTTTCAGTCTACTCTCATATGTCATGACCTTTAATCATTTTTGTTCCTCCTCCAATTTCTCCATATCTTTCTTGAAATGCCAATTTTTCCACATCTTTCCCAAAATGTAAACTTTGAGAACTACTTGCATTTTTCATGGTGGTATGATGGAAAGGTAGATTTATGTAAGAGAAAATAATAAGCGTTCCAGAAACCTGCCGGAAACCTTAGTAGTGTTAAGGCAAAATAACTTCCAAAATGCATAGAATGTATGACAGGTAGGTGTGCTGATTTGTTGATATAATTGATGTAAAAACATAGGTCACTGCTGGTTTTGAATTACAGTTCTACTGTTACTTGGGGTTCTCAGAACACAAAAGATTGGTAATTTAACTGTTTCACTCCAGTCAGTGTTGAGAATAAATCAATCAGAATACAAAAATTTCCATCTGATAAATAATTAATGCAAGTAAGCATACTCTTATTTTAAAGTACAGCTTGTTAGATTTAGGCTCACCCAGACATGAGCAATAGGTTTTGAACATCCTAGATAGATTTACCGGCAGTCTGAAGTGGTTTCCGATGGTTTCAGGGTCCATCATTTTATCTAGCTGATGGGGATTTTAGATGTCTGCTCCTTTCCCTGAGAAAAGCTTCCTTAGACCACTCCGAGAAATTTACTTTTATAGCTATCTCTAACACAACATATAACCTACAGTAACTCACAGTGGATCAACATAAAAGCCTCTAACTAGTTCACCAATTTGCCTAATTTCAACAGACAATAAATTATCTCAGAACATTTTGAGCCATAACAAAAGTTAAGGGCATCTAAAACCATTATTCACTTAGTTTCTGCCCATTCTGATTAACAATCTGTAAATGTGCAGCCTTCTGACCATGTTTCACAAAGGCGTAAGATTATCTCTGGCTATGCACTGTTTGGTTTTCAGTTAGCATTGGCTGAACTGTGGTACTGTCAACTTCTGTGATACACGTAGGAATGAGAAATTCCGGGGCAAAAAAAGTTTAATGAAGTTGGGGTATGTGTTGCTTTTGGCTAGTTTATTTCTATTTCCAAAAAAAGTCTTACTTGGTACTGGCGTGGTAACAACAGGGTTGTAGGCAAAATGAAGTTGGAACGAAATGGAAGAGTCTTTCCTTTTATTTCCCTGCTTTAATGATTTTGTGTGGCTGACGTGTATCCTGCTGCTGCTTTAAGTGTTGCTAAACATCACTTTTATATAATGTTCTCTGTATGTTGTCCTCTTAACTAATGAATTGAACAGTGCTGCTATTCAGATTGATTGTATGGTGACGGGGACTATCAGTGTACCAGGTTCAGTGGCTGAGCTGGTGTCAGGTATCAGAACTGAGGGTGAGAAACAGGTTACTTGGAAGGGGAGGCGTTATCAAAGTCATGAACAAATACATTGAGCAGATGCTGAATTGCTTCTACTTCTAGGCTGAAGAGCTGCTCTGCTGACTAGCTAATTACCCCAGGATACTGCAGACCAGCTGACCCCATTAGGTAGCCAGAAGACTTGCTTTGTTGCATCCTTGATTCCAGACAAAGAGTTACTTAGAGGCTACTGTTCATGGAGTTTGGAAATGTGAACTCAAAACAGATCATGTCTCTCACTTTTCCCAACATCTCTTTTTTACAGCCCAAGATTCCATCTAATGGAAATAAATAACCAGAAAACCCCACAGGAGCTGGCTAGGATGTGTCCCCACTACCTAAAGGCACTGCAAGATTAGTAGGAGACCACCTAATTCCAGCTAAGGTTGACCAGATTCCAATGCTGGCTTCACTCTATTTCTACCTTGGGCTGATCAAAATGTTTGCATCTTCTGCAGCATTGACAAGAGAGCATTGAACTCTAGAGCAGTGACAGTAAACTTGCATCAACAGAGTTTACCCACTTCTTATTTGTAGAGTATGGAGTTCAGTTTAAAGTTGTTTGCCCACTTTTAAACACTACACTTCTGGAGCTGTGACTATATAAGATCAGAAGGATGCAAGCGGGGTAGTAATCCTAGTGCAAAGACTCAGTTAGACACGTTAAATGAACAGAGCTGCTAGATCTTCCCTTACTTATGCGAAAGGAAGAGAAATGGCTAGATCTTTTCCCTAGCTGAATTTTGATAATCATGTCTCTCCAGAAGACTTACGATTGTCAGCTCCCACCACCACCTCAACAAGTTCTTATGCTTCAGCATAGATTACATGGCATATTCCTCCTGAATAGCTTGAAATATTATTTGTTACTAATAAACCCAGGACAGTCCCTAATGCTTCAGACTCTCAAAGCAGTGTCTAGTGATCCAGCTATGAGACTCCCATTTATGTCAAAGTCACAGCTACAATCCTTTGTATTTCTCAAAACATTACAAAGCTAAGAAAAACAAGTGAAGGAAACATAAAGTTGAAAAGAATAGTGTGATTTGAAAATGTACCCATCAGATTCTAAAGCATTAATGAACGGAAACATACATATATTGTGATGTGCTATTAATAAGAGATAAGACATTATGTAATGTGGCTGTAACTGGATATTCTATTACTATATATACTATTAATGCTAGTTTATACATGTACATAGATATACTGTTTTTCATAAACTTAGATATACTCCAATTGCTGCTCAGTGCTTCAAGCATAACTCAGCCTTGTTTTGGTTTTCTGTATTTTGAACATTACCTTAGGATTCCCCCAATAACATAACCAACATGGGAGAACATGCAAGATGTCTGCTTTGGACAATGTATTTAGTGAAGTACACATGTACTCTGTAGCTAAAGACCAAAAGTTAGTGGAGAGTGAAGGTGTAAGTAGAATAGGGGTTCTGCAAGCACAAGATAAAGAAAGACCTGTTCATCTAGAATGATAAGAGACTGTGAAATTTTAAAAAAGTAATCTGCAAGGAACTGAAGAAGACTATAGGTGAAATGAACAAGTTTGGAGTAGGTTAAAGTACTATACTGCAGTATTAATATAAAACATAATATTACCTATAATGCTAACATACGCAGATAGAAGTAAAGGCCTGAGTTTCAGAGGACTGTCCAGTGTAGATCTTTAATTGTACTGGTATAAATATAACCATTCCATAGGGTTGCCAGGTGTCCAATAATCAACCGGACAGTCGGGTTTTTAGGCCGTCTGTCTGGTAAAAAAATCAGAAA
>CM057847.1:115864691-115875459 GCA_030068395.1 Apalone spinifera
ATTTGCATCCCTTTTCCGGAAAAGGGTGCCTGTGTAGACGTAGCCCAAGTGATTAATCACATTGAAGACTTTTTTATCTGGTAAAAGTAAAAGTGATAATTGAGAAATACAGGATCTGGGCATCATGCTAAGAAGTTGAGAGGGATTATTTTTTTCAGGCACATATAGTACAATATATTCATTTTTACTTTAAAAAAGACAACTGTCTGCCAACTTAAGAAACTTTAGAGAGTCTTTTAGATTAATCCTTTGCCATAAATAGAAAATGCTATTCTCTCATTCCTTAATTATACAGACATGTGGGAATGGCATTTAGATGCTCTCATAATCTTCCCATTCACTGCTTTGGACAATAAAAATAGTGAACAATGGCAGGACTCTGCTTTAGAAAAGCTGTTCCTCAGTCCAAATCCTAACCTTCCAGAAAGCTCATCAGAGCCTTCCTCAAATGCACAACAAAAGAGTTGAGGGATTGTTGTAAAATACAAAAGGCCTTTTTAATAGTTATTATGGGGCTCCATGTTTCTATCTCAATTTCTTCCACATCTGATTTACATGAAAGTTCTTCTACAATACTTCAGCCTGGTACATAGACTGTGCTGGGAGTTTTCAAAGTTCCATTAAGGTTGAAAGCTTTTAGGCTGTGTCTACTACACTGGAATAGAGCTCTCTTGAAGCCAGCACACTAAAAATAGCCCAGGCAGTGGCAAGATGAAGAATGACCTAGGCCCAACCTTAATAGCAAATGTGTCTGGTCTCTATGACCATGTACTCAAGGTGACTAGCCTGTACCACTGCTTGCTGCTCACCATGCTGCAGTAGGGGTAGTCTGTTTTTCATGTCCTAGCTTGGTGAGCTAGTGTGAATATGTCTATGCAAGCTGAGTATCACACACTTGCTCTCAGTGCAGATGCAGACTCAGAGTCACATGCTGAAATCAGAATTTGATCTTTTGTTAAATGAATGTAAGCTTCTTGCTCTTATGTCTGTGAATATCAAGAACTGAATGTTTAACAGTTACATTTGCCTGAGTGTACGGACAGTTGGAAAGCATAGCTATAAGACATGTAAGCTAGTTCATTCAGATTAACTCTGAAAGCTGCTGTTTGGAAGGCTTTTGTGAAGACCACCTCAGCTCATGACTCATGGGGGAGGCCTTCTAGCTGCTATCCTTTCAAAGCTCCACAGTGATTTGAGAGGACCTCCTTCTGCTTTGATGTGTGGGAGCTGTGCACTCCCTTCACTGTGAAAGACATCAGCTTGCCTAAGCACAGGGAGAAGGGCGGTTCATCCAGCCCAAAGAGTTTGGAATGGTGACTGTTCCTCCAGCAGATAGCTCTGGTGTGAATATCCTCATACCCTACCACCAAAAGTGGGACTAGGGCCTCTATATTTAAGTGGGCAGTGTCACTACTTTGTATGCCTTAGGGACTGAATATGGTGGAAATACTGAGGTATGCCAGTGTTCCTCATATTAATTGTTCAGAGGGTGTCTGACCCTAATCTGGGTAGACTGGGTAGACTAAAGTTGCCAAGTGGCAACCACAAATCTTTTGGTATATTTCATAAAACTCCAATTCTCAGAACCATGCAGTTTTATGATAGTCTTAATTTTCTTTATTTGTTTTATTTCTTCATACTTAAGTCCTTATGGTTACAGAGAAAATCTTAAAAGCCTACATGCTAGAGGCTCAAAAACGAGAAGAATCATCAAAAGAACCCATAACTCTTTCTTAATGTCTTATTTTGTTAAACAAGTCACATGATTGTTTAATTACTTTAAAATATGGAATTGGAAATATGGAAAGTCCAAGTTGAAGATTGGTGGATTGGGAGAGAGGATTGCAAACATTATTTTAAATTAATCAGTCAGAGCAGGTTAGTGTGTTCATAACAAATGTCATTGCTTTTAAGAAAAAAGGAACACAAATTTATTTTGTGTGATTTTCATAGCAAGACATGTTTTAGAAATTTCAGTCCATATTTATGCTAAAAATATATTCAAAGATTTGAGGCATAACAAAGGATTTTATATTTTAATAAGGTTCTGAAGTTGGTGGAGGCTTCTCTTAAAACTAGTTCATCAAAAAGTTAGAAGTAAAAGGGAATCTCATTTGCCCAGCTATCTGTAAGAAAAGGAATGTCCCTTTAAATGTTTTCTTCCAGGTGTAGGGAGAGGGGAGGTTGAAAGGAGAGTAAGGGAAAGGGCAGAAAACCTGGAAATAAAGTTTTTCTACTATAGTAATTAAAACTAAAATGTGTATTTTAGATAATACATTCTTCAAAAGATAACCCATAAAACCCTATGGCTATGTCCACACTGCCCTCTCTTGCACAAGAAAATAAGCAAATGAGGCGAAGTGGTGAATATTGCCGTATCTCATTTGCATACTTAATGAGCCACCAGTTTTGTGCAAGGGGCTGTGTAGATGGCTCCTTCTTGCACAAAAACCCTTTACAGAAAAATAGAGGCTCATTAAGTATGCAAATGAGGTGTGGCGATAGTCACCATTTTGCCTCATTTGCATATTTTCTTGTACAAGAGAGGGCAGCGTAGACGTAGCTTATATGTCTGAAGATATAAGCATTTAAGGCTAAAGCTGAATACTTAGATTGTGCATCTAAATATCTATGCAAGAATTCTTTAGAGATGTGATTTTATAATCTTCATCAGTAAACTAATGAAAGCAAATTTTAAACTAAGGTTCTGTAGACATAGTAATGTACAACTGTTTTTGTCAATAAATTCAGAGTTGGCACATGTCTGCTAATGGCTCTTCCACTGGTTCCATGTTATGCTAATAGGCAGAGGTGAAAGTAAGCAGATGCGCCCTGATGGCAGCTCCAGCAAGAATTGGCTGAGCTGTGGCAAAAGCCAGCAGGGAGCTATTTAAAGAGCTGGCAGGGACCCAGGTTACAATAGAACAGTACCCGTAAGAAATGTTAAGTGACTTTCACCACTGCTAATAAGACTGGCAAGCTGGAAGGCTTTTCACTTTTAAGTTAACAGATCCTCTTGCAGAGGGGAGAGTCATCAATCTACACCAGGTGCTGTGGGAGCCTGTAGGAATGTTCAGAACAGGGATAGGAAGAAGGGAGAGGTTGAGCATTAACACCACGAGAAGCCATTGTTTACTCTTGTTTCTTGTACCGCCAACATGAATAAAATTAAGTGATCATTTTTATCATGTCTCAGAGGGGTAGCCATGTTAGTCTATAACTTTAAAAACATCGAGAAGTCCTGTGGCACCTTAGCAACTAACAAATATCTATGTCTATATCTAGATAGATAGATATAGATATCATGAGCTTTTGTGGGCAAAACTCACTTCTTTGAAGTGCATAAAAAATAAAATAAGTGAAGAAGTGGGTTAGAAGCAAGTGCAAATCTGATTTACTAATGGTGGTTACAGAGATTACCATCCAAAGCTCAGATTTTAATATGTGTAAATGCAAAGGAGTCTTGGTATTAAATTTCTGGAATATTTTACTTGAGCTTTTAAAGCAATATGTTTGTGTCAGGTGTCAGATATTGAAAGAGAAAGTAGCTAGCTCCTTGTATAGGAGCACCACAGTTGTGGAACATGTCTCCATGGTTACTTATTTATGAAGATCTATGGTACGGTATCTATTATTCCTTTTGAACTAACATGTTCATACTGACACCACTGGATGTAATGATGCCACCTAATTCTGGGAATGTGCTTGTCATTGTTTCCCATACACATCAGGGTTTTGGCAATGCAAACTAACCGCAAGTCAATGTGTAAACAATAACTTCATTCTGAGAGCAAATATAAAAAATAATCATACACTGGGAATGGTACCCCAAAAAGTAATTTTCCAATAAAAATCCATTTGCTTTACATATATTTTCCTTTCCCTTTTGGAAATTGGAATAATTAAGACTTTTTTGCCCATAAATGTAACTTCATTTTCAGGAAAAGGAGACAGGCAGCATCCTGTTTCCATCTAAAAAACACAGTAAGCTCTCTGGAGGTACAGAAAAAAATTCTGCATGAAACAGATGGATTGTAGCAAAGAGATTCAAGCAAAATTAATTTGAGTACTTTGTTTAAATATGTTGCCAGGTTAGTCCTTTCTAGTTACTTCTGTGTAAGCAAAAAAATCATTGTCATTAGTGGTGGTATGCATATCAAATGCAATTTTATTTGGAAAAGAGCAACATCAAGATAACAAGAGGCACATCACTCTGCTTTCCAAGCAGCCTCCAGCATCCAGCTGTTATACTAATTCAAAATTAATGCAATATTGTGGTAAGATTAGTTTAGAGTTACTCCTGGGCTAGCTAAAATAGAACTCCATTACAAGCAGTGAACAGATTCATTGTGGAAACCTAGTAGGATTGTTCATGTTCTAAAAACTAAACTGTTCTTAGCATATCTTCATCAATTTTCACTTCTACATTAGATGTTTCTTTCAGAGTGAATGGCATCCAAATGAAGGCTTTCTGTGTGATGAGAAACAAATAATCAATACCATTTCATTCAGAACTCTCAAAATGTAATTACGGAACCACAAATAAGTACAAAACCTTAAACATATAATACACTTTGCAAAATGAGGAATTTTATATTTGAACTATACTTCAGGTTACCTAAATCCTTATTTGCAGGATGCAGGAAGACCGCCCCACCCTAACCCCTCACAGTATTTGCTCAAACTAGTATTCTTGAAGGCATTAGAAGCTGATTAAAAAGTTTCATATCACAACATTGTGCATGCAAACTGGCTGCAAGGCTGTTGCCTGTGTAAAAATCCACTCTCTTTAAAAATAAGTATTTTTAATTAAAAAAATAAAATAAAATAATATTACATTGTTACATTGCTTATGTAGATTATAAATTTAATTCACCATTAACCTTCAGTTTACACTGATTTTCACTTAATTCCATTATCCCTGGAATGCAAAATACATTATTAACAATTTTTTTAAAATTTCTGCTTTTTTTTAGTAACCTTTCAACACGTTAATATAGGTGGAGACAGAGAAGTAATCTCCAAGAAATGTAAGAGTTGCCATTTACTACTTCTGCATTTTTGGTTATTGAAATGGTAAAAAACTAGGGTAAAATACTAGTCCTACCAAAGTCAATGGCAAAATTGACTTCACCAGATCCAGGACTTCACCCAAGTGTCAGATTTCTTCTACAAAACCAAAGTAGCCAATGACAATAATGAAAATTTTAGTTGAATAATGAAGTCAATCTTAGATATTTTTTTATCAAAAGCCATGCATTAAGATGAAGTTTAAATTTTAACAGACTTCTTTAAAATATCATGGTATACAGAGATGCAATTTTGTTCAGGAATATTAGAAACAATTAATTTTTTTAGGTGATCCTCATTTAAATGAAGCACTACTTGACACATACTTAATGCTTTTTCATCATATACATCATGGCAATTGTAACTGAAAAAAAATCCAGTTTCAAATTGGTTTAACTTGCATCTTTGTTTTTAAAAAAAGCTGAAAAGCAAGCTTAAAGAAGCTTTAAAATACATCTGCCTGTCTTAATATGAATAAAACTATATTTGTTAACAGAAATGCAAGTAGACAGTCAAATGTAGAGTGGTCACACTGTATAAAAGCTCTTAGTGAGAAATTGTCCTGGATACTCATTAATGGGTATTGTAAAACTATGTGGCTAACTTAGACTTACTACCTGTAACTTGACTAAGAGGGGTCACATAAATTGTGTAGTATGTCCACCTGTGTTCATGTATATCACTCAAAAGGCAAAGGTAGCAAATCTTTAAATACACTTAATTTGTTGCATCATGTCTCAGAAATGTAAACACCTCATTATAAATCATGTAGCGAGAACATGGAGTGAAGGGCACTTCATATTTTTGTGTGATGAAGATAAGTGCATAAAACATAATGATAGAGATTAGCTTCTTTGATTTCTTGAGGGTTTTCTATTCAGTGCAGAAAAAGCAATGCAAAACTTTGATGGGAATCAGTTTGCTGGAAGATAAAATATAATTACCTAATAAAAAGAAAGCAAGACTCAAAATAATTGGCAGGCTGATGCAATTTATTCATTTTTAAAAGTATAAAGACCATGTCTGAAGACCTAATTCTACTCATGCTGAGCAGTTGGGTTCTCTACAAATAGCCCCATTTCATTTCAGCAAGTTCATATTTGCATTCTATTTTAGGAATTTCATAGTGCAGCAAACAAAAATTAAAACTGTTTTGTAAACAGCAGCTCAGAGTCAGAGTGGGAATTAGGCTGGGAATTAGGTTGGGCAAGCAGTTTTATGCTTCAGTTCCTGCCCTGCAGTGTGGGGCTGGGATAGTGTTGAAGATTTACCATGGAGGAGGCCAGACTGACATGTCTGAGTACTCTCTTCCTTGATCAAACTGTCTGTCACTGTGCACACACATGCATTTAGCACTGACAGACACAATGTTTGGGAAACAGGGTTGGTGTTGACTTTTAGCATTAGAAGGAGATTTAGCTCTTCAGTTCCTCACTGCACTTCAAGAGAGAAAAAATATTTTTTGTCCCTTGGCCAGAGGGGCTCAGCCAACCAGAAACACCCATCTCTGTCATGTTGAGGAAGCAGCCTCAAACTCTGTAGGCAGTGTCAGAGGGGCCATCTGTTAGTTTCCTCTGTTGTTCCACCCTTGCTCCAAAATATCAGAGACCTGATTCAACAAAAGACAGAGCTTCTTTGCAGTGGGATGTCATAGCAATGAGTACTGTGTATACCTCACTTACCT
Organism: Apalone spinifera; assembly: GCA_030068395.1. NCBI lineage: Eukaryota > Metazoa > Chordata > Testudines > Trionychidae > Apalone > Apalone spinifera. The sequence continues at coordinate 115,871,446 of CM057847.1, forward strand.
AGTTAAGAGAAAAGGAGTTGGAGGTGAGGAAGGTCCCAGTGAGTGGGTTCACAGCCAGGGGAAGTTGAAGGGTCTTTTCAGCACCTCATTGTATGCAAGTGACAGTTAGGGCTCCAACACCTATTTGATTATTTTATTTGACAAATGTAGATTTAGAAACTTCCAAAGAACCCTATGACACCTATTGCTTTATATTCTCTACAGGATATCATTAAACTGAATTACTGAGAGGATATAGTGAACCTGCTCCCTATAAAGTCTCTGAGAGTTTTCTGTAGGAACAGGTTCATGGAAGTGGAAAGGCAGTGCTGAAAACTGGAGTAAAACTAAATCCTTTTGCAGCAGCAGAAAGACTAAAGCACAATTTTGGTTATAAAAAAATTGAATAAATTGTAGTAAATTTTAAGTAAATAGATTCCACTCCCCCTCCAGCATTCTTATTAAAGCATGCATTTCCCACTGAGTTAATAGGGCCTCTAGGGGACATGGAGGAGGGGATCAGAATGCCTCAGAGTAACATGTCTTAGCCTATGTCTACACATCAGCGTTATTTCAGAATAACTAACGATATTCTGAAATAACATAGTGAGTGTCTACACTATAAGCCTTTATTTCAAAATAATGTCAAGGTGGAGGACTTATTACTCCAACTCATGATAGCTCTCATTTTATGAGGAGTAGGGGAAGTCGAAGGACGAGTGTTTTTCCTTCAATTTCCTGCTGTCTAGACAGCGCAAAAAGCCAAATTAAGCTATGTAGACTTAAGCTATGCAATTGACGTAGCTGAAGTTGCATTGGTTAATTTGACTTTAGTCCTGCTGTGTGGACATACCCTTACAGCTTGAGGCTAGAGACTTGGGTTCATTCTAAAGCACTAAAAGCCAACCATATAGCTATCTTTTCTCAGTCTGGAGGTTGAGCTCTGAATCCTGAGGAGGGAGTTGGTTTCAAAGCCCAATCAGGAAAGTTTATATGCTATTTTTAATGCCACAGTGCAAGCCTCATGAACCTGCAACCCAGGTTCACAGACTTGCTGCTGTGTTTGTTTGGTTGCTTTGTTGTTTATTATATGTAGGAGATAAGAACAGGAATTTTTTTCTAAAATAGGACCCATCTGGAAAAATGTGAAATGAGTTCTTAAACCATAGTATTGCCAGTGGACAACAGGAATATATTTCAGGGGTTAAAAAAGGACTTAAATTTTACTAGGGAAATAAAAAAGCTAGAGGGGGGGGAAGAGGAAGGAGGGCAATAAGACTCAGACTTGGATTGATGATACCAATCTCTGAAAACTGCCAATCCTCCGAGACTAAGTCAGAGCCTAACCTACTATTATGAATGATAAGCAGCTAAAAATATTGTTTAGCTGTTACCAATATGTTCAAAATCTTCTTAGAAATAGGAGCCAATTCCACCCTGACTTGATTAGCCTCATTTACACGAGTACCCTCTTTCTTTAATTGACCTTATATATATACCCATGTCTCTGAAAACTCTGCTTCAGTTCATCTGATGAAGTGAATTTTACTCACAAAAACTTATGCCCTAATAAAATCTCTAAGGTGCCATAGGCTTCTCATTGTTTTGGCAGATACAGAATAACACGGCTGTCTCTCTAAGTCTGGAGAAAGTTAAATGTTACTGCTATATATGTAAAATGATCTAGAACAGCTTTAGAAAACTAGTCCCAGAAGACCAGCAAACTTTCTTCAGTATATTAACTATAAACTCAATTAGGTTCAGACTGGAACAGTAAGATTTGGCTTTAATTAAGGACAGTTAGCATTGATCTTTAGTAAAGGAGATCATGGGTTATAAATCAAAGCATTTTGTGGTTTGGTTTTGTTTTGTTTTTCTTGAATGTCAAAAGGAATTGATGAAGGAATGCTATAGGCATTTGTTAGCATGTCTAGGGAAGCTTTTGTTCCACAAGAATACAAACCACGCGCAAATTAAGTCAATATGAACATTATAAGCAGTGAAATGTATTGTTATTCAGAGAGAACTTCAACTGATCTGAATTACAGTGATAGAGGGTAACTGTAAATGGTTCATTCTGAGGATTTAGGTGGTGACCAGGAGAGTGCCCCTGTGATGTGCATTCAGTCAGGGTCACTTCTGTTCACTGTGGTCCTAGGGCAGCAGAGAACTTACAGAATGTGCTTAACTTGAATGGGACTTAAGCATATGTGTCAGTGCTTTCTTAAATCATGCTGCTTATTATTAATTATATTGTGGAAAGAAAATTATAAAATTAATTTTAATATTTTGAACTTATACCTTAAAATATGATTTATATGGCTGATTTGTTTTACTACACATAAACAATGTAGATTTCATCATAACAATTACACATTTGATAAAAGTTCCTTTCCAATAACAATCTTTATCCACATTAATCCTTATTTGTCATTTTTATTGTGTATTTTAAATATGACAGTGAAAGTTTCCTGATGCAATCCACGGCTTATTTGGTTATTTTTGTTTTTGTTGTTTTGTTTTTGCCACTAATAGACTTTAGGATTTTTTTTTTTGTTCAGTTGCTTTGTATTTAGAGATGGCCAACCTCCCACTGTCCACATCTGCTTTCAGTTCACAGGCAGTTGGTAAAAGACATGCATCACCAGTGTTTTGTTTGTGCTGCTTGGTATGTTGTCTCATCTGGGAGGCAATTATATGAAGTAATAGAAGCAGAAAATAGGTACCCTCCCTCCCCCCTCCAAAACACACACTTTATATTTTCAGCTGGGATCCTGCTTTTCATAGCTGCAGCAAATTAAACATTAAATTGCATATGTTGGCCTGATGGGCACCCATAATCTGATGAAAAATAGAAAAGTGCCCATAAACTTCATGGACTGACACACATGTTCAAATCACCAGTGAAGCAGACTTGCAGAAACAAAGGGATCACAGTTATAATTTTCATTTCTTTCCTTAAGTCCATCCATTTTAATAACTCAGAAATCCAGTATACTGCAGAAAACAGGAGAGCTAAATAATTGAGCGGTGCTTCTTTACATTAGCTCTGTATGGCCCGACTACTCTTTCTTCATAAACCACAAAGAAATGTTTGAAAGTAATGAAAAGTCTTGCAGCTGGCCATAGGTGAACTAAAGAGGTTTGCTTAAATGTGGGTATGACTTTTGATTATCAGATATTCATGAATTATGTGTATTTTGCTAATGCAAAAATCACCTTCAAGCACCTTGAGTACCTCCCCTGGCTTCCTCAGAGCAAAAACCCTTTGTTCCGCCTTTAAATTGTGCTGTTGGGGCAACATCACAACCCAGCAGTGTATATGCAATATAGTTGTAGTCATGTCAGTCCAAGGATATTAGAGAGAAAATCTGGGTGAGGTATTCTTTTTACTGGATCAACTCTGTGGCTCAAAATCTTGTTTCTCTTACAACAGAAGGTGATCCAACCAAAGAGATTACCTTAACCAGTCCAGCTTTTTAAATATACACTAGCATTCAGCTCTTCTGCCCTATCTTCACTGAGCACAGAAAACATTTGACAAATCCAAGGCTTTTTGAGATAAATATTAAAGGAGGGAATTGACTGTTTCTAAGGGCCCATGCAAAACATGAGTAGCATACCTCATGTCAACTTAGGCCTCCCCTCTCATGTTGCTCTGTCACCTGCTGTGTGGATAAAAAGCAGCCTAGTAGAGATCCTGCCTCACTCTTTCATGCTTCAGATGACTCCTCTGCACCAGCCTACATTGATTGGCACTGAGATTCAATAGGGGCAAGTCTGGAAGGATATTTACACACATTCTAGTCTGTGCTAATTGACATTCTAACATCTAGCACCATAGGGTCTGCACATGCTATTCTAGCCCCTTTGGAGGAAGGGTGGAATAGGAAGGGTGTACTATGCTAAAAGCTGGTCAGGCTTGGTAGATTTGGTAGGGTAGATTAGGGTAGTAGGGTTAGCGTTGGTAGAGGTTTCATCTTTTGGTAGATTTCATCTGTTCCAAGCACTTCTCTTAGGGTATGTCTACACTAG
>CM057847.1:115962160-115981716 GCA_030068395.1 Apalone spinifera
GAAAAGCAGATGATTTTCCGCAAAAACTGGCCAGTCTAGACACAGCCACCATGTGTAACAGCTAGAACACCAGTGACATTATTATATTTACTTGGTAGGTATTTTCATTATTGTAGCTTTAATGTTCAGAAATGTTACTATTACCTCTTAAAAGAAAAGGGGACTTACATTTCAACTTCTGTTTTTTCTATTTTTAATTAGTGCATTAGAATTTTAATTATTAAATGGCAGATCAGAGGTACATAGATTTTACATTATGCTTCTTTTTGTGGCAGTGAGGAAAGACACTACTCCTCTAACATACGCTTACCATGTGTCCTTACTACTTTGGTAGGGTTAGGCCACAGGGCTACTATAGAGGGGGAAAAAGGCATTCCAAAAAGGGTAAAAGGCCTGTAAATAGAAGCAGAGGGTTGCAGGACAATTAGATGCAGCTGGGAGGGAGCTAGTTCAGGCAGATTGGGACCAGCTGACTCCACTGCTGGTAGGCTGAAGGCCTTTAAAAGGCTTCAGCAGAGTTGGAAGCTGGGGAGAAGAGTGAGAGTGGTTAGAAAACAATTCATAACAGCATTAGAACAGAAACAACTGAGGAAAGGAGTTCTAGAAGGAGTGGCTCAGCTCCCTACTACAGAGACCTGCTGCAAACCCTAGCCCCTGGAGTTGGGAGTGAGAGGCTGGTCCTAGCAGTGGCCTGGGTAAGAGGGGCCTTTGCCACACTGGCCATCTGAAAAAACAAGTTGTCATTCATTTGCAAATCTTTTTCAGTTAACTTAAGAAGTTCACACAGAGACAGTTTACATTAAAGTTTTTCTCATGGGAAAATCCAAGAGGGCATTGACATGTTCTGAGCAAAGACAAAACTCAGGAACCTCCTCTTTACTCACTCATCCCTTTAGCATCTGAATCACCAGGAATGTGTCTGTGAACTGAAAAGTAAGACCTAAAGCTAGGACATAAACACATTTGAAGCATCTCTAGATTCCCATATCTAAAAGTGAGAGTCTAAATCTGTTATTCAGCACTAATTTCTATATCCTGTGCTTGGCAAGAGAATGTCTCCCTTAAAGTAATTGATTAAGTTGGCCACAATGCATTCAGTGCCAGAATCCTCAATGACATATTAACATAGAGGATACTCACAGCAGTGGGTGCGCTGAGAAGGAGATCCTAAAACTGTGGCTCTGGGCTTACCTTCAGAACCACTTTCCTCCTGCCAGTGTGTTAATTTAGTCTGTCTCAGCATCAGTTTTAGTGGAATCATAGCATCTTTCTTGGCACTAGTAGTTTTGGTGTCTGCAGAGCCCTCAAAGCAGTAAAATAATTCACAGATTTCTTCAATTTTTTATTTCTTATGAAGGGGCTTCTCTAGATTTTATAATAATTCCAAAACCTGGATCGCCATTGTTACAGGCTTCTCCTATTTCTACTCAATTTAAATTTCCTCTGTATGAAGGATCTAGGGAAGTTGTGATGAAGATTGAGAATACAATATTCTATGCAAAATTTTAAAATCCACCAGATTTGTTCCATCAATAGAAACATTCTATCTTCTGATCCTGATTTCTTCTTCAGACTCTAACAGGAGCTATGTTTCTAAAAAGGAAGCAAATAATAAAAAAGAGAAAGATAGATATGATACCAAAGCTATAGCATTTAGGGCAAGATTCCCCATAATGCCTGGGATGGACGGGTAAACCTTATTAAAAATTCTCACGTGTCCTTCAATTTAGATTATAGAATAGAAGAACAAAAGAATTGCAGTAATGAAGAAGAGGTACCAGTCCATCAGGAAAATTCATCTGAACCTCCATACCGATCATCTTCTTTACTTGATAAGATAATTTCATCCCTTGTTCCTTTGACTACTGATAATTTAAAAACCTTTCAGTAATTATTGAAGAACATAGTGGAAACACATGAAAAGGAATTCATTTATCTAATACTTTACAAACAACAACTCAATGCAGATTTCTTTCAATAGATGAAGTTATTTTGGGGCAGAGGAAAGATCTTTGGGCTACTCTTGCTTCAGTTTCAAAACTTCAAAATAAGCTGATACTAGATACAACATCAAGTTCTTTCTAAAAGTTTGAATATTTTGATATTCATACATCTCTCTCTTCTCTGGTCATGATTACTGTAAATAAGAAAAAAAAAGGAAAGTTAATTCCCACAGAAACATAAATAAAAATTAGAGATGTTTGGAAGAAAAAAAATTATTCATCAGTCTGTCTACTGTGGGTCATTAAGTTACATTATCTATGATTATCTATAATGGGACAGAATGCCTGACTTTCAAGAAAAGTTAGCTACTGAGGTGAGTTCACATCAATTTATGCAGTAGGACAATTGATTGCTAAGAATTATTTTAAGCTCTTCTAGTTGTGGTTGGTGGTGATGACCATTCAATGACTACAACTGTGGTTTTGAGAGGTGCACGAAAGATATGATCCTTTAAGTCAAGAAGCACAGGACTGTGGAACAGTTCTTAATTTGTGTCAGGGCATATCAGGGATGAGTCCCAGCATCTCCAGGGTTGCTGCGTCAGTTAAAGTAAAAACTGCTTAAGCCCCAGAATCCGATTGCTTGAACCCTGGCACCTCTTCCTTTGCAAATTCAGTGGTATTGTGGAGTGATAACAGAATAATTTCAGTCTCTGATTTTCATTTTCTGGAAAGAAAAAAAAACCAATTCAGTACACTAAGTAGAAAAGAAACCTTATTGCACAAATGGGATTTAAAAGATTCATTGCTGTACTGAAACTTTCAAAAGATTCTGGGGGTGAAGGAACGTAGTGCTTTTATTGCCATCAGGAAAAGATGCCTGGTGACATGAAAGGCATGAGTTCAATCTCTACTGGACACTTCTGAAAATATTCCAAGTTACTGAATTAAAGTGCTTCCATACCATTAGTAGGTTCCACATATCTTGAAGGATCATAATTACTATAGGTATGCAGCCAACTATAAGTATGTTATCATAAAATAAAAATGTATAACTGTGGTTTTATAGATCAGCTGTTCCACGTAAAGCTTCATGTCACAACATGAACACAAGAACTGGGGGTCACCAAATGAAATTAATAGATAGAAGATTTAAAACAAACAAAAGGAAGTATTTCATCACACAACACACACAACCTATGGAACTCCTTGCCAGAGGATCTTGTGAAGACCAGGACTTTAATGGGTTCAAAAAAGAACTAGATAAATTCATTCATGGAGAATAAGTCATAATGGCTATTAGACAGGATGGATAGGAATGGTGACCCTAGCTTCTGTTTGTCAGAAGCTAGGAAATGGGTGAAAAGGGAGGGATCACTTAATAATGTACTGTTATGTTCATTCTCTCTGAGGCACCTGGCTTTGACCACTGTTGGAAGACAAAATATTGAACTGGATGGACCTTTGATCTAACTTAGTACGGCCATTCTTATGTTCTTATCCCCAGAGAAGCCAAAGAAGAGCTAAAAACATGACTGCAGTTGCTGTTATATGAGTGTCCATATCTTTCAAGTATCCTCCAGAACTGTCTGTGACACTGGCTCAAAGGCTATGTCTACACTACAGAGTTTTTTCAGAAAAACGGCTTTTTCCCGAAAAAACTTCACTTACATCCACACTACAATCGTGTTCTTTCGAAAAAAAATTGAAAGAATAGAGGGGTTTTTCTGACATTGGTTAACCTTTTTCTATGAGAAAGAAGCCTTTTTCCGAAAGAGCTCTTCTGGAAAACGGCATGTGTGGATGGTGAAGAGGGAGTTATTTTGAAAGAAGAGGAAAAAGCACAGGTGCCCTGGTGGCCACTCCATCCATAGTAATCACAGCTTAAATGCTAGATAGCATCCATTCAGTGTGGATGCTATCTTTCGAAAAAGCAGATCACTTTTTCGATGTGCTTTGTCAGTGTGGATGCTCACTTTTGGAAGAAGTTTTGTCAGAAGATCTCATCCGGAAAAGCTTCTTCTGAAAGAAGCCTGCAGTCTAGACATAGCCAAATATTTGACACTTGATACCTGCTCAATGTCCTTTCTGGACAGCTTAACACTGAGCTGGTTGCATTCTGGAGCAGGATGTCTAACCCATTCAGGTTTTTTTCCATTTGCTCTCGACAAACATGACATTGAAGATTCAAATTATAGCCTGACTTTTTTTTCCCCTTCTCTCTGGCAGCAGTAATCATCTCCTTTCTGATCCGTGGCTGTTTGTACGGCTGTGGCCCCTGCACTGAACTGACAGCAGTCAGAACCAATGACTTGAAGTAATGCCTTCCTCCTCAGATCACAGAAAGGGTTAGATTTCAGTTTCTAATGCTTTGTTGACCTTAACAGAACAGAAACCCCTTTGATAGGTTGGTTATAATACAAGCTTTTGGTTAGCTGGACCAATTTTTGCTCATAAACTGGCTTTCTTCAAAGTTTTTGTCAGTAGAGACAGATGATCAGTGTCAAATTCAGCTTTTTCTGTGAACTCACCACCAATGATTGAGGACAGTACTAGTGAAATGATCTGGCTGTGCTATGTTGACTTGTGAAACTTTGCATGATGGAAAAGTAAGTCAGTGGTCACTGTGTCACTGGGAGGTGAAAATTCCACCAGTTACTACTCATTCCTGTTCTTCTGCCTGATAACAAACCTCAAAGTGTATTTGCCTTTCCTCCTGTGCATTGAAGTTACTCTTGGCCATGATGACTTCTCTTTTTTGAGTTTCATTAGGGATTAGTTGCAGTTGCTGGAAAATATATATTGTCTACTGTGACTCTAGCTTTACTTTTCTTATTCTTGCCAAATGATATTTTGCTAAGGTGTTTTCTGTGATGTTCTTTTTGATATGACATTTTACTATTAACATTTACATACATAGAGTAAGTGACCAGGGAGACAGTCATTTTAGATTTTATTCTGACAAATAGAAAGGACATGGTTGCAGATCTGAAGGTGGGAGACAATTTGTGTGAAAGTGATCAAGAAATGATAGATTTCATGATTCTAAGGAAAGGGAGGAATGAGAGCAGCAAAGTAAGGATGATGAAAATCAATAAAGGCAACTTTATACATTTCAGAGAATCTCTAGGTAACGTCCCATGAAAATAAAATCAACAAGTTCAGGGAAAACAAGTTTAGTTTCTCAAGGACAATACTAAGGAAGCAACAGCAAAGAAAAGATAGTTTGAACAGTAAGAAGCCAATATGGCTCCTCTAGGACCTGAAAATCAACAAGGAATCACACAAAAATTGGAAACACAGATTGATTGCCAAGAATGGCTACAGAAGTGCAGCACAAACGCATAAGAACAAAAACAAAAAAAGAGAGAGCAGCAGAGCTCCTGGGTCAGTATAGTCAGAGAAGGGATCAGTCCACAACACTCTGGCCACTCGGTCTGTATTTTCAATGTTTGTGAGATTCCCTGTGCAAAAGTGTACAAGTTCCCTGAATCCTCTCATTCAACTCTTTGGCTCTGGCTCCCAGCCTCTCCTCGGAGCTGCACTGTACAGGCTCCTAAACAGCCTGCACTATGAAGGCAAGCCAGTGGGAGCCAGCCCCAAAGCTTCCCAATATCCTCTTAGAGATCCCTTATCTTGCCTTCTGAAGTGGAGTGGGAGCAGGGTTGAGGGCACCCCAAGGCATGCTGCAGCACACTGCACCCCATGCACTCTGGGGAAGCTCCTCACCCCGCCACAGCTTGCCACAGTCAGGCTGGTGACTGTGTTTTCCCTCTAAAACCTATGTTTTATGTCAAATTTCAAAGCAAACAGACAAATAAAAACATCTTCACTATAGAGCCCATTTTAAAAGCTAAGAATTTCAACGTTTCATTTCACTAGTTCGAAAGCCCTTGAGACAGGTGTCCTGAATATCCTCAGAACAAGTTCACAAGGGCATTTTCCTGCCAATGTGACTTAGCCTGGAGGCAGAGAGCCCAATTCTTTACTGTTTATTCCAGTCTCTTTTCCCATCCAGTCCCAGGTCTCCATGCTCCCCACCAAATCTGTGTCAGCTCCACCTTACGTATATAGATCCTTGTCTAATCTCATTGTTCACCCTTCCCAGCCAACTGGCTCCCAGTCTTGCCTCATCACTCCTTCCTTCCATGAACCCCATTGCCAATATCCTTCCCCAGCTAGTCTCAGACTCTCATTTACTCTGCTAGGAATCCGACTCTTTGCCCAACCTGTCTCAATTTTTCATCCCTCCCCCCCCCCCAACTGCTCCCAATTCCTCCACTCCCCTCACAGCTATAATTTGCTCTGTTTACTCCAGTGCTCACCAGAATGGTTAATCCAATCTACTCCTCTCCCTTCCTTTCTGGTTTAGCTTTTTGTGAGATTACTTCTACACTGCCTGAATGCCAACTAGTGTGTTTGTTGGAGAGGAGGTATCACTGTGAGCACAGAAAACAGAGGCTTCCTAGTCTCAGTTCTGGTGCTCAGCCATACACCACTCCACAGTAGCTGGGAGCAGTCATTACAAACAAAATTTGTCTTAATCCCTGTAGCTTTGGGCCTTCCATTGCTCTGCAGGGATGGTGCTCATGTAGTATAGTCAAATAAAGGAGCTGTGAAGAGAAGGAATATGTTTAGTTTCGCTGTGGGAATGGCACTTGTGCCATCTGTTCAGCACTAAGAGATTCAAGCATGCTCAGTGAAGTTGGACTTCTTCTAAGATTTTTTATGATAAAACTAAACAAAGTGTGTATTGAGATATGTGCACACAATGATTATTCAAAGACTCATAACTTGGCTGAATTTGGGGTAGATTTTCAGAGAGGTGTCAAAAACCATGTCCCTGACACAAAATCTCTCTCTCTGTCAAATCTCAATCCCCTGCTCCAAAGAAAAGGGTTTTAGAGCTGCTGAAAGGTCACCAGACTATTTTAACAGGGGAAAAACTGTATATTTTTCTTACCCTTATGTTCTTATGTATGTCCTTACCAAATTCATAATAATGAAAAACACATCCTGGACAGTAAAATCTGGTCTCCCAGCATGTAATTGGGTCTTTTGTGTGCTTTTACTCTGTGCTACACAGATTTCACAGGGAGGACTAGCATTGCTTAAAATGGGGTTCTGACACAAAAGGGAGTTGCAGGGGCACTGCAAGGTTATTTTAGGAGGAGTTGCGCTATTGCCTCCCTTATATCTGTGCTGCCTTTTGAGCTGGGTGACTGGAGAGCAGGGGCTGTCAGCCATGCGCCCAGCTCTGAAGGAAATGTCTCGCCATCAGCTGCACAGAAGTAAGAGGGACAATACCACACTACACAATGCTACTCTCAGAACTGGGGGAGGGGGGACAGAGAGTTACAACTGATGAATGAGGCCTAGCTCTTCAGGCAGCAGAAACACAGAAGTCAGGGTGGCAATACCATACAGTGCCATCTTTATTTCTGCACTGCGGCTGGAAGCAGCTTTGTTTTGAAAGGTGGCTTCTGACCAGCAGTCCCCAATCTCCAACTGCCGAGCTCAGAAGGCAGCACTTCCACCAGCAACAGCATACAAGGAATGGTAGCAGTACTGCAACAACCCCCTACAATAACCTTGTGATCCTCCCACTCCTTGTTTTAGGTCAGGACCCAGAAAATTTGAACACTATGAAATTTCAAATGTAAATAGCTAAAATTTTGAAATGTATGGTTTCAAAAATCCTGGGACTGTGAAAGTGACCAAAATGGATCATTAATTTGATAGGGCCCTACATATATTGGTTTATCTATTTGGGCTGACATTTTTCAAAATATTTTATGTTGAAATAGACCACTGATCTAAAATTTTAGCCCCAATGGTCACAATTTGGCAAAATAATAAAATTGCAAGCAAAGTCTTGTACATGGGGTTGGTAGCACAGCCTATGAAGATTGTTTAATGCTTCTCGTTATAAAACATATATACACACATATATGCACAAACTGTGACTGACTTTATACTATTCTGGTGCTTATGAGCCATATCCTCAACTTTCACACAGTTGTTGTTTTGAAAGTGCCTATTCATAGAATCATAGGGCTGGAAAACACCTCAGGAAGTCATCAAGTCCAACCCCCTGACCAAAGCAGGACCAACCATAACTAAATCATTCCAGCCAGGACTTTGTCAAACCAGGACATAAAAATCTTTAGGTATAGAGATTCTACCACCTCCCTACATAACACATTCCAGTGTTTCACCACCCTCCTAAATAAATAGATCTTCCTAATATCCAACCTAGACCTCACCACTGCAACTTGAGACCATTTCTCCTCAGTTTGTCATCTGTCACTACCTACAACAGCCTTTCTCCATCCTCTTTGGAACCTTTTATCAGATGGCTAAAGGCTGCTATCAAATCCTCCCAAACTCTTCTCTACAGATTAAGCAAACCCAAATCCCTCAGCTTCTCCTCCTAGATCATGTGCTCCAGCCTCCTAATGATTTTCATTGTCCTTCACTGGACCATCTCCAATGTGTCCACATCCTTTCTGTAAGGGGGGAGGGCAAAATTGGATGCTATATTCCAGATGTGGCTTCACCAGTGTCCGATAAAGGGGAATAATCGCCTCTCTAGATCTGCTGGCAATGCTTCTCCTATGCACCCTAATATGCCATTAGCCTTCTTAGTTACAAGGGCACACTGTTGACTCATATCCAGCTTCTCATCCACTATAATCCCCATGTCCTTTTTGGCTGAACTGCTGCTTAGCTAGTCGGGTCCCAGCCTGTAAGAGTGCTTGGCATTCTTTCATCACAAGTGCAGAATTCTGCACTTGTCCTTGTTGAACTTCATCAGATTTCTTTTGGTCCGATCCTCCAATCTGCCTGGGTCACTCTGGACCCTATCCCTGCCCTCCAATATATCTACCTCTCCCCCTAACTTTGTGTCATCTGCGAACTTGTTAAGGGGCAATCCATTCCCTCAGCCAGGTCATTAATAAAGATGTTGAAGAAAACCAGCCTTAGAACCAACCCTTGGTGCACTCCACTTTATACCGGCTGCTAACCAGTCACTGAGTCGTTGATCACTACCCATTGAGCCCAACAATCTAGCCAGCTTTCTATCCATCTTAGAGTCTATGTATCCAATCCATACTTCCTTAACTTGCTAGCAAAAATTCTGCGAGAGACTGTATCAAAAGTTTTGCTCAAGTCAAGGCATATCACAACCACTGACTTCCCCATGTCCATAGAGTCAGTTACCTTGTTATAGAAAGCAATCAGGTTGGTCAGATGTGACTTGCCCTTGGTGAATCCATATTGACTATTCCTGGTCACTTTCCCCTCTTCCAAGTGGGGGGAGGGATAGCTCAGTGGCCTGATCAGTGGCTGATCAGTGGCCTGCTAAACCAAGGGTTATGAGTTCAATCCTTGTGGAGGCATTTAGGGATTTGGGACAAAAATTTGGCAGGGGTGGTACTTGGTCCTGCTAGGAAGGCAGGGGACTGGACTCAATGACCTTCAAGGTCCCTTCCAGTTCTAGGAGATAGGCAATCTCCTTTAATTAAAAAAAAAAAATAATTTAAAAGTGCTTCAAAATGGATTCCTTGAGGATCCCCTCTATGATTTTTCTGAGGACTGAGGTGAGGCTGAGCAGTCTGTAGTTCCCTGGATTGTCCTTCTTCCCTTTTTAAAATGGGCACTACATTTGCCTTTTTCCAGTCATCTGGGACCTCCTCCGATCTCCACGAGTTTTCAAAGATAATGGCCAAAGGCTCTGCAATTACATTTGTCAACTCCCTCAGTACTCTCTGATGCATTACATCCGGCCCTATGGATTTGTGTACATCTAACTTTTCTAAATACTTCTTAATCTATTCTTTTTCCACCAAGGGCTGCCCACATCCTTCCCATTCTGTGTTGCCTAGTACAGTAGTTTGGGAGCTGGCCATGTCTGTGAAGACAGAGACAAAACAAGACCCACATCATCTGTCACTAGGTTACCTCCTTCGTCCAGTAAGGGTCCCACACCTTGTTTGATCACCCTCTTATGGCTAGCATGCCGTCACATCCCTTGCTAACTGCAATTTCAATTGTGCTTTGACCTTCCTGATTAAACCCCTTCCATTTTCTATTTAGGCTTGCCAAGGATTTCACCATAAAGCCAAGCTGGTCACCTAACATATTCTTCTCAGCTCTAACTCCATGTTCATATTTTTAAAGTCACTCCAAATCCCAATCTCCAAATGATCCTTGTACTGGTCCCTAAGTATCAAGAAATTGGACTCTGATGGACTATAAGAGGGTAGTTCCAGAAAAGAGGGCCCTTTATTGAATATCAAATCATAGAAATGTACATTTGGAAGCGATTTAAAGAGGTCATTCAGCTCAGCCTCATGTTTTCCACTCTTCCCTGGACACTCTTCAGTTTGTCCACTCCTTTCGTAGTATATGAAACCCAGAAGTGGATACAATTCTCCAGCGGAGGCCACACTCGTGCTGAGTATCTGGGCTGCATGCATTATCAGGGCAGTAAGGGAGAGTCAGCACCAAACTCTATCCATTGTACTAAGCCTGGGTGTCCCTGAACATGCAGCCCCCAGGGCACAGGGGAAGGGCAGTGCAAGGGCCCAGAGAGTGGAATGGAATCAAGATAGCCACCTTGAATGAAGGAGGGTGTTTCCCAGCTCATCACAGCAAGAGGAGGGATGACCTCCAAATTCTTGTGGCTGGGAGCCACCTCCTTGTCAACATTGCTTCCTAGTCTGGGTGAGCTCTCCTGAACAGCAGGGAGAAGCTGAAGCAGGAGTTGCAACTGCTGCAAGAGGAACCAGAAAAGCCAGTGCTCTCAGCCAGGCAGTAATGGCACTTCTGTCCTCTGCACGGGCTGCTGGTAGTGCTGCTTCTCTCTTTCAGTTCTGCAGACACCAGCAGCCAAATTGGATGTGCTATTAATGTTTAAGTATGCATTAGTGATTCTTAATCTCTACCTCCCGTAGAACCAGTTTTCTGTCCCAATAAAGTGCCCCCCCCCATCCCATTTTTACACTGTTATTTTTGGGAATGGAACATCATTTGTTGGAATTTGTATGAATATATTTTGTTTCTTCTGCACTGGCTCAAACTTGTAGTATTAGTTATTTTTCCTGTCTGGAGTTGCAGTATTAGTTGTTTTTCAAGGGAGCCCCCACATCTTTGTGTCCATGCACAAAGTTAAAGTGGATGGAGGAAGAAGCATCATAGGAAAGAAGTCAGGACCCAATCCATGTGGAAGAAAGAAGACGACACTCCAATTAGCAAAGAGTAGGCTAGAGCCAAACATCCGGGAAGGGCTACAAGTGTATTCCTTCAGTTACTTTCACATTGCCTCCTATTCCTTCTTAGCTAATCTAATCTATAGGAGGACAAATTCCCCTTTACTGTCAGTATAACTACGTCTTCACTCTGCCTGATGTTCTAGATCCATATATACATTGCCTATTTGCATAGTGTTTGGCCTGTGTGTTGAGTCAAACTGTTCCCACGTCAGACTAGCTACAAGTTTATGAAATGCTTGGTTAATCTATAATTCATTATTGCTTGAAAAATGAAACAGTATTTATTAGGAAGACAAAATTTATTAGACAGTGTGTGTTCTGAGATTTGGAAAGAATTAAAAGAAAAATCCTTTCTATTTAATCTATCCGGAATCAGTTTTTGTTCTAATATGTTATTAAAATTCCCTTTTCTGTCTTAGAATGTAAGCCACTAGGGGTATATACAGCACAACTACAGTATAAATGGATACTAATAAATTATGTGCTTTCCAAATTCAGTTCCGAGGGTAAAAATAACAGACCGCCTACTGTAATGTCCTTACTGTTGCCACAGAAGCATATGAATTTATGCAGCTACTTAAGAAATCTAAATCAGGGCAGTCTATCTCTCTTCCACTACTAATCAAAAGAAGCTTATATCATTTCAAACAAATGCTTGAAAAAAAAGTAACAGTCTTGTCTCCATCGCTAAAGGAATCCAATCGTGTAGGAACAATAAAATCTCAATATAATGAAATGCCTGCTACCCTAAATGAAGAATTATCCATGACCTGAAATGGGGTATAGATGAAATGTCCCTTCATGTACCATTGTTACTGATCTTTGTCTCCCTCTTATTCTATAATATCTGACCTTTTCTCTGTCAGATAGGGTGTGTTTATACTGCACCCTTAGCTCGAAATGAACTACACAATTTGAGCTATGCAAATTGCATAGCTTATTTCAAGTTAATTTTAAAATAGTTTATTTTGCAATTTGGTACTGTCTACACAGCACCAAAATTTGAAATAAACCGCTATTCCAAAACATCCCTTAATCATTGTGGAATGAGTTTTACCGGGATGTTAGAATAGCGTACCCGTTATTTCGAAAGGTATTTTGAAATAACAAGTGCACTGTTAAGACGCAGAATAGGCATTTTGGGATACTGGAAGTATCTTGAAATAGCACCACAGTGTAGATGTACCCATACACAAAACCAGGATCTTAGGCTAACCTAATCCAATTTACAAGAGTACAATATTATGACTGGTTTGATTTGATGTCACTGTATTTATTTATGTTTAAAAGGGTTTGCATCACCAAAAGATGCTTGTATCCACAATTACAGTGAGATATATGTCTGCTGAGGATCTTAAACTATGACTGCAACACATGAGGTGGATTGCCAATCTTTGGCTGGAGTGGGAAAGGAGTTTGGAAAATGTGGTCTGAAAAAAGGGATCACTAATAAATTTCTAAATGATTGTGCATGTGCAGAAGTCAGCATTGCGTGAGCAGTTCTAGTCTATATATATTTTTACACTATGGTCATTACTATACTATCTGGTTTTCATCCTACCCATCTCCTGCCATCAGCTCTGGTGATGAAAAGGGGCAGGATTCCTCCTGATGCAGAAGCAGCACAGATGTGATGTAAGTGGGCCTCTGCTACTTCCCCCCTGACAGTCTACTCTACCCTACACATCAGCCTGGACAGACAAAAACTATGTAGTTTAAAATTAGCAAAATACCCCTTCATCTTTCTTCCTTTTGGACTGTTCCTTCTATACTGAACATCTTGGGATACACAGCACTGAATCTATCCCTCAAAATACAATTTATCTCTACAAAAGTGCAGATGGCTTTTCTGCCTCTGGAAGCCTCCTTTCATGAGTCTGTGTAACTGAACTAGAGCCGTGAAGATGGGTCAATAAGGCCTTCCCAGTTACTTTATAGAAGACACAAGTGGTATGGATGGGTACTCTAATGAGGTAATTGGATGTGCTTTTCTTTTGCCTATTCTGCAGAGAATGGTGTTGCTTACAGATTACAATGAGGACATCTTGTATGCCTGTTGGGATGAGAAGTGCAATTTGTCCCTGAGTTATCCAAAACAATGGCTGATTAAGTATACTTGGGCGGAGGTGCATGTGTGACATTGCTACAGGCAAGCAGAGACTTTTGTACAATTACCATACGATAACTAGTGATGTTAAGAGATTTTCCTACCAAAAGAACAGTTTGTACTGTAACTCTTGTTTCTATTTATGCTGCTGTCTGGAGGTTGTTACTGCTATTGGATGATAATAATAAAAATGTATGTGAAAGGTTGGTATTTGTTAGCTGTAGTCTCTTTGGATTATGCTAGAAACGCTGTGCTGTTTCATTGTATCTTATCTCCTGGAAGCATAAGACAGTAAATTATATAGAAGACATTTTCTATAATGGCAGAGAATAGCCGGCATATGTATGTTTGAGACAGAGCACTGCTTTTAGCAGGTATAGAATCCCCTATTTTTGTATCCTAAATGGACTTTCCCTAAGTAGTAGTGCCACTGTGGAACAGAAAGAAGCTGATACCTTTTCCGTATGCTTGAGTTACACAATTAAGAAAAAAAAAAAAGGACTGTATGTTGCAGCTACTGCCACATATTGTGTATCTACTGTTTTTTCACAAAGTAGAATCCAAAGTTAGAAGGGACTATTTTCATCTACTCTTACTACCACTATACCACAGCCCATAGACTTCCTTAAAATACTTTCAAGATATGATGTTACAAAAAAAATCAAATTTAATTAAATGTCTGTGGTGCATTCTCCATCACTAACAACTCTTGGTAAATTGTTCCTGCGGTTGGTTATTCTTACCAATAAAAAATGTGCCTTAATTCTAATCTAAATTTCTATAACTTCAGCTTCTAGCTATTAGATCTAGCTATACCTTTCCTTGAGAGTCCATTAGGTCTGGGTTATATATAGACTGTGATCAAGTAATCCTTAATCTTGTTTTAAGATAAATAGATAGACTCACAGGATTCAATCACTATAAGACATATTCTCTGCTAATTCAATCATTATTGTGGATCTTCTCTGAACCTGCTCCAATTTTTACAATATTCTTCTTGAATTATGGGCATCAGAACTGGACACAGTATTCCAGCAACAGTCACATGAGTGTCAAATATGGAAATAAAATAACCTCTTTGCTGCTTCTCAAAATGTGTCTGTTTATACATCACATTAGCTCTTTTGGCCATACCTGGGAGCTCTTGTTCAGCTAATTATCCACCATAACCTCAAAATCTTTTCATTTCAGAGTCACTACTTCCCAGAATAGAATCTTCCATTCTGTAAATATAGCCTATGATATTGTTTTGATGTATACTTGTATAGTTAGTGGTGTTAAATAATGTATAGATTGTTTGCACTCAGTTTAGCAAATATCTATATTACTCTGAATCACTGACCTCTTCACTTCATTATTTACCAATCCTCCAACTTCTGAATCATATGCAAACAGTGATGATTTTGTTTTCTTCCAGGTCACTGCTAAAAATGTTACAGAGCTTAGTGCCAGAGCTTCCTGGCCTCACTGGAAACACAGAAGGTTGGTGATTATTCTTTGCATTTTCAGACTTATTAGTCAGTATTTAATCCATTGAATTACTATTGTATGACATGTTAATTTTACATTGTTCTATTTTTATTATAAAAATGGCTTGTGGTATCAAATCAAATGCCTTAGAGAAACCTAAGTACCTTTATCAACCAAATGTGTAATCTTATCAAAAAAAGTCAAGCTAATTTCACAGTATCTATTTTCCATAAAATCTTATTGATTTATATTAAATACTTTATCCTTCTCTAATTCTTTATTGAGTCCTATACCAGCAGCTCCATTATATTGCCAGGGATCAATGTCAGGCTGACAGGCCTATCTATGTCATCCTATTTGTCCTTTTTTACAAATATATTGGTACATTACCTTTTTTTTCCCCACTGCTCCAAGACTTACTGAAAATCCACTATACAGGCCAGTAATGTTGGCAACAGGCTGGCTCCTTTAGCCAGCTCTCTTTAAACTCTTGGATGCAAGTTATCTAGAACTGCTGATTTCAAAATGTCTAACATTAGTAACTTCTACTTAATGTTCTCCAGAGATACTAACAGAATGGGAATAGTGTTATCACCATATGATAAAAATATATTACCTGTTTCACTCTAAAATTCATAACAAATATTTATTAAATATTTATGCCTAATTACTGATAATCAGGCCCACTAATGGGGGGGAGGGGGAACAAAGAGAGAAATTGCCCCAGAGCCCAGATATTCAAAGAGGCCCAGAGGTCCTGGATCTCTTTGAATTGCCATGGGAGCACTGTGTGGCTCTGAGGGCTCTGTGTGTGGTGGGGAGGGCATTGTGATCTGGGAAGCACTAAGGGCTGACTGCCCTTTCTGGTGGCACAGAGCCAGGCACCCTCCTCCCCCACCATCACGCACTCCGGAGCTTATGGTGGCTATCTGCTCTCTGCTGCTAATTCTACCACTTCCAATGTAATGAAAGTGGCAATGGATCAGTACTATTGTCAGGATTCTTTTTATTGCTATTATATTTTTTTAAAGAAAGCCCTCCTTCTTATAGTTCTAAATTCCCTTTTGTTTGTTTCTCCCCCCCCCCCCCCCCCCCCCCGGCCACACACACACCTGTCTTTGCTTCCCATATAACCCAGGTTAGTTTTTAAATAGTATAATCCTCTTCCTCAGTTTTAGGATTATGGTTTTTTAGATATCTAATCTTGTGTTTGTAAATTATTCCCAGCTGATTATTCTTTTAAGATTATTTTTTTAAATTGGTTCTATTAAGGCACCAAGCATATATAGTTACTCTGCTTGCGCATTATAAATGTGATCAAGTCATGATCACTTGCACCTAAATTTAACAAAGACTCTTTGAAAACAGCCATGAAGTAACACTGAGGGAAAAAAATTGTCCTTGGCACTTACAAACTTGCAAACTCCACTTCTCTTATAATGAAAAGATGTTTATAGTCATGAAACTGTTGTATGCATCTATAGAGCAGAAACACAGTAACATGAGAGATAAGTACTAAATGTCTTGATACTAAAAATCTATTTTAGGTACTTCTACAACCCTCTGCATGGGTGTCATACAATATTTAACGTATTTATCCTCATATTAGTAAGTACTTGAACCTAGGTCTTAGTTCTATGTTTACAGTACAAGACCTTCTATTCTGGCCAACAAGACAGGTGAAACAGTCTCTGTGCATTAGTGGTTGTGTATACTTTACAGTAAAACTGGGATAAATCTGTTGAAACAAGAGGATATCTTTCAGATATACTGGGGTTCCACTTTTCCTGTGAGATGTGCACATTTCCATGTCTGGACCTGTTCTTGTTGAATCTACTTCATAAAGAAATAGAATGACACAATTATCAAAATCCCCTGCACTGCTTATAAACAGATGCCAGGAGCTGTGCTATTTGATTCACGGTTGTCACTTGAAAACATATATCTTATGTATGATGTAATACAAATGATGTCACAGCTCTTGTTTGTCACAAATTCCTTTGAAGGCCCATGCCACTCACTGGTGGTAAAGAACAGTTACATCTTAGCCTATATCATATAGGGTTAGAAAAACACACACAAGCAAGTGCTGAGTCAAACTTACAGAAGATGCATCATACCAGACGGTACTTCACTTGATGGAGTACTGAGAAGCTTTTCATTGTTGTCTGATGATACAGAGCTTATGTTTCAGCACTTGTCCCAGCTAAGTCACCTTTGGATTTGTCTTCCTCCAGTCAGAGGCTGTTAAATAAGTACAGCTCTCTCAAATCCATGTGCTGTCTCAAACAGTGCTACTAGGGTTCTGTGTAAGGCTGGGTTTTAAGCAGTTCCTGTGTGTGTGGTCTTTGGGGTATATATTTTCTCTTGCCTGCACATAGGAGGATGTGGGCCAGAATCTCTTTTAGAAAGCTAAACAGCTGAGGGCAGAGGGATTGTGATTTCATGGAATCAGTTGTGCCTGTTTGATTATTTGTCCTGACTTCAGACAAATTCCCACTTTTTAAAATCCCTTATGGCTATCTTAACAAAAATAAAAACAATACTTTACAAGCAGATTTTAGCCTATGTACGCTTCTCTCAAGATGCAGTTTGGAATTTCTGAAATTTAAGCTTTGCTATTTGCAAACCTAGAATACCTCAACAGTAAGGTACATGATTTGTGATATGTGTTTTTAGTCTTGGGCTTCATGATAGGCCCAGTAAAAAGTACCCTTTGATTGATAGTAAAGGGTGTGGTACACTCATCAGAGCTGTGGTCTAAGGGGCAAATGGCGTGCTATAGTTCAAATTGGGACCCTTATCATCAAATAAAAGTCTGACTTAGTGCTATAAAATAGGCCGTAAGATATAGGCTAATGAAAAATTTATTAAAGGAATCAAAAGAAGATGAAATGATGTGTTTATCATTTTCCCTTACTATTCACTCCCTTAAGGTAAT
The DNA here is from genome assembly GCA_030068395.1 of Apalone spinifera. Classification (NCBI taxonomy): domain Eukaryota; kingdom Metazoa; phylum Chordata; order Testudines; family Trionychidae; genus Apalone; species Apalone spinifera. Next base: position 115,979,900 of record CM057847.1, read on the forward strand.
GATTATTTATAGACTATGAAAGTTTCAAACTAGCAATAAAAATAACTTATTATCTAAGTAAGCCATAAGCATAAATGATAAGCAAATATAGTTTTTAATCACTTCAGTGTCTTTATATTACAAATAATTTATGATTCCTGAAATAAAGTTATCCTAAGAAGGAAAAGATATTGAACCTGACTATGCCTAACTTGTCTCCTCAAGGCATTTTTACTTAAAAGTGCTTCTACTGAATGCACTTAAACATACAACTTTAATAAATGGAAATGCAGCACTTATTTAAAATGCAGTTACTAAGGATAAATAGCCACCAGACTTACAGAAAATTATACATTCAGGGTCAAATACAAATGTGATATAGAACCATATAATTTATATGCTATGGGATTAGTAAAATCATAAGCAGAAATTAACAGGAAGGAGCAAAATTCACATACACCCCTCAATCAACAAAACACCCACTTCCTCCTATACCACCTTCATTGCTTTTTCATATCTACTAATTTCTGCCACTCTGTCATTTCAAGGCAGGATCTTTAAAGTCTTCCTCACATTGATCCATGCCTTAGTACTCAAGATCTCCCAGTGAAACCAATGAAACTTTTTCCTGAGTTAGTTTCCACTCAATGTGGAGCAAAGAGGAGCGGCTGCCCGACCAGCTGTCCATAGCGCTCAGCCAGGGTGCTCCACATGGGCTGGACAGAGGAGAAGCCGCCTGATCAGCTGGAGCACGGTGCAGCCTGTGCTTCTGCTGAACACCATGGCCAGCTGGCCAGGCAGTTTCCCCTCTGCACCAGCCCATGCAGAGCGTGGTACACCTGGGCTGAACACCATGGCCAGCTGGGCATGCAGATGCTCCTCTTTGCTCCAGCCCAGCTTCCCTGAGCTCAGCCCGGGGAGGCCACAGCTGGGCTGGAGCAAAGAGGAAGGGCTTCCCGATCAGCAGGAGTACAGTGCAGCCTCCCTGGGCTGAGCTCAGGCAGCTGGACTGGAGCATAGAGGAGCATCTGCACACCCAGCTGGCCATCGTGTTCAGCCCAGGTGCACCCTTCTCTGCAGGAGGGGGGAGTCGGCCCCGGAGAAGGCACACACCAGTGCTTTCCTGCTGCGCGGGAGGAGGAAGTTGGCCCCAGAGAAGGCACGCACTGGGGCTTCCCTGCTCCGCTGTGGTGGGGGAGGGGGGAGGAAGGGTCCTGGGAGGAGGTAGGTGTAGGGGACTCCCTGATCCCACTGGCACTCTGTCCCCTGCTGCAGAACTCTGCCCCACCCTCAGCACCCTGTCCCCTCTCCCCCACCAGCACCCTGCCCTCACCCAAGAATCCTGTCCCCTGCCCCCAATGCCACCCTGTCCCTTGTCCCAACAGCCACTAGCACCCTTCCCCAATACTATGTCCCTTGCCCCCACCAGCACAGTTGGGGCCACATTAGTGAGGCTTGGGGGGGGGTTGGAGGAGGAGTTTGGGTTTTTTTTTGCATCTCCCTTGTGTGGCTCCAACTGACTTTTCAGTGGGTCAGTAACCCCTGACTCAAAACAGATTCCCTGTCCTTCTCATAAAAAAAAGACAATGCAGAAACTTTTTGTGTTTGACATAGTCTTTTATTTAAAAATGAAGCCTGATCAACAAACCCCCAGTTGGGGCCAAGCCCCCATCCTGCAGCAGCATTATAACACTCCTGCACTCCTAGACCCTAAATCTGAGCCTATCATACATTGGACCCTCCTTCCCTGAGCCCCTCACATACCCCAACCCAAATTCCTGCACCCTGTGGCTTGCTTAGTAGCCCAACCCTCCATCTGACCCCAACACTCCCCAGCC
>CM057847.1:115981816-115999458 GCA_030068395.1 Apalone spinifera
TTGTTCTGAGATTTAAAAAGTGATCTTGGGTGTAAAAAGGTTGGAGACCACTGGGGTAGAGCAAGGTGCCAGATCTCTCCAGGTCCTGCCACTCATGTGGTGAATAGGAAGGAGAGGAGCAATCCCAACTGTCACTGCACCAGCCCCATAATCTCGCAGACTGCATTACTCAAGGGAGGGGGCAATAGGTGAGTAAGTATTGAGCAGGAATGGGAGGCTTGAGGAAGAGGTGAGGCGGGAGCAGGACCTGTAGCAGGGAGGTTGCCCTGGGGAAGGGGGGTATCCCTAGGACCCACATTCACCTCAAGATGGCCTTGCTTGTACTATTAGCTACCTTTCAAAAATGCTTTGGATAAAAGTGCTATATGAAAAAATAAACATTTTTGGTCTACAAATAAAATCACACAACACACATTTTAATATCAGTAGTTTTACTTTTCTAATGTTATCGATGGGTCTGTTTTTATGAGTAAAGTTGGGTGTAATGTTTTTCAGCTTTAGCCATAGATCAGGGTCAGCTGTCATCCTGCTTCTGTATTTGGACTTGAGGGCAGTAAGTGAGGAAAATCCTGTCTCGCAATTATTATGTAATTATTGTTACATAATAACAAATGGCATCAGAAAAGGCACTGCTTTGAATTAAGGAGCATCTTTTAAATTCTGACCATAATATTTCATCACAAGAAAGCTCTAACAAGCATTTTTGTGTTTTATTGGATTAACCAGAGGGTTTCAATTACTAAAGGATTACATATCCAGTTGTTTGGTTCAACTTCTGCTAGAAAGTAATCTGCCAACTGTTGCTTAAAAACAACAAGATGTTCTTCAATGTCACTCTTTATTGTTTTGTCAAGAGACAGTTCATTTTCAGACAGAAAAACTTCCAATGTTGGGAATGCACCGATATCATCCTTTCTTACATGATGAGCAAACTAGTCAACTTTATTGATCATTGTATTGATTTTGTCTCACACATCCAATATAGTCACTCCTTACAGCCCAATATTCAACTCATTTAGGCATGTGAATACAGCAGAGAGGTTCTTATGTTCCTAAGTAAGCGAATCATTAGACATGGGATGAACCTTTTAAACAACTTGTGAATTGGAATGGATGGTGTGTTAGAGAGACCTGTACTTCTGAACATAGCTCAAACAGAAGAGTAAGTCATTTGCCTCTTGACAACCACCATATATCTGTATGAAGAAGTTTTACATGATCACTAATATTTCATCCACAGTATACTAAAAAATTGAGAATTCTTAGGTCTAGCTTTTCTGAAATTAACAGTTTTCACATCAAAGTCCAAAACACTTTTCATTTCCATTAGTATTTTCTTGGCATCTAGCACCTCTCAATACAGTGCACCCATGGGGGATTAGGTACCACTTAGTGGACAAGAGCCATTACCCCACTGTGTCTTCCTGTCATTACTCTTGTACCATCAATACATATTCCCACTCAGTGTTGCCAATCAATACCATGCCCCTTCACAAACTCATCTAGTACCTGGAAAAGTTGTTTAGAGATTGTTCTTCTTGGCATTGAATGACAAAACAAAATATCTTCCAGTTTTCTCCCTTCCAAGATGTATGCAAAGAACTTCTCAATATCAGCGTTATTATTTGTCTCAATCAATTGCACTGCAAAATACCTACTGTTGTTCCCACATTTCACAAGAATGTGATTAACAGTAGCTGCCATATCTTGAGCTCTCTGGGACACAATGACATTTGAAAGAGGCACATGATCTAACTGCTTTGCCATCTTTTCTCCAAACACTATAAACACAAGTCCATTAGATTCAGGCGCAATAAGTTCTTCACTAACAGTGTCAGGCTTTCACAATTTGGCAATCAAAAACTTGTATGAAATGACACTTTCAAGGCCTTTACATTTACTGTTGTCTGAGCAAACATTGTTACTTTCCCCTTATTTCAACTCATTCAAGTTGAAAGTGGAATGATTTATTTCCAAATGACTCTGGAGGTTTGCAGGCTTCAGGGTTTTGTTAGCCTGCACTATGTAGCATAACACACATTGTGGCTTTAGTTCATCTTATTCACCTGTCCATGTGAAGCCCAAATTGATATAGCTTGGGTGGCATTGTCTTACTGGTTTCTGGCAGTTCAGTGTATTTTTATTACTGGTGCTTATACTGGTTCCTGGCCTGCACTCAAAATTTCCATTGCAGATATGTGTTTGTTTGCTGAACTCTTATATTTGAATCTGAACTTTTTCACTGATCTCACCATCACTGGTTTGATTATTTATTGTTGTTGTTTTTTCTTTTTCAAATATCCTGCTTTAAACCACAAATTAATTTCTGGGGTTTGACCATTCTCCTACTTCCTCAAGAGATAACTGTAACATTTTTGAAAAAGTCCTGCATTCTGTTACAGTCATTACTTTCCATCATACAATGATGACTAATGCATCCAATATAGTTAGGTTACTTGAATTGTGTCTACTGGAAACCACACAACACATTTGAAAAATGAAACCATGTAGGAAGTAGAGCAACATACTAATTTAAAGAAACATACATTTCACTTCTTGATTAAATATGAACTAAAATAAAACAGCACCAGAGGCCCAATTAAATAACCTACTCTGTCAGCCATAGATCGGGGCTGATAAGGAAGAGTGTGTCTCTTTCACACAACTGGGCTAGTAGACTGGGGCAGCAGATGGGACGCTGGGTGTGGGCAAGTCAAAGTACATTTGGTACATGGGGCCATCAACCAAGACCCTGGCACATGGGGCCAGCAGCAAAGTGCCCAGCACATGGGGCAACATCTGGGACCCCAGTTGTGGGGAGGCAGAAGAGTGCCTGGCGTGCAGGGCTGGCAGCTGAGACACTGGCATCCCCACATCCCTCGTTCCCCTGCCTATGGTGGGGTTTCCCTCCCCCACCATGTAATCTACCAGGCTGGGAGGGAGGTCTTTCCCTCTCTCCCCCACCACCGCAGCCAAGGAGCTGGAGCTGGGAAGGAGTAGGGTCTCACACCTGCTCTTGTAGCCCTTGAGCTGGGGCTAGAAAGAAGAACAAACTTTCCCTAGCTCCTGCAGCCAAACACCTGAGGGAAATCTCTGCCCCTATAGCCTTCCACATCCCAAAATTGCACCACCCCATCTTTTCACCCTGATGCCCACTCACCTACCTCCTATTTTCCCCACCTTACCCCACTGCCCTCTCCCACCGATCCCTTGGTCTCCCCAAGGCCACCACCTCACATGCCTCTTCCCCAGGGTCCAGAATCCATGGTGCTAATTAATAGCACCATAATTGTGCAGCGCCAATGGGGAATAATCCACGGACCACATGACTAGAGCTCGCTGACCACAGTTTGAAAACCTCTGTTCTAGGTCATTCCTCATTTACCATTAGGCTACTAGAATAAGAACTCAATAATGATGGGGAGTTTTTTTAATTGTTCTACAATGTGTCAAATGCCAGTGAAAGAGACTCTTTAATAAATATCTCTTCTCTTTTTTGAGATGGCAAATGGGAAATTCTAATCTTTCAGACAAACCAAAAACTGTCAGTAGTCTCTGAAAATGGGCTCGACCTTATGTATAGTAAGGTCAGTTTTAATACCTACTATCAGAGTCTGTAGAAAAGGAGGTACAATGTCAGATGCTTTCAGCAGGTAGCATGTCCTTAAGGAAAATAACTGATTTATTCAGAATTGAAATGTAAAATTGCTGCATTACAGTGCTTACAGGGAAAAGATATTAAAATATGCCCTACCAAGTTTTATCTTTTGACACTGATGAAAGGTAGCTTCGTGGTCATAACTGCTCATTGCTGAATTTTAACATCTAATGACTTGCTCCCCACCAGCTGAGTAGATAATTGAGGCCTGGAAAGGTGAGGAGTAGGTGGCCCAAGTTCACTGACCCTTTTCCCCAGTCCTCTACTGCACTAGCTGTGTGAACACACTACTGTTAACATTCTTTTAAAATCAGTGAAATGTTAAAATATATCTGTTATGGGCAGTAGAGGTTTTTTTACTTGAACACACTTGAAAATTTTGGAACATTAGCTTTTGTTATAATAGAGTGGTGATGAACTGTCGATCCTACACTTCTTTTGCTTTTTGAAAGGGTTAATGCAGATTGAGATCAATTAACCCAACACGCCACATCTGAGGGAAACTAAGCAATTCCCTGACTGAATGCAGGAGCCCAGATGAGGAGAAATGAGATGGGGGAAGGCTACAAAGGCAGGAAACAGGCAGCAGTTGGGGGCAATGGAGAATATCTGCAGTCATTCCGTGGGAGAAGGAAGGTGGGTTTATGCTAACTCACCCAGGGGAAGGGGGAAGCAGAAAAGGACTCAGAAAAAAAGGAATATGTTCTAGAATGGGACCAGGCTTTTAATGCTGACTAGAGGGTCCCTGAGCTGGAAGCTGGAGTAGAGAGTGGGCTTGGACTCCCCTGCTTGCCATGGAGGAGTGTCACTCTGCAAAGAAGTGAATGAAAAGACTTCCTAGGACAGGTGAAGGAAGACTTTGGTACCAGAAGAGGAAAATGTGTGTAGTGACCTGGTCAGAGAACTGAATCTTGAAGAGGCAGCAGCACCTCATGGAGCAAGAAAAAAGCTTTTGACCAGGTAAGGGCAATAAGCATCGCATGGTCCAGATACAGTTCACCAGGATTAGCCTCTGGCTGGTGGCCGGATGGTTTACTTACCTGTGTGTCCAAAGGTACTGTAGCCATGCAGCTTAAGTATAGTTTTAAGAAATGAATGTGCTTCAGTGTACTCTTCCAGCCACCCTTTCTGAAAGGACCTTTACCTTACCACTGGTAAAGGTTTACCAGACATACTATTGTGTCTAAAGCTGATTCCAAGGCAAGAATAATTTCTTATAATGTTGTTGTTAAGTTTTAAAATTAGTGTTGTAAAATAAGTAAAAGAGTATGATGATTGTTTATTTTATTTTAATTGTAACTTGATGTCCTTGTTTCAATGTGCATATTGCAATATTTGTTACAAAGAAGTTTCTCTGTAACAAAGAAATTAACCCTGTTTTGTGTGAATGAGGATTGTGTGTTAAGATATACATGTGAAGGCCACCACCACATATTCTAGGGAAGAACCAGGAACAGTTGTAAAGGTGCCAAGACTGCTGTATATGCCTATCGAGATGTAAGCAGTGGGCAGATTGATGGCTCTGAAGGGAGGGCACTTATCAATTGAGACAAGATATATTCATGATTGAAGCCAGCTTAGCATGATAGAAAAAAGAAGATAAGCAGCAAGAGAAACAACTGGACATAACAATCATCAGTCAGAAAAACAGCATGATGATGCAAAACGTACTGATTTCAATGAAGGAAAACTACTATAAAAAAGGAACAGTTTTGCCACAAGTTTTTTGGGATGTCCTGCCAAGACTAGAGCATCAGTCTGGACTGAGAACCCCAGCTCCTCCTCCCATGATCAATCTGGTTGGCCACAGGCCATGGACTGGTAAATATATCATTGATTGGTGGGACTCGTGTGTGTGTTTGTGCATCTGTCTACGTAAGCATATGCTAATTGCTTTGCCATTATAGTTTCAATAAATGCAGTGTATTGCATTTTCCCCCTATAAAGATCCCGTGTGCTTCTTATAAGCATATCAGTATTAACACTCACAGCTCCCGTTGGCTGCTTCAGAGAGCTCCAGAGGGAAGCTCTGGAGGGGCTACTGTACCAATTCTCATACCTAAAGGTGTAATGTGACCCATAATATGCCACAGGACAGGGTGATTTTAACCACAGACTTTTTAATGCAGCAGCTATAAGCTTGTGGGCAAATTAATATTTAATATCAATGCTCCTTGAAATAAATAGAGCAATCATCATTTGCACCCACTAACGCTCTGTTTTTAGCCACAGTTTCCTGGCAGAGCAACACCATCCCTGCTTCAACTGTACTGAAAATCTTTATCCATTCCCAATAATCAAAGAAATTTAGAACTTCATGAAGAACTATGGTTTCTAAATAGTTCTTGGTAGACCTGCACTTTTCTTAAAGACAGTTAAACATTTTTCCATATTTGTTGCTTTTGTTTCTCTTCATTATAGACTCTAGTATAATAAATACATACCGTAACATTTTGGCCTTATACACTAAGGTGCAGATTGTTAAGGTATTAGATCTTTCTGTACTATCAGTTGAAATGCCTTGGGCTACATCTAGACTACACCTTTCTGTTGACAGAGAGATATAGATTAGGCACGTCAAAATTGCTAATGATGCAGGGATTTCAATATCCCACTCTTCATTAGCATAAACATGGTCACCACTTTTTTTTTGAAACGGAGTTTTTAAAAAACCCCACAAAAAACGGCAGTCTAGACACTTATCTGTCGAAAATAAACCCTTTTTTGATAGCTCCTGTATTCCTCAAAAAATGAAGTTTGCAGGATCTGTCGAAAAAGGATTTATTTTCGACAGATCCGCGTCTAGACTGCCATTTTTTCGAAAAAGCTCCATTTTGAAAAAAGGCGGCGGCCATGTTTATGCTAATGAAGCACAGGATATTTAAATCCCTGCTTCATTAGCAATTTCAACGTGCCTAATCTACATCTCTCTGTCGACAGAGGGGTGTAGTCTAGACACAGTCTAACTGATTTACAAAATCTCACTTTCAAAAGGGATTTAGAGCCAAAATTCAATTGATGATCATTGAGATATGATCACTGAGATTAAATGTAAGTGCCTAAATCCCATTTGAAAGTTAATTCAAATCAATTAAGCATTGCAATGCTTAGCACAGCAAAGCCTAAGTAACAACCTTGGATTAATTGTGTTAACCTTAATTTCTGCAAGTACTACAGATTCATCATACTTCCATAAACATGTTCCTTCATAGATAAATATCTGTTTTTGTTATTCATTTTGTAATTTACACAACTTTTCCAGATAAATTGAGCACTCATGAGAGCCATCACTGCATAGTTTCAGACCCCAGAAAAGGAGGAGGCAACAGTGCAAACTTTTTCAAACTGACCTACTGTTAATGTCAACCTTAACCAGGAAGGATCTCCTAGAAGAGCATTCAAACTATATGGCCATTTGGTCTCTGAGATTGCTGATAAAGGTGCTGTTGCTGAGAGCATTCTTGGCATGTGAATACTGAACCCACTAACAAATTTTATATTGGACACAGGACGTTCTTCAGCCAACTGACTTGCAGTCACTTGATATTTGAACCGATGACCTAGAAGATACAATTGTGGATTAAGGTTATTTTCCCTCTGGCTACACTTTAAAATGATACAATCATTGATCATATCTTGTGTATTTTTGCTAGTCAGTCATTCTGCATGCATCTGATTTCTAAGCTTCTGCTTTAAAATTCACTGTGCAGCTGACAATCTCTACAGCTTGAGACCTTTTAATCAGAATTGCAACACAGACAATAATATGTAAATCAGAATATCATTTGCCATTAGGCTTTAATCATGTAACCAATCAGCTGATATAGCTCATCTTTCTTTTAACCCTGCTTCTATGTTCAATGCTGTTAACCTTATGCTCCAGCTATTTGTGAGCCTAGTGTATCCAGCAGATATGCATCCCTGATTGCTTTCTTTATTAGTTTCAGTGGGTATGGTTTGCTTAGTTATTTAAAATAGTCTCTTAATTAGACCTGTGTGAATTTTTTTTTTTTTTTGCCAAGGAACAGCTGGGGCCCTGGCCACATCTTTCTACGTTAGTATTCTCCTACAAGGAGGGGCTAGAGAAATGGGTAGCGTAGAGCTCCTATCCTAGCTCTGTGCTATTTGGGATCAGAACAAGGAGAATTTCAAGGCAGTTAGATGCCTAAATACCTTGGTGAATCTGGCACTGTCCCAGTTTTAGGCATTACTGGCATCTCCTAAAGTCCTTTTCGACTGTGGCATAACCCTGCAGAGGCTTAGCTTTACTGGACACTGATTTCCTTTGTAAAAACTCCTTTTGTGCCAAAGTTTCTTCCTTTGGGCCTGCACATTACCAGTGTCATTCTAGACATCTAGATGCCTACCTCCCACTGGAGCTTGTGTGATTCATGAACCAGAGGAAGATAAGCTAAGGAGTTCCTATGTCACTGGTACTGATCTGATAGGTGTACCCAGAACCCATCACACAGACCCTGAGCAAGGTGGAGAAGGCAGCTCTGCACTCCTGAAAAGGGCAGGGCCTTGATAGGCCAGACCTCAGTGCCACCCAGACCATGGTGTCACCCTCTCCAGCCCTCAGTACTGCCAGGAGTGTTTGGCGCAGTGCTCCACCAGCAATGTGAAGGGTCCAGCTCTGGGCACAGTAGCAGCAGCAGCCAGGAGCCCAGAGCCCTTTTAAATCTCCAGTCCCTTTGGAAGCTGCTCTCTTTGCCCCCACATGAGCAGGCCTAGTGGCTACAAACTGAGGTAGAGAACCAAGGCTTTGTAGCAGGGAAATGTAATAACTCATAATCTCTGTGGATAAGCTTGGGAGATCTCTTGAGGGAGGAATTACACAGACTCTTCAATGGGTTACATAAACTCTGTATGGGTGAGTGTGTCTTCAGTTTTGAAAAGTGTGCATATGAACATGGAGCCTGGTTTGAGACACTTTTGATAATTCAGCACTAATTTTCTGCAAAAAAATGCATTTATAAAATCTCTCTCTTTCTCCCTTTCTCTCTCTTCTTTACAGTGTAGATGAGGGGGATAAAATATCTTCAGGAGGCCTGATCCAGTATTTGAAATTGTTCTGATGGCTGCAAGGTCCTAGGTGGTGTCAGAAAAGCAACTTGCAATTCAGATATAAAACCAATCTTCAGTCTTTTTGGTTTTCCTGGGTTTTTTATTCTGCATGGAATGTTGTAAAAACTACACAAGTCTGTTTCTATTATAACAGATGAGCATTTCTTTACTCATTGTAAACAATTTGTTGCCTTGATCTAAAAGTCCTAATAAGTTAACCTTCTCTGATAATCACAAACATAAAAATGGTGCTTGAGTCTTTTTTCATTGGCTACTTGCACTGTTTTGCAAGCCCAACTAAGTTCTTGCTGTACCTGTGCATTCTTGGATGTGTGTATATAAGCAAGTATTTTTAAACACGGTTAAATATATAACTACCAGTCCATGTGTCCACGCAAACACTATTTCCACATGTACATCCAGCATTAAGTATGAAAAGGGATTTCAATTTTTTCCATGCCTAAGGCCATGATCTGATACATGATGAATTGTGGAATAGGTGGTTGATTGACATGCACATACATCTCTGTGATAACCATGGTAATTGCTTCTGTGGAAATGTAATGCTGGGAAATTATTTAGGCTGAGATTTTCAATGATGCTAGAATATGGAAGCTCAATCTCCATTAAAATTAATGCAGATTGAGCATTCAAATATATTACTCACCTTTGAAAATCTTAATCTTGGGATATTCCAGGCTCCTTTGATGCAATTTTGCAGCTGAAAATGAGGAGGAGGAACAGCCAATACCATGCAGTTTATTCGTTTCCTTCAAACTATTGCAGCTGCTTTACAGATCTCAGTTTAAGAACCTTTGGGTAATGCAAATTGAAACACGTGCACTAGGAGTATTCTGAATTTTAGCCCTGAAAGTTATATTGGATTATAAAACATTAAAATTTTGGATAATTTCTTCATTTATGAAAACTAAAGGATTTACATTTTAAAAATGTTATTTAACATTTTGAAAGGAAAATATTTGCATGCCATGGAATTAACCATTTCCAGGAACTAGGGACATCTAGGGTACATCTAGATTGCAAACTTCTTTCAAAAGAAGCTTTTTAGAAAGAGCTCATCCATACCTCAAAACCGAATCGAAAAAGCAGATTGCAGAAAAAGCAATCTGCTTTTTCAAAAGAGAGTGTCCAGACTGCACAGATGCTCTCTCAAAAGAAAGCCCTGATTGCTATTCACAGAATGGACACGAGAGCACCTCTGCTTTTTTCGATTGCCTCTTCTTTCAAAAAATGTTCCTGTTCTGTATCCACACCTGCCTTTTTTCGAAAGAACTTTTTCGAAAAAGGCTTTCTTCCTCATAATTTGAGGTTTACCATGTCAGAAAAACCCCTGCATTCTTTCAATTAAATTTCGAATGAATGTGATTGCAGTGTGGACATGGGTGAAGTTTTTTTTTTTTTAAAAAGGGCAGGTTTTTTTAAAAAAAAACAATGTAGTCTAGACATACCCATAGGCAGAATCTTTTTGTGTTTAGGAATCAATGGGAAAAAACTGGGAAATTTGTACGCTACATTTAGGCTCTAATATAGCCTATATAGCCTTCTCATGTGGTGGAGGTAAATGTAGTTTTGTTTATAACTTCCTTACTTTACGTGTGATTTGGGAATTGTATATTCAATTAGATAATCTGCATGTGCTGGAAACGTGCTTCTCTGTCCTTGAATGCTTCACCCTGGATTTGATGATAGCTTTGCTGTGAGTGTTGTAGAGGTTGGTGAAATATTCCTTATAAACCTTGATAGCACTTTCAATGAGTCTTCACATTTAATTAATTTAGTTCTTTTGGAATGTTAAGTTTGAAAATTGCTTTATGTACCCACATTATGTAATACCATTACACAAACTAGTTAAAAATAAAACAAGAAATTAGGGAAAGATCATTTGTGACTAACTATACAATTTTCAGCCCAATCTTCAGATATCTATGCATGGAAAACTTTGTCTGCAAACTCAGTGCAATCTTAATTCTGGCCTTGGTAATGATGCCAAATTTCAATCTTCACATCTTTGCTCTTTTGTTATGCGTGATCATGACATTTTTTACCCTGCATATAAATATATGCTACTGTAAAATGTCTCTTCTGAATCACTCTCTTTGAATTCATACTTGCCATCCTTCAGTCTTTCCTTCAATGTTTTGTTGAACAATAGGTTTAAGAAGCTTGCAGACAGTGGCTGTGATTAGACTACAGGGTTTTTTGAAAAAAAAAATGGCCTTTTTTCGAAAAAACTATATCTCCATCTAGACTACGATGCATTCTGTTGACAGTAAATCGAAAGAACACAACGGTTTTGTCAACAGCGGTAAACCTTGTTTTACGAGGAAGAACACCTTTTTCGACAGAGAACTGTGGATGCAGGAAGCCAGTCCTTTTTAAAAAAAAAAAGCCTCCAGGAAGAAGCCCTGGTGGACAGTCCAGCCTTTACATGTTGAGCACTTCTATGATTCCTGTCTGCAGCCTCTTAAAGGCACAGACACCCAGACAGGCATTGCTGTTAGGAAGCCAGCCAGCACACATGACAGCCATGCTAGCCATGTCCCAGCCTCAAGGCCCCCCTGGCCCTTCACAGAACAGTGAGGGGAACCCACCCAGGGGCACCAAAAGGTGGGCACCAGCCTGGTCTGGCCCAGAAATAAAAAAACTCCTGGAGTTCTGGTCCCAAGAAGAGGCCCTGCAGTCATGCCACAGGAATGTGGACATATACAATCGCATGGCCCAGGGACTGGCCAAGAAAGGGCATCATGGACCAAGTCAGGGCCAATGTCAAAGAGCTGCAGCAGGTATATGCCAAGGCCCAGGACCAGAGATCCTGCTCCGGGACAGCCCCACAGAGCTGCCCTTACTACCAGGAGTTGGAGCACATCCTGGGTAATGGGGAAGCCCAGACTCCACTGCACGTGATGGAGTCCGGGTTACCACACCACATCATGGACCAACCAGTGAGGGAGGATGACCAGGCAAGAGAGACGGGAGAGCTGCACCAGGAGGAATAGAACGAGGAGGAAGAGGAGGTAGCAGGGACCATACCCCAGAGGCCTCCCAGGCATCCATGGACATCAGGGAGGGATCATCAGGTGAGTGCTTTGAGGGGTCACCACATACGGGCGGGTTGGCAGTGTGGGGGGTCATCTAGTCCCATTGCTACTGTGGGGCCCCTGTCATGCTTTCAGGCCGCTGCCCAACTCACCCACGGGCAAAGGAGTCTTTATTTTTGAGTGAAAGATTTACTTTGTTTATAAACAGTTGAATGGTACCAAGAGAAAGGTTCAAAATTTTCTGTATTGTTACTGATTCTAATTAAAACAAAAAATTTGTTTCCAAAGAAAACCGGGTGTGTATGTATTCATGGGAAGAGAGTGAGGGGTTGTGGAGGGAAAGGTAGGGGTGAGCCAGGCCAACCCCCCCATTGGGGAGGCCCTGGGGAGAGTCAGTGGGCTCCTTCTGAGAATCTCTCCCTCAAGGCCTCACGGATTCAGACACCAGCCTGGTGGATAGCAGCCATCCAGGGCTGCTAAATTGGCCTCTCCTCACCATCAGCACCTGTCCCTCACCCCGGGAGGAAGGCCTCCCCTTTCCTCTCCACCAGGTTATGGAGGGCGCAACATGCAGCCACCACCTCCGGGATGTTGCATTTGCCCATCTCCAGGTGTCTGAGGAGGCAACGGAACCCCCTTTTAAACAGCTGAAGGTGCATTCCACCTGGATGTGAGCCTGGCCAAGATGCATGTTGAAAAGCTCCTTGCTTGCATCCAGATGGCCAGTTTGTGCTTCATGAGCCACAGCATCAGGGGGTAGGCCGCGTTGGCCACTATGCATACTGGCATCTGCACGTCCCCGAGTGTGAGGTGCCGCTGGGGGAAAAATGTTCCTGCCTGCAACCTGCAGTACAGGTAGGAGTTGCAGAATATGTGGGCATCATATGCCCGCCCTGAACACCCGATACAAATGTCCATAAAATGTCCCCGGTGGTCGACCAGGGTCTGCAGCACCATCGAATAGTAGCCCTTCCGGTTTGTAAATTGGGCTGCTCGATGGGGCGGTATGCGGATTGGGATGCATGTCCCATCGAGGGCTCCTCTGCAGTTCAGGAAGCCAAGGGCGGCAAACCCAGCAATGATGTTGTCCAGGTCCCCGAGACGGACGAGACTCTTCAGCAGCTCCACATTGATGGCCTTCACCACCTGCAGCATGAGACAAATACATAGACAGAAACCAGGGAGTTAGACAGGTTACCTAAGCGCTTGGGAAGAGAACCCTCCCCCACTCTCAACACACCCCTCCTCTTGTCAGGACATCTCCCTCCCCCATCAGTCTTGGCAGGACACCCCCATCAGTGCAGGGGTGGACGAGAAGCAGCCTCCGAGTGCCACTCCATTTCCCACTCCCTCTTGCCTTTGCCTGGCAGTCCCCTTTTCTCAACTCCCCAACTCAGAAGGGCCTGTCCCTCGAAAGTGACTTACTTCCATCAAAACAGCCCTGACGGTAGACCTCCCCATGCCAAACTGGTGTCCCATGGAGTGGTAGCTGTCGGGGGTGGCCAGCTTCCACAGGGCAATTGTGACCTGTTTCTGCAGGGGGATGGTGGGCTGCAGGTGGGTGTCTTAATGTTCCAAGGCAGGGGCAAGCCAGGCACACAGCTCCAGGAATGTGGCCTTCCACATCCGGAAGTTGCGGAGACAGTGGTCGTCGTCCCAGAGCTGCATGATGAGCTGGTCCCACCAGTCTGAACTCGTCACATGCCTCCAAATATGCCTGTCCCCCAAAAAAAGTTTGAGATCAAGGACATAGCTCCTGCATCGCCAAGGAGGGTCTCCTCAGTGCAGTCCGAGTCCATATGGGGCAGGAGATTCATGACAGAGTCACGAAGATGCAGCGGAATCTGCAGTATGGCAGCATGGGGCCATCGCCTGCCCAAGAGCAGCTCAGGCTCCATGGCCAAAACCAGTGAAAAGTAAAACAAAAAAAAACCCCCAACCCTGCAAATAAACTGTTGTGATGTCCGAGGAAGCAGGGCAACCAGAGCAAGCACTGCAGCAGCTTTGCTTTCCCTCTAGGAGGTAGGCAAGCCAGAAGCAGGAGCAGAGCAACGGCTGTCCAGGGGGATCCCTTTAAGCACATGTCTCTGCAAAGGGCATGCAGCAGCACCTGGAAATAAAGGCTGCCCCCATACTCTGCCAGAAGCACTTCCGAGTGCCTTTTTTTCCCCTAAAGAGCGTCTGGCAGTCTGGATGCTCTTTTTTGAAAAAGCAGATCAATTTTTCGATCCGCATAATGCAGTCTAGACGCTCTTTTTCGACAGAGGCGTGCAATCCAGACGGAGCCAGTGGGTACACAATCCTTACATTTGGAGAAGCCAGTGCATTTATGTGGCTAGATGTAATAGGCTTCATGCATATGTTTTGTCAGAACATTAACAATAATGATACATGTCAAAGTTACAATTTAATAGTGTGGGACTAAGAAGCTTTAATACATTAAATCTTAATATTTAGGATCACATCTATTAGATCAACGATTAGTGATAAATGACTTTTAAAACACCAGGACAACTGAACATGTGTTGTCTTAATAGAAAAATGGAGAAATATCATTTTGAGTATGTGGATTTGTCATAGTATAAGTATTTCTGGACTTGGTATAGCAACTGAACTACAGGGAGGAGGGCACTCTATTGATGTTGGCAATGATAAAATGAGAATGTTATGGAAATAATCATAATGAGTCAGGCAAATGATCCATCCAGGGGTCTCAAACTCCTGGCCTAGGGGCCATCCCCAGCTGAAGCAGTTATGTAATCCATACCAGGAGTCCTGGTGGGTGGGGTTCTGCTCATCCCCATTCTTCAAGTTCCAATCTTCCCACCGCTCCTCCCCTCTCTCTCCCATTGATGCTCTTTCCCCTGAGGTCGGCTTAATGGATTACCAAGGGAACCTGGCGTGGGGCAGAAGTAGCAGTCAGGAAGTGGGGAGGCATGATTCCTGCATCAGTGAGAGCCACAGAGAAGCAGAGTGCTGCCCCAGGAAGTATGGTGGGGGGTTGACTGCTGCTGCCGCCACCCACACCAAACCCTTCCCCCAATAATCCCCAAAGTCACATCCTTGGGTGACAGTGTGTCATGGGAGGACTGGGCAGGGCAGGTAGGGGCGGAGCTTGGGTAATGAAAAAGCCCACCCCACCCACTCTGATTCCAGAGCCAACCTATGCAATTGCTCTGACCAGGGATGGTCCACAGTCTAGGAGGTTCAGAACCTTAAGTCCCTTACCCTACTTCTGACAGGGATCCATAGCAGCTCTGACAGAAAATGAAACCTTATAGTCAGCAGTTACAAGATTTTATATGAGGAGAGACTGAGGGAGTAAGGTCTGTTTAGTCTGCAGAAGTGAAGAGTGAGGGGGGATTTGATAGCAGCCTTCAACTTCCTGAAGGGAGGTTCCAAAAAGGCTAGAGAAAGGCTGTTCACAGTAGTGACAGATGGCAGAACAAGGAGCAGTGGTCTCAAGTTGTGGTGGGAGAGGTCCAGGTTGGATATTAGGAAAAACTATTTCACTAGGAGAGTGGTGAAGCACTGGAATGGGTTACTTAGGAAAGTAATGGAGTCTCCTTCTCTAGAGATTTTTAAATCTTGGCTTGACAAATCCCTGGCTGAGTTGATTTAGTTGGGATTGGTCCTGCCTAAGGCAGGGGGCTGGACTTGATGACCTTCTGAGGTCTCTTCCAGCTCTATGGTTCTGTGATTCTATGATTTTCTACTCACAGTTTACTTCAAACTCCCAATAATTGGAAGCCGTTTGGAGTTCCATAAATTGAGGGTTGTGTACCTTCCAAAGCTTTTGTGTTTTTTTAATATTGTCCAATATAACACTGAAAGTTCTTATCATCTAGAACCCTGTTTAAACAAGAAAATACCTTGAGTCTGTCACTAGTTTCTTTGGCAGCTGGAAAGTGAGTTTGTACAATGCCCTGAATTTGGCAAAGGGGTAAACAGTACTATACCAAGGGAAACTGAATGATTAAAGCTTACATTTTCAGACACGACAACTGAAAATGAAGTCCTTTATTTTAATCTAGAAGCTCAGGATACAGAACTCAGAGCTTTGAAGTCATTTGGCAGCAAGGAATTTTGTAAAGAATCCCTAAAGACAAAAGACATGGGCAATTTGCTTCATAAGACATCTGTGTCACATTACAATCTCTAGTCTGAAGAAATGGGTTGTGCTCACAAAAGCTCATGATACCATCTATATGTTTTGTTAGTCTTTAAGGTGCTGCTAGACTATTCGTTGTTTTTAAGTTTTTCCAGTTAGATTAACTCAGCTACCCCTCTGAAGTCTTGAACGTTACTATCTCTGTTTGCTCTAAGTAGGGGTCACGGTTATATAGACTGACTACATCAAGTTGTTTTCCAGTTCCCCCTTCTTTTTGTAGTGCTAAACTCTTTAGTAGAGTTAATGAAAATACATATTTTTGCTATTTGAAAAATCAAAATATTTCCCACCATATTCTATTTTGAAGTTAGAGGTTTAAACTTCTGCATTTCCATCTTCCCTGCATGCAGCTCAGGGAAATATTCTAGTAGCTGCTTCTCTGAAGCCTTGAGCAGGATCTAGTGTTTTCCAAGTTATTGTGCTTAGTGAACCCTGGACTGCCTGAAGCCTTAGACAAGCACCGGTCAAGCATTTGTAGCAACAGAAAACTCGCTTGTTCTTATTACTGCAGGAAAGGAGTATAATCAGGCTGCATATGCTACAAGGCCCTGGATATAATGGAAAAAGCATTGTATTAAAAAGGTACATTAGCTAACATGATATATACAGAGAGAGATTGACAGAATATAAACAAGCATGGTTTGAAAATACCAACAAGTTGAACACCTCCTGGGAGTATCTCAGCTTGCTGCAAGCACACTCAGAACACTACAGGTGTGACCCTCAATCCTCCTCAGTAAAGGTCCACACCTTAAAGAGACAGGACAATGGAAAATAGTCCTGACATTCCATCCAGTTCTCACCTTAAAAATGTAGACAACATTTACACTAACAGACATTCAAAAGTTTGAGTTCTACATTGGCTGGCTATGGTTAAAAACAATGTTCACTGCCACCATAGACAAGACCTCAAACATCACGTTTTTTGGAGGGTTTTTTTTTTCAAATATTTAAAGCAGAGAGAGAAAGAAAAACAAGTACAGCAACTTCATCCATCAATAAATGTGCTTCATCTCATTTCATTAGAGCATATGGAAATCACCACCACGGATCACCATCAATCATTCAGGTCAAGAGCTTTAAGGGGATTCAGAAACACAAATCTCATAGGGTATGACTACACCACAGCATTATTTCGAAATATCTTATTTCGAAATAACGCGTCTAGACACAAACTGCATTTCGAAATAGCGTTTTTCTATTTCGAAATAGCGCATCCACGCTGATAGGACATTGAATCGCATTTAAGGCTGGCCAGAACTGGTTCTGGCAGGGCATCAGGTCAAGAGTTACCTTGTGTGGCTGCTGCCTGAGGCTATCTGAGACCTGTGCTTAAAGGGACCCCGCTGGACAGCTGGTTCTAAGGTTTCCCTGCTTGCTTGCCTACCTCGCTGAGGGACAGCAAAGCATTTTTTTCTCTGCGTACTCTGGTTGTTTTCACTCAGGACACCACAGTACTCTGCAGCATGGAGCCGGAGCTGCCCCTGGGCACTCTGGTGCTTCTCCTGAACGTGTTGCTGCGAGACTGGCAGCACATTCTGCAGGCAGTAACAGTCTCCCTGGTGTGCCCCACTGGGGGCTTGTGACTCATTCCTCCCTCACGTCCTCCACTTACCTAACCCTCCTTCCTGCTGTACAATAAAAGACACATGTTCATTACAACAAAGCCTCTTTACTGAACAAAACT
>CM057847.1:116020821-116034814 GCA_030068395.1 Apalone spinifera
GGCCATGCGCAGCTTGACCTGCTGCTCACAAACAGGGAGGAACTAGTAGGGGATAGATGTGGGTGGCAACCCAGGAAACAGTGATCATGAGATGGTAGATTTCAGGATCCTGAACAAAGGAAGAAAGGAGAGCATCAAAAGACACACCCTGGATTTCAGAAAAGCAGACTTTGACTCCCTCAGAGAACTGATGGGCAGGATTCCCTGAGATGCTAACATGAAGGGGAAAGGAGTCCAGTAGAGCTGGCAGTATTTTAAAGAAGCCTTATTGAAGGCACAGAAAGAAACCATCCTCATACACAGTAAGAAAAGCAAATATCGCAGGTGACCAGATTGGCTTACCATGGAACTCCTTTGTGAACATAAACACAAAAAGAAGGCTTATAAGAAGTGGAAACTTGGATAGACAATTAGGGAGGAGTATAAATATATTGCTCGAGAATGCAGGGAGTAATCAGGAAGGTGAAAGCACAATTGGAATTGTAGCTAGCAAGAGATGTGAATTGTAAAGGGTAAGAAGAAAGGTTTCTATAGCAATGTTAGCAATAAGAGGGTGGTCAGAGAGGATGTGGGGGCCCTTACTAGTTGAGGGAGGTAACCTAATGACCTCAATGCTTTTTTGCCTCTGTCTTCACAGACAAGGTCAGCTTCCAGACTACTGCACCAAGCAACGCAGTATGGGAAGGAGGTGGGCAGCCCTAGGTGGAGAAAGAATAGGTTAAGAACTATTTAGAAAAGTTAGACATACACAAATCCTTGGGGCCAGATTTAATGCATCCGAGGGTACTCAGGGAGTTGGCAAATCTCATTGCAGAGCCTTTGGCCATTATCTTTGAAAACTTGTGGCGATCAGGAGAGATCCCAGATGATTGGAAAAAGGCAAATGTGGTGCCCGTCTTTAAAAAAGGGGAGAAGGACAATCCAGGGAACTACAGACTAGTCAGCCTTACTCAGTCCCCGGAAAAATCATGGAGGGGATCATCAAGGAATCCATTCTGAAGCACTTGGAAGAGGGGAAAGTGATCAGTAATAGTCAACATGGATTCACGAAGAGCAAGTCATGCCTGACCAATCTGATTTGCTTCTATGATGGATATCTGGCTCTGTGGCTATGGGAAAGTCAGTGGATGTGATATACCTTGACTTTAGCAAAGCTTTTCATATGGTCTCCCACAATATTCTTTCTAGCAAGTTAAGGAAGTATGGATTGGATAAATGGACTGTAAGATGCATAGAAAGCTGGCTAGATTGTCGGGCTCAACGGGTAGTGATTAATGGCTTGATGTCAGGTTGGCAGTCAGTTTCTAGCAGAGTGCCCTAAGGATCAGTTCTAGGGCCAGTTTTCTTCAACATCTTCATTAATGACCTGGATGAGGGGATGGGTTGCACCCTCAGCAAGTTTGTGGATGACACTAAGCTAGAGGGAGAGGTAGATAGGGTCCAGAGGGACCTAAACAGATTAGAGGATTGGGCCAAAAGAAATCTGATGAGGTTCAACAAGGACAAGTGTAGAGTCCTACACTTGGGATGGAAGAACCCCAAGCATTGATACAGGCTGGGGACCAATTGGCTAAGTAGCAGTTCTGCAGGAAAGGACCTGGAGATTACAGTGGATGAGTCAACAGTGTGCCCTTGTAGCCAAGAAGGCTAATGGCATATTAGGCTGCATTAGGAGGAGCACTGCCAGCAGATCTAGAGAAGTGATTATTCCCCTTTATTCGGTTCTGGTGAGACTACATTTGGAGTATTGTGTCCAGTTCTGGGATCCCCACTATGGAAAGGATGTGGATGCATTGGAGAGGTCCAGCAGAGGGTTACCAAAATGATTAGGAGGCTGGAGCACATGACCTATGAGGAGAGGCTGAGGGATTTGGGTTTTTTTAGTCTGCAGGGGAGAAGAGTGAGGGGGGATTTGATAGCAGCCTTTAACTTCCTGAAGGGAAGTTCCAAAGAGGATGGAGGGAGGCTGTTCTCAGTAGTGACGGATGGCAAAACAAGGAGCAGTGGTCTAAGTTATAATGGGGGAGGTCTAGGTTGGATATCAGGAAAAACTATTTCACTAGGAGGGTGATGAAGTACTGGAGTGGGTCATCTAGGGAGGTGGTGGAATCTCCATCCCTAGAGGTTTTTAAGTCCCGGCTTGACAAAGCCCTGGATAGGGTGATTTAGTTGGTGTTGGTCCTGCTTTGGGAGGAGGCTGGTTTCGTTGACCTCCTGAGGTTTCTTCCAGCCCTATGATTCTGTGATTCTATGATGACATCCAGGTTGTACTACTGGCAGCTATGTTGTGCTGCCTCGGAGCATTCGCTCAGCTCCCTAGCCTTGTGGTAGGCCTGCTGGAGCTCTTTGATTTTCATCTGACATTGGCTGAGGGTCCAGTAATGCCCTTTCTTAGCCAGGATGGCAGTGATCTGGCTGTGGAATTCTGCATTCATTTTCCTGGATCCTGGATGTTGGTGTCCTCCCCCCAAAGCTCGATGTGGTCCAGGATCTCTGCACACGTCCAGGCTAGAGCTTTCTTGCATCCCTGGGCAGTGGCAGCCGAGAGAGCAGCAGGAATGCTGGCAGCTGTGGGAGGGTCAGAGGCAGCATTGGGGTCCGTCATGCCTGCTGTGGATGCTGCTGTCACACATTGGGTTTTCACAGCTCCCCGCATAGCATAAGCCCCTCTCCTGATGCTGAGGCTTTTAAGCTCCACGGGAGGAAGGAAGCAGTGGAGGTGTCAGCTCTGGCCTGAGCGGTCAGAGCTCTAGCTACAAGAAGCCTCCAAAAGCCAATTATTTTTAATTAGCAGCAGTGAAGTGTCCACACTAATACTATTTTGAAATAGCTAATTTGAAATTATCATTATTTCCCAAGAAAAGCAGGAGTACAGATTTCAAAATAAGTGACCCATTATTTCAAAATAACAGGCTTGGTAGTGTGGATGTTCCGCTTATAAATTTGACCTCAGGGGGGTTATTTTGAAATAACGCTAAAGACGTTATTTTGAAATAACGCTAAAGACGTTTTCAAAATAACGTTATTTTGAAAGAACAGGGCTAAAAGGCCTTAGGAGCCTTTTAAAACTGCAATTTTTTCACATGTACACATTAGTTGAGATGTGCTAGGCTGGTCTTAAAGAAACACTTTTTAAAATCGTAAGTTTTTTCTCCCATCTTCAAAGTAATGGTTATATTTGTATGTGTTATATTTATATTGTATGTAATTTTCATAAGTATCCATCAATTTAAAATGGTTACAGAAATAGTCATATTGCTCAATAAACAGGGGAAAATGTGTTCTGCTTCACATGCTATTGCTTTTCTTCACTATATAGGTGTCATGGGGGTCAGGAAAACTAATTAGCTTGAGGTTATGTCAGGTTTCCACATGATAACTTTACTTTAATCTCCCGCAAATGCTCAACATGCAGTCAGATTATTCAATGAAAAGAGTAAAAATAGGTTGCCTTCAAAGTCTAGTAGTCTAGGTTTTTGAAATAATTGGTATGATAATAATGTTAATAGTCACTCTATTGTCCTTGTATCACTGTTTATATCACCAAACTGTTTGAAGATTAATGCAAAAACATATAATTTAAAATGGTTAAAGACTCTCATTTATCTAGGGCAATTTCATGTGGATGGGCCAGGAGCTGAAGTTGAGAATAGAAGCTTAAGCATTCCAGTAGAGATCTATTATCAGAGTTTGTAAATTGTTATATGGTTCTTCTCATTTTGAAGTATTAAGGCTATTAAATACCTTCAAGAAAGGTGAAAGGCTCAGTCAGATTTGCGGGACCTAGAGAGGCAATTTCTATAATGTAATATTTCCATGATTTTGAGAGAAAGGCAAGAAAAATTCTACACTATCATTTGTTAACTTCACTTTTTAAATAATTGTGTGTTGCCTTTACACTATATTAGGAATTGACTCAACTCCCTAAACAGATTGAGAGTAGCCTAGATGAGATTTAATTATCGTCGTGTTTCTGCTGTCCTTGCAGTATATTTAGGGCATAAATTGTATACTCAAGTAAACCACCACATTAGCACCAAATCTTGCACTCCTTTCTCAGTGTATAGCTCTGACTTAGCAATTGATTTCCAAGTTACGCATATTCTTCTTTAAAAAAAAAATCACGTAAGAGAGATGTATTTCAGTTGTGTAATCAGTGCTTTAGCAGTCCTTAAGGCAGTTTTTCTCAAATTGTCTCTCTGCTTTGTTTATCTAAAGGCTCCATGCAGCTCCCATTGGCCCCGGTTCAGCATTTCCAATGAATGGGAGCCACGGGATGTGGCGGCCTGGGCCACTCTGCTTCCTGCAGCTCCCTTGGCTGAAAACGAGGATGTGAACTCTTCAGATAAACAAAGTGGAGCATCTCGTTAGCAGTTTTTGCAAAGCAGGCTCACGGTCCCCTTTGAGAAACACTATCTTAAGTTTTCTATGGGAGTTGCATAGGCCTCTGTCCTTGGTCTCTTTCCCTTCCTTCTCTCTATACCTTCTCTATGGTGGGAAGAGAAAGGGGAAAGAATAGAGGTGGAAAGAGGCATAGTGAGGATGTGTCCTTCGGGGAAGAGGTGGAGTGGGGTTGAATCACCCTGGGCAAAGCTGAAAGTCACTGTCTGTGCTCCTAGTCATTTTAATTGTATTCTTTTATGGGATTTTAAGATAGCTCTAGCTCTCTTCATCTTATTTCAGTGTGTGAGTTCAGAGCATTATTCTGAGTTATACCAAGTCCAACATTTTATGGGTAAATGGTTATTTACTTTTCAACCTGCAAGGGCTATATTAGAACATTAACATATGGAAAATGATTGGTAAAAATTGAAGTTTAAAGAGAAAAAAAGTTGCTGTGGCTTCAGGATTTTAATATAACTCAATCCACCAATGTGGATATCAACAGGCAAAATACACATATTCATTAGAGAGGCATGGATATATCGTGTCCTTATTAAGTACGAATTTTCTCTTTAATTATTAAGGAAAATTATTTAATAATTCATAAGTAGGATTTTAATTATTATGTCTTAATTTTCTCTGACGTTATTCCAAAATGACAAAGAGTATGTTTACACTATAAGCCATTATTTCAAAATAATGGTGAGCTGGAGGACTTCCTATTCCGAATCCTGTAACCCTCATTTTTTGAGGAGTGGGGGAAGTGGAAGGGAGATTGTTCTTCCCTCGACTTCCTGCTGTGTAGATAGCGCCAATTAAGCTATTTTGACTTAAGCTACACAATTGATGTAGCTGAAGTTGTGTAGCTTAATTTGTCTTTTGCCCTGCTGTGTTGAAGTACCTGGCTGCTTGAGCTGCCATCACTTCAATTTTTCTCACAGAAAAGTAAAATTGTTCAGCAGACTTAAATGTTCCTATACAAATTTTTGATTTTGTTGTTGAAAAAGACATTTTCCCTTCACAAAATTGTTCTCGCTGACAATTCTTATCCAATTGTAACCATGAGCCCCTTCCCCTGTACTCTGCTGATATCCCTGGTTTCCCAAACTATGTTTTGTTTCTGCCTTAGTCCTCTTCCCACCCCCCAAAGTTCTGAATGCCCTGAGAGCAGGAAACCTAAAACAATTCTCCCATTCTAGTACCTCATCTTCACTGACAACTTCCCTCTTTTGGAACCATGAAATTGCTGATTGCAAAGGCAAGCTTCATTTCTTCTTGAGACGGGATTCTTGGAACTCTTATTCTGCATTCCAGGGAAGTTTGCTTTTGTTTGTAAAGACAAAGTAAAAAAGGAGCTATTTGAACTGAGCAGTGGAGAGATTTGAGATGGTCATATTAGTGGGAGTGAATTCCCCAGCTCAGGACACAAGCAAATTGCACATCAACTTTAAAAAACAAACAAAAAAACCCTCTGTCACCCCTTCCTCCCATCTCACTGCTACACAGCAATTTTCTCTATTCATTTGACCAGAAACTAATAGAGAAACTCTATGTGATAGCTGCTAGATACTTTGTTTTATTTAGTCTTTGGAAGGGCATGGAACAAAACCTGAAATGACTAGAACAAGAACAGCTTGTTCAACAAGAACAGCTGTGAGCTGGCATCCTGCTCTCTGGAATGAGACCCAGAGTCAAAGGTTAAGAATCCCTGGTGCTGTAGTTTCCAAATGACTTGTTCACTTCTCTTCATTGCTATGCAGGTGCTTGGATGAGGGAGGGGGGGAGAAGGCGGGAAGGGAAGGCTAGGCCATCCTGGGAAGATGACTTCTCGAACTCCACATGCACAGTCATTAACTACAGTGTAAATTAGGTTGGCATTTGATGGCTACTCTATATCTCAGCAGAAATTGGATTGTCAGTTTGTCTCATGAAGACAGCTCTTCATGTTGATCTAACAGAAGGACAAGGAATCCAACAGTCTGTAACGGTCTAGAAACTGGTTGCCTCAAGACTTCTGGAGCAAAGGACTCAGAGCACTCTCAGTGAGGCCAGTGCCTCAGAAGCCTCAGAAGATCTTTTGAGGAGTGGGCATGAACATTAGCAGAATATAACCGGGAAAGCATTTTACTCCAATGCAACAGTGGTTGAATTAAGCAAAACGCAAATCAAAAATATTTCATGGGTAACTTCTTTTTGCTACTGAATTCAGTACAATTAGCAAGTCAAGTTACTTTACTTTGGAAGGAGCGGAGTGCTTCAGTGTTAGCTGATTTATCTTCAATCAAATCTGGTAGCTGTTTGACATAAGATCTTCTTCACTTTTGTGCATATGAGATCAAAGGGGTTTATGTAAAAAATGCTGCTTGAATTGAAAGTATCTTAATTTGATACCAATCTGTCACACAACTCTCAACAAAACTGGATTAAATGATTTCCTGGGGCAATTGGGGGCAGAGGTGCCTTTTTTCCACAGGCTATCTTTTCTCCTATATACATATTGAAAACATGGCAGTAGAAAGATGATTTTTATCACTTAGATTCATTTAGACTAATGAAATAAAGAAGCATATTATTGAGTAAAAGTAAATGATTAAACAATAAGAGAGGGAATGGGTAAGTGACTAGTAAATAGCAGCTTAACGGACTGAAGGATGTTTTCCAGCAGGGCATTTTTAACTATGGTACTTCACACCTTGGTTATTTATTATTAAGTTGTTTTAAAACTGTTTTACTGTACATTAGAATGCAGATGAAAATGCTTCTTATTTCAGAGGGAAAACAAAAATTCATGAGGTTAAACATGAAAGAGCTCTTTTTGCAATTTATCCTAGAGCAATTATTTGTCTGTTCTCCCATTGACAGAATGCATACATTATTCCTTTAACATTAATGGAGTTAGATGCACACATTAAGGGAGAAATGGTCCTGTCAGTTACCATCATAGCACATGTTTCACATGGTATAAGTCTATTTTGTTCAGTGAAGGGTAAAAATAAGTGAGCAGGCCATTATTTGATACTTCTTTTTTAAATTTAAAGCATTATATTTAAAAAATACTCATATTTAATCCCTAAGAGTTCCTATAAAAAGAGCTCTTAGTACTGGGACTGATTAAACTTGGAATAATATAATAGTGGTTCCCCAGCAGCATTTAGAAATGGATTCATTCTTATTATGTAACGTCAGATAACAAAAGCCAGGTAGCATTCTTGAAAACTGTTATCTATGGATACTGTTTTAGTGGAGTAGTCTGCCTGAAATTTGATGCTGAAGATGAATTTTTATAGGACTTTTTGGTTTTATCTCCCAGTTTTGGTTTCAACCTGTTGCATGCAAAAGCCACCTATGCCTTCCCACAAAACTATTTATAATTTGTTTAACAATTAAAAACATATTTCTACACTCATCTAGGGGGAAAGGAAGGCAATCAACAACAGCAACCCAGAAACATAAATTAAAACAGACCTCCATTTGGCCTTCTCTATTAATCTAACTTTCCTATTAAGGACACTTTACTCTAGCAATGAACCACAGAAGGAACTAATTCTGCCAAGATGGCTCTTCCTGCGGATGTCTCAGCATGTATATGGACAACGGCTGCTCTTGTGAGTCACTTTGGAAATTGCCACAGTGACTTTACAAGCCAACAAGACTTTACAAGTCTGTTCCATCACAGCTACAAACCCAATAAAGGACTTCACAATTATTTGTACATATGTGATCTTTTACCATTAACTCTTTTCTTCTTTTATTTTATCAAAAAAACATTTAGTTTTAGTCACTAAAGGATTGTGTAATTTTGAGGCAAAATCTGAGTTACATATTGACATAAATGGCTGATTTCTTTTCTTCCTCACAACCTCCAAGTCTGTATATATTGCCTCTCAGAAGTGCCTGGAGTGGTGTATACTTTTCACAGATTTCTGGGCAAGTATTCAAACTGGTTCAATTTAGTAATACTAAGAGGAACCTTTAACTCCTGAACATGACCCTTCTTGAAGTTGGCAAAAGATTTATATTTGTATATGTTTGTGTGTGTATACCTACATGCAGCTATACAATATGCCTGAAGTACAAGAGGTTTCCATTTAGATTGCTTGATTCACAAGTGATAATCTGAAATAAGCATGCAAAATATTGAAGCAAGGTAAGATTTGCAGCACACGAATATCTATAATTAAACTTGTCATTGTTTCATGCACGTATAGTACACCAGGGAGTGTTACTTGTTCACATGATGACAACTGAGTGGTAGATTTTTGCATTTTGATCTGAATTTGATGAAAGGTATAGAAAACCCCATTTAGCCACAAGGTTTCCTCTGTTGGTTACATCTTTCAGGCGTCTCAAGGACATTGCATTCTTTCCAAAATTGATTGCAATTTATGCTTACATAAATGGTTCAAGAAATTCTGGCTTATTTCCAACTGCTACATAAGGCTAGCTTTAGATTTCATTCAAAAAATGCCTATTAATTACCCAAAGCATGTCCATAGCCTTTCCCCCCATGTCCTTACACTATAAAAGTTGGGGCTGCACTATATTTCAAACCCTTATGATGCCAATGTGTGCCACCAACACTTGGATGCAAGTATTGAAGCTGCTTCAGCAGACAAGCCTCATAGGTGATACCCCTAGTGGGTCCCGATAACCAGTCAGACATGGCCGGGGAAAAGGCATTTTACTAGAACAGACTGCAAAGCAAATGATTGTAGATATGTTAGGTACAGAGGGTGCAATAATGATAAATATTTGGGTCCCTGGGGCAATCTAATTAAGAGCCAGGGCTTTTCAAACCTAGCACTTGGGGTGCACTTTCCAGTCCTATCTCCATTACAGTAAAAACGAGTTTGTGTTTTTCCAAATCAGCCTCAGTGAGTGACTTTTACTGGGGGGCCCTGTGCACTGTCTCCCTGCCCGAAAGTTCCGCAAAGACCTACACCTAGCTGTTATGTCCAGTGCTCGGCCACATATGGGTCTTCATCTGTTCCTGACTTTAGCCCTCTTTTGGCCACACAGTCTCTGCTTCAACTTCCTTGTAGCTTGTCACATGGACCATTCCTTCTCCCTGGCTGATAGAAAAGAGAGTGCAGTAGGGGAAAGGTCAATGGGGTTTGCAATGTCCTACATTGCAGATCCATCACAATTACTTAGGATACCATGATGCTGTGCTATGGGTTCCAGGGACAACCAGAAGTTGCACTAGAGTACTGGTATGCTCTGTGATATAGTTCTTTTAGTGATGCATGAATGCCTACACCAATGTCCAGGTTTGCAAGGGAATATGGGTTTTACTAGAGATTTCAAAAATGTGCAATACTGGAAGGGCGTACTATCTTCCTGCGGGGAAGTGGCTTTACAGCCACACTATAAACATTAAAAGGAAACTTCCTTGGACATTGTCGGTCTTCCAGAGGCTATACTAGGAGGGTCCCCTGTGCAGAAGGCAGGCAGACCTATACATTTTCCATAATACAGAGTGGCAGAATACTGGAAGGTGAGATTAAATGTGTAGGAGCTTCTCCCTGCCACACAATTGCCTAACTTAGCGATTCATGGTGTGTATCAGAATTGAATTTGATTCGTGATATTCTATCCTCCAAGACATATTAATGGTCTTTCCCCCCCTTTACTATTAATAGCAATGCGGTGTAAAATCATTTCTTCAGAAATTTCTTGTGAATTACTCAACATACAAGTTCAATTGCATACTTTCCTTCATCACATCAAATGTATACACCAGCCCCTTTGTTCTCTTTGGTTCTAAATCTGGGAATTTGGCCATTGGGAATGATTTGTGTGAGAGGCTGTGTATGCTTTCCATTCCTATTGTCTTTAAACTCAGCATCAATTTCAATCTATTACCACAGTGTATTCAGCATTTCCTCAGTAATTTATTGTAGGTTTAATTAGCATTAAACTCCAATACTGTAGTGGGTCTCCTGTGAGTGATACATGTTCATTCTGAAAAACAAATACAGAGGTTTTTGTCATTTAAAAAACATCAAATTCTATAACAATTGGCAACAAATTATTGCTTTCCAATTTTTGGATCATTCCACTAATAATATATTTCAAATAGTTCTACTATGATTCTGACTCTTTCATACAGCAGAAAGTGCAGTGGCTAAAACTGGCAACAATCTACCTCTCATTTTAGATTATTGCTAACCATAATTGCTTTTGATTTTGGATCTCACAATAAACTGACCCTAAGAATCATTCAGATCACCTTGAACATTTTCTGTTGACCTATCTGATACTAGCTCAAATCTTTTATTCCCATGAGCACAATCAATTGCTTGCAATAGAGGCTCTCAATCCCTCTTTGTTAATTAAATGTGAGGTCTTTTCTCATCCACTCTTAAATCACATAGTTATCTCCTCTCTGTACGTTGCCTTTGGGTAAGCAATGTTTGAGGGCGTCTGTGTGTGCATGAGTGCAGTATTTTATTTCATACAAAAAGAACATTATAAAATAATGTTATCAACAGATGGGTAAATCAGATAATTATTTCAGAATGTTTTCTTGTTGTTCCACTTAATTGCTTGTTGATGGAGACTATTAATACCTCTGTCCATGCGGGGAGCATGCTGATCTATTCAATGATTCTCTAAAGATGCATATCCCTCCACAAATGTAGAAGTTCAATTAGACCCTACTATTATTGCCTCTTATAATTTGTATTTTATTATCATCTAGTGGCCTCAGTCAGGATTCTGAACCCACTGTGTTGGCTGCTGTGCAAATGCCCAAGAGAAAACAACCCCTGCCTGTAAAACTTGCAATCAGAATAAACATGGCAGAAAAATGGTAGCAGTCAACAAATAAATGATGGAAGCTCATTGAAGGAGACTAGACAGGAACATGGCAGCTATGAACTGTCTACTGAGACTGACTCTTCTCAAGGCAGCTAGGACTCTATGGTCCATCTTCTTACAAACAAAGTTGATGGGCCCTATCCCTAAGTTCTGGAAGGTGGAAGTGTCATTTTCCTTTCTTATTATTATAGATAGATGCCTTTATTAACTTACATTTAAAAAAATACCCACTTATATTTGGGCATGCAATATGATTAGCACCGAGAAATGGTTCCTGTTAGAAGTGTAGCTGGGCACACAATTTTCTTGTGGTGTGCTCACAATTGCAGTTTGCACAGAGACTTCATGCTGGTCATGTTATGGTAGCTGCCACAAAATCAGCTACCAATCTTTGATTCCAAGGATTATAAAAATGTTGTTTGTCATCCTTAATTTAAAATGCTACTTTGGAACTTTAAATGGAGTCCTCCAAAAGTCTTTGGGACAGAACAAATATGCTTAATTGATATATTCATTCTTTTTTGGGTGAACAGGAAAAGACTAGACAGGTGTGTGTGTATACACACACCTACACACGTTAGATATTAAATACAGGTAGATGGTCAGCGTTAGCTTTGGAGGTTTGGTAAGTGTTTAACCACAAGTAGGTAAACTCAGCTGTTTTTAACATCCTGTACAAATGTAGAACTATCTTATAATGTGCCTGAACATCTTATTGCACTCATCATTCAATATACATTTACTTAACATAAGAATATGAAAATGAGACATTATTTAAAATGGAAATCTCATTCATGATTATCTATCTCTCTTCTGCATACCCATAGAGACCTGCACTCCTGCTGGTACACTATCACACATGCTCACAGATTTCACACAACCACTCAAAGTCTCTTATACTAATTGAAAAAAAATCCTGGTTTTGTTCATTGATGTACTGCAAAATTGTATTGGAGGTTTTCTGTGATCATAAGTTTATACATTTGATCATTTTAAATAAGAGTTCAGGGAATAGAGAGCAAGCAGGCTAATTTGTGCTGTTTGGAAAGAATTTAAACAGCAGAAAGAAGTGTTTCTAATTCTACCTTTTTGATTAAGTGGAGAAAAGGAACTTTAAATATATCTGCTCAGGCTTCTGTATCATTTTGATTATGGAGACGTCTCTGTGCATATTATGATCTAACAAAGTTATTCTCCCTATTTCTATAATGGTAACCTGAGGGTGCTTCCTGCTCACAAGATAATAGCCGTAACCTGGAATGAATAACCACTGAGGCTGAAGGCAAAGGAGTTTATTAGCCAAGGATATGGTTGTTACCAAGCTTACAGAAGGGACCCTCAAGTTATTACCTTACTGATTTTTAAAAAAATAAATGTTAAGTAAAAAGAGAGGCACTAAAAGAAAAATGTTCACATTGCTGAAAGGTAAATTATTATAGAAAATGATGAAACGTTACTGCAGCATAGTAGTTCCTTTGCAATTCCTGAAATCATCCACATTTTCACTTCTATTTTCCTTTCTTCCTTTTCTTGTATTTCCACTCTCCACTGCCCTCCCATCCTGCAAGGGATAATGGAAGAGAGGCCTTCCGATGAAGACAGAAACCTGGAACTCAAGTGCTCTGATTTCAATTCACAGCTCTCCCTCTGATTTTCTGTGTGATCTTGGACATGTTACTTAATTTTACTCAGTGATGAGGACAGACTTCGCCGAGCTCAGTAAAGGGTCCAGCCTTGGGCTCCCAGTAGTGGCAGGGCATTAGGAAGAAGAGATGAAGCTAAGGACTAGCCTTCCCTATGCAGGCCTTCAGGCATGTGCCTCTGGGACACCGGAGTTGATTTAAAAGGCTGGGGTTCTGGAAGCTGTTGTGATTCTCTAAATGTGAACATAAACATATAACAGTTACTATGTGAACAAGAACCTTAATAAACTGTAAGGACTTGTGATTCATGGTTGAAGGAACGGATGCAGCAAATAAGTCAATGTGCTTAACTCTTTAAATTCCCCCTTTAAAGTCACTTTTTCTTGGAGTGGAGGAAAGGTTTGTCATCTTCTTTTTTGAAATATTGAATATTCTGATTCCTCAAACAGCATTGAAAAGATGAGGTTGGGGTTTGGTAATCAGCAAAGAGCTTGAAAATTGTCAACTAATCATAGCAGAGTTAATTAAATATTTGGCATACAGTTAACAAGAAGTAACCATGCAGAGACTAGGCGAATCCTTGCACTCATAAGGTACATCTACACTGCACGCTTATTTCGAAATAAGCTATTCCGAAAGAAATACTCTGGAATATTTCAAAATAGCCCATCTATACTAAAGGGAAGCCTCAAAATTAGTCTGAGGCAGGCTTCCCTAATGTGGACATGCTGTCTCGATTTAGAGCCCCAGGAGGCACTGGGGAGTAATTAGTTTAAACGGGAGGATCTATTTCAAAATAGCAGCAATGGAGCATCCACACTACTCCTGTGCTGAAATAGCTATTTCAGAATAGGTGTTATTCCTCATGGAATGAGGTTTACAGAAGTCGGAATAAGGCATCTATTATTTTGAGTTTATTTTGAAATAATAGAATTGCTGTGTAGATGCTTGCATTGTTATTTCAGAATAACGGCCATTATTCCGAAATAACGCTACTGTGTCCACACACCCATAGTAGCCATCAGCCAAACAAGGTATCAGGATGTACATCCCATATGGATATTAAGAAACAGACACATGTAAATTGGACACAGAGGGTATGTCTAGACTACGTGCCTCTGCTGACAGAGGCATGTAAAATAGGC
>CM057847.1:116037238-116050549 GCA_030068395.1 Apalone spinifera
CCCCCCCAGTTTTGTTCAATAAAAAGGCTTTGTTGTAATGAACACACGTGTCTTTTATTGTACAGCAGGAAGGGGGGCTAGGGAAGGGGTAAGTGGAAGGAAGTGACGGAGGAATGAGGCACAAGCCCCCAGTGAGGCACACCAGGGAGTCTGTTACTGCCTGCAAAACGTGCTGCCAGGCTCACACAGCTTGTCCAGGAGAAGCACCAGAGTGCCCATGGGCAGCTCCGGCTCCATGCTGCAGAGTGCTGTGGTGTCCTGAGTGAGGTAGTCAAGCAACCAGAGCATGCAGAGAAAAAAATGCTTTGCTGTCCCTCAGTGAGGTAGGCAAGCAAGCAGAGAAACCTTAGAACTGGCTGTCCTGGGGGTGTCTTTAAGCACAGGTCTCAGATAGCATCAGGCAGCAGTCACACAAGGTAACTCCTGACCTGATGCCCTGCCAGAACCGGTTCCGGCCGGCCTTAAATGCGATTCAATGTCCTACCAGTGTGGACGCACTATTTCTAAATAGCAAAATGCTATTTCAAAATGCAATTTGTGTCTAGACGTTATTTCGAAATAAGCTCGCATATTCTTAAAATTTTATGAGCTCTTCAGAAGCAGCCTGTAAAGTCAAAGTTCCTGTGAGCTAATGACTCATTGAGTGAAAGAGACCCATGTCAATTTTATTGCTAACAATAAACAAGGTATGTGATGTGGCCAATATTTCATGGGACTGCCTTGGGCTGCCCTAATTCAATGGATCAGATACTCATTTGCTGCAGGTGAACTGGAGAGGGCCTTTCAGCATGAATTTGAATGGGACTTGAAATCACAACTTTCAACCACAGCTTGACCATGTTAACTGGTCAGGAACCATAACTGCTTCTATGGGTTAATGTGCAACCTCCTCACATATCAGTTCAGTGATGTGAGTTCAAATCTCAGCTTCTAGTGTTTTGCTTGTAATATTTCAAAATCTAGGGGTGAAATCCTTTTCCACTGAAGTCAATGGCAAAAGTTAGTGGAGTCAGGATTTCATCCAAATTCTTTTCTTAATGAAGTGGTTGGGAGGAGGATTTGGATTTCTTTGCTTTTTAATTGCCTTGTATGTATAAATCGGGTGGTTACAATTTCCTGAAATTTATGCATGGGTCAATTTGAGTATTGCATGTCAAAATCATTTTCAGGCATAGTTTTAGAAGCCAAGTCAAAGCTTGGGCTTTGTAGGTGAATTCAATTCATTTCATATCCAATCTAAAATTTATCTGCAACACACATTGCAGTTCTTTTCTCTGCAGTGCACATTTTATTACATATACTTGTATCAAATGGTAAGAATCGGCAGTCGATTATTTTCTGCAGCAAGTATAGAATACATGTGGTGATGTGAGTCAGGAAGAGAATTTGGTCTGTAAATTATGTGAGGGTAAAATCTTTTTTCAGACAAATCAAACTATCTTAAAATGAATAAAAATTAATTGGCAGAGTAAGTAAAATTGAATTGACAATATTTCAAGAAGTTATTAGTGGGGTAATATTGAGAGACATTTTCTCACCAAGAAAATTATATTCCCTGAAACTATTTTCTTCTGTCATAACTTTGTGGAATAAAATTTCTAAGTCATGTACAATTAAGTGCATTGTCATTAATTTACAGATTGTAGGACAAATGGAAAGTCTTATATACGAAAGATATGTGTAGAGGATGAGAATCACAGGGATGTTCCTAGGTCAATGTTTGATTTTTTGTGATCTCAGAAAGGCTACCTCACACTTATAGTGAAAATAGTTTGGGTCTCACTCTAGCAAGGTTCTTAAGCATATGCCTAATTCTAAGCAAATGAATAGTCTCTTTAATTTCACCATGACCATTAAGGAATTAGTTCCTTAAATCTCAGGAGCCAGATATAGCAAATGTGAAAACCTTATGGGAAATTGTTATACGTGTTAGAATCCAGAGACTAATGAGAACTATGACTTATGAGTTCAGTCATGCAATGAGAGGAAGGATTATCCAGTAGTTAGGATACCGTGCTTTACTACAGACGACTTCCTGTGTGATTTAGGACAAGTTACTCTGTGTTTCCGTTTCTCCATCTTTACAAAGGAGACAATAGTATTTCCCCCTCAATGTGTTAGACAATGAGTTTTTCAGATATTATGGTAATGGGAGCACTGTAAGTACCTAAAACAGCTAGATCAGTGGCTCCCAATCTTTAGTCCATGGTCCACAATGGTGCTGCAGGGGATCCAAAAAAAGTTTAAAAGTAAGGATTGGGCAGTGGTGAGCCTAATCTTTTCTTTTCTTTTCTTTTCTTTTCTTTTCTTTTCTTTTCTTTTCTTTCTTCCCTAGTAAGGGGGTTCCATGCAATTTTAATCGATTGAAAAGGGGTCTGTATGCTCAAAAAGGTTGGGAACCACTGAGCTAGATAGCTCTTGCAAGCAGATATCTGCACATATTAATTCTTTCACTGTATTCTCTGCTAATTAGGCTTCAGCTAACATAGTGTGTTTAGTTCTTGGCACCACATTTCAGGAAGCTTGTGGACAAATTGGAGAAAGTCCTAAGTAGAATAAAAAAAAATCTAGAAAATATGACCAGTGAAGGAAAATTGAAAAAATTGGGATTGTCTAGTCCAGAAAAGAGAAGACTGAGAGGGGACATTACAGTTTTCAAGTACATAACTAAAGCTCCATCTATTGCAGCATCCTGTCCTCCAACAGTGACTAATGACAGGTGCCCGAGAGGGAATGAACAGAACAGGTAATCATCCTGGCACCCTCTCACAACCTCTGGCAAACAGAGGGTATGGGCACCATTCCTATCCATCCTGGCCAATAGCGTTTGATGGACCTATCCTCCATGAATTTATCTAGTTCTTTTTTTTACCTTGTTAAATTGTTGGTCTTCCCAACATCCTCTGGCAAGGAGTTACATAGGTTGATTGTGCATGGTGTGAAGAAATACTTCCTTTTGTTTGTTTTAAATCTAGTAACTAATAATTTCATTTGGTTACCCCTAGTTTTTATGTTATGGGAGCAAGTAAATAATTTTAGTAAACTTAGAGATTTTAGTAAACTCAGGCAGATTTTAGTAAATTCAGAGAGCTGGTAGGTAAGGTCCTATGGTAAGCATGACTAAGAGGAAAAACAACTGAAGAGAGTTGGCAGTTTCTCAAAGGGACATTATTAAGTGACCAAAAGCAAACTATTCCGCTGCATAGGAAAGATAGAAAGTGTGGCAAAAAACTGCGTTGGCTTAACCAGGAGATCTTGAATGATCTAAAAATAAAAAAGGAGTGATATAAAAAGTGGAAACTAGGTCACATTACAGAGGAGGAATATAAGCAAACAATACAGGTATACAGGAGCAAGATTAGAAAGGCAAAGGTACAAAATGAGCTCAGATGAGCTAGAGACATAAAGGGGGTAACAAGAAGACATTCTATAAATACATTAGAAGCAAGAGGAAGACCAAGTACAAGGTAGGCCCATTACTCAGTGAGGAAGGAGAAACAAAAAGAAGAAACTTGGAAATGGCAGAGGTGCTTAACGACTTCTTTGTTTCAGTCTTCACCAGGAAGTCTGATGATGAAGGAATGCCTAACATAGTGAATGCTAGTGAGAAGGGGGTAGGTTTAGAAGATAAAATAAAAAAAGAACAAGTTAAACATCACTTAGAAAAGTTATATGTTTGCAAGTCACTAGGTCCTGATGAAATCTATCCTAGAATACTCAAGAAGCTGATACAGGAGGTTTCTGAGCCTTTAGCTGTCATCTTTAAAAACCATGGAAGACAGGAGAAATTACAGAAGACTGGAAGGGGAAAATATGGTGCCCATCTATAAAAAGGGAAATAAGAACTATCCAGGAAACTACAGACCAGCCAGTTTATCTTCTATGCCAGGAAAGATAATGGAGCAAGTAATTAAGGAATTAATCTGCAAACATCTGGAAGAAAATAAGGTGATAGGTAACAGTCAGCATGGATTTGTAAAGAATAAATCATGTCAAACCAATCGAATAGCTTTCTTTGATAGGATAACATGACTTGTGGAAAAGGGACAGGCGGTGGACATGGTATGCCAAGATTTTAGTAAGGCATTTGATATGGTCTCACATAATCTTCTTATCAATAAACTAGACAAATACAACTTAGATGTCACTACTATACGATGGGTACATAACTGGCTGGATAACCATTCTCAGAGAGTAGTTATTAATGGTTCACAGTCATGATGGAAGGTCATAACATTCCCTAACAGAAGTGGGATTCTGTAGGGATCTGTTTTATGACTGGTTCTGGCATAGAGAGTATGCTTATTAAGTTTGCAGATGATACCAAGCTGGGAGGGGTTGCAACTGCTTTGGAATATAGGGTCATAATTCAAAATGATCCAAACTAACTGGAGAAATAGTCTGAGGTAAATAGGATGAAGTTTAATACGGACAAATGTAAAGTAATCCACTTAAGAAGGAACGATCAGTTTCACACACTCAAAATGGGAAGCGACTGTCTGGGAAGGAGTACTGCAGAAAGGAATCTAAGGGTCATAGTGGACCACGAGATAAATATGAGTCAAAAGTGTGACATTGTTGCAAAAAAAAGCAAACATGGTCCTGGGATGCATTAACAAGAGTGTTGTAAGCAAGACACAAGAAGTCATTTTCTCACTCTACTCTGTGCTGATTAGGCCTCAATTGGACTATTGTGTCCAATTCTGGGCACCACATTTTAAGAAAGATGTGGAGAAGTTGGAAAGAGTCTATAGAAGAGCAAAAATAATAATTAAATGTCTAGAGAACATGAGCTATGAGGGAAGACTGAAAGAACTGGGCTTGTTTAGTTTGGAAAGGAAAAAGTGGTTTTCAATAGTCCTGTAATTCTATATGGAGATCCATTCATCTCAGTGTGGCTGTGCTCAGATGAAGTATTCTCTCAAGATGGATCTCACAGAAGGATCAGGGCCTATATTTGTAACTGAATAGGTAGTCATTTTTTCTTCTGATTCCTATGTTATGAGACACTGAACATTCCAGTCTGCATATAGCAATACAGTAAATCACTCTTCCTGCTTAAATGTCCTAAAAATGTCCTTAACCTTTAGAGATTTACTAGAAAAGGGCCATATTTATTCACTTATGCATAACATATGTATTCATCATAATTAGAAGTTTTAGTCAACATTACATTAAAAGATCATTTTCATCATTCTCTACCTTTCTTTTCACAACAAAGTGCAAAACAACAGAAAAACACATTGTGGCCATATGTCCATAATTTGGCCATAATGATCCATTTAACTTTAATCTAATTTTCATTGTTTAAAGGATGCATATGGTACCAATCATTTATAATGAAATTGATTTAATTAATATTAAATGAGCTTTTGCATATTTGAATTAAAATAAACAACACTCTGTAAATTACCATCAGGATGATTTAAGCCAAATTAGAGCCCTCTGATTTCTGTGGCACAAGTAATTTTCTATTATTATTAATCAAGAACATGGTCGTACTCTCTGCTTTGCTATTAACTGAACTAGTAGTTGTTGTTCAATGAATGGTACAATTTCACTGTAAACTGAGGAAGAACCTCACATTCCACTGAAATGTTCAATTACTTTGTGACAAATGTGTCATGTTGCAAGGAAAATAATACTTACTCATTAATTTTCCCACTAATGAAGCCAAAGGGGTGTCGTTTGTTAATTAAAAAGATGCCATGTGCAAAGGTGCCTGCCTCAGTTGTGTTATTCTACTTCCAAGCTCACAGGGAATTTCATCAACCATACAGAATGATTTCAGGTTCATTGTTCAAAAACAAAGGGTTATGAAAGAGTACTAAAGGGTACTTAAACCATGAATATGAATAATTATGTAGAAATCAAATTAACTGGGGTGATTTGCCTGAAAGGCTTAAGCATCCATTAGCATTTCTAAAAAAAAATAAAATTATTTACTACTAAACATTGTCTCCTACATTATAATTTGTTTAATACTTGAGGAAAATATCTTTATGGATGTCTCTTTTTCCTCTTCTGATAAATGTCCAGGATTTTGGAGACTAATCCTGGGACAATTTATATCAAAGTCTAGTAATAATTTGGGCAAACTATTAAGGTATCCTGCAAGGTAAATGTGAAATTGTTTTTAATCTTTTTTTCTGCAGCCAGCTACATAGAATCCTCCCTGAGAATAATGGAAACTCTTTGTGTGGAATAACTGCAGAATTAGGCTTCTGAAGTAGGTGATAAGATGAACAGAAAAAAAAGAAATCTTTTGATCCAAAGATGAGCAGCTAAAAAAAGCCAGCTCTGAGGTCAACTGTGTTTTGTACTTTCTTAATTTCTTCTGAGGCACTCACACACATCCCTTTTATTCTTTCCCCAAGAGCTGAGATGGCTGAGTGAAGCTCTCGTAAGTGAACTCGAACAATATGGTGAATTTCTGGAACATGTGGCCCCTAGGGTCATAGAATCCTATGGCTGGAAGACACCTCAGGAAGTCATCAAGCCCAATCACCTGCCCAAAAGCAGGACCAACCCTAACTAAATCACACCAGCTAGGGTTTTGTCAAGCCGGGACTTAAAAACCTCGAGGGATGGAGATTGTACTACCTCCATAGGTAACCCATTCCAGTGCTTCACCATCCTGCTAGTGAAAAAGTTTTTCCTAATATCCAACCTACACCTCCCTCACTGCAACCTGATACTATTGCTCCTCTCTTGCTATCTGTCACTACTGAGAACACCTTTTCTCCATCCTCTTTGGAACCTCCCTTCAGGTAGTTAAAGGCTGTTATTGAATCCCGCCTCACTCTTCTCTTCTGCAGACTAAATAAACACAAGTTCCTCAGCTTTTTATCATAGGTCATGTGCTCCAACCTCCTAATCATTTTGGTTGCCCTCCACTTGACCCTCTCCAATGCATTCACATCCTTTCTGTAGTGGGGGCCCCCAGAAATGGACGTAATACTCCAGATATGACCTCACCAGTGCCAAATAAAGGGGAATAATCACTTCTCTAGGTCTGCTGAAAATGTTCCTCTTAATACACCCTAATATGCTATTAGCCTTCTTGGCTACAAGGGCACACTATTGACTCATATCCAGCTTCTCATCCACTGTAATCCTTAGGTCCTTTCTGCCAAACTGCTGCTTAGCCAGTAGGTCCCCAGCCTGTAACAGTGCTTGGGATTCTTCTGGCCCAAGTATAGGACTCTGTATTTGCCCCTGTTGAACCTCATGAGATTTCTTTTGGCCCAGCCCTCCAATTTGTCTAGGTTACTCTGGACCCTATCCCTACCCTCCAACGCATCTACCTCTCCCCCTAGCTAGGTGCCATCTGCAAACTTGCTGAGGGTGCGATCGATCCCCTCATCCAGGTCATTGGATGTTGAACAAAACAGGCTCTAGAACTGATCCTTGGGGTACTTAAAATGAGAGTATCTTGTTCTGCATTCTCTTTGCCCAAACTGAACAAATAAAATAGGGCTAGAGGAAGAGATTAAGGAGATTGATTCAATAACATAGCCCCAGTAATTCTTTGGAAAGTTTTGAATCATTTTGATAGATAAAACATAAGTAACCTTCAGTAGCACAGGATCTGGCTGCCCTCTGTGTGATTTAATTTACAACTGCTGTAACTAGTATGTTAAGATCCAAAATATGAGCTTCATTAAATCTGAATCACTGGACACATTCATTAGAAATTATTTTCAGTGTAACCTTCCAGAAATGATCTTATTGTAATTTCTAGAAATGAAAGAAACTATAAAATACATATATGTATAATTATTTCACAAGCCCTCAAATGCCGAGACATGTTTTCCAGATATTGTAATTTAATTATTTGAATCACAAATGTTCTAATTTTAAAAACAAGGCAGACTGAATACTTTTTAAACATAGATTATTGTGAAATTCAAGAAGATGTAAACACACTGCCAAAGTGTTTTGCAAAGTATCATAAAGCTCTTTTTTAAGGAATAGGGTTGAAAATATTGAATTTTTAAATGAAGATATTAACTATGGCAAATTTGTATATGTATTTAAATATATTTAGTAGAACCTGTGACATGTTTTTATCAAAATATTTTACAGTGAAAAATGGCTTTTGACCTCAAGAAAAATCTTCATATAACTTTTCTCCTGATCAATTTTTTTTTCCATTTTTTCACACAAAACATAGAAATGACAAATGCTTAGCTTTGGACATAGATACATGAGAAATAAATTTTAAAAAGTTTTAAAAAATCCTGACCAAATGTAACTATCAACACTATAATAATGTATGTGCATGTATATACACAAAAATGTGTGTCAAACACCATTTAAAAGTATACATATAATCAAAATTATTTTGAAAATATATTGGTTTTAAGTTTTACAAAATTATTAGACATTTTTCTACAATCTCTGAATTTGAAGTCCCTTGTTTGCATCACCCTATAACTAATCTTTCTAGTATAAAATATTGTTTAATCACAAAAACATATAACAATGAGAAAATCCAAACTCCTCAAAGATAGAAGACTTTTTATTACTACCGATACACATTTTATGCACCTTTGGAGAATCATGCCCTAGTCTGTATTATCTACCGAACTTATGTGCTATTGTTTTCCTAAGACCAGATCCTGCAAATTGTGAGTATTGACACAAAGGGTTCATAGACACTAAGGTCCCAAAGTGCATTCTCTCCCATTTCTATCATTTCAGTTTTCAAGGTTGTCCAAAGTAATCAACTGGTTTTTGTTAGGAGCTTCTAGTTATTTTGACATGCTGACCCCATCAGCACTCATGGTCATACTCAGCTTCTGAAGGTTCAGTACCATGTCAGAGAGAATAGTAGCACATGGACCAGGTTAGTGACAGGTTACAGGTGATAAGCCAAATGGATAAATTATTTGCAGCAAGGGTTGCTTCAGAAAAGGATATAAACCACTTCATTGGATTTCAAGTAGTTTGGTAAATTAAGTGAACTACCAGCAAAAGGAAAACAGAAAGTCCCCATTTCACTTTTATAATGACAGAGTTAGATATAGAGGAAGCTAATTCCACTCACTGGTAATAAGTTGGCAGAGCTGTAGGCTAGAAGGGATGGGGCATCCAAATTTACTTTGCATGAACTACAAGCTTGGCCATCTTCAATTTCATGTCCAGGGTGATATTCTTCAGATGGGTATTTTGCACTTGGCAGTCCTCACTCCTGGTTACACTCCTGGCCTAAACTTTAAACTTATATCAGAATAGCTCTTTTGGTTAGGGGTATTTTTTTGTTTGTTTGTTTACTGACATATGCATGACACCAATTATACTTGTGCAGGAGTGTTTTGCTGTCATAGTATATGCCTCTTGGGGAGGAGGTTGTAAACTATGCAGGCAGAAGCACTTTTATGCCAGTATATATTATGTC
The DNA here is from genome assembly GCA_030068395.1 of Apalone spinifera. Lineage (NCBI taxonomy): Eukaryota > Metazoa > Chordata > Testudines > Trionychidae > Apalone > Apalone spinifera. Next base: position 116,046,642 of record CM057847.1, read on the forward strand.
TACACTTGGAGGATTTACTGGTATACCTATACTGGTATTCTTATGCCAGCAAACTTTTCCAGTATAGACCAGGCCTCAACTTATTATTAAGGAAAATCAATACATGGATGATGTGAACATTGGACAGTTCGGGTATGTCTACACATCAAAGTTATTTCAAAATAACAGCCGTTATTTCGAAATAACTTTCCTAGTGTCTACAAAAGCCAACCTCTATTTCAAATTAATTCAAAATAGCGGAGGGTTTATTTTGAAATTGGTAAACCTCATTGCACGAGGAATAACAACAATTTGAAATTGCTATTGACGTGAGCAAGCAAAACGTGAGCCAGCAAGCCACTGGCAGCCAGCCCTCCACTGCTCCCCAGGAGCAGTCTGTCACTCCCAGGAGCCTGCCAGGGCCTGGAAAAAGCAGGCCCCTTCCTGGTCAGGGTGGAGATCGTGGATCTTATTCAGATTTGGGGGATGCCCCCAGCATCTATGATCTCTGCACTAGATGGAGGAACGCGTCCGTCTATGGCAGGATAACTGCCAGCCTGGCCACCAAAGGCCACATGCGAACCCAGGAGCAGGTTCGCATGAAAATCAAGGAGCTGCAGCAAGCATATGTCAGGGACACAGGGGGCAGCTCCCAAACAGGGGCAGACATCTGCCCCTATTTTGACGCCCTGTACCGCATTCTGGGAGGCAGGATGGTCCGTGACCCCCATGACCAGGGCACGGTTGAGGAGGAGGAGGTGGTCCAGGAGCCGCAGGAGAGCGGCGGGACTGGGCCGCGCACCCAGGACCCCTGAGCTATCCCAGCGTGCCTGTTGCCGGTTTCGTCTGAGGGTGGGGAGGCAACAACAGGTGAGTGCCATCACTATCCCCTTATGCACGGGGGGAACAGAAACCAGGGACTGTGCACGTGGGCCTTGCTGTCCATGGTTCACGCAACAACCTGTGCATGTGCGAGCATCTGCCATGCCACCCTTGGGCATGTGGCCCCAGCTGGCTGCCACACAGGGACCTTACCCTGTTAGCCACACGCGTGTGTGAAGAGACATGACATTCTCCTGACTCCGGGGTGGGACACAGCAGGATGCCCTCCCTCCACAAGGCCACTCTACACAGAGGCAGGGGATATCTCCCTCCCCACCCCACCCACACTATATACACCACAGGGGCACGGGTGTGGTCTCGGGATAGCTCCCACTCCCGGGGATAGCAGGACATTCCGACCATGGCCTGTGTGCGAGCACATTGGCTCTGATGGTGCAGGGAACCTTGCAGGGGAAGGCTGGGCTTCACCCACTGTGTCCCCAGGGTGAACTGACCATTTCTCTTGTTTCTCCACAGCCACACCAGCTGTATGTGCAGAGCGCACCACACCACTTGGGTCATGCTCCCATACCCGAGGGCTCCGCAGGACCACCCGTGCAGTGGAGGGGTACCAACAGTAGCAGCTGGGGGCACTGGAAGCGCTGCACTGGATACTGACAGCCCCCCAATGGACCTCCCGGATAGCAGCCTGCAGAAAATGCAGCCAGGCTCGCAGCAACGCATCCACGAGAAGCACCTAAGTGCTGAGGGGCAGCTCTGGCTCCATGTTGCAGAGTGCTATGGTGTCCCGAGTGAGGGCAACCAGAGCATGCAGAGACAAAATGCTTTGCTGTCCCTCGTTGAGGTAGGCAAGCAAGCAGGGGAACCTGAGAACTGGCTGTCCGTGGATGTGGGGGGTCCCTTTAAGCACAAGCCTCAGATAGTCTTAGGCAGCAGCCACACAAAGTAATTCCTGACCTGATGCCCTGCCAGTACTGGTTTCAGCAGGCCTTAAATGAGATTCGGCATCCACTCGGTGTGGACACGCTATTTTGAAATAGCCAAACGCTATTTCAAAATGCATTTTGTGTGTAGATGCATTATTTCGAAATATCTTATTTTGAAATAACTATTTCAAAATTAGATATTTCGAAATAACCCTGTAGTGTAGACGTACCCTTCCTGAATTACATGCTGAATTACAGGCGTTGGAATTACAATTCATCCACAAATTCAATTCTCACTCTGATGGCCTCTTCAATTGAGATAACAGATGGCTGGGACATTATCAATCTAACATTCAATGTAGGTGCCAACAGCTCTTTGTCTTTGTATATTCCTGTGTTAGTACCCTTCCTCTCTAATTGCTATCCTATGATTCCTATCTGCTCCTTTTAACTATCCAATCTGTAGGTGCTTATAGATTACCCAGTTCTGCCTATCTGGTTTTCCCTTTGATATTTTCATACCCTCTTCTCCTTGTTTCCCGCCCCCTTTCATTCCCCCCCCCCCTATTTATTTTGGGTCTGCACATTCTAAACTCAAAACTCCAGTCATCTGAAGAAGTAGGCTGTGCCTACGAAAGCTGATGACACCATCTACATGTTTTGTTAGTCTATAAAGTGCTACCAGACTTGTTTTTCAAGTTTATGCTTTTTTAAGTCAGAGTTTGAGGTGGGTAGACTGTGAGAGGTAGTGCTAGGTGTGAGCAAATGGCCCCTAGAGAAAAGCTAGACCTTTGGTTCCTTAGTTATTGATTGATTTTTGTCCTAGTGCAAAGCAACAAGAACCATAAACGGGTGACTGTATGTTGTATGTGTGGTGGGGGGGAAGAGGGACTGAGGAATTTATTAAACTCCTACAGCAGTCAGCAGTGAGTCCTCTTAAAATCTGTCCTATTTCAGAGCTGCATTACAATCTGTGTTGTCAAGGTACACTATGTTTAGCATCATATGCTATTTTAGGTTGTTATAGAACTACACATTTTGTAGGAGGATACCTGCCTATCAAAGTTCCAGGACGTAAGGTATTGGATAGACTATTGGAGGGGTAGCGTAAATCAATGCTATTAAAGTGTCATCAAAGGAAGAGTCAAATAGGACTTTGGAATTTAGTGATCTGGAGATATGTTGCTTAATAGATTTGATGCCTGATTAAACAATAGTCCTTGCAGTGACTATTAGATATAGATTACTTTGAGTAATCTATATCTATACAGGTGACAAGGAGTCCTGTGGCACCTTATAGACTAACAGAAGTATTGGAGCATAAGCTTTCGTGTGCAAAGACCCACTTCGTCAGATGCATGTAGTGGAAATTTCCAGAGGCAGGTATAAATATGCAGGCCAGAATAAGGCTAGAGATAACGAGATGAATTCAGTGAGGGAGGGTGAGGCCCACTTCTAGCAGCTGATGTGGAGGTGTGAACACCAAGAGAGGAGAAACTGCTTTTGTACTTGGCTAGCCATTCACAGTCTTTGTTTAATCCTGAACTGATGGTGTCAAATTTGCAGATGAACTGTAGCTCAGCAGTTTCTCTTTGGAGTCTGGTCTCGAAGTTATTTTGCTGCAGGATGGCTACCTTTAAATCTGCTACTGTGTGTTCAGGGAGATTGAAGTGTTCTCCTACAGGTTTTTGTATATTGCCATTCCTAATATCTGATTTGTGTCCATTTATACTTTTATGTAGGGACTGTCTAGTTTGGCCGATGTATATAGCAGAGGGGCATTGCTGGCACATGATGGCATATATTATATTGGTAGATGTGTAGGTAAACGAACCAGTGATGGTGCGGCTGATCTGGTTAGGTCCTGTGATGGTGTCACTGGTATAGATATGAGGACAGAGTTGGCTCCGAGGTTTGTTGCAGGAATTGGTTCCTGAGTTAGAGTTACTGTGGTGCGGTGTGCAGGGCCAGCCTTAGGCTGATTCGACCGATTTGGCTGAATCGGGCCCCGCGCCTAAGGGGGCCCTGCTCCCCTGAACCTGGAAGTGTGCTGGCGAGTTACTATTCAGAGCCGGGGCCCTGCTCCAGCAATATGTTGAGCAGGATCCCTCCCCCCGGCTCTGCCTGGAGCGGGCCCCGGGCCCTCCCTGCCGGCCCCCC
>CM057847.1:116052139-116075964 GCA_030068395.1 Apalone spinifera
AGCGGCCAGTGTAGACAGCTGGCAAGTTTTTCCGCAAAAGTGGCCGCTTTTTGCAGAAAAACTTGCCAGTCTAGATGCAGCCCCAGTGTTTAAAGGCAGAGCTGACTAGAATCAATTGAGAGTCCTTGTCTTGTCTCAGTGATCGCTTGAGCAAAAATCATTAATAAAATCTTGTGTAGACTGACCTTGGACTCAACATGCAGGCAATGTGTTGAAGGGCAGTGCAAAGGAGGCAATGGTGGTGAGGTACCATATTATCTAATGAAATCATTGGTGCTGAAATCACTAAGGACTGGAATTTGACCACAGAACTGACACTTTCTTAACAAAGACTCCATTTTTTCTATTTAAAAAGTAAATCAATGTAACAAAAAACTGCAACGCTTTCTGTTAACTTTTTAAAAATCAAACTTTAAACTTTATTGAAAAGATTGGATAGTTTGCAGTTGAAAATATTTGGCCTACACTTAAGGCAACTGATTTAATTTTGTGTTAAATTTTGCATAATAAAGGATGGCATTTTTTTTTGAAAATGTTCAAGTATATTGATATACATTTTGATCAGATCTACTCTTGATGTGTGTGTGATTTGTGTGTGGTCATTGTGGTTCGTTGTGTGGGTGTGAGTGTGGGTGTCTTTTTTTTTTTTTGCTCAACAAAAAATCTTGGGTGGTGGGGTCTTGCCAAAACTGTTCAAATTGGGCCCCGCACTTCCTAAAGCCGGCCCTGGTGGTGTGTAGTTGCTGGTGAGAATTTGTTTCAGGTTGGCGAGTTGTCTGGGTTTGAGGACTGGCCTGCCTCCCAAGGCCTGTGAAAGTGACGGATCATTGTGCAGGATGGAATGTAGATCACTGTTGATGCATTGGAGAGATTTTAGCTGAAAACTGTAGGTGATGGCCAGTGGTGTTCTGTTTGTTTCTTTCTTGGGCTTGTCCTGTAGTACTGCTACAAACTTGTAAATGTCAGTCTTCTTATCTAGAAGTCTATATTGCCATTTTACATAGTTTAATCAGGCAGCTTAACTATATTAAGCAACATATTTCCGCTTTCCTAAATTCCAAGGTCCAATTTGAATCTTCCTTTGATGACCCCTTAATAAAGCCGATAGTCCTTTAATAACTCTGTTAACATGTGGTTAGCATTATGCAAAAGTTTGAAAACCACTGCCATAGGCCTAATCTTGCTCTCACTGAAGTAGCAAAACACTAGTGGAAACAGTATAAAATCAATGTTATTGCTATTATTTAACCTTCATTTTCATGGCATTGCAAAGAGAATAAAGACCTACTTGAAGATTTGTCTCAGTCTTATCCCATGGAACTCTGATTTTCTCAGTGAATTCTGCTATCATCATACTCTGTAGAACTTTACTAAATTAAATTAATATATTTGGAGTAAGTACTACTCATGTGAGAAAGGGTGGTAAAATTTGACCCTAAATGAATAAGAGAGCTTTGATGTCATCATCCCCAGTGCTCTAAGCCTTCTGTCAGCCTGGAATAAGGGACCGTAGTTCTTTTGTTAGCTTTTGGTAAATTTAGCTCTGAGCTGAGACTTGGACTATCAATCTCAATATAATCAATATCAATATAGATATAATTGTCAATTGCTTAATATTGAAAACAAACAATGCCAGTCTCTTCCTTGTCAGATGATTAAGAAACTTCATATCATCGGAAGTGAAGCCAAGCTATTGTTTTGAAAAAAAAAGTGTCTAATGATTTATCTCAATCCTTTTTCAGTATTAAAGCACACATTAAGATGTGGGGAGAAATGAAAAAAAGTATACTCAAAGTAAAAAGAAGTGAGATTTGTGCAATTGGTTCCATGTCACAACTTTTTGAAAAGAATACATTTTCTTTGGGAGAGAATTGTCCAGTTAATATTTTAAATACTCAGTAAAGTGATGGGTCACTGATTTTACCAGGCATTCTGCCAATTTGTGGATGCACTCATTCAGTCAGTCTTGCTAATCAACTCTTCAGCCCCCCTCAGTGGTTCATCACTAACTTAGCCATCTGTTACTGCTGGCTGAAAAATCCCAGAGTGGCTAATCTTCCACTCTAATCATTATTTGGGGGGGAGGAGGGAGGAAGGAAGGAGGAAAGGTTTTATTCCCACCTCAATTTTAGCTGTATCTCAACTTTTGCCATGCTCTTTGAGCTTTGGCCTGTATTCTGTTGTAAAAAAATGTTAATCAAATCTACACTGATTGACTATTACAAGACCTATTAACCTGCAAGCCAAAGGCACAAGATGTGTAGTCTGTGCCTTTTAATAGAGGTGATCTTTTCACAGGACTTACACATGTAATGAGTCCAGCAAACTCAGCATCTTGGAAAGCTTGTCCTGAAAAAAAGAAGACATCCATCTAAAGCATTTATAGATAAATTTAACCTATTGGAACTAATTTGCCTTACATTTGAAATGAATAATACGAAATACTTGCTCCTGCTTCTCTTTGTAAATTATTTTGTCATGTTTCTTAAAAGGTACTAGGATGGGATTTACAAACAGATTTTTAAATGTCAATTGGTTGCTCAACTCCCCTAGGTGGTGTTAAATCTCATTAAAACTATTAAATCCCAGCCCAGATTTTTTTGACCTGGAGACTAAAGTTGCTTATTCATAGAAGAAATGCCAAACAAGCTTCCCTGTGCAACAAACATCTCTTGAAGGAGCAAGCAATAAGATAATTCTGTCTCTGACTGTTCTTGGCCTCTTTGCTGAGACTAGAAATAAAAATGCCAATTACTTGTGTGGTAGTCACCAGTCCGGCAGGAACTGGGAAGTTGTCAATTCAATTCAGACAATCTACAGAACAGCCTTCAGACACACGGTGATAACTTTTGGTAACATAATTTAATGCCAAGTTGGGATGGAGTTCTACTATCAATTTAGAAGTGGACTGCTCAAAGTACAAAAACAAGACTGGGGCCCCAGTCCACAAAAGGACATAGTCTTGTCAAACTGAACATTGCAACACCTAATATCTAAGTGCCAATGACATGGAACAATACTGCAAACCAGAAAGCCTCATTAGGGGCCTAAGCTTCTTACCCAAGAAATAGGCATCTGAAAATGTGATCCACAAAACCAACATGCTAGCTGGGGAGTCACTCAAACTAGACAATGAGATATGCTGACCAGAGGGGTGTGTACTAAGCCCCTTCTTTCCAGCCTGCAAAGAGATGCCTATTTCAGCTTACAAACTGGGAGAAAATAGTTGTTTGCCCATCTCAGTTATGTATGGGGCCTAAACAGGTAGGTAGGCATGCCAAAGGTTGCCTAGTTTCACAAAATAGGCTGTTAGTTTAGGGCACTCACCCAACAAATGGCAGATCCCTATTTAACTAGAACCATGGGTCTCTCCACAGCCTGGAGAGTAACCTAGCCTCTAAGCTAAGTTTATAACAAAAGGCTTCCTTCTCACATCTATTCTCCTCCACTGATTTGTGTAACTGTGTTGAACCCCCTTATTTCTGAATTGTGAAATTGTATTTCCAAATGTTTCTGTTTCAAGAGTGTTTGTTCTTCATACAAAAACCCGTATTTGTCAGTGGCAGTAACCCTGCATAAACAGGAGTAGTTGGCATTAATAGTGTATTTTTTAATTCTCCTGCTTGGAAGATTTCAGTTGTCCATTTGGTGAAGAGAAACAACGCCCACACAGGATCCTTTATGTTGTCACATGCTTGTATGGTTGAAAAGGTGATTTTGTGAAAACTACTACAAACATGTTAATACCTGGAAGCATGGAGATAGGTGCTAATAACTGCAATTACTTTTTTGTGCTTAACTTACTCTGTCAAGCATATGCCTGATTATGTGGGTTACACTTTATGCTCACAATAAGTGAAAAATGTATCATAATATTGGTGGAAAGTAATGCAAGGGAAACAGCTTTTTCAGAACCACTGCTCCCTTTCCAAAGCAAGTCAGCAGGTAGAAATAGGATCCTTGGATCTAAACCCCAATGAACTGAACACAGTGTGTGTGATGTATATTGACCCAAGTACAGGGTTAGTGCAGTACATGTTCTAACCCACATCCCCCTGTAGCGGCAAGAAACTGGGAGGTAGACTGTGACTCACTAATCTGTCCCTGAGGTAGTATAACAATTCACTCCCCCATAAAGAGAACTTATGTCAAAGTCACAATTTAGCCCATAATTGCCAGAATAATTATTACATCAGTCCTATGACTGTAGAACAACATATGTATTTCTTGGGGTAATTGACTGGGGGTGAGTCACTGAGATTACTGGTGCTAGTTAAATCCTACGCTCTTGTACTGAAAAAAAAAAATAGGGGGAAAAAGAAAGACCTTCATAAATTCATATGTGCCATCAATTGAGTCTAATAAAAGATTTGAACACATTTAGTTAAAGTCAGTTTTAGAGGTGATCTTTCTGCTTAATGTACAGGACTCAAAAGACCCCATAATGCTCTAATAGTGAAAGGAGGACTCTTGCTAAGGGAGATTTTTTTTTAGCTGTTTGTGCTTATTATAAAAATGTTAATTTATCTATTAGAAACCTCATTTTTTTAAGCCAGAAAGAAATGTCAAAAGGTAACAGCAAGTATACAGACTGGATATGTAAACACTGTGAAAACTGTGACTCGCATTTTGTTGAAACTGAATGTAATTGTTCTTCTTTAAGTTTTTAGAAACTGAAAAAAGTGAGATCAAGATATGATATGGCTGGGTCTTCTGAGCAGTGGGATAGTCCAGTGGCTAGGTGCCGGAGTTAGCTGGTAGCAAAGGGGTATAGGTCCCTGCCACTGGGGACCCAGGCCTAGGAACTCCAGCCTCTTGTCTAAGTTTAGTTCTTAAGTTTGGGGTGTGGCCCCAAGAGTTCAATTTCCCCCCTCCTCTGTGAGAGTTCCTCATAGGATCTCCCCCTTTGTGCTAGGGGAAGAGGTTGGAGGCTTACATACTCCTGTGGCTGACCCAGTAGATGACTCTGGCTCAGGTTTTTCAGACAGTAGAACCAGCTCCTGTCTCTTCGCTGGTCAGCCCCTAACTCAGCCATGTCCCTCTCTTTTATCCTCCCTACAGGCCTGGCATTGGCTTCAGGTAAAATGGGGCAGGGCTAGTTGGGCAAAAAGGCTTTGTTCAGCCCCTTCACTGCCAGGCCCTCATCTCACTCTCTCACATGGCCCCATGAATTTGAATGGGATTACAGGAGCTATATATCAGACTTGCAGGAAGAATAGGACCCTTTGTCTTGTAAAAGGCTTGTGTTGTACATGCATCTCCAATTTTCATGCTCAAGTCAGCTTAAATGAGTGGATGAACTTCTGGATCCCTGAGACAGCTCAGAGTGGACAGTGGCAGCTGGTTACTTCTGGCAGCAGGCACTGCTCCATCCCTGCTCCAAATCCTCCCGCCGTGGTAATAGGAAACCGTTATGCTCTTCTTTATGTAGGAAATAAGCAATCACCACTTACACCGGAGGAGGAGAAGCCTCATATCCCCAAGGCTGAGAGGTCTGCTGCTACCACTGCGAATAGGAAACGTAGGGTAGTGGTGGTCGGAGACTCTCTTCTGAGGGGGACGGAGGCGCCCATCTGTCACCCTGACATTTCATCTCGGGAGGTCCAGAGAAGAGCAACGAGAATGATTAAAGGCCTAGAGAACATGACCTATGAGGGAAGACTGAAGGAATTGGGTTTATTTAGAAAAGAGAAGATTGAGGGGGGACATGATAGCAGTTTTCAAGAATGTAAAAGGATGTTACAAGGAGGAGGGAGAAAAATTGTTCTCCTTGGCCTCTGAGGATGGAACAAGAAGCAATGGGCTTAAACTGCAGCAAGGGAGGTTTAGGTTGGACATTAGGAAAAACTTCCTAACTTTCAGGGTGGTTAAACACTGGAATAAATTGCCCAGGGAGGTTGTGGAATCTCCATCTCTGGAGATATTTAAGAGTAGGTTAGATAAATGTCAATCAGGGATGGTCTACACAGTATTTGGTCCTGCCATGAGGGCAGGGGACTTGACTCTCGAGGTCCCTTCCAGTCCTAGTATTCTATGGTTCTATGATTCTATGAAATCAATGGAAAAGTTCCTGTTGATATTAATGAGGCCAGATTTTTGCTCTATTAGTGAAGATCTCAATCAAAACATTTTAGTTCGCTGTGGAGCAATTTTTATTTTGATTGTACATTAATGGAGTTGGATGACATGGCTCACAAAGAGAAAGCAAAATTAGTACAGTAATAGCATTACAAACAAGGGAAAGCTGTGAGTTTATCACTCTTTATTATGTCTGCTATTTTACATTTGGGTTTTGGGATAGTTGACAAGGGTTTTCAACAAAAAGTAAATTTTTGCCCCAAAATTATTCAGTTAAAACACTTTCAAATAGATGAAATTTCATGAGAATATGCATTTTCACCAATGCCAACATATGTTTTGTGGAGATGTTCCATTGCCAATGAAGATTTAAAAAAATACTTATTTGGTTTCAGGTTCAAGGCTTAGAAACAGATGCATTCTCACTCTGCAAAGATTTGTAGACTTTAAACACCTGTGACTGAGCCCTGCACCCGTACAAAAAAAGAAAAAAAAAGAAAACCTCAACAAAAACCCTATTTTTGCTCCTTAAACTAAAACTAGAGCAGGCTAAAGGGCGACAATTCCACATTACAGCAATTCTAATTTTTAGCATGTTTGAAGGTTTCAGAATTCTTCATTTGTTTTTTTACAGGTGGGAAGATTAAGATACAGAGTGATTAAGTCAACTTGTCCAAAAGCATAAAGCAAAAGTATGTCAGAGGTAGAATTCCAACCCTCATCACTGGATTTCTAGTATTACAGATTCCTTCTTTACCAAATATGTCAGTCAAGTAGGTGAATGCCTTGATTCATCAGCGCTTATATTCTATACATTATTTGGAGAAACCTTAAATATGGAGTATTAAAGCCAAATAATTAATCCTGGGAAAACACTAGCTGGAGGGGGAGGTATGTCAATAAGCTAACTATTGATGAACATTTTAATTTAAATTATATGGTAACATATTTGTGGGGTGGTTTCAATGTACATAGAGTGTCCTCCCAAAAAAGCTTGACTATATTTAATTAAAATGAATGTAAGCTAACATAATGTCCTGTAAACCACTCCCCATCACCTAAGAGCCTGCCATTTTACCTTTACTGCTCATTAACAGCTAGGTAAAAAGGCTCTACAGAAAGAATTGACGGTCAACAAATGTGATCTCTTTTAAGACTAAATTGCCTGACTTGGCTTTCTGCTGAGAAAAGGCTGCTTCTGGGCCAAACGGGGATTTTCAGTTCAAATGCCTTACCTGATGCTGAATGCCATGGTACAGCACAAAACGAAAGGAAGGCTTTCCAACTAAAATGCAGCCTAATAATATTGCCTTTACGTAAATGTAATGGACAATATGACAGCATCTAAAAGTATGTGCAGCAAGAAGATGTGTGCTGTGAGAAAAATATTTGTGTTGTGAGAAAAATATTTTCTCTATTGAAAATTTACCTTGGTTTATGAAAATGATGTAATATAAACTATTTACAACATTACTGCACTGATAGCTTCCATCAGATATTCTCCAGGATGTTGTTAATTAAAAGCTCTTCATAATGTAAGAATATTTTATTTACAATTCTTCAAAATACTAAGTCTATGCTATTGGCAAACATTACGGCTGCGTCTAGACTGGCTAGTTTTTCCGCAAAAACGGTTGCTTTTGCAGAAAAACTTGCCAGCTGTCTACACTAGCCTCTTGAATTTGCGCAAGAACACTGAGGATCTAATGTAAAATTGTCAGTGTTCTTGCTCAAATACTATGATGCTCCCGTTCGGGAAAAAGCCCTCTTTCAAGAGGGCCAGTGTAGACAGGGGAGGACTGTTTTGCGCAAAAAAGCCCCGATGGTGAAAATGGCAATCAGGGCTTTCTTGTGCAAAACCACGTCTAGATTGGCACAGATGCTTTTCCGCAAAAAGTGCTTTTGTGCAAAAGCATCCGTGCCAATCTAGACGCTCTTTTCCGCAAATGCTTTTAACGGAAAAACTTTTCTGTTAAAAGCATTTGCGGAAAATCATGCCAGTCTAGATGTAGCCTACATGTTTAGACACAGCATTGTCTTCAAATCTGGGATGGTGACAAGTCACAGTTCTACAAGGCATGATCTCAAAAGTTTTTGAATGTTTGTTGCTATTGAAAACTGATATGATCCCAACAATGGCACTATGATGGAGCTGAACTGAAAACAGATGCTGGTGTTAGATATGGGGAAAAATATCAAAAAAAATTGGTTTGATTATCAAAGTAATTTATCAGAAGAACTGAGATTTGTGAATCTTGTAGCTTTAAGCAAAAGTTGAAGAATAACATTAACTGTATTGAGCACAAGAGTCAATCTTGTTTGACTCCCATCATTGCAAAACTTTTTTTCATACATTATGCCATCTTAAAATGCAGCCCTTAGACAGTTTTCAATAGCCTAATCATCTTTTCAATGTCTCTATTTGCATTGCAACCACTTTGCCTCCTTTTAATTTAAAATGTTTCTTTCTGATGTATGCTCCCAACATGAAAGCATTGCTAGATAATAGATATAGTGTACTAGCATATCCAGAGTACTGACATTATTATATATAATTTTACATTTGTCACTTTAATTGTGCCCAGGTAGTCAATTGGTTTCTCTCTTAAAAGGTTTTTTTTTTTTCCTATGTATAGCTAAAACATATTTTCCAAACCAAACATGTGGATTCACTGGAAAATGTATTTTAATCCTAAAACATTTTCTATTGAAAAATTCTCTCAGATAAATGTAGATTTTTTTTTCTTTTCGGACAAAGGCAGACATCACCCTATACTTTGTTTGTGAGAATTGAAAGTTCCCGTTTAAAACATGATAATTTAGAAGTACAGTAACTAAATATTGCAAAATAAATAATAAACCAGAGAGCTCTGATGAATAACAACACATTCCATACAGACAGGCTGGATGATGGGGGGAGGAGGCGAAGTTACCACAGAGCCTGGAGATTCAAAGGGACCTGGAGATTCTGAATCTCTAAGGCTATGTCTAGACTGCAGGCTTCTTCGGGAAGAAGCTTTTCCAGAAGAGAGCATCCACACAGCAAAAGCGCATAAAAAAAGTGATCTGCTTATTCGAAAGATAGCGTCCATTGATTGGATGCTATCTCACATTTAAGTTGTGATTACTATGGACAGAGTGGCCACCAGGGCACCTGTGCTTTATCCTGGAGGTCTTTTCTTTTAAAAAAAAGCCCCTTTCCCCTGTCTACACAAGCCTTTTTCTGAAAGAGATATTTTGGAAAAAGGCTTCTTCCTCGTAGAAAGAGGTTTACCACTGTTGGAAAAAACCCTGCGTTCTTCAAAAGAATGCAATTACAGTGTGGACATAAGTGTAGTTTTTCCAGAAAAATAGCCATTTTTCCTGAAAATCTCTGAAGTGTAGACATACCGTAAGGGCTGGAAGGGAGGCAGTGTAGAATGCTGCAGGTGGCACAGAGGGATAGCTGCCACCATCCTTTCTGCCCAAGGCCCCACTCCTTCAGGTAGCTCAGATCTGGTTCCCATCACCTTGCCAACGAAGTTGTTGGCTCCCCTACATTCAAATATGATGAATTCATCACTGTTGAAGTCAACGAGCATTTTGCCACTGAATTTAATGAATCCAGAATTTTATCCACAGAGTTATGTTCTGCCATAAAATTAAGGCTCTATGAAGCAAAATAAAACTAAATTATGTTGCTGAGTTCTACAATAAGCCACTTTTCCAGAAAATATACCTGACTGTACTTAAATTTTTGGTCAAGCAAGGTTGTAATAAGTGCAGGAACAAGGCCTTTACACAACTGGGGAAACTAATGTTAATTAGTTACAAAAAAATCCTCTAACTTTCCATTTTTTTGAAACCATTACAGAAAGGTACGTAGAAGTGATGTGTAGAGATTGTAGAAACTGTTTTTTCAATGTTTGTTCAGTGAAAAATTGCTTTTTGATTTTTTTTCTAATTTCCTCTTTTTTTCAAAATGAAACAAAACAAATATTTAGTGTTTTGAATCAAATTGTAAGGGTTTATCGGATGTGAGGGCAAAGGGTTCCTTGTTTTTCCCAGTAGGGGACTAACAGGTAAGAACCTCATTGAACACACTGGTTTAATTTTGAATGGAATCAAAGTGATATGGTTTTCATTTTGATGATGAATCAAATATTTTCCTGTGTGGGGGAGGGGGAAAACTGTTTTGTTTCATTCAAAAATTTCCCTGGAAATTGAAAAATGATAAGCAATCATCCCCATTAACGTCCATTATTGACATTTACAAAGTAAATGACATGGTATTAAATTGTCCCATTCCTCAGCATCCTCCCTATGCCTCCTCAAACTGCCCAAACACAGCTCTTCTTCATATCATTAACTGTGACTTCAGCAAAAGCTTTACTTCACAAACTAACACCTGGTTGAGACAACTGGAACTCACTTTCAAAAGTTCATGTGCTAAAGGGAACAAGAAGAGCAGTGAGTTCAAGTTTGCACTGACTATTTGCTGAAATATTTTTCTGTCATGCAAAGATGGGGATGTATTCAAGCCCGGGAAAAAGCAACACCAGATGGGCATATAAGCTCTACCCCTATGAGTGCTTCCTCCTGAAAATCTCCTACTTCCACAAAAACTGTTTTCGCTTCTGCCTTTCTAACCCTGCTCCTCTCTTTTTTTCACTTTTCTAGTAAGGTACTAAAGAGCACAGAAGCTTCAGTATGGTACTTCATCTCCACTCATGTAATAAAACACAATGTATAATACCATCTCACCTCTGATTGATTATTGACCTCAATCTTTTTCGGAATCAGGAAGTATTTCCCTCTTGCTGCCTTTGATTTTGTCCAGGTGAATAGCCAAGTACCTACATCTGAACAATCTACATTCTATCCCTTTATCCCCCTAGAAATAAGATTGCTACAGTGGACATTAATGAGGGAGAACACTTGGAAAGAATTTGTACTATAAATTCAAAACAGGATACATATCACAATGGTGATATGACCTCAGCTTCATGATCTACATGCTATTTTCTTTTGGATGGTGGATCTGTTGTTGTATATATCATGCATCTTGGAAAAGGTATAGAAGCGTCAAGAAACAAAGCCGTAGTTTACACACTTAGGTACCATGACTGCTCATACAAATCACTTAAGTGTGCAAATGGCCAATAATGTATTGTCCTGAATCTTTCTGCATACAAATTACCCATTTAGTTATGTAATCATATGGAGATACAAATTATGAACACAATTGCCCATCAAAATGGGCACATAATTTTATTTACTTATTTTTAATATTCAGGATGCTAAAGGTCCAAGTATCTGACATTAGTTCCAAGGTTAGACTACTGAGAGAAATGAACTCATTTTCAAATACTTGGATGAACATTGTATGAACACCACCTTGAACTCCTCTATTTTCTGATTCTGACTCAAGTGGTGCTCCTAAAATACGGACCCAGCAGTGCAAAATTGTTTACATCTAATAACAAATCTGTTCTCAATATAAATAGAGGACAACAGTGCATACGTGTTAGCTTTTGTGAATGCTAAATACACTCCATACAACCAAAGTTCTAGACCGAACAATAGCTTCTCCCAACAATGTGTTGTCTTTACTTGTGTAGGCCATTGTTAAATTTTGTTTTAAAGGAATGTGTAAAGAGACAAATGATTTAGATTAAAAAAAAATGCACACTCTTCAGTTTCCATGACAACCAATCTAAACTAATAGAGGCCTACCA
The DNA here is from genome assembly GCA_030068395.1 of Apalone spinifera. Lineage (NCBI taxonomy): Eukaryota > Metazoa > Chordata > Testudines > Trionychidae > Apalone > Apalone spinifera. Next base: position 116,063,935 of record CM057847.1, read on the forward strand.
AACATCATGTTCAGGATACAGAACAGTAATATAAAATGTTCCATTTGTAGTTCAAACTGAAAGGCAGATTACAGTTTGTTAAGCTTAATCTTACACATGCAGGTTTAAAATGCAAAAGTTTAGGTTGAGAACGTTAGTGTTATATGGGTACATCTACACTGCACACTTATTTTGGAATAAGCTATTTTGTAACAGAAATTCCGAATAGCTTATTAATAGTGCATCTATACAGCAAAGCCCATCAAAATAGCACTGAGCTATTTCAAAATAGAGCATCCACATTCATTGGACACTCAATCACATTTAAGGACACATGGAAGCACTTCAGGCAGAACATCAGGACAACACTTCCTGGAGCTTCTTTCTGAGGCTGAGGCTCGAGCTTAAAGGGACCCTCCATCCAGCCATGTCTCAGATGCCTCTCCTTTGCCTACCTCCTTGAGGGACAGCAAAGCCTTCTCACTGCCTGCTCTGGTTGCCCTTGTGGACAACACAGCGCGCCCAACCATGGAGCCGAACCTGCCTTCAAGCAGGAGATGGCTCTTAGACCCCATGCCACACTCCCAGCTGCAGTTTCTGCAGGCTGCTCTCATGGCCCTACAGGAACAGAACCTCCAGCTCATTGCAGAGCACATCCTCTTCTCTCTCCAAATGCTGCTTATGCAGCATGACCCCTCCCGCCCTTCCCTATACACTGTGCACACCACATCTGGTGACAAAACACCAGTTCCAAGTGGTGACTGGATTGTCATGGAATGGTGAGATGACCAACAGTGGCCCAGAATTTCTGTATGTGGATGGACACCTTTATGGAGCTGTATGAGTGACTTGCCCCTACCCTCCAGCGATGGGACACTCCCATGAGTCCCACCATCACCCACCAGAACCAGGTCACCATCGCTCTGTGGAAGCTTGCCACACCAGACAACTACCAATCCATTGGGAACCAGTTTGGCCTGGGGAGATTGACCATTGGGGTCATGGTCATGCCTGTTTGGTGCTCTCATGCTTTTGTCCCAGGAGGGTGGTGAACTGCTAGAATGAGGTTCCCTAGGGATGCGGGGGGGGGGGGGGGGGGGGGGGGGGGGGGGGGGGGGGGGGGGGAAGGGCGAGGTGATGGAGGCTCCCTCCCTGGAAGGGTTTTCAGCCCCACCTTTACAAAGCCCTGACAAAGGATGTGGTAAGTAGGGGGTTGGTCCTGGTGTGCCTCAGTGTTCCTTTCCTCTTCCATCCTGGTGTGCCTCAGTGTTCCTTTACTCTTCCATCCCTCTCTTCCCCTGCTCTCCCTTCCCCTTCCCCTCTCCCTCTTCCCATTGATATAATAAAGCAGACCGTCTGTTTTTGAAACAAGAAACTCTATTTTTGATTAATTGGGGTAAATGCAAGTGGGGAAAGACCCTAGGAGGAGGGAGAAGAAAGGCAGAGAAGAGGGAGTAAAGGCTCAGGGATCGGGCTGGGAGTGTTGCCTGCCTCAGGTAGTCCCACCACCATGTGTGCAGCCATGGAGGGGCTAGAGGAGCAGCCAATGTGGGGGGGAGGCTAGGGGAGAAGCTGGTAGGGCAGGAGCTGAGACAGGAGTGGCCATCAGGTGGTCAACAGCAGTGGTTTCAGCCACGCACATGGTCCAGACCTGCTGCAAGAGCTCCCGCCAGGTGGTGCAGCGCAGCTCCATGTTTGTATCAAGACACTGCTGGAGGCCACACAGGGTGGTGATGTACTCCTGCTCCAGCTCTTTGTGGGCTTGTCTGAGACAGCAGCTCTCAGGGTCAGGAGGCTGGTGTGGGAGGTGTTCCAGGCACCTCACTCAGAGCTGGTCCAGCTGCGAAGAACGAAGAGAAGGGCAGTCATCCCAGGAGATAGGGTGCCTGAAGCCTCTCCCTCATCACTGAGCCAACAGTGCAAGGTCTCCGGTCCCACAAAAATGATGTTCTTTGAGCAAAGTCATCAGTGGCCTAGACAGTGGGTCCTTTCCTTCAGGGTCACAGATATTCCCCAGAGGAGCCTTGCTACCCTGCCGTCCCAGGGACAAGCAGTCATGGGAAGGTGCTGGCAAGACTGTGAGCTTGCAATCAGGAGAGGGGCAACAGGGTGGTTTGGCTTCCCTCTGTAGCATGCACACACTGGGACTGGCAGTGGCAACATCCTGCAGGGAGAGGACTTGTATTTCTGCCTACTGGAGATGGGGAGGAAGTTTGGACATCAGGGGTATGTGAGCAGCAGACACCTCCACTTCTTCCCCCACCCAGCAGGCTCCCCTAGCAGGGGTTCAGTGTCCTCAGACTTGACATGCTTACCTGGGAGCAGATGCTTTCCCAAAAGTGCAGGCTTGACTATGTGCAATGTGCAGCACCACTATGAGTGTGTGTCCATGACCCAGACTCCTTAGTGGTGGCTTGGGGTGGGGAGCGTGTTCCACCATGGGCTCGGGACTAAGGCAGGTTCGTGCAGGAACCATCTAAGCAGGAGCACAAGGGTCCTCTCTGACAGCCTCCTGGGGCTGATGCTCCAGACTGGTCCTCCATGTGCACTGACATGCACAGGCTACTGTGCGGTGCCCAGGCAGAGTGAAGAGCGTGCAGCCCCCCACCACCCGCCTATTCCCCCCGGGTGTGTCTAGGGACAGTCATAGAGCTCACTTAATGGGCCGTCTCCAGCTTCATCTGTCCCTGGGCAACATCCTGGGAGGGTGGTTGGTATTAAAGCAAGACAAGGGTTTGGTTGTGGTAGAACAGTGGGATGTGCCTAGAATGTGATTGTTTCTCATAAAACGCAAAGGGAGGGGTCTGGTAGAGGGGACAGCTATACTGTGTAATGACCACAGGGGACAGCAAGGGCCAGAGATGGAGACTGGGTTAGCTATAGTCCCAGGGGCAGGCGTGAAGAAAGGGGCAGCTATCTATTATATATTGGAGACAGTTTGTCTGTTTATGTGTCTGTCTGTCTGTGTGCCTGTCTATCTCCAGCTGGGGAACATTCAGCCCTTCCCCAGCTGTGCGCCCTGCAACAGGCACTTTTCACCTGGTCCCAAGCTGCTGGGGTGAAAGAAGGCTGTGGTTGTCCTCTCTTCTTGGGGCAACCTCCATACTGAACCCCTTAACTCTAACCTCAACCCAGAGAAATTATTTACATGAAGAAAAACAAAACATTATTATTATTATTATTTGAGTTAAGGACCCAAGTAATGCCAGGTAAATCCTTATATAGTTTATAAATTATCCAATGAAGTTCTAATGTGGTACACTACTTTGATTTTTCAAGGGGAATTCTGTAGACTAAAATGAATGTACAAAGTGAAGATTAGAAGAGACTGGTACAAGCATAGCTTTGCTCATTTATAGTTCATCCCATTGACTGGTACAGTAGTGCACTACAGAGAGGAGATTTATGGAAGCATGAGACAGGCCGTGGTTCTGAAGTGACGCAAACACACATTACTATTTAAATAATAGCAATCAAGATGCAGGACATTTTCTTGCAGTTTATGATCTTCCAGAATGAGTTAGCCTGATGTGCTAATGGACTGTTAACCCCATTCCATCATTGATCCCCAGAAAATAGCTTGATCTTTGGTCAGATGGAAATGCAAACATGCATTATAGTTGTTTCAGTTGTTATGTATAGAACATTTCTTAAAAATTAATGGCAAAGAATATTAGCATGATTGTCTGACTCATCTCTTGACATTCTACTCTATTTCACATGCTAGATAATGCAGTATAGCTAATCTGTAGTAGCAAATACAATAGATGAAGAGAGAGAAAGGAGACAATTCCTGTAGATCAAGGCAATTTCTAGTCATGTCCATATTTGTTTGACATGTTTTGTTTTGGGTTTTTTTTTTGGGGGGGAGGAGGGGGGGAGGGAAATCTACCATGATTATAGATAATGATGATCATTTTCAGCCAGGCAAGAGAAGCGAATCTGGGCTTTTCCTGTGACTTTCAAACCTTATTAATTATATGGTTCCTAAGAAGTCTTTTCTCAATGTGACACCAGTTTAGCTTTCATTAGTAAACACTTTTAATCCAGCCCCCATACAAGTAAAATCCTATGCCAGATTTGTTTGCTTAATTTAAATACTTTCACTACTGACTTCAGGAAAAGAAGAAGACACCATCAGATGAAGTTTGCGCATGTCCTGCACATCCATTATTTTGTGCTTAGAGTCTGCCCAGCTAATGCACTTTTAATCATCTACATTAGTTAGTTCTTTTAGTGAGTATTTATGGAGCAGTAGTACCAATTCTACTTTTGAAAGTTTATAACTGCACACTGGCTAAAATGTCTCATTTTTGTTCTCAGAGGAGAATTTTTCTCTCTCCCAATGAATCCATCAAAGGTCTTATTTTCTGGTGCCAGTTGCAAATCTAATATTAAAAATAAACTACAGCATAACATATGTACAATTAATTGGGCTCACAGATAAATAAATGAGTACAGCAGTGATGCAACTCTTAATATTAGCCACTTATGAGAGCATGAAATTATGAGCGAAACTTATGAGAGCATGAAACTATGCTTCATGCCTGCTTTCCATTTTTGTCTTAGGAAGCTACAAAGAAAATATTGGTATCCCCAGAGACAGTGAAACCAGGGGTAGAGGTAGCATCCCTTAGTGGAATTACAGGGATGGAATGGGAGACTAACGTGAGAGGAGGGAGACTAACGTGAGATCTGGAAAAAGGCCACCAGGGCACAAAAAGTAGAGTTGACTGCTGGGGAGTAGGTAGGCCCACTTCAGGTCCTAATAGAGACCCCAGTCCCAAGGGAAGGCCAGAAGCATAAACTCCAAGGGTACGTCTAGACTACAGGCCTCTGTCGGCAGGCCGCTTTGTCAACATGAGAGTGTAGATGCAAAGGACAGTATAGATGCAATAACGCCTTCTGTCGACAGAACTCTGTCGACAAAAGGCGTTATTCCTCGTAGAATGAGGTTTTCTGCCGTTGGCAAAACTGCCAAATTCTGTTGACGTTATGTCGACAGAACTCGGCGGTAGCGTAGACACTCGGTGTATAGTTTTGTCGACAAAAGTCCACTTTTGTCAACAAAGCCCTGTAGTCTAGACACACCCCAACTGCTGAGAGAGAAGCAATGAGTACAAGATGCTCATGAACAGCCATAGAAATGACAGGAGGAACTACCAGGACACTTCTTCACAGCTAGGAGTTAGCTGCCCCATCTCTTCTGGTCCCAGTAGTTCCCCTCACTCTTATCCCTCTACCTCTTCCATTCCGAGGGAGGGTCTTTCCTCTTCCCACAAGATAACCCACTCAGGTAATCTTTAGAATATGCCAGTACAGTGAATTTGGGAGGATATTTTAAAAATTACATAAGAAGGATTACCAAGGGTCTAAAGAGCTTGAGTAATTCAAAGGAATTTATTTATTGCCAAGACACTAACTTTATGGTGCGGTTCTAGGCAGGTTCCTGTGCCTGTGAAGAGCTCCATTAGCTTAAGAGGCTTCTGCACTTGTATATGATCATCTTGCACGTAGAACTCTTCAGGATGGTACATACCTAGGTACACAATAAGCATAGATAAGATCTGCATCAAGTGAAAGGTTATCTACACCCATATTTATGCCACTAATCAATGTTGCGTAAACTTCCAATAGAATGACACACATGATATTATTCTAAAAGATCAATTGTTCAATACAGATTATTTCCTCCACTGCAATCTGTCATTTGATTAATCCATTAACAGATGGTATTTTACAAGAAATAGAGTCCTTTAGAAGAAAACATTTAGTAAAACCAAAATAAATTAAAAAATCAACCATAGTAATCCAGGAGGGAGAGAGAAAGTTGCTGTACTCTGAAGAAATGTGAACTTTGTTCATAATCCTATTTCTGCCAAGGCCCAAATGTGGGGGACAGTTTGCAGCAGAGGCCCAAATAGGAGATGCAAACATTTATGAAGGATAATTAAAATGACGAGGGATTTGTTCCTTTAGAATAAACACCTCTTTATATAATCTCAATTTCATGTTTTTATGAAAATTATTTTCACCTTTAAAAATCAGGGACATCATATTTGTGTGGAATGTACATGACTTTGGCAAACAATGGGCAGTATTCTTCAAAATGAAGTTCAAATGGGTCTAAATTTTCAAATTTGGAAACCTTGAAGTTCAATTCCAAACTCTATATTTTGTATTCCAATAAAAGTGGTCTAATTTTCAGATGTGCTAAGCACCTTCACCATCCATTTTCCCTGATGACTGAGCTTCCTGAAATTAGCCACAGTTGAGCTGGCTGGAACCTAATAGCAACTAATTATTTGAAAGTTGGTGAATTCAGGTTCTTTTTATTTTCTTTCTGGGTCAAACTCCAGTGAACAAACAGCTGTTGACACTTTTCAGGTAAGATCTTTGTGGCAGTTTTCCCTTTGGGGCTCTATTGTAGAAATCACTCCATTAACCAGGGAAATCCTTAATTAGGGAAATAAAAAGAAAATCGCTTTCCTTTTTGCTCAGGAGAGGGATTAAAAGCTAGCATTCATTTGTACCTACATACCACAAAGAAAAGAATTTTCAGAGAAGGAAGGACCCAAACAATAAAGATCTTGCAGGGGGAATAATGGCCTTCTCTTCCACCTCCTTAAAGTAGCCCTTCTCTCAATAACTCCTTAATAAAAAACAAAAAGTTATAGGGTAAACAATTTTCATAGCCATTAATAGACCTATCTTTCATGAACTCATCTTATACTTTCTTGAAGTTATCTATAACTTTGGCCTTCACAGCATGTCCCACCAAAACGTTCAATAGGTTGACTGTGCATTGTGTGAAGTCCTTCCTTAATTTGATTTTAAACTTGCTGCCTGTTAGTTTCAGAGATGACCTGAGGATTGTGTATTACACCAAAGCATAAAGAATGCTTTCCCATTCACTTTCTCTATACTATTCATGACTTTATACACTTCTATAATATCTAGGCCCAGTCATGTCTTTTCTAAGTGTTTTTTTCCACTCTTTTTAATCTGTCCTTTGTCCTTTTTTTCAATTCCAATATATCACTTTTGATTCATGGTGTGCATGTACCATGGATTTATAGTGTAGCATTATGATATTTTCTATCTCTTTATCTATCCCTTTCCTAATGGATCTTAACTTTCTGTTAACATATTTTATTGATGCTGCACATTGAAAAGTTTTCGTGCAATTACCTATGACGATGGGGCAATCTCTTTCTTGACTGCTAACAGCTAATTTAGATCCTATCATTTTGTATGTATAGGAGACTTCTGAACCAATTTGATTTAGGGGGAATTCTACTTGTTAATCTTCGCATTTGGAGATATATTCTGGCTTTGTTTGTTGTGGATACATCCAAATAGATCTGTTAGTATAAGATTTTTCAACCTAGTTGTGATCACAGCCCAGGAAAGTTAAGACTAGATGGAAAGACTACTGAAACTTTTTTTTTTAAATTAGGGGTCATGGTATGGAAAAGAGGTAGTGTTGCCTAGCAAATAGAGCACTGGACTAGGATTCAGGAGACTAAAGGTACTGGTTGTGCCACTGACTTATTGGGTGACACTGGAAGTCACCTTACCTCCCTATATCTCAGCCTCACAATTTCTAATACAGGAATAATGATCTCATTTGTTAAGCATTTTTTGATTTGTATCCTCAAAGGTATTTAGGATTCCCTTTGAAGATCTGAGCCTTCAAGATCTACCAATGAAAAGTGCTAGGAAAGATATGCATCTTATTTATTAATTCCTGTTCAGAAATTAGAATATAGTCTGTTTTTTCCCCCCAAGTTTACTACTTCCTCATGACATCAGGCTAAAAATCAGTGACTGCAATATGTAATTATAAAGAATACTTTGCAATTAGGGGTTACATTCATAGTACAGTCTGTGTTCTGTGGGAGAAGAGATGAGAAGGAGTGGAATTTTTGCTCTATCCCAGAGCCGGCCCAAGCTACGGGCTGACCGGGCTACCGCCCGGGGCGCCCCATTGTAGGGGGCGTCGCGCGGGGCTGCCAGACCAGGTGGGGGCAGGGCATGAGCTGGGTGCCTGGGGCAGGGCCATGTATGTGCTGCACTCCCGGGGGCGGGACCACGCTCCCGGAGCCTGGGGCGCATGAATGGTTTGGGACGGCCCTGCTCTATCCACCTTGTATTATTTAGGCCAAATCTTGCAAACACTTAAGGACATGTTTAACTTCACTCATTATGAGTACTGGTTGTACCTCCCTAAACTGGGACTCTCTCATCCGGCATATTCCGTGGTCTGGCAGGACCATGGATGTTGCTGCTTGAGAGAGACCTGTGGCAGGAGGACCAGCAGCTGAAAGCCCATGAAAGGCAAGGCTGATGGTAGTGGGGCAGGGCCTCAGCAGCCCAGTGGCATTAGTGGGGCCATGGTAGCAGGACAGGGGAGCCTAGCAACCCAGCTGGGGCTAGAGCAGCCCATGCTTGCCAGCCCAGCAGTAGCGATGTGCTGTAGCAGCCTGATTGGGGCTGAGCGCCAGTCCAGTAGTGGGGACAGAGCCACAGCAGCCTGGCTAGCAGTAATGCCAGGCCACAGTAGCCCAGCAGGGAATACCTGTCTGGGGCCGCAGCAGGTCAGCAGCCTGATCGGGTCCACGTGCTGACCTGCAGTGAGGACAGGGCTGCATGCTGCCATGCCAGCAGTGGGGCTGGTGCAGCAGTTATGGTAGCAGGGCCAGGGCAGCCACGTTGCCTGGCTGGCAGTGGGGCTGAAGGAGCTGGCAGCGGGGAAAGGCAGCAGAATGAGGGGGCTGGTAGCAGGGGACCCTTCCTCGTCTGGCAAATTCCCTCATCTAGAACTGCTCAGGTCCCCAAGGTGCCAGACCAATGAGTTCCAACCTGTAGTCTCATTAACTTCAAAGGACTACTCACAGTTTGTACTATTGTTGCAAGATTGGGGCCTTCAAGAGTAAGATGTTACTGCATATTTGTCTTTATTCACCTTCAGATAAAATTGCATTTTTCTCTAAATTCAAAATAAGCTGCAACTATATTTTATTCACAGTGTATTTCATTTCTGTTGTGTGAATTTATTAAGATTGAAGCAAGAGAAATAGCTCTTTGTTTCTCAAGAGTTCATCTGCTCATGTTCCTTATTCTTCACCTGAAATCATAATTCCCTCTTGTGACCTGATTATCATTTCTATAGCAACCATTGTAATATCAAAAATAGAGCATTTTGACTTCAAGTAAGGAATAAACAGCAGGATGTGATTAATTCTTAAAGTTCATGGCTACCTGAAAATTGACTGTAAAATAGTGTTGTCTTGTTCAGTGGTTATTTTTCTCAATATTTTCCCAATCACAAGTAGTTTACAAATAGAGATGGCTTTTTTATCTGCCAGATTTGAACACTCAGACTGGGATCTAGAAGTTGAACTGTCTTCTATCAGACTCACATATTACCAATAATGAAGATTCTGTAGGTCAAGTATTTCCTTCAGATATGGTTCTTCAACTCTATTACTTTCAGTGGGGTTGCATAAGTGTAACTAGGATTATAACAGAGAAAATAATGGGGTTTAAAGTAGTTTTGCAATTGAGGATATGTTTATGCTGGGAAAACAAAACAAAACAAAACAAAACAAAAAACAACAGACCTGTAACAGTGAATCTCAGAACCCAGATCAGTTTACCTACAGGTCTAAAAATCTGCAGATAGACAATGGGACTCAGTCTTATGCCCAAACTTTGAGATCTACCTCCCCACTGGATTTCTGAACCTGGGACCTATGCTTCTGTTTTTTAGCCCCGTGGCATGAGCCTGAGTCAGCTGGCCTATGTTTTTGAGATTCATTTCTTTGGATCTTTTTTTGCAGTGTAGGCATACCCTGAAACTCTTATTTATGCTACTGTATTGATGATGTACAAGACACAAAAGTACCCAGTTCATGCTGCCAGAGCTGTATTTGTTCTATCTGGAAGACATTCTCTTCTATTTATGACCCTTAATTTTTGACAGGTCTGTCTGATTTTACTCAGGTAGCAGTCCTGAGGAAGAAGATGTTATCTTTTACATAACCTATTTCAGAGTATAGCTTCACTTTAAACACAAGCTACATTTACAGGTATGTTTAAAATGTAGTTTAAAAATCAGCTTTTTTTGCTCTTCTCTGTTCTTTTTCAAGAATATTTTCAGGTAAATGATTCTCACTTGTCACTTTGGTTTTTTGTGTGTAGCAAAATTAGTTAGTATGGAGTAGGTGGAAGCTTATGGTCTTAAACTATAAGCCTGGATGCTACTCTGATCTCTTGGTACTGTAGCATTTTGCAAAATGCAATGTAGTATATTTTCTTCATCCATTTGTTTTGTTTTTAGCTAATATGACTGCTGTAATGGTTTATCAGTAATCAGATGATATTGACTTTATTTGGCTTGCCTGAAGCATCCACTGAATTGGTAAACATTTCTCTGATAATAAAGGAAGGCTAAAAGTGCAAGGCGGGAGCATAAGATAAACCCATAGGCTACGTCTAGACTACAAGCTCTTTCGAAAGACCACAAGGCTCTTTCGAAAGAGAGCATCTCTTTCGAAAGAGAGCAGATTTTTCAAAAAAGACGCTCTCTTTTGAAAAAGCACAGTTTGCTTTCAATAGTGCCTTTTTTTTAGAGTACTTTCGAAAAAAGGCCTTATTCCTCGTAAAATGAGGTTTACCATGATTGAAACAACTGTTGCATTCTTTCGATTTTAATTTCTAAAGAATGCGGTGTTGTCGGCAAGAGTAAGTCTCAGGTCCAACACTGGGTTCTCAAAGTACAAAGGACGCTACGCAGGTATCTGTCAAACACAAGTAGTTATTTCCTGACAGCTAACAGCTGTACCCTTTAACTAGAAAGGCAACATAACAAAGAAGCGGCATATCTTATGCCCCTTCCTGCTAGCTGGGGATTCCGAGTCGGCTGCGGATGAAGTGAGAGGTTGTCTTAGCTTCCAAGGCGCCAGTACCCAATGCCCATCGGTGAGGTCCAAATTGCTGTGCTCTGGTGCAGTTTTAAATACAATGTCTCTACCTTGTTTGTGGCAGTTTGGAGATTTCCGGGAGTTACTCATTGCTTGTTATAGTATGGCTCAGCTGTACTGCTTGTCCTTTGACTTTGTTTACATGATCAGTACATTTAGGTAAACAAGATTGTTATGTTCCCGCCCTTATCTACAATTCGTTCTTGCTACAATGGAGTATATTCCTAGAGGCTTGCTTCCGGCTCATCAGTAGTAGGGAAGTGGGGAAGGGGGATGGAAAAGGGAGGGGAATGCAGGCTTCACCCCCCCTATACTTCACATGTACAGAGTTCTTCCGCAATTGACCCCTACGCGCGGCTGCAGTCTAGACTCAGGGGAAGTTTTTTCAAAAAAAGGCCACTTTTTTTCGAAAAAATCCTGTAGTCTAGACACACCCCTTGTGGCTATCCTGAGCAGCTATAAGAATGGGGGTACTGGCCCAGTTGGTCTCTAGAATCCAGACTTCATACATGCCAGCAAGAAATTATGGTAAGCAGATGGGCATGGGGGTTGCCTCCGTTTTGCCAAACTTAAGAAAATTTAATTGATTTGTGAATTAGTCCATGCCCCTCAAACATCCCAAGAAAGAACTATGTAATTATATATATATTCAAATTAAGCCAATTCAAAGAGATTGATAAATGATTCAAGGAGATTGATAAATTGTAGAGGTGCAGAGATAAGCCATGAGAATGATTAAAGAATAAGAAAAATATGCTTTTTGGTGATTCACTTCAGGAGCTATGTCTATTCAGTGAAATAGAAGGTTAAGGGTGACTTCAGTGAGACAAAAAGTTAAGATAACTAACCATTGGATCAGCTTACCAGGGGATGTGGAGGATTTTCTTTCATTTATTGAAAGAGATGCTCTACTTCAGTCAGGAATTAATTGATGAAATTTCTAGGTCTTGTTTTATAGAGGAGTACAGACTACTTGAGCACAGTGGTGCCTTCTGGCATTGGAATCTATGGCTACGTCTAGACTGGCATGATTTTCCGGAAATGCTTTTCACGGAAAAGTTTT
>CM057847.1:116078844-116112256 GCA_030068395.1 Apalone spinifera
TTTTTGCGGAAAAGCGGCTGATTTTTCCGCAAAAACTGGCCAGTCTAGACACAGGCTGTGTCTCTTTTCTGTTGAGTTAATGAGTTAAGGATCTATCTTATCAATGGTTTGTCCAACAGTGATTGGTACTTCTCCTAGCTTGTGTTACACGGACGTTAGAATAGTCTCAGACTCTGACTATAACATAGTCAAGGAGTTACCAGAGTTTGGACAGAGGATATTTCCAGGTGGTGTTAAATGTATTACTCAGCCTAAAGATGGCATTTGTGATGAGCAGGTCATGCTCCACACATTTGATGAAGAGAAAAATATAATTGGAATTTACAATTCCAACCCTTTCTTTTCCTATTGTGCCTATGCAAAGTCTGACTCTGGCATTGAAATCTCCCAGGAGAATAAGTTTGTCTGCCTTAGGTGTGGTTGTGTGGACTGCATCAAGTGCTCTATAAAACTGCTTCTTATGGTCTTCCTCATCAAGTGTTGGGGCATATGTGCTGATAACCATAGTGTATTTGTTATTGCTAAGCTTGAGCCAAACCATCATGAGACACTCATTGATCCCCATAGGAAGCACCAAAAACTGACCATCAATCTTATTTTCAATGGCAGCGCCAATCCCATGAATACATTTGTCATCTGGTGGCCTTCTTTTCTAATATAAGGTGTGGCCACTTCCATCCTTTTCTAATTGTCTCTTTTTGTCCCAGCAGGTCTCATTAAGTGCTACGCTGTCAATGTTGAGTCTTTCCACTTCTCAGGAAATACTTTCTGGGCATTCACTGTGCTGACACTCTACAAGGGTGTGGAGATTCCAAGTGGTGGCATTCATTATCTGATAGCTCTTGTTTAAGCCATGGAGCTGAGTGATCCCACTGCATACGGACATCTAGCTCCCTCCCATTAGGGTTGAGCAGAAAAGACCTGTCACTGTCACAGTCACTGCTATCAAAATAGCACAGTCACTTCTGTCTCAACCAAGCACAAAACAACCATCACACGTCTGCCATCTGCATGCAGATTTGTGACTATCGACTCCCAGATATCAATGCACCCTACTTCCATACCACTCATCTGTTGCCACAGAACTTTGTGCAGGTTTGAACCTTTTGTATTCAAATTACCAACAAAGTTATGATTATACAATTGTATATAAATCCTAAAGATACCCATGCACAAGTTATAGCTAAAGTCATCCTCACATACTCCTAGATAGTCTTAAGGTGTGATGGGTTCTTCACAAATTGATCAGCAATAGAGAGATGATTCCAGCTGGAGTTTTCTCAACCACTGAAGGTGCTAACAGCTCCCTGAGTGGTATCCTTCCTGTTTTAGGAATTTATCTATTGACTTTGATTTTTATCTGCTTAGGTTTAAATACCCATTCTCCAGATATTTAATGATGCTCTGTCTCCCACCCCCTTCCCTTTTTCTTTCTCTCCCCCTTTCCCTTCCCCTCTCCTATTTATTTCGAGTTTTCATATCCCCAACTCATAACTCCGGTCATCTGAAGAAGTGGGCTGTGCCCACGAAAGCTCATGATACCATCTACATGTTTCGTTAGTCTATAAAGTGCTACCAGACTATTTGTTGTTTTTTTCTGTAGCAGACTAACTCGGCTATCCCCTGAAGCTCATTTTTCCCAGGAAGTCTCTTATATCATATGGTTTTGACTATGCCTACTACCCTGAACACATGAATGAAAGGGGTAATTCTCTTTTTCTTTACCTGTATTGAGCCCCTCTCCCCCAAGCATATTGAGCCCCTTTTCCCCAACTGTTTTTCATGGGTTCCTTATAATTCCTTTTATTCTTATTAGTGTTTATGCCCACTGTGAACCCTTTGGTTTGGGCATGTTTTGTAAAAATTGTGACTACCAATTATCTTATAATAAAAAATAATAATCATAACTAAGTAATCTTGTCGCAGCAGGTTATTTTTTGGTCACTTACTTATGTCACGTATTTCTTAAGCCTGAGGCCTAGTATGTATGGGTAAGCCAAATATCTTACAGTCCTCCACCTGTAGGTCTTAATTGTAGCCCTACTTATGTATATACTTAATACATACTTAACTCTTCCAATCCTTTTTATATTGCTATAATCCTACAATTTAAATCTAGTCAACATACATTGTTTCTCTATTACATGACATATTAATCATATCATCTAACAAACGAATGTGTGTAGACATACTCTTTGGAGACATCAGACTTAGAAATTTATGTAAGAGTCCAGTGTAGGGTCTGGAAACTGTAGATAGGCACTCATCAAGGGAGTTTTGGACCTCGAGCACACCAAGTGTTACATGCAAGGTGAAGTGAAGGCTGGCACTTTCCTGCAGAGTTTATTGGCCTAACTAATAAACTGGAATGTCAAAGAGATGACATGCAGTTTAGCAGCAGCAAACCCAACTCACTGAGGCATAAGAGTAACAAGATGACTTACATTTTTTGAATGCCCCAAAAAGGGTCACAACATCATTTTTATATTAACGGCCTTCAGCAAAAGAGAAAATAAGTATACAATGAAATAATGTGTAATTGACAGGTAATTTTTTTTCTCTCCCTTCTTTATCTGTTATAAATTCTGAGTGCGCTCCTTTTTTTCTGAACTCAAGCTCATCTGAAGAATTTGGTTTTACTCACAAAAACTCATGATGCCATATATATTTTTATTCGTCTCTAAGGTGCCACAAGACTACTCATTTTTGTGATGAACAGTGAGCTTTGTGATTCACTGATCACAAATTGACAGGTTAATGTCCGAAGGTGGTGAACAGCAGTTTGTTTATGCAGAGTGTAAGCATCAACCAAGATTTTTATTTCTGGCACTATTTTCTTTCCTGTCTAGTGATTTTCAGCAATTATAAGAAAGTAATTGGCTATGGCTCTAATCCAACAAATTACTCTGTGGGGATAATCCATGTGGAGCCCTTTTGAAGTCAATGGGGCTTTACACAAGCACAGAGATCTATCCCCTATGTAATAACTGGAAGGACTGAGGCCTGAAAGAACCATGGATCTGTTTCAAAATTAAATTGCCTTATTCTAACACTAGTGTTCTGAAGATAGATACTCTGAGTATCTAGCATTATCTGTACATTGTACTTTGGTAACACAATAGTTATGTGGTCAGAATTGCTTGCCAGTGGTGAATCTGGAGCTCTTACTAATGAGTATTAGTATCTGTTTCATGATGAAGTACTGAATCCAAATGCAAAAGTAATTAACAGCATTAGCTGCTTTTGAAGAATACTTTTCATACTTATTTCTTCACAAAAAGATCTAGAGAGCCGCAGTGTAGCAAGATTAATACAGTGTATCAGTAGATCTTTTTCTATTATTTTTGTCTTTCACAATTCACAGAAATTGCCATTACTAATAGTGTTTCTGATAGAGAACATATTGATCTGCTTATATTATTTTATCTAATATTTCTGTTGTGCAATATCGAAGTGCCTGACACTACACAGAAAGAAAATAAACATCCATTCTTTACCTAGAGGACATAAGGGAAAAAAATCACTGTATTTATACAAAAAGTTATAGGACATGAACTTCTGCCCCAGATTTATCAGACTGATTTTAAGTGATTAAAAACCTATTTCCTTAAATAGAATACTTACCAAATAAGCAATTACTCAAAATTAATGGCATTTAAGAAACAATTAAGAACTTCAACCTTTGACTATATATAATAAAATCTTGTTAATAGAAAGCTTGATCAATTTTAACAAGATTAATCAAATACCACTCGCAAAAGGAAATATAACTAAGGAGTGTTAATGATGTACTCTGTCAGTATAGAACAGTTCCAGAAATAGTTCCCAAAAATCACATTGTATTGGACTTTTGAATTAAAAATAAACAAACTGTTTTTAATCAGTAAGTCTTCAGAACTTCTGATGGTTTTACTTGACCAATGTAGTCATTTGTGAAAAGGCTAATGGTACAATATAAAAAAAGTAAAGTATAAAGATATGAATTGACAGCATCTAGAAGAACTTTTATTACCTACTTATATTTAGTTACTATGGTGTATTATTTTTCCATATTTAGCTATATTTTCCCTCTCTTTGTAAACATTAGGAAAGGATCTAACCTGAACATTGAAATAAGATTCAGATCGAAATCCAAAGTTCATCAAATTTTGAGGTAGAGAGTCCAGAGCCAAAGACTTTTTATCATTAATTTATTATGAAACACTGAACATCCTATTCCTTACAATGGTAGGCTTATTTAAATAATTTGATACCCTGCATTGCAAACAGCAATCCAATGAGAGTCATGGGGAACACATTGCACTCCCCTCATAGATAGTTAAGAACTCAGCATTCCATTGTTCCATAGTTGTATTGTAGGAAATAGGTACAGCAGTGTCTTAGGCTTTGTCTTCCTTTGGACAGGCATAAGGCTCTTGTGCAGAACAGGGTTTATGAGCAGAAAAAAGTCCACCCTGCTTCTTTTTGTGCAAAATCCCCTTGTGCAAAAAGAAATGGCAGAAAATGTGCTAATTAGATTGCGACTCATGCTAATGAGTCCCTCATTAGCATATTTTCTGCTGAAAAAACTCGCAGTGAAGACGTAGTCTTAGAGTATTCCCTTCTTCATCATATAGAAGCTAAAGGAGAAGCTTAAAAGGGGAGCAGAACAGCCCATTTGCTGGTAGACCAAGGAAAACAACAGACCTTCAGCACTTGAAAAAGGGGTGACTAAGGCAGGAACTTTACAAATGACTTGCCCCATGGCCTCTCCCTGAGCTCTGGTCTACATTAGGACCTGTCCCCCCCAAGATCAAATTTATAAGTGGTGCATCCACACTACCAAGCCCATTATTTTGAAATAACAGGCAGCAGAATTTGAACTCCATACTCCTGCTTTTCATCGGGAATAATACTAATTCTGAAACAGTACTTTCAAAATAATGGTAGTGTGGATGCTCGGGTGCCACTAATTTGAACTTGTGCCAGTCCCAGATGCTGAGCCTCTGTTTTTTAAATATATTAAGAGACTGACAGCTCTTAATACATTTAAAAGCAAGAGCCGCAGTGGTGTTAGTTCCCAGGGCTGGGACCTAATTCTACTGCAGCTACCCGCTTATCGACTAACTGACTAGTCAATGGAAAATCCATAGACTAGTTGATTAGTTGATTAAATTTAACACCCCTACCTCCCTCCTCCCTTCCCCGTACCCCCCAAAAAAACAACCTTTAGTGAAAGTGCAACAACTAGAAACCAGGAGAGTCAATCAGATAGCTCAGTATGAAACAACTACCAAATGCTTGATGTACCATATTTAGTGATGGTACATCACTATGGCAGGGCAAAAAAACAAAACAAAACAAAAACAAAAACAAAAAACAACACATTTTCTTTTTTTCCTTTTCAGTAGAAAACTAAAACTGTCACTTTTATTTTGATACTAGGGCTGTCAATAAATCACAGTTAATATATGCAATTAACATAGAACAAGTTAACTAGAGTTTAATAAGTAACAATCAAAATTTTAATCAAACTGTTAAAGAATAGAATATTGACTTAACATTTATTACAAACATTTTAATGGTTTTTCTAAATTTTCAAATATATGTTCAAATGTTAATTACAACAAAGAATACAAGGTGTACAGAGCTCATTATATTGCACAGTAAAAAAGAAATATTATTTAGTTCACCTCATAAAAATATTAAC
The DNA here is from genome assembly GCA_030068395.1 of Apalone spinifera. Lineage (NCBI taxonomy): Eukaryota > Metazoa > Chordata > Testudines > Trionychidae > Apalone > Apalone spinifera. The sequence continues at coordinate 116,084,534 of CM057847.1, forward strand.
TCTCTCTTTATCGTGATAGTTAACTTATAAATGTAGACTTTTTTTGAAAGAACTAGCCTCAAAACAAAATAGTGCAATGCTTTAGTGCCTACAAGCCCTCTCAGTATTACTTCTTTTTCAGCCAATTGCTAACTCAAACAAGTTAATACTGTCCACTTATTTACAATGCCACCTCAAAGTAAGAACAGGTGTTCACATGGCATGTTTGTATTTATGTCCCAGATACATTAAACATTTTAAGTCCCTTTATGCTTTGGACTCACTTTGGTACCCGACCGTCTCACTAATTATGAACTCTGAAAGGGACAGAAAGTATTTGAAAATATAGCCCAATACATTTTTACAAACTATAGTACATGTACCAAAAAAGACTCTCCATGCTTGTCCTGTGCTCAGTTTCATTAAAAAGTCTCTTTCTTCTCCTTCTTATGGATCATATATTATACAATAAGGACTCAATCCTGCCAGTGTGTGGATGTCCAATAGCCATTTTTATCAGTGTCTCAGTAATTTTTGAGTATTGCAGAGCCTTAAATACTCCATAGGGAAAAATTAATAACTGAGAATGTCCGAGATTGAAAATTAATCCAAGGATAAGAAAGTTGTAGTTGGGAGTTCATTCCAAATGCACATTTCTTCTTCTCTTGGGGGCATTTATTCCAAAAGCTGTTTGCTTGTATGGGGTATTTATTTACTCTGGTATGTATTAATCTCGATGGACCTCTACAAAATAGTAAAATTCAGAATATGACAGAAATGTAAAGGGAAAATCTTATTCTAAGTATTGAAACTATAAACATATGGGAATCAACTTAAATTCTTGAGGTTTTATTTTACTATGATCCTATTCTTGAATTAAAAAAATTATATAATCCTAAATAATTTTCCACTTAAATGTCTCATTTAGGCCCCATTTCAGAAAATAACTTAATAATATGCTCATTTTCCTGAAAGGGTGCCATTGTCTTATATGAATGTTGAACATAACTATTATACTAGAAGTTGGAAGCTGCATGTCCTTACAGTTAGACACCAGAGACTGTATTTTCAAAAAAGCCTAGGTGTTGAGAATCAATAAATTATGTACTAATTTCTTCCTTGCATTTGAAAATCCCACTGAACATATTTGTTTTCCAGAGTATTCACCCAGTATAATTGGAGCAGAATGAAAATTTGTGGCCCCTAACTGCATACTTAATGCACCGTGCTGAGATTTAAAATTCCATGAAAATGGAAAACTCCATCTGGCCAGCAAGTTTTTAATAAATCTCTCCAATGTTTCTGAGTCTAGGGAAAGCTTAATTAATGTAAATGGAAATCTCTCTAAAACAAAATACACTTAAAAGTTCAGTTCTTTGATGATAGGCTAACTGTAGCTTCACATTGGAGATCCTTAATGTCTATTAGTAACAAAAAAAAATGGCCTCAGATTAGTTTGAATCTTAAACTCATTTGTTATGTCAACCTAGAATTTTTCCTATTGATGTTTCATTATAGATTAATGGTTTTCCCATAGAAATTATCACAAAGGAAACAATGTGAATCAGCTTTCTGTGATTTTGCTATTAAAATACTGTGTTCTTCAGAATTGTCAATTCATTGTGCTAACTAATATGACTGACAGACATGAAAAATGTATTATTGATACAAAACCACTCATTATATAGAATTTTTGCCACAGTCTGTCACTATTACTAATTATTGAGTTTGATCGTAATCTGAAAGAACACTATTAACTGCCCTGCACTTTTAAGTGTGTGTGTTGGTCAGGTATTTGCTGAGCTATTGAAGTGAGGGGAACAGTGCTTTGCCTCTGGGGAGAGAGAGATGACAACTGCTGCAAAAGGGATCAGTGTGATTATTGACTCATTCTCTAGGAATTCAAGGTTTTAAAAGGGCAACCCTGTGCTTGTACCCTTCCTTTCACATGCAGCAGGCTGAGGGAGACAACACTGTAGTTCAAGTATGTCTCAGATGAATACATCCATGTGGAACCAAACAGTAAAAAGGGGGAAAAGAAGCAATTTCTCCCTATCTCTGGCAGAGGTAGGGTGAAGCAGGCACAGGTGGATGCAACTAAGCTAATGGCCTGTGCCACCTTGTGATGGATGTCTTTTGAAGGTACTCTATAAGAAAAGTATACAGTGACAGCAAAATCTTAGAAAAGGATTTAAAAAGAACTGCTTGTTAAAGGAACAAATGGAGGGTGGCTGGGGATGTATAGGACTGGATATGGCAGGGAGTCAAACCCCCGTTCCTAAATCCTTCTTTAACCACCTATGAGTGGTGTGGATGGTGATGGATTTACTGGAGTGACTTCAATGGAAAAAAAGAAGAGGAACTGGTAAAACCTCTTCTCCCCGGTAATTACAGGACATGGGTTAGGGTTTAGCTTCTGATACTACCCTGTTTTCCATCTATACCATCTTTGCAGCCAGGCATTCATCTCCAGGCTGAGGGTCTCTCTCTCTAACTGGTCTCTAAAGACCTATACCTATAAAAGACCTATACCTATAAAAGTGTACTATACACTTTTATCTGCTGGGTAGTCCCAGACATCAAATAATAAAGTTGCAGCCTGGTTAAGCCAATTTCAAATGTCTTTTCTCCTTATTTTAGTATAACTATACAATTAAGCAACAGGGATCTGTGAGGTAAGATAATATATGCAAATAAGAGTGGCAAAATCTGTCCGTTTAAAAAGTACCAAAGACATGTCTATGTTTAAGTAGCTGATTTTAAAAAACATACTAGTAAAAACTATGTAGGTGATTCTTTAAACTAGAATTTACTAATATTAGGTCATAACCAGCATAATTACATTTTTGGGGGAAAATAATTGATTTAGTATGATTTTTTATATAAAACTAGAGATAGATGAATGCTGCAAAATTGAGATTCAGACACAAATTTTAAACACCCAAATCCCAGGGGGGTTGAGTTATTGGATTGGGACTGAGATCAGTGTTTGGTTTCCACATCTGCCACAGGTTCCTTGTGTGAATTTAATGGAATCACATAACTTTTTCTATTTCTTGATTTTCAAGATGGAAAATGAAAATAATGATACTTCTGTACCTCACTTCTTGTTGTAAAGATGAAAAGCAACTGTGTTTTACAGTACCTAGCAAAACTCAGTCCTGTTTTGAGGACCTTTCAGCATGAATAATTATTTGCTCGGGTATTGCTCTGAGCATTCACCACTAGGTGGCACCAGCTATTAGTTTGCCTGCCTCCTCCTTTGCCAGTTTCACCCTTCCTCTACCACAAGAAGAAGCGGGGCGGAAGAGGGAGGGGGATATTCCACCCTACTGTTCAGTTCCACATGGAGTCATGATGAGAGTCATAATAGTATATGGGAAGATTTGGACCAATCGTTTAAAGTATTTTTATATGTTTTGCAAAAAAATAAATAATTTTTTTCAGGCTAAATTTTTAGTCCAATGCAATGGGCACACTACACAAATGATGTCTGTTTCCAGTAATAAGAGAAAATAATTGGTGAAATGTAGGGCAGTGGGGGTTTGAAACTCTCTTCTGAGAGGGACGAAGGCACCTGTGTGTTGTCCTGACATGGCATCCCGACAGATCTGCTGCCTGCCGGGGTACCATATCTGAGATGTTACAGATGGACTGGAGAGGATCATCCAGCTTTCTGACTACTACCCCACAATACTCATAAACGTAGGCACTAATGAGACTGTGAAGTATTACCTTCAGCATATCAGAAGTGACTACAGGGCTCTGGAAGTACAGGTGAAGGCATACAAAGTGCAGGTGGTATTCTCTTCAATACTTCTGGTCAAGGGTAGGAGACCAGTTAGAGAGAGAGACCCTCAGCCTGGAGATGAATGCCTGGCTGCAAAGATGGTATAGATGGAAAACAGGGTAGTATCAGAAGCTAAAAAGGCAAAGAAAAAGTTAAAAATTACTTAGACAAGTTAAATGTCTTCAGGTGACCAAAACCTGATTAAATGCATCCTAAAATATTAAAGGAGCTGACTGAGGAGATATCCGAGCCCTTATTTATTATCTTTAAAAAGCTATGGAAGATGGAAGAGAATTCCAATGGCTAGAAAAGGGCAAAAATAATGACCATATATAAACAGGGAAATAAAGACAACCCAGGCAACTAGAGACCAGACAGCTTAAATAATGTCTCAAAAGATTATAGAACAAATAATGAAGGAATCAATTTGCAAACATCTAGCAGATAATAAGGTGATAAGAAATAGTCAACATTAATTTATAAAGAATAAATCATGTCAAACCAATCTGATAGGTTTCTTTGACAAGTTAAGAAGCCTTGCGGATAGGGTTGAAGTGGTAGAGGGATATGATATATCTAGACATCAGTAAGGCACTTGATACAGTCTCATGCAGGAAGGACAGAATGAGCAGGATTCTGCAGGGAACAGTTCTGGGCCCAGTTCTATTCAATATTTTTATCAATGATTTAGATAATGGCATAGAGAGTACACTTATAAAGTCTGCAGATGATATCAAGCTGGGAAGGATTGCAAGTTCTTTAGAGGACAGAATTATAATTCAAAATGATCTGGACAAACTGGTGAAACTGACTGAGGTAAAAAACATGACATTCAATAAGGGCAAATGCAAAATACTCCACATAGAAAGGAACAATAAGTTTCACACATACAGAATGGGAAATTACTATGTAGGAAGCAGTACTGTGAAAAGGGATGTAGGGTTTATTGTGGATCACAAGTTAACACTGTCATAAAAAAAGGAAACATCATTCTGGGATGTATTAGCAGGAATATTGTAAGAAAGCCATGAGGACTAATTCTTCTGCTCTCCTGTGCCTCTACTGGAGTATTGAATCCCATTCTGGGTGCCATATTTCAGGAAAGATGCACAAATTGGAAAAAAAGTCCAGAGGAGAACAAGAAAAATGATTAAATATCTAGTAAACATGACCTATGAGGGTAGATTGAAAGAACGGGATTTGTTTAGTCTGGAAAAGAGAAGACTGAGAGAGGACATAACAGTTTTCAGTTATCTAAAAGTTTGTTACAAGGAGGTAGGAGAAAATTATTCTCTTTGATCACTAATGATAAAACAAGAAGCAATGGGCTTAAATTACAGCAAAGGAGTCTTAGCTCAGACATTAGGAAAAACTTCCTAATTGTCAGAGCTGTTAACACTGGAATAAATTGTCCAGGAAGGTTAGACAAACACCCGCTTGGGATGGTCTAGATGGTGTTAGATCCTGCCATGAGTGTAGGGGACTGGCCGTGGTGACTTCTCAAGTTTTCTTACAGACCTATGATCTGTGGGTTCCTTTTTGTATTTCTAGAATGAAATACTGATTAGATGAATTGACTATATTGACTATATTTGTAGGCTATATAGACTACAAATAATGTCCACTCGATGAAAAATAAGCACTTATTTTGTAAAATGAAACCCCTCAAAAATGTAGTACACTGGATTCTGTGAAATTTAAGGGTGGCTTATCTCCTATGATTATAAGGAGGAAAATATGAATATTAAATAACATAGTATGAGAGAAGCTGTTATTATGGGATCTCTAAATTCACTGTGAGCAGTGATTACTTCTGTTTGTGGAACATGTAGTACTGTAGGACCTCAGTCTGGCTGGAGTACCTAAGTGCTACCATAGTATACATTTAAATGGCACTGGGAACCAAATGCAAAAACTTTTTTTGATTTTCAGTTCACATATGTTTCAGATATGTATTCAAAACTATATCCTAGATGTTGATATAAGCAAAATTTCCAGTATTCTATGGTTTGCCTGTTATTTGCCTTTACAAGACTTTGACTGTAGCCATATTTAATGAATAAAATATTGTACTATGTGATTCATATTTCATTTTAAAGTATTTATTAAAGATACCTTTCTTACTCACAGATATCCTAGGGGTTTTGGGGGGGCGGGGGTTGCCTCCTCTCTTCAAATAATTTCATGAATTCCAAAGGTTTTTCTTTCATTCATGGCTTATTCTCAGCTGCTCCTTTTTTTAATTAGTATTGTCCCAGGTATAAATATTGAAACACAGATATAGGCATAAAACTTGCAAGTGTTTCAGGCACTCCAGAGTTTCTCATTGAAAGTCAGCAAGAGAGATTAAGGGAAACCCACATCTATCCTATAGTCCAATAGGTGGTGCCAAAACCTGTTCAAATCCCTTCTCTTCATTATGTAAATGAGGGAACTGGGGTTTGTTACATGCGAGATGAATATCCAAACCACTGGGCTAAATGTTATAAACTTCTGCTCCCTTCTCCAAAATCCTTTTTATGTGTAGTTAGGCACCTGCTCTTGTTTCCAACTGAGGATCACAAGCAGAACTAGGCATTGAACTATGTGAGAAGAATGACACTTAGGTTGCACCTGACCAGTAAGTATGTTGTATTATCTGGTTTAGATGACTCCCCACCTAGGCCTAATCTACACTAAAGGAGAAAGCTGACTTAAGATATGCAATTCCAGCTATGTTCATTACATAGCTGGAGTTGAAGTATCTTAAATCACATTTTGTCTCCATCCACACAGCAGAAGGTCAATGGAAGCACACTCTCCCTTTGATTTCCTTACTTCTTGTAGAAGCAGGACTACCGGTATCGACAGAAACGCCTCTCAGATCAAATTAGCGATTCTTCACTAGACCCACCATTTTCAACCTTGGAAGATTGACAGCAGCTGCTTCAATCTTCTCTGTGGTGTAAACATGGCCCTAGGGTACTGGCTTGTGTGGATTACATTCTTAGGCATCTGTCTCTCTGTATTCATTGTAGAGGGAGCCTAGGGGCAAAACGCAAGCTTTGTGGATCCCATTCTTGTTCCAGTCATTTTTTTAACCATGTAAATGTTAGGCATTGTGATGCTTAGACCTTTTGAGTATTCAGGCTAAGGTATGTTTAAAACTAGTACCCAGGTTCATGTAATACATTAATGAAAATCAAAATTGGATTTTGAAATTTTTTTAAGTTCTTGTCATATATATTTCTGTGTACATTTAACAGAACTGAGTGATCAAAACAGATAATCTAATTAGCCATATGTGACCTTGAGCTAAGCATAGAATAGTCCATATCATGCAGCTTACTGCCTTTTAGATTTAGTGTACAGTGAACTAATCCATCTGTTTGTAGATTTTTTTTTTGTCCCAGGATGTTAAGACATACGATTTGTCCTTCAAGATATATTATCCTTTCATTTCTTAATGCTGTAAGTGATAAAATTCAAGAGCAAATTAGTCTATGCATTTAAATTTAGTACCTCATGCTTTGGTTTTATTCAACAATTACATGGGTATCCAAAGGTTAAAAATATTCAGAATAATGGGCCAGATCTGGAAGTCTATAAACAGGCAAAATTCTGACTAATCTCAGTCAGATTTCTTAGCTTGCAAAGGGTATGACATCTGCCCCTTTTTGTTCACATTCTGTAAACATATTTATGATACAAATGGAAAAAAATCAATTTCCTAGGTTCAAATAGCACTGGATTTTGATAGTTGCATATCTTTCACTTTTACATGCATGCAGTAACTTCCTTTGCTCGTAATTAATGCTACTTTAGATTTTATTCTGATCAATACAGGAATAGTGGACCAGATCCAAAGCCCTCTGTGATCAATGCCAAGTCTCCCATTTACTTCTCTGCGCTTTGGAACAGGCTTTAAGCAGTAACAGTAAGTTTTTTCATTCCAATTTATTTTTCCTTTGTGCCTATCATGACATTTACAGATGGTGACCACTGCAAGATTTTAGTGGGAATTAAGTCAGATTTCTAATGACTCCTAAGGTGTATCTTTTTTCCAAATCCAGACACTGTGCCCTCACTTTCAAAGCCATTCAAAGCTCCACTGCTCTCTTCTTATCTGCTCTTGACTTTTAGCCTGTAAAATTCCCAATATTCTCCATCCTGCCAATACACTGGACTTGTACATTTCTGTCACAGATTGCATAATGTGTTTTCTATGCTATCCCTACGAGTGGGTGGTCTTCACTATAGTTATGTCTTCATTCAATCCATTCTCTACACCAATTTTTTCTTATAATGCCTAAAAGTAACATAAGGCAATTTATGGTAGGTCAGAAAATCTTCTGCAGAAAATTTTGACTTTTAATTGAAAATTGAAAAAGAGTGTGGGGATTGAATTTCTTTTCAGAAAAATATGAAAACATTTATAGAAATGCAAACCTTCCAGGAATGTTTTAATTTCATTGAAAGCTCAATTTTCTATCAAAGTAAGTTTAGATAGAAAATTTTGTACTGGACCCAGTTGTAATTAAGTTGAGCATACTGAAGTAGATTGTAGCCTTCTTCTCCTACTCTTCTAGTAATTTTTACTTTCCTTGGCCCACAAGACATCATCTCTTATTTAGTGAACTATGTATTTGTGTGGGACGTAACAAAATGAAACTTGTAGGCACATTAGAATAAATAATTTGTTGATGGTCAAATCAATAATAAAAAATAATACTATTATATACCCATAACACAGGTTGATTTTTCGGTTTGAAAATATGAAATGCTTGAGTGAATGCTAACAGCCTGCATTTTGTGATCAATTCATAGGCTGAGAATTGTCTTCACAAAACTTAAAACAGTTCTGAAAGTAAACAAATGTAGTCTATTCAGACATTTCCTGAAGAGGGAAAAAGGTCTAATTGTAGCATAGATTGCTGATTGTTAACTGTTCACCCAACTTTAATATAGATACTATGCAAGAACTAATTGCTAAACATATACATATAAGCAACAATCATGCAAGTACTCACACTGGAACTTTCAAAAACACTTAGCATTGGAGTAACTGCTCCCACTGGTGTTAATGGGAAGAGAATTAAGCTATCACAGCCCTTTTGAAATTTGTCCTTTTCACCTTACATAGCTTTATTTCCATGAAAGCACCCCATTGACTACTCTTGTTAGTTAAGTCATTCATCTACTATAGTGTTTGTAGTATTGACCCATAACTGGCTAATCATGCAATAATGGAAGTGTTAGTAAATTGCAGTTATTAAACTTGTCAGCATTTTTTTTGTTAGTCAGTGGATTGAGATAAACATGAAAATGACAATGAGTTGATCTAATTCAGACAATCTTTGATGATGTCTCTAAAAACTTTGTGTGCTGTGTTATTTATTTTAGTAATCTCTATTTAAGGGAGTAACTTGAGGGACGTTCATATTTGTTTGACAGTAATCAAATACCATCAGGCTATGACATCTTATTAACCTTGTAAATGTTTCTGTATGAGTCTAATTAATTAAACACATTTGCAAATAAAGCCTTTAGGTTATCAGCAATAAACTAATGGGTTATAGCATTGTTAACACATTCACTATAGAGCCACATAAATCTTAAGGAGAAGTTAATAAACAGTTGTCACAAATGTATTAATGAGCTGACTTCCTTGTGACTGCTTCAGTATGAAAGAACCTAAAATGTGCAGAATGAGATATGATGATTTTTACCTTCAACCTCCCACCCCCCATTCATCTATGCTGAGACTAGATTGCAACTCCTGTTCTCTCCAGCCACAGGAGAGATAACAGTGGTAGCAGCTGTCATCACAATCAAGTCTCAAAGCTAGGTCTGCAGTGAGTGGTCAGGATCCCACCCTCCACTTGCTAGTTTATTGATGACTGCTTACTAAGGACCCAGGAAGTCCAGACCCAGTTTGAGGCTCTACCCTGGATTCTATATCTGTGGTGTCCTAAAGTAGCTGATTGGCCTGCTGGCCCTACTTAAGCCAGCCTCAGGGACAGAAAGCTGCCTGAATAACTAGCCTCCATACTCTAATCTATGTGCTAGCTTCATTTCTGTCATCCAGCCCTGGCTTGACTACTGGCATCTGCTGTGTAGTTCCTGATCTCCAGCTGTCTCCTGCCTCTTGGTATCTTGAGCCAGTTTGACTCTGGTACCTGAATCATGAAACCAGAATTCATGTTTCTGATCTCAAGATTGTCTCCTGTTTCTGGTTTCCTGACCCAAAAGATTGTTGACTCCTATTGTCTGACTGTGGACTCCAGCTCTGAACTCCAAGTCTGATTGTTCACAACTCAGCCATGATAACTTACTCAGGCAGCTTCCTGTTTCTACTGCTGGGTTACATAGGGAAAGCAGGCCAGGCAGCTGCACTGTGACTCTGTTGGTAGGACTTCCAGAGTGGATCTTCAATTGGGGCTGCACTTTATGGTTTCTGAGTAAGCAGTTGACACTAGACTTAGCAGGTGGAGTGGTGGTGTGTGGCCACTCCCATCAACTTTGTGGATGCTGGGTTTGATACAGAAGCTGTTAGTATGGTATTTAAATGGGCCTTGCCCCCAGAAGCACCATACACACATGTTCCAACAGAAGCTATAACTGATGATAGCCAGAATGAATATAAGACCTAACAGACACTTTTTTACTCTTCACATTTGATGGGATCACACCTGATTTGGTGTATTTAGGATTTCCAACTACTTTTTTTTTAAACAAATACAAATCCACCTCAGGAGAAACACTGGTCTAGATACATATTTAAAACTTGAAGACATGCAAAAAAATCTCTTCCTTGTTCTGCAAAGTGCCTAGTGTAGTATAGGAATTCAATAATTGCTAAATAATCACAAATGTGGCCCTATAACATTTTCTGCTGCCTTGCTATTCATGAGTATAATTAATCCACTACAGGTGAGCTATATCTCACCTTTGACTGGATAGTTTTTCTTTTTATTTCTAGTTCACTGCCCTGGACCATAAATTCTCCAAACATATTGCTACTACATTTCCTCCCACTCTCTGCATCATGCACTGATTATGAAATGATGCACTGCTTTCCTTGCATAATATGGCTCATTAATCTGACACATGGGTAGCAAGTCAAAAGAGAGATTTGAAGTGTCATTGATTTCAGATGAGGGAAAGCTAGCTGGGTGCTAGTAAGAAATAACAAAAGCAGACTATTAATTAAATACACTGGTGTGTGGCAATGTAAATGTCCAAGGACGATTCAGAAATGACAAATATTTATGGAGAAATATATATGTAGGCTGACAAGGATTTTAAGCTAATGGAATTGAAACTTTGAGACCTGATCAAACCCTATTGAAATGAATGGAGAGATTTCTCTGTTCTTAAATGATCTTTGGATCGGGCACTTTCTCAGCTTGTAAAGGAAATTTATTTTTGGAGAGAGAAGGGATTTGAAATACTCATGCAACTGAATTGCTTCCAACAGCATTACAATACCAATTTCTCCCAGTTAACTCAACCCTTTAATTATTCTCTCTGTAAACTGTCGCATGTTTTCCTGCCTCTCTCCAGCTAGGAATTTGATTAATCCTTTGTGTGTGTGAACATGTGTGAAAGGAAATGCTTCAGATATTCATACTGTGCCCAAACCTTCACAAGAGATACACTGACTAAGTCTTTTTTACTATTTCTCCTTGTTGCCATTGACATTGACTCACTGAGGTTGATTTAGTAGGTCTAATGAAGACCTGCAAAATCAACTGCTGATCAATCTCCCATCAACTCCAGTACCCCACCAGAATGAGGTTCTTAAGGGGCATCGATGGGAGAGATTCTTCTGTCAACGCAGTGTAGTGTTGATCCTGTGGTAATTAGATCTAAGCTACATTGATTAATTTACACTACTAATGTAACTCAAAGTGTGTGGCTTAGATTGACTTGTCTCCCTAGTGTAGATCTGCCCTTGATATAATAAGATATCACAGGCTGGTTGGCTTTCATTTCTGGATGGTAGATTAAATGCGGCCAATGACTGGTTCATACAGCAATTTAATAAGTGAATGAGAGTGCAATCTTTTGGGCAGGGAAATCTGAGAGAAGATAATTAACTTTATTGCACATGATGAAAGATACAGTGTTGTCTGAGGACAAATCCTTGAGAAGCAAAGGAAATGGAATATATGGGAGGTAATTTTTCAGAGTGATGTTCATTTGATTAAATATTATAGTCAATTTTGAACTATTAATGTTAAATTATAAAAGGAATCTGGGGAGCCTCCTGAAAACTGTTCTGAGTTGCTGAGGTAAAAAGTGAATTTAATAGGGAAATACTAGTCAAAACAAGTGCCTATGAAGATAGTCCAATGGCTCTATCAGTCTCACAGAATGATAGTTATAGATGTGGAGGATTTTGATTGGGACTATATCAGGGGTTTTGCCAATGGCAGATTGGGACAGCACATTTGTGTCAGGAGTAGGAATGGCTAAAATTATACCAGAGAAAATGTATCTCTCTTGACAGAGGAATTTATTCCACTGAAAGTAGCCCATTACAGGCTCTAAGTCACGTCCTTTGTACCTTATTTTCTTCTGAAATGTATTTAATAATCAACAAGCAGAAGCAAATTAGTCTCAGGAACTCTATATCCAATATGATTTTTCCCATTCAAAAATGCCAGAAAGAAACATTTTAAAAGAAATTGTATCTCTTTTCAACAATTTTTCAAGTCCTACAGTTTGTTGAAGGCAGCCCTTTCTGGTGAAAAGATCAGCATTTTCCAATTTAAAAAAAATGCTAAGGAAATCCCAACCAGCTTTAGTAAATAGAAATATATTACAACTGTGTAGAAAGTGGCAACTAAAATATTGAAGGGCTTCTGTAAATGCTGTATTTTTCATACAAAAATAAGTGTGCCTGCAATGGTGCCTACAAACTTTTTGGAGGTCCATGAAATAACAGATGCTGAAGATCCTTTAGTTTATTCCCCAGAATTACTTGGCAACATGTGTCTCTGTAATATGTATTTTTAGTTTCCTTCTTGAAACCAATGTTCTCATATTTAAAAATGAGAAAAAATGCACAGCCAATAGAAGAAGCTTAGAGCACATATAAAGCCTTATAGGCCTTTCTGTAAAAACATGGAATTTATCCTCTTGGTTTTAAAGATGGAAAAAAAGATGCAGGGTTGTGTTCCGAATACAACCCAGCATTAGAGAAGTGCTCTAAGGGTACATCTACAAAGCAGCATTTTTTGGAATAACTGGCGTTATTCCAAAATAACAAAGAGCATGTCAACATTACAAGCCTTTATTTCAAAATAATGTCAAGCTGGAGGACTTCTTACTCTGACTCCTGTAACCCTTATTTCATGAGGAATAAAGGAAGTCGAAGGAAGAGTGTTCTTCCTTCAACTTCCTGCTGTGTAGACAGCACCAAAAACTGAATTAAACTACAGTAGATTTCCGATAATCCGGAACCTATGGGATTTAGGTGGTGCTGGATTATCAGATATGCCGGACTATCAGGAGGTACTATAAGCAGGTGATATATATACTGTATACATTATATACTGTATAAAAAGTGTTCTTAACCCTTTTTATTGTATATACTGTATACAGTATACTGTAATGTTTTAGGTTTTTTAAGCCTTTTTTACCCTTTTTGCTCAGTTCAGCTGCTGCCACTGTTATCTTGTGACTCATTTGTTGCCGAAGCTCACTCACTAGGCTCTTGCCATTTTGATGCCGGACTATCAGGAGTGCCGGACTATTGGATGCCAGACTATTGGAGTTTTACTGTATTTCAATTTAAGCTATGCAATTGACATAGCTGAAATTGCGTAGATTATTTCAACTTTAACCCTGCTGTGTAGACGTACCCTAACAGGATAAACTTAATTCATTCTATGGCTTTTTTATGCAGCAAACAAAACCTTTTGATTCTAATCCAAATGTAATGTGTATAGTGTCGATGAGCTTGACTACATATTTGTGAGACTAGCTGAAACAACATAATCTAATGTAGATTAAACTCCTGCATAAACAATGTTAGAAGTATGCAGTACAATGCTGCCATTTTTTCAAAGGTAAAAAATCCTCACTCTCGAATACACATCCTTCCAGAAAAGTATGAGTCATTTCAGTCTCTGGTCATACTCATTTTGATTTATGAATACTAAACTTATGAGCGATGTGATAACTTTTCATTAAAATTGAAATTGGCTCAAATTCAAGTATAGAAGCCAATAAAGAAACATAAATTGCACTCTAAATCAAAGCCATTCATTATTTGCATTAGAACAGAATAATTATTATTAATTATTAGTAGTAATAATGTATTTCAGGTTTATTTTTACTGCTGGCCACCAGCATAATATCTAAATGTTCTCCATGTAAAATAGATAGGAAACAGTGAGGTCCTTAGTTGACTTCATGGAGTTTTGACCTTTTTAAAGTGATGAATGGTTCTTCTTTTGGGAGGAAGGAGATGTGAGCTGATTTTGCAAGATTAACAAATACAGAAGGTTTTGGAGGATTTTCTAAAAGTGCCCATATTCAAGATTAATTGATCTCCGCCAAAACCTCATTCTAGACATCATACCCAAATCTTTTCATCTGAGGCTGTGTGGTCCCTGGCTGTCATACATTTTGTAATGGCCTAGACACAAGCTGGTTGGAAAAGATTTTGTTATTTTGAAATTTGAAATTGTTAAAACTTGGAACCACTCTCCCATCTATCCAATCACATTTCAGAATTCTCTGCAAATGGAAATAAGCCCTAGCTCCAAGTTAGGCTGCCTGAGAGCTGAAAACCCTGGAAACTCTAGCATCCTATTTCTGGGATAGTTTGCTGAGTTATCTCCTAAGGAAGTTCAGGCCTGGAAGCAAAGGATGATAAGGACGCATGAGCCAAAGAGCCAGATCTTCCAGTCTCTTGACTCCACATCAGCCTACCGGGGGATTGCTGAAGAGATGGAAGACTATACATACATCCTTGCTTCTGAAGATCCATGCAAGAAGGAACCAACGTATGTGTGGAGTTCTATAGGAAATTACACTAAACCTAAGCATCTCCACAAAACATTGATTTTGACAAATCAGAAAACTTTGAATGGGATTGGAAACTTCTCAGAGTTTGTGTGTGTGGCTAATATTATGAATGATATTTTGAATTGGATTCAGAATTGTGCTGAAGGTGGACTCTTAAGTAGGCCTAGGTGGATGATGGAAATACAATATCAAGATACCTGGAGCAGCTTTATTTCAGTCAAACCTAGGCATACATGCACCTACACCAACCTGTGCAAAAGTGGTCATGTGATTTATGTCAAGAATAAAGGGTTAGCTGACTGTCACGGTTACCTTGAGGTGTAGAACATTAGGTTGCAATATTGCTGAATTGAAAATGATTACCTGTGAGGTGTCAGGGCTATCTCAAGCAATACTGAGAGCAATGGCTCTGTGGAGACAATCCATTTGGCCTCTGGACCTGATGCAAGCTTGAGAATTTACAAGAAAAATCTGCAAATAAGGGAAGGCTTGTGGTAAGAGACAGTAGTGTGTAATTGTACAAGAGAAAAGGAAAGGACACATAATTTTTATCTATTACCAAGGAAAAACTGCTGGTGGGGATATCTCAGGAAAGATAGAGCCAAGCTCTTGGAACTGGACCAAAAATTGGTTTTACTATAAACCTAAATGATTTGTGCACAGGAGAGAGTTGGACTAAGGAGAAAGAAGGGTTCTGGGGGGCTGTATTTCTGTGGAGGCAGAAAATATATATACATTATGGGTTTCTAGATGATAAAGAACTGGGCACCTATGTGTAACGAAGTGGAGTGTTATTATTGCTAGTATACATAGGGTTGTCATTTTTTCTAACCGGACAGACCAGATGCTATTATTATAAATGGCATCCTGTCTGTCCAGTTGGGAAAGTTGGAAACCCTATGCTCAGGCCTTATGAAGCCCAGAGCAGTTGTGTTGCCCATAGAGGATAGCTAGAGAAGCATTCTTTTGGTGGACCCAGACAAGGCTATCTCACAGTGCAAACCAGTGCAAATAATTCATCCCAGACACCTCAGGTAAGCCCAAAAAGTGTCACAAAGGGATGATCTGTAGCTGTTGTAATGGGGTGGGCACATTTCCTACAAAGTCAGTACTGAACTAATATTCCAGCAGTGTGTTAAGATGTATTCTGTTTCTGGAGGTGCTGCTCATTCAGGGCACGTCTACACAGCGGGACTATGTCAGGATAATGTCCGTTATCACACAATAGTGTTCTGCACGTCTTAACAGCAAGCCCAGGGACTGCATAGCCATGCACATGGTGTGGCCCTGATCCAGCATCTCCCGCCAGGTGTCTTGCCACAGCTGGATGTCTTCCTGTAGTCTGCGGTCTATGGTCTACTCCATGGATCGGAATGCCACCAAGTGCTCCCTCAGGAATTCATGCATGGGTCTCTGGAGCCTGCAGATCCCTTGTGTTTGGGAGACTGCCCTGGGTGGTGTTGACTGTTCCCCCTCACAGCTGGTCTGGCTGTGGAGAATAAAGAGAGACAGTCAGTTATCCCAGGGAACACTGTGCCTGAAGCCTCACCCTCATTTCTGAGCCAAGAGTGAGTGTTCTCGACTCAAAAGAAGGCAATGTACTTGGAGCAACTCCATGTGCATTCTAGCCCATGGGCCCTTGCCTGAAAGGGCCCTGATAGCTCTGGGGGGGAGGGGAGCCTCACTACCCCCCCATCCTGGGGACAAGCAGGCATGAGAAGGTGTTGGCCAAACTGGGATCCAAGGAACCTGATGGAGGGCAATGGGGTAGCTGGGATTCCCTCTGTGCCACATGTTAATCAGGTCCAGCAACGGTGGCATCCCGCAGGGAGAGGATTTGTATCCCTGCCCTCTGGGGGAGAAGGGGACTGAGTGTTGGGGGGGGGGCGTGGCGAGTATGAGCGGCAGATGCTTCTTCATCTTGGCACCCTGTCCCCCAGGAGCGGGTGCTGCCCCGAGCATTCAGGCATGCCCATCTGCCAGGTACGGCACAGCTGAGGGGGAGGGTGTGCATATGTGTGTCCATGTCCCCAGCTTGCTTCTAGTGGTGGCTTGTGGTGGGAGAGTGTCCCACCCCGGTGTCATGAGTATGGCAGACCTCTCCAGACACTCTGTGGCCATAGCACAAGGATCCTCTGGTGCAGCCTGCTGGGCTGTGTGCCCTAGAATGTCACTCCATATACTCCCATGTGCACAGGCTACTTCATGATCCCCAGGCTGCAAAGGCCAAGTGAGGAGAGCACCCCCAGCCCCTCGCCTCCCACCCCTTTTATCATGCGTGTGTAGGGAGTGTGATGGCACTCGCCTAATGTGGATTCCCCTGCCTCAGATGATGCCAATACATTCAGAGTGTGGGTGACTGGCTCCAGAGTCAGGATGGTGACAGAGCTCACCTCATCAAGCTCGTCCTCTTCCTCCTTCCTCAGTGAACCTCGGGAGGATCATGAGGGGCATCTTGAGTCCCAAGTCCACTTGTGAGGGGGAGGGTCTGCACCACTCGCCAAGATGCAGTGTCCAGGTCCTCATAGTAAGGGCAGGTGAGAGGTTGTGCCCCAGAGCAGGAGCTGCACTCCTGGGCCCTTTACTTTCAACTGCACCTGCTCCTGGGTGCGGATGTGCCCCTTGTTGGCCAGGCTCTCAGCCGTCTAGCCATAGACATCTACATTCCTATGTCTGGTGCTGAGATCCTGGAGGTTTGCCTCCTCATCCCAGATCTCAGTGAGTTCCAGGATCTCTCCACCAATACAGGAAGACACATGCCTCTTTCAGGCCTGGGCAGACTTCTGTGAGCTATCTGATTGCTCCCTGGTAGCAGTGGTGGGCTGGGTGGGAGCAGCAAACTGGCTCATTGTGGCCAAATTCTCTGGCAGTGGCAGCTGCAGTGTGTCTCAGGGCTGTCAGGGCCTCCTGCATGCCACAAGCCCTTTCTGCTGAGGCTGCAGCTTTAAGGAGTCCAGGGGAAGGAGGGACTATGGGGTACGTCTACACTAGTCCCCTAGATCGATCTAGGGAGGCTAATAAGCAGGGCTCGACAAATTATACAATCTACTCACCCGTGGCGAGTAGATTGTAACCTGGAAGAGCCGGGTTCAGGCGATCTGTGCAGGTGAGCGGGGCTTGCCGCGGTTCGGCGAGCCCTGCTAATAAGGTGACCGAAATTGCAAATGAAGTGCAGGATTTAAATATCCCGCAGCTTGATTTGCATGTTCCCGGCCAGTCGCCATTTTAGAAATTGACTAGCCCGAAGTAACTGCCCACGTCTACATGCGGCAGTGAAATGGGATTCTGATTTAAAGCTCTAACCCAAACTAGCTGGTATTCCTCCTGCAATGAGGTTTACCAGCTAATTCCCTAGATCGATCTGGGGGCTAGTGTAGACGTACCCATAGAGTTTGGCTGAATGTAGACAGAGCAGCCAGCAGGGCACCTTAGGAAGGGCTGGAGGCCCCTTATTTTGAAATAACTGCAGCTGCCCTATCTACATAGCCCCTATTTTGAAATAGCTATTTCATAAGAGGCGTTATTCTTCATAGAATGAGGTGTACCAATGCCGAAATAAGTCACCCATTCTTTCAAAATAATTTCTAAATATTGTAATTGCTGTGTAGACGCCCACATAATTATTTCAGAATATTGGCCATTATTCTGAAATAACTTTGCTATGTAGTCATACCCCTAGTTTAAGTGATGTGTCCCTGTTATTCTCACATTACTACTGAGCTTGAACAGGCCCAATTTAAGGAAAAGTTTTGCATACCTGCACAGAATTCACCCATTTGCCTTACTGTGATAGATGTATTGCATAATGTATTCCACCCTGTGCCAGAATGCATATGGGGTGATTCTGGTTTGTTTTCCTCTAGACAATGGTTATTTGGATATTTGTCTTTTTGAGGAAAGTTCCATCTTGTGAGCTGTAAAATGAAGAAGAAAAGGGCCTGTTTTTGTTGTAATAAGGTATTCAGAAATTCAGTATGATTGTTAATATTTACAGAAATGCATTTTATTTAACAAAACAAAAACCAACAAACTAAAAAGGACACTACGTTTAGTGATCTACTTTAGATTATGTGCACAGGAAAGCATAGCGGCAGGAGGCACTAAGCTTATGAGGAAAACATAGATTACTGTACATATTGAACCCATATTTTGAGGACAGGCTTCAAGTACTCTGTTTTTTTATTTGGGCTGCAGTATGCTTACTTTTAATCAGACAGGTATTATCAGAGTGAAAGGAAGTTGTGCCATTTGTGCATAGCAACAGAATAGGAAAAGCTCTCAAGGGCTTTGCACTGATTTACTATGGCCATTGTTTCTTCATTCTGATACAAAGATATTAGAAACTGATCTTTTGGTTAAATAGTACCTTTGCTCATAACTTTCACATTTCTCAAATTTAAAAGGGTTATTATGACCTTGGTTGTTAGCCAGATATTGCTTAATGTAACTGTTTTAAAGAACAAATTTTGGATTTTCATTTCTGGAATAGAAAAGCAATTAGCTGGTTTGATATACTTCAGATGATTGAAAAATACTGCATTTTTTTATGAAAAATGTTCTTCAAAATTTCAGGTTTGCTCCCTCTACCTCTTTCTCCCGCCCCCCAAAAATACTACGATCCAATTGCATGTTTAGGTCTATATTAAAAAATCCATCCTCTTAATGTCCCAGCAAAACACATCAGCAAACTTCCCAAATGGTCTGACTGATTCTTAATGAAAAGCTTAGAATGAAAGAATGAACCATGCCACAACATCCACATATACTAAAGGCAAAATTTGTTAATCCTTCTCAGATGGATTTGTTTCCCTGGCTTCAGAAACTGAAGCTTCCCAAGAATTCAGAGAATGGGTTACCATATATTCTGTGAAAAAGCTATGTGACGGGGCGCCACGGCCCCGCACTTCAGAGGCCCGTGAATCGGCCCGGCAGGGAGGAAGGCAGGCGTGCTCATTCGCCACGCAACAGCTGGGAGGAAAGGAGGTGAGAGAGGAGGGCGGCGGGATGTTGGGTGCCAGTGTGGTGAGCCAGTAGGTGGTCAGGCAGCCAAGAAGGGCAGCGCCCAGGCATGAAGTAATGCCAGGGCACCAGGATTTAAAAAGGGGAGGCCGGCCCAAAGGGGAGGGGAGGCATAGCTGGGTTGCAAACCCAGCGGGTCCCCGGGAGACACCCCGGGTGAGACAGAAGGGTAAGGGAGACCAGGTAAGGGGAGAGGAAGCAGCCCGGGGCAGGGCATTAAAGCCCGCGGGCTGGCGCGTTTCGGCGGGAAGCCCCGCCATCTGGACAAGACCTAGACAGGTCTACGTCCTTAGGGCCTTGGGCTGGGGTCTGTGAGTGAGGGCGGGCCTGGACCCCCCCCTCCGCACCACCATATAAAGGCTGTATCGACATAGTCCCAGCGGAGGGACCCTCCGATCTATTAAACAGGACAGCGCAAAGACTGGTAAACTGTGAAGTTAAGGTCACAGGTTGCAAATAAAATGTAGGGTGGAGAACCAAAACCTTTACAAGCTGTAAGATGCTCTGCTGTTGCTATTGATTTTACATGGAAGGTTCTCAGATATCAATGTAATGGGCAGCAGGATAAGACCCTCAGACAGACTCTCCTGGAGTAGTACCTTACTCCACACAGTCTCATTTAACTATCAGGTTTAACTACTCACACTGTGAAGTGCCATTCCATTTAAATACATACTACCAGAACCTGTGTGTGCCTTTGAGTCAATACTTCTGTATATGCAGAATATAACAAGGAGCAACTCATTTTAGAGCCGGGAATAAGGACAGAGCAGCCAAGAGATAGAAAAGATCAATACTGGTAACAGGGTTTGATGTGTTGTTTTTTTAAACTTTGCTTTCCTTTTTACCGTATGCTTTTGTGGTCCGTTTCTTCATCATACCTACGACAACTGTGTTGAATGCTGATTTGTACAAGCACAAGCCTATTAAAAAAATACTATAAGTGTGGATATAGAGCATGCAAGTATCTGTTGCTAGACTGGTTCTCTCACTCTTATTTTTATGTTCTCACTTTGAACAAATATTAATTCTGAATACCTGTTTGTCTTGATATTTTGTGCAAATGTTACAGAAAGATACAGTTTAATCTCCATGGGAGTCTTACATTACCTGAATGTCAGCCTGATTTCCTTTTAAGGAAACTGCCATTGCAGGGGTAAGCTGAGGGATCTAAATGATCCCAGCACATATGTGGAAAATTTCCCTAGAAGAAAAGCATTTCCCTAGAAGAAAATTTCCCTAGAAGAAAAGCATTTATTATATTCACCATGCGCACACCCACCCACTAACAGAGCTGAGAGCTCATCTTTAGTGATTTCAGCATCCTGATATGAATGGTGCAGAGCAACTTTTGGGAAGATCTCTGAGTAAGTTTTCCTCTTAAACAGAAAATGTTGAGAAAATAGCAGGCAGATCTGAAGTATTTTGCTAGATATTGCTATTCTGTTCTTGAGTTGCTTCTTATTGATTGTGTTTTCTGTCTGCATACTTAGAGCTATATTTGACAGTGCTGGTAATGAAAGACCCCTTCGTAAAGATGCTGAGCATATCACTTTCTTGAAAATTAATTTACAAAATTTCCTGAGAGCTCCTTGTGCACCCTCCCTCACCCCCAACTTGAAGTGGAAGTTAAGGATGCAATATTAATGAGAAACTCTAATGCCACTCTGACTTACTGAGTAGAAATGATCAGGAAGTCCAGATCATGGCATTGCAAGTGACAGGTGAGTGCTCAGGGCAGGATAAGAAAACTCTAGATTTGTGTGTCTGTCTGTGTCTATCTCTTATGGACAGTTAATAATAAATATTTTATTCAAAACACATATCAATTATTTTGTCTTTCTCTTCAACTTATTCCTGTGGCCTTGTTCTGACAGATGGCAAGCTGTTTAGGGATTTGCTATGTCTCTAGAGCCTTCATTAGTATCTCCCATCTGATTTTCAATGGCTATACAGAAATCCTCTGCTAAAACTCATTAATTAGTAATTAATAGCAAAATAATGTGACCATCCAATAAGAAAACAATAATTATAAGTTATGAAATGAGAAGGTTATCTGAAATAAATAGGTACTTTTTACCATCTGTTAAAAATTCACTCTGGCGGCTATGTTGTTAGCATAGCCGAACTTATCTAGTAGAGCTGGGCAGAATCAATCAGACAATCACTTCACTTCATATAGCACCCGTAATGCAATCACTCCAAAGCACTTCATAACAATAAAACTAAAACAGATATGAAATGAATAGCAGATGCCAGACATGGCTGGGTTTCTAAGGGCAACCATAATCCCCAAATATTACTCAACACCAAATTATCTGAGCTGTTATGTTAGCTCATCATCACTGTGCTGTCTAGTCAGTTCCATCTGATATGTGGTACCATTCTTGGTAGTCCATCACATACATTGAAACAAGTGAAATTATAGATTACAATTTACCTCCTCTGTCAGTGATCTATTGTCTATGTCTCTAGGAGGAAGTGCAATTATTTGGAGGAGCCTTTTAAAAGTGTCCTGGTAGATGATAAGGAAATATAATTTTAGGTGAACTATGAATGTTGGAATGAAATTTTTCTGTTATTGATCTCTTCATGCAAGTTAAATCCTGACTATAATTTGTCATCTGGAAAGAGTGTATGTGCAAGACTACTCAGGGCCTATCACACCTTGGAGACTGTAGAGATTTCATAGGGATATGTAAGCATAGAAAAACAGGGCAGATCCATGGTTTTGTATAAAGCCAGACCTATTCCACTGAACAGAGGCAGGATGCTTGGAACATGCATAGATCAGGGTAAGGGTTTGTAGATTCACATCCATCTGTGTTTTGAGCCTGTCTTGCTCTGCATTAATGGACCTCAAGAATCACGGGAATACAGTAACCTCTGATCATGGTCAATGGAACTGGAGAGAAGGGCCCATGTTTCTTGGAGGGACTGCTTTTAGGGAACATCAATGAAAGTGGAAGCAATGGAGTCACATGGGCAGAGCAGTCCGTAGCCCTTTAAAATTCCACTTTTTCAATTTACGTGGCATTCAGGTTCACTTTTCTCTAGTGGAACATAGTGATAGTGCCAGAAGTATGAGTTCTTCTCAGTGCAGCATCTGGCAGAGTGAACCACAGGACTCAATGTGAAGCCCCCGTAGCCTAGATTTTGCAGATGCAATCCTAGCCCAGTGATAGACACAGAATAAGCTGTACTGTGCAAGAAGAGGACAACAGCAAAAAAGCAATCTCCCTTGTAACTTTTAACACAAATGCTACTTGCCTGGCATATAGAAGACTGCTGGTTCAAATCCCGCTGCTACTTGATGAGCGCAAAGGATTTGAACTAGAATCTGCTACTTTCCCAAGGCATGTTTTACCCACCAGGTTATGGGAAGTGTGTTACTAGCAGTTTCTCCTGTTGAAGTTGTTCCATTGTGGATAAGCAAGTTGTTCCATTGCCCATGTGAGAGTGTGTACATGAGTAACTTGTAGCCCAATTGTTGAAGCACTTTTATGTGTAGAAACCCATGATCCAGTCCCTCTGCTCTAATAACTTTTTAAATTATTTTTCCACGGTGGACCATCTTCAATGGGAGACACTCAGGAAGCTCCATATCAGAATATCCAATAGCCTAATGATTCCTCCTCACAGACAGAAGACAGACATAAATAAAGGATCTTCCTTGGGTTGCCAACTTTCTAATTGCTGAAAACCAAACTCTCCTGTCCATCATCTTCCTCCAAGGCTCTACCTATGGAAACTTTTGTTGCTTGCTCCCAACCCCCTTTTATCCCCATCGACTCTTGGGACTCACCTGCTGCCTGCAAAGCTGGTCTGGCATGAGATGACGTGGAGATGGCACAGTTGGGGCTCAGTTGGCCAAGGAGGAACAGCAAGAGATGGTAGAGGGTTGGTCCCCTAGAGCAGGAGGTGAGGAAGGGTTGATCCATGTGGTGGGATCCAGAAGGATGGGGTGGGCATATTACTTCCTGAGGGTGGCAGCAACTATATTTTGGAACCTAGTTCAGAAGCCGGCCACTACTCTCAGTCTTCAGCAGCTGAACAGAGAGCAGTTTCTCCATGTGGCTCTAGCTACAGCTGTTGCTCTTCCTGCCCTCAGTGGTAAAGGGCAGTTACTGTGACCAACTGGACTTTTAGCAACCACTGGTTACTGCCAGGTTCCCTTTTCAACTAAACATTCAGGTCAAAAACTGGACACCTGGCAACACTAGGTTTTCCACATCCTAGCACAACATAGAGGAAGAAAGGGCTCAGAGTGGCAATATTGCTTCCCTAAGAAAGGACTGAGGATTAGGAAATCTCTAAATAGCCTTGGTGCAGGAGACTGTGCAATATGGTTTGGTGAAGGTAAGAAATAAAACTTAGAGAGGTGATAACCAACCAAAAACCATCCAGGTTTGTCAAGTCTCTGAGACAGGAAAGGGTCTTCCTCTGTTATAGGACCTAATATAGCAAATGAGGTCTGAGCACACTTACAGGATCAGGCCCATGAGGTGGATGAATGGCACCCTTCTTCCAGTTTGTGCATCACAATGAGGCTTAGGTGTCTAAATGCCTGGATTTAGGCTGGAATATTTAGGGTTACAGGCAGAAACACAGGTGCCTAGGGAATCTGTACTGCAAAAATGTAGGTGCCAAGTGAATTTAGGTTCCCAGCATGAGGCCTATTACTTAGATTTAGGTGCCTAAAGTGTATTTAACCCTGAATAATGGCTGGGATTTACACACAGTTGAACTGATTGTTTCTACCCAAAGAATGCATATGCACCTGGGATTATACAGAACAAATGGAAATGAGTAATTTTGATTAATATAATTTAAGTAACATAAATGCTGCTGCTATTTTGATATGGAATTGAGACAACAAAAAATTAAAGGATATTTTTATTACTTTGCTACAGGCAGGCTAGCAAAAAATACTTTCTGGTACAAAATAAGATACATTCTTTGATCATATCATATAAGCTTTTCCTTATTTCTCTCCTGCTCCTATGGGGCAAAAGCCCATGAGGAGCTGAGTGCCTGCTAATTTTAGTAACTTCTGTGTGCAACTAGACGGCTCATCTTTTTTTAAGGATCAAACACTTCAAATGTATTTCTATTGTTGTTTTGTATATAATCTTTTATATACTTTAAGCAGAAATATACAAATGAGTCACGTGATAATTCTGTAGATTTTTGGGGGGTGATGAATCAGCAATGTTTGCATGAACAGGTTGGGTTATATTCAGGTGGCCATTTGAAGACAAAGAATACTGTTGTCATAGAGACTGGAGAACATAGAACAGAGGGACTTATAGTTAGTTCAGAATGTCTTCACTGCTTTTCTGACTTCTTACACAACACTTGCACATTTGCACCTTTTCAAAATTCATCTCAATTTTCTGCCAGACCGAGGCCAATTCTTCTGTTATGCAGCTGTATATATGGATTGGTTTAGAGTTAAATATTGCTGTTAGTTAGAAGTAGCTAGCAGCTATATGCTTTGAGACTTCGTTACCTTTCCAGAGATATATCCCAGAATGATTGTCATCAATCAATCGAATAATTGAATAAGTGACTGATACAGCAGTTACAGCAGTATAAATATGAAATTATTGCTGGCACAGATTCTGAAGAGTAGTTTAGCCACTCTCATGACAGGAGGTGCAAAAATGGCTTTATATTTGCATTCTCCTGAGATGGTTGCCAATGAAAGCTAGAGCTGAGTTTTGTTTGATGGTGGCAGTGCAATGTCCATTCTGGCAGCCAAGTATTAACCAGCGCATAGGGAAAACACTGATCACATCCTCCCATCCCCCACCACACCTCTCAGCTGCTCCATATTTGCCAAAGGCCTGAAAAGGATGTTCTGTGGGAGCTAGAACAGCATCACTGTGGTAATAAATTAGTCCTCCACTAACTAATTTTGCTTCCTTTGGTGTTGCTAAATGTCATGGGAGTAGCATAAAACATTGTTAATAGAACAATGGTTCTAGTGGCATTTCCACTAATTCCTGAGTAAAAGTCATGATAAAATCATGAAATGGAGGACTACTTCCATTTACATTTGTTCTGAAAAATAAATAAGAGCAGTTCAGAGATGAAGTGTTGACTATCTATTGCAAATTTAGAGTGTTATTGACATCTTCTCAACTTGAAAAGCCATTTCATTTTTTATCCTTTTCTTTTTAATTTTGTCTGTTTTGGAGCTGGTTTGTTTCAGCTGAAATAGTGTGGTGAACCAGCACAGATCAAAAGTTTTCTAATGACTGAATTCCCTCCTGCTGTTTCCACAGTAAGAATGAACAGAAGGGATGTTTGAATCATGAAAAGATACCTTTATCTTCAGCACATCACTCTTTCTGATGGTCTAGTTTAACAGGCTATTAGTACATTAAGCTGTGCAAATTTTGAAATAGAACAATGTTCTGAAGCATAGAAAAAATGATTTCATTTTACCTATGCCCATATACACTAGTTTATTTCTCTCTTCTATTTATTTATTTATTTATTCGGCAAAGTCAAGATAGATTCAAGCTTTAATATTGAGCTTCAGCAGTTTTGATAGGACAATCATTGACTTAATTAGGGTCAATTTAAATCTTCAACTAAAGTAACAACTCACAGCTATTTATTTTATGTTTATGTCTGTGCATGATTCCATTTCTCTGATCAAATATAACAAAATCAAAATTAGGTCAATATGTAGCCAGAGAGGGATTTTTTTAGAACTTTCATATAATTAGGTTACAGAATCTTTTGCCATTGCATTTGAACAGTTGGAGATTCCTTTTGCTTTATCTATAAATCTGAAACTCACTAGAAATGAGACAGGACTGAAGTAAGAACTTGATTAGAGTAATTTTGTGATGGCATTAAGTGCAACACTTCTAGAGCTTAGTGATGCAAGCATTGCATTATAGTCACTATTGAAGCAAGTGCTGATTTTTGTACAGACAAGTAATCGGTTATGATGAATCTTAAAATAGACTATATTTTATACTACATTCAGCATCTCAAATTGTTTCAATAAAATGTTTCCTGATTACTGAACGTGCAAAAGCAATGAAGTTTTGTCAATGCAACAAAACCACTATCTGAAATAATTATAGAAAACTGCACCAAACATAAAGCAACACAATCTAATAATTGAGTTTGAAGAATGTTGAGAAAGCTAGTGCTGAATCTGTGTTCACTTATTTGTTCTAAAGATCATTGTTTTCATTCACGTTTCCCACACTGAAAGCAATACAATCTTCCCCACGATATAATGATCAGCTGAAGTGCTTTTAATTTCATTTTTCAAAGATTTACAGATTAAAATCACTACTAACAGTCCTTTTTGCATCCTGTGTTTTGTCTGCTTATTTGGGTAATTTCCAAGTCATGATAGAATCATATGTAAGCGGGGGAATGGTCCTGCTATTGTGGGGAACTTTCCTGGCTTCTATACTACCCCGGTGAAATGGACCAACGAAAGGATCCGAGTCCCTGCTCCCACTTCCTTTACCCAACGGCCTCCCTGACCCTGAGGGCTCCCCTTCCAGTCTCCTGAGTAGCAGAGTCCTCAAAATCCCAACAAGGCTGGGCCCAGGTTTCCTGGGGCTTAATCCCCAACCTTGTAGTCACTTGGGGCAGGAGCTAGAGTGTCCCCACTCCGGGGTGCTCTCTTCACACTGGATGCTTCCTTGACTCAGTGAGCATTTCATACAGTTCAAAGAAAATACAATTTATTAAACATCAACTGATTAAAGAGACAAGAATAAGAAAAAATGATAAAGGTTAAAAGAGAACACACAGTCCTGCTCTGTAGCATGGGGACATCACTAACAGCAGTCTGCAGAGTGTAAGGACAGTTCACAGTCTGTCCCTTATAGGTCCCAGGGCTTTCTCTCAGGCCCTGGCTGCACTGCAGGGGG
>CM057847.1:116125550-116156593 GCA_030068395.1 Apalone spinifera
TGGGGCACAAGCCCCCAGTGGGGCAGACCGGGGAGACTGTTAGCGTTCCTCAGGAAGCTCTCTCACAGGGCCCCCTGGATTCTGACAGCCCCTTGATGGTCCTCCCGGATGGCAGCCTGCAGACAGTGCAGCCAGGCTGCCGGCAATGTGTCCATGAGACGCAGCACAGTCCCCGGGGGCAGATCTGGTTCCATGTTGCAGAGTGCCATGGTGTCCCGAGTGAGGGCAAGCAGAGCACGCAGAGACACAAATGCTTTGCTGTCCCTCAGCAAGGTAGACCAGCAAGCAGAAAAACCTGAGAACTGTCTGTCCGGGATGGTGGGTTGGGTCCCTTTAAGCACAGACCTCAGATAGCCTGAGGAAGCAGCCCCACACACTAAGTCCAACCCTGATGCCCTGCTGGCACTGGTTCCAGCCAGCCTTACCTTTGATTCAGGGTCCAATTTCGAATTAGAAAAACACTATTTCGAATTAGTTTTTGTGTCTAGATGCGTTATTTCAAATTAGCTTATTTAGAATTAACTAATTCGAAATAAGTTAATTCGAAATAGTGCTGTAGTGTAGACATACACTAACAGATTTATTGGAGCATAAGCTTTCATGAGCAAAGACCCACTTCATCAGATGCATGAATCTGCATCTGACAAAGTGGGTCTTTGCCCATAAAAGCTTATGCATGCGTCTGACGAAGGGGTCTTTGCCCATGAAAGCTTATGCTCCAATAAATCTATTAGTCTATAAGGTGGCACAGGACTTCTTGTTGTATATGCAAGAAGGACGTACAGGAGGAAGAAAGCATAAGACATTGCACCTGAGCTGAAACTCTGGAAAACTCAAATATTCACTTGAATGAGAATATTCAGCTCTATCCTTCAGTGCTTTAAGATTAAAGTTTCTGTGGTTAAGAAATTTCTTTGCTAAGCTTTTTTGGCTGTCATAATGTCCCAAAAATGGTTTCAATCAGAAGGCCAAAGTGTCCACAGATTAGGCAGAGCTCTTGGTAGTCACAGAGGCCTGAGATACTTATTTCCATGGAGAGAGCAGCTGAGTGACGGCACCTCACCTCCCAAAGAAGAGAGTTAGTGAAAATATTTTAATCTGGGACTGGGCCCTGTAATTCCAGAGCTGGAAACAAACTCATTTTTCCTTAAACCTATTTCAGTTGAAAACTTGAGGGGCCACTCACAACTGATTAATGGCTAAATGGAAGGGCACTCAGCCATGTTGTAATACTGAGCATCTTTCCGTTCCCTTTCACTTCAGTGGGAATTTTGGATACTTAGCACTTCAAGAAACCTAACCCCAGATTTCCCATAATTGTAATGCATTTTTCACCAATGCTACTTTCTTTACAGCAAGCCACACTGTCCAGACAAACAATTATCAAATATTCTATAAAACATGGTTTAGAAACTCATTGGAATCATGCCTACCTGAGATTACCTGGCTCTTAAGCATATCATACACAGAGGTATGATGTTAGGTCACTTTTGAAGCTATAAAATTAAGTTGATAAAATTCACCTAAAAAAATGACTGGCTACTTTGAATGAGAGCCTGAAGCTTTCAATAGCTGCTAGTAATTAGGCTCTGTTGCCTTGGCCACATTCTTATTTGACTTTGCAAATTTTCATTTGAACACCAACTGTTACAAAACATATGGACTGTCATATTAATCCCATATGCCAGATGATAGCTGGCAGTTATCTGTGCAGGATTCAGACAATGATGAGATTACAGGATGATTTGACTGTGAAGCATACATTTTTAAATTGTACATCTAGTTTAATGGGAATCTCAGAAACTCTAAAAGGCTATAGCAGTTGCTTTTTAAATTTCCATTACCTCCTCTCCTTCTTAGGTTTCTTTACTTTAGGGCTCAATGCTTATATAAATTCCTGCCTGAATAGAGCTCTCTGAATGCTATGTGCAAATGCATCTCATCATTAAGTGTAATTTACTGCAATGTTCGTCGGCATTTTTTCTGTATAAATAATGTCACTTTTTTATTATGAATTTCACATTTTACATTGCAATCCAGATGTTTTAGGGCAGGATACAAATTAGCTTAAGCATCTTAACTCTTGCAAATTACAGGGCCTTGCAATAAATTAATGGAAAACTGTCCTAACAAGTTTTACAAATGTTCTATGTACTGTGAGCAAGGCTGTTTTCCATACTATGCCAAGGGAATGTGCTTGAAAGGAGCCTAACTAGTGATAGGAAACTGATGTAGTAAATTAACCCCTGACTCCTGCCTCCCAAAGTTTTCCAATCCCTTGAAATGAACTCAGATCAAATTTTCCTAAATTTTGAAAATCCAAGTATTCACTAATTCTAAATTTAACATTATTGTGAGCATTTAGTGCACTGTGGCATTGTGAATCCCAGAAATTTGAAAACCTTCCATTTTTCCAAAGCACCACTAACTTGTGGAAATGAAAGATAGAGCTCAGAATGGCAAGGCATACTGGGCTTTAAACTTAAAAGTATCTTTTGAAATTTACATAAAAATAGCAGCAGAAAGTTACTGAAGGTAGTCAGCCAGACATCCCCTAAAGTTTAGACAGGAGTAAGATGCCAGAAGAATGATCCATTAAATTCTCCTGGAGAACTAATGTAAGGCATTGTAACCGGTTTGGCTTCCTGGAGGGGTTTCTCTGCCTCCGGGTCAGTGGGCGTCCACTCCGCCCCACTGCACTGGCCCTTTAAGCTCAGCCCCAAATCACTAGTCCACGCCCGGCCTTCCTTCAGCTGGGGTGGCACACAAAGTCAGCTTATACATAGGCCAGATCCTGGTGCATGGACAGGCCCTTGATTCAGGGCATGGCAGCTACAAACACAGTTAGTTTATAAAATGTGGCCAGGCCCTTGGTTCAGGGCATGGCAGCAACAAATGCAGTCACTTTGTAGGAGAGAGGCCAGGCCCTGGTTCAAGGCGTGGCAGTAACAAACAGAGTCAACTTATAAAGTCCAGCCACGCCTTGGTTCAGGGTGTGGCAGCAAAACACAGTCAGTCTATAAAGAAAGGTCAGGCCCTGGTTCAGGGCATGGCAACAACAAACACAGGTTTGTGTGTGCTTATTCAGGAGGGGTGCAGGCCGAGTGCCTGCAGTGGCAACGAGGGGGAGACTGCCACCTGGTAGTTGGCTGGCAGGGGGGAGCGTAGGCTCAGCCATTCCAGTGCGCCCTGGCCCACAGCCCTAGGAGCAGCAAGGCAGGCTGTGGCGGGCACTACAGACCGAAATGAGCTGGCCTTGGGGCCTTTAATAGTCCTCACTAACTCCTAGGCCACTTCTCTTCTCCCCCTCAGCTGGTACCTGAGTTTCTGGCTGGGCGGTCGGGGAGTCCAGGGTGCTCTCATCCTACTGGGGTCCAGATGATCCAGTCCAGTCCTCTGCCGATTGCAGTACCGTGGGGCTCAGCCAGTTCCTTGTTGCAGGCTGTGGTGGGCATCTGGGCTGGCCCGTTAGGTCAGGCTCCATCAGGGGTTCGGGCCAAGGCTCAGGCCTCGGCAGCTGCAGTTCCTGGGCGCAGGCTGGGATACGGAGTCAGGCTGGCCCTTTGGATCTACAGGGGCTGAGATGGTTGGAGGCCCAGGCCAAGCCTCAGCCTCCCAGGCAGGGAGCAGGTAGTCGGCCTCTGGCTCTTAGGTGGTTGGAGGCCCAGGCCAAGCCTCAGCCCTAAGGTCCCAAGCCAGGAGACTAAGCTGGCCTCTGGTTCTTCTGCAGGCTGGGCCCTGACTGAGTCCAGAGGCTGGGCTTTTATATCCCTGGGCCGTCACCCTGACTTCCTGTCAGGTGCTGGGACAGGATCAGGCTCAGCCCAACATGGCAGCCAGAGGGGTTCCTCTACCTCCGGGTCAGTGGGCAGCCACTCCACTCCACTACAGGCATGTATAATTATGTGGGAAACTGATATGCTTTTACGTTAATCGGAATCACAGATTCTGGAAACTATGTCACTGATCAAAAGAAATGGTCAATATTTAAGTCAACTTCAAAAACAAACAGTATTCCAGTTCAGACACTAGTTATGGGTGGATTATAAGGGCCATTCTATGGACCACTGCTAGGTTGGTTTAACTCTGTATCTCAAAGTAACCTGAAGCCCCAATATTAACCCTGACATGTAATTATATGTTTTGTGCTAGGCATGACTTGTGAGGTGTCATTTTAAAAGTCTTAATCTGTGGAATATTAATATCTTGTCATTATATATGAAGTTATGAAGTATATTTGTTACTGAAATACGTTGTGCTCTGATGCTAAAGTTAATATTTTGCACAAATTACTGGTGGTTGGGTAATAGACATTTTGTTCCTCGCCATCTCCCTACATACATTAAAATGAAACACAGTATTCAAGGTGACACAATTTGTCCTATTTTAATATTTAAATGACAATGTTAGATGAAAATAACATGATTTCTCAGGATTAAACAAACAATTCCAAAATACAAAGGTGGCATCACTGCGATACCCTCAACTCCTCCTCACACAATTATCTGGCATAACCACCTGAAGGTAAAATTATAGTGATTGTTCTACAGCTAGAACAACCATGTGAAGAAGATTCCTAACCCATTAACTGGATACATGTGTATAAACAACAAGAAGTCCCTGTGGCACCTTAGACTAACAGATTTATTGGAGCATAAGCTTTCATGAGCAAAGACCCACTTCGTCAGATGCATGAATCTGCATCTGACGAAGTGGGTCTTTGCTCATGAAAGCTTATGCTCCACTAAATCTGTTAGTCAATAAGGTGCCACAGGACTTCTTGCAGATTCTGACTAACATAGCTACCCCTTTGATCCTAGAGTAATGTCTGATATTTTAGAGAGCAAAGTTTTTAACCCACATATATTTTAGATGTTTGAGGATGAATTCTGTCACTGCCACTCTCAAATATGTTTTGTGGGTTCTAACTAGACTCTCTCTCTCTCGCTCTCTCTTTTTCTGTCTTATTATCAGACATCTACTGGAGCTAAAATCAAGTGGAAGAATGCTGATATAGTCATACCTTTTCTTAAACAAACAAACAAACAAAATATTGCTATTTAAGCAGGATGTTTCTTACAGCTCTTGATATTTCATTCAGTTGGTGTCTAAATGAAAAAAATAGGCAGTGTCCTATTGGTGCCAATGTTTAACATCAAAAAATTATCTGGCTGGTGACATGTTACAGACATCTACAAGTAAGAAGTATTCTCTGTAGTTTAACTACTATATTTCAGTGTCCACTTGGGAGAACTGAAGAAGCATAGATCTCTTTGGCTAAGTCCAGACTACAGAGTTTTTTCAAAAAAAGTGGCCTTTTTTCTAAAAAACTTCACCTGCGTCTATAGACTGCTGTCACGTTCTTTTGAAATTAAATGGAAAGAATGTAGCGGTTTTTTTGACAGAGATAAACCTCATTTTATGAGGAAGAACGCCTTTTTTCAGTCATAGGAACACACTGACTTTGCACATTCACTAAGCTATGCCCAGAGATGGATGGTTCTGTTTTTCAGACAGATGTTTATATTTATGTTTTATGTTTTGGTTTTCAGAAGCTGTTCTCTAAACTTCCACTTTTTAAAGTCTCAATATTTGTGTGAGAGATTAGAAGTTTATCTCAGTCAGAATAAACAAATATTTTCTTCCTAAATATAACAACTTGGGATTTATTTTTTGTATGGAGACTCACTGTCATAAAGAAATTTACAGTCATATCAAGGCATCAGGTCTCTGTCAAAGAATATAAGATACATAGAAGAGCGCATGAGGCTATTTGATTCAGGTTTGACACTGGTTTAAAACACAAATGTTTGACCTGGATGCCTATGTAAAATGGATCTATGATATCTTCTAATTTTGGTAATCACTATTGTCTGTATATAGGGAAAACCATTACATGATTATCTTACTGTGTAATTAAGCATATATTCCTTGTCTTATTACAAGGGTACAAGGACAAGGATTCTGTCGTAATATGTTTCACTGACTTCAGACATTGGAACTTCAGCCCTGAGGGAGAACTTCCGAGTCTGCAATGTAAATATGTTTTTATAATAGGGTGAGTGTCACATTCTTGACTGGTAAGCCAGGCTCCAAATTGCTGTCTCTTTAGATATCACAATGGTATGCCATTTTAAAATTCAATAGATGCCTCCCTCTAACTCAATTTGATTTGTTTTCTGTTAAGTATTGGCATGAACTTTTAGTTCCTTGGTGCTCAGTACCTGTTATTTTGGCCAGTTGGGTTGCCTATAACAAATGGTGTGATTGTGATGGCTCAAATAATACTATTATTTAAAAAAAGCCCAATCATAGGCTAAGAAATTACAGTCTGGTTAGTTAAACTTCTGTGACTGATGACGGAAAGGACATTTCAAGACATCAAATGAGTGAACATTTAGAAAACTACATCTTGATAAAACAGAGCTAATATGATTTCAGAAATTAAACATCACACCTCACTAATTTGTTGGAATTACTTGAGAATACTACTGTCAACATCGAAAAAGGATACAACACACTCCATAAACTTGGATTCTATCAAAACATTTGGCAAAGTACAACATCCAAAGCTTTAATCTGTAAGGTACATGATTCTTCCTATACTTTAGGTTGGGAACATTTTATATTGCTTTGAAAATAGGCCAAAGTGGAAACAATGGGTAGCTAAAAGTAACTATAAATGGAATGGCTCTAGGCTTGAAGTTACTAGTGCAATAGTATTTTATTGGTTTTCTTAAAGAAATTGCAGTATTAAATATTAAAATGCTAATAAGTTCTTTGAGGTGCATAAGCTATCTATAACCAATCCCAGCTTCATTTATATATTTTATAATGCAGTAGAACCTTAAAATTATGTACACCTGAGTTCAAACTGATCAGTTAACCATACATCTCATTTGCAACTAGAAATATAAAATTGGAAAGCAGCAAAGAGGAAAGCAATACAGTACAGGTTGAACCTCTCTAGTTCGGTACTTTCTGGTCTAACAATATCAATGGTCCAACATGATTTTAGTTAGCTAGATGTCCGCTTATCACTGGTGTGGCCAAGTTTCACATGGTCCCATAAAATTTGTTTGGCGCCACCAATCCTAGCTCTCAGTGTCCTGTGCTGTTATTTAGCTCTAATTTACCCCTAAATGTCTTCTAAGAGCCCAGTACACATTAGTAGTGTTGGTAATTCTGCTAGACAATCTTGACCTGCTGTGGTTCAGCAAATTCTCTGGTGAGGTACTGGTGAGGTCTTGAGGGAGCCAGACTAGAGAGGTTCAACCTGTGTATGTTAAACATAAATTACTAAAAAAAAGTGAGACGCATTTTTCTTCTTTATAGCAAAGTTTCAAAGCTGTCTTAATTCAATATTGAGCTATAAACTTTTGAAAAAACAATCATAACATTTTATTGAGTGTCACAAACATTTCAGAGTCATGAAAAGCCTCCTCTCCCAATGCAGAGGTTTTACTGTGTGGATGATGTTATGGTGATCACAGTTTAGATACAGACACAGCTATTGATTTAAATACTCAGACTACGATCTTTATCTAACAAAGAGAAAATGTGGTCCAGTGCATGGAAATAGATAGTTCCTTTGAAAGGAAATAAAGAAACTGGGATATCCCTCTGCAGAATAGTTAGTGGGTAGCCATTGTGGGAGTTATTTATAATTGACAACTAGAAGGATTCCAATTTTCTGAAGTGATATCCTAAGCTATATAAATGGGGATGCCTAAGAGCATTTTAGCTGTTATTACCAAATCAAGAGGAAGGACCCTGAAATTATTTTTAAAACCATAGATAAAAATACTGCTGCTGTGTTTATCTTGAAGAAAAACTGAGAAACTGAAGTGATTTTCATGTTGCCAGACTGCCAGAATACAGAGTATGGCTACGTCTACACTGGCATGATTTTCCAGAAATGCTTTTAACGGAAAAGTTTTCCGTTAAAAGCATTTTCGGAAAAAGAGCGTCTAGATTGGCACGGACACTTTTCTGCAAAAGCACTTTTTGCGGAAAAGTGTCCGTGCCAATCTAGATGCGCTTTTGCGCAAAACAATGCCGTCCTGTCTACACTGGCCCTTTTGCGCAAATGATTTGCGCAAAAGGGACTTTTGCCCGAACGGGAAGGGCAAAGTATTTCCACAAGAAGCACTGATTTCCTACAGTAGGAAGTCAGTGTTCTTGCAGAAATTCAAGCAGCCAGTGTAGACAGCTGGCCAGTTTTTGCAGAAAAGCAGCTGATTTTCCACAAAAACTGGCCAGTTTAGACACAGCCCCTGTTTCCCAACCACGTGGTATAATCTATCCAGAGGCAGATTACAATTTATTGGGGCACTGGACACAAGGAATATTGTGGGACATAACTCCACTTTGGGACCTGCCCCTTGCTACTTCCTTTGCCTTCCCAGACCTTCCTTCCAGCCTGGCCAGAAGTTAGACAGTGATAAGAGCTGACCAGAAAGCCTGGGCTTTTGTGGGAAACCCTGAATACTCCACCTGCCCTGGCCGGCACATCCTGGAGGACAGGATTATGGGCCAAGAGCTGCTAGCTCCTTGCCTAGGAGAGAGGGAGAGTCCGGGGCTCCCCACAGCTGCCCAGGTGGCACAGAAATAAATATGCAAATAAAATATGAAAATAAATGATTTCATCACTAAAAATGTGTCTGAAAATAAATGGTTCAATGCACTAAAAATGTGGCTATCTTAAAGCTGTCATCTGTCAGTGCATTGTTTGGTTTTGAAATAATAACCTTGATGAAACTTGTGACAGTAGTTTTTGGAGCCTGTAGTTTCAGGTGAGTGAGTGTGGACAGCTGCAGCTGTCTGCTCACATAATACAGCATTATGCCAGAGAACTCTGCCGAAGTGCCAAGTACTGCAACAGCTGAAACACGAGTATTGTCTATTAATAAGTGTTGGAGACTGGGAGTCAAGACTCTTGAGATCGCTAACTAGCTGTGAGACTTGATTTACTTTGTGATTCACTTTAGACATTTAACTTAATCTCTGTGTGTTTCACTATACCCATCTGTAAAGGTTGGAGAGGGCTGGGGGGCAGTGCCATGTGGGAGGGGAGAGGATAGAAGAGATGCTAAATGGGTCCTCAGCTCTGTGTGGAGGGAGGAAAGGGAGTGGAAGAGGGGGACAAGGAGAGGAATTGGAGAGAGTGAAGGAGAGCAATTAGGGGAGCAGCTCCATGCAGGAATAATATGCTCAGTGCTCACCCTACCACAGCTACTCACAAGAGGTGAGGCCTTAGTGGGGAAGTAGAGGAGCAGGGTGATGGGGCCACAGAGGAAGAGAGAGCTAGCGTTGGATTTCTGATAGGGGGGGCAATTGGCCTGGGCACCAGCCCTGTCAACTCATATGGTAATGTGCCACTGAGTCTGTCCCCAAGTCAGTGAGAACTGTGTGCTTACAAAATACTACACTAGTTATTATGAAGTCCAGACATTTCCCTTCAGGCCTTCTAACTCCTCGTGCAACACCCAAACAAACCAGGCTCGTGTGATAAATGATTAATTAATTAAATCCAGAAATCACAAATATTCGGTTATTTAGCCTTACAGAGACAGCCACATGCCCTAGATCAAAATATATTTCAGGATATTAACCCCAAACCACAGTGGTAGCCAATCCTTTAGTAAACTTAAATTTAAGTTGTATTGTTATAAATTAAAACAAGAGTTATTAAAAGGTTAAAATGAACCATACATTACGCTTGATTTTAGAGTCTCTAGATTGGGGTGACAGTAGTGATATTAAGTCTGCTTTCTTGCAATAAGTGTTGCTGGTGCATCCCAAATACTGTGGTCCTTCGTCCATTGTTCAAAGCTCTCATTTGTTAGAAATCACAATCTTGATATGTGGAGCAGGAATGAGGCAAGGAGGTTAGTGTCTCCTAGTCCATGTTCATCAAAAGTTACTGTCTATAACATGGCATCTTGGACCATATGTTCTAGACACCAACCCCGGTGAGGTACTGGGCTTCCATTGTCCATGTTCTCTTTGTGTTGTCCTCAAGAGCAGCCCACTGGAAGAGCTGATTCTCATTAATAGCCCATCAACACATGCCTGGCAAGTCCTGACGTAAATGTGAATTTTGGGTGTCATCTAAGAAGAAGAGTACAATAAAATTCCATCACTTTACAGTCAATGGTGATACACATATTTCAACAGGAATAATAATAATTAAAAAATTATAACTTTTCCAGTGATATCTTACAAAGCATACTTCGTACAAGGTTTTTTTATGATTGTGTAAGAAGAGTGATCATAAGAGTGTACACATAGTCACCTTCCTTTTTTATATATCATATAGTGAGGCGGGGTGGCCTCCCTTGGAACTGGGGTATGAAAGATCACTATACTCCTCTGGGTGGTTGGGCCAAGTCGTGCATGCTCCCCCTTTCCCCCCGCCCCCCACCAGACATATCAGGGTGGGACAGGAACTAGAAAAAGTGAACCACAGAAAGAGAAGTTGTCTCTTTTAGGGAGATGACATCTCGACAAGAGTCTGGCACAGTCTCAGAGTGGACTGACACCTGGCCATAAGAGGAGGCAGATGAGTATCCTGAGGAGTTACTGGTACTACTAGTGGCTGAATACTCTGAGGAGGTATTCGGCCACTGAGTCATTGGACAATAGGACCCTACACCCAGACTGTTGAAGGAAGCAGCCCAGGAGGACCACACTCAAGTCCACTTTTGCTGCCAGAGGGTGAGTAAAGATGCAGAGGGGGCTCAGAGCTGGTGTTCAGAAGGTAGTGAATGCTCCTGATAGGGGTGCAGGCTTCCCAAGAGAGAAAAGACTACTCCCATAACCCACAGTCCCCTCATGCACCCAAAACTCCTTGTCTCACACTACTTTTCCCAGGTTGCACCCAGGAACCTGCACCCCTAGCCAGAGCCCTCCTCCCCCTCCTGTGCCCCAAATCTCTGCCTGATGAAAGTGAGTGAGGATGGGGAAGAGCAAGGAATGGAGGGAGAGGCCTCAGAGAAAGACAGCACAGGGTTGAGCTGTGTGTGCTTGGTTTTGTGCAATTAAAAAGTTAACCTTGTAGCAGTCTAGGAGCACAGCCAACACTGAGCCCAAACCCCTGATCAGAGCCCTGACCTCCCTCCCACACTCAAAAACCCATCAGCCCACCCCTGTCACATGGATCCACGTGCAAAATGAGTTTTGTGATGTGCTCCAATATGGATGTTATGTATTACACATCACCTCCAAGTTTGATGAACATCATCAACTTCATTCTGGACATAGATATAACAAATTAAAGGAACACTGGACATAGGTGTTACTGCTGGTTTATCATGTATACTGTGCACTGAAGATACTGGTGAATCAGAATACCAAAAATTGTGTGCAGTATACAAATTTGAATAGTATTTAACATTTGTGCCAATCTAGGACTCTGGGCTATGGTCGAGACTGCCTCCTACCCTTATTAATACTTGCTTTCTCCAAGGAAAAAAAAATCAAACCTTTTTGTGTAAGGTACAATATTACAGTTTTATAGATCTAATAAGCAACAATAACTAAATCAACATAAACAATACTGACATTGTCATCTCTGACTTTGATACTATGTACATTAATAAATATTATGGAAAGTAAAGTGTGAAATACACAATTTGAGATAATTAATGGGGGGAAAATATGGTATAAAAAGTAAAAAAGTCAAATTGCATCTTCAAATGCATTTTTTTTTGTCTTAGGGAAATAAAATAATTGTAATTGTGTCTGCCATGTAAGGATCTCAAAACACTTGACAAAATGAATGAATGGAGTCCGTTGCAGTGTACCATCAGGTGTCATGTTGTGGAGTGATTAGAATAGGGGTTTGGTGGCCCAAGTGGCCTAATGTCCCATGTTGCTGTAGTAGCCCTGGCTCCTAGGGCAGCACAGCCTAATGGCCAAAGTCAAGTAAGTAGGGGAAGGAAGGAGATGAGTCATTTTCAGACACAGTGGAATTGGCAGGGAATTTCCCCAAAACAAAGTTCAAGCCTGCCACCAATGAGGTAAGTTCCCCTTCTGCCCCAAAAATCACTCCCTAGCCCTTAGCTGCAGTACCGGAGGGAAGAGGTAGAAAGCCCTGCCAGATGGGGGAGGGAGGGAAGGCCCCTGCTGGTTGCTAGACGGGGTAGAGAAGCTAGGGGGAGAAAGACAGGCTGGGGAGAAAGAGACAGCCTCTGCCAGCTGGGGAGCTGAGGGGTGAGAAAAGGCCCCACCAGCCGGGGTGGGGGAGAGAAATCCCTGCTGGATGGGACCCCTCCCCCAAGTCCCTCCTCATCCCGCAACCCTCACTCTTGCATGTCCTAGCCTCCTGCCTTGCTTCCCCCACCACATCCCTGAGGCCCTGCTCTGACTCCTGCACTCCACACACTGCCAGCCCCCTGCTATGAAGGACCTGGGCAATGCCAGGTAAGACTTCTAGTAAGCCATAAATCCACTGTCTTTATTAAGACCATGAATTTTAGTGTCAAGAAAAGTCATAAATTTAAGCTCCAAGGTTCATCTCTTGAAAGAGTTATGCAGGTTTCCTTTGGGAACGAGAACTGGTAGGCAGTCAGGTAGAGTATAGGCCAGGGGAGGTCAATCATTTTTTTGCCGGAGGCAACTTCAGAAATTTTTGAAATGGCCCCGAGGCACACCAGAAGGTGCAGGGCCTCAAGTGAAAGGGCAGAGCCTCAGGTGGAAGGGACAGGGACAGGATACTTCCCTGCTTCCCCACCCGCACACCATGATTGGTCTGGGAGTGGGGGAGTGCCTTTGCCCCCCCACAGAGGTTCCTCCTAGGTGCCCATGCTCCTGGTGG
The DNA here is from genome assembly GCA_030068395.1 of Apalone spinifera. Taxonomy (NCBI): domain Eukaryota; kingdom Metazoa; phylum Chordata; order Testudines; family Trionychidae; genus Apalone; species Apalone spinifera. The sequence goes on from CM057847.1 coordinate 116,138,371, forward strand.
TGGGAGGAGACTTTGTGTGCTCCCCTTTATTCCCCAAGGCCAATCAGGGCTTGGGATGAGGGAGCGCGTGAAGCCTCTTCCCACCCTGTGAAGAGTACATGGTGCTTCTAAGGGGCCGCACGCTCCTTGCAGGGCGGGATCAGGGTGGAGGAAACTTTGCACACTCCCTTTGCCCCCAGGCCAATCAGGGCTTAGGGGCCAGGGAGTGCGCCAAGTCTCCTACTGCGCTGCCAGGAGCCACTCACTTCTGACAGGGCGGAGGAAACTTCATGTGCTTCCCCCCGCCCCAGGCCCTAATTGGCTTGGGGGCAAGGGAACGGCAGGGTCACTGTGGGCTGGATCAGCCTGCTTGGTGGACCAGATACTGCCCACAAAGGTCCTTTTGCCCACCCCTGGTATAGGCTAATCTCTTTTTTGAAAAATGATCACCAACAGGTGTTTCTGTCTTTTATCATTTACCTGTGTGAGTTCTTTTGAGAGAATAGATATTTTCTGATTTCATCCACATAATTTCTATTGGGATACATACTGCCCTGGATGAGTTATACCCTGTGTTGTGTTAGGCATGTTCAGGACCCATGGATCTTTGGGGCAAGGGCCATTTGCTACTCTATGTTTGCACAATGCTTAGCATAATGGAGTCCCATTCTTGGATGACCCTTGGACGCTCCTATATTAAACATGAGTATAATATTAATGAAGTAATAAAGCTATTGGTGTTTTCACAATATGTTAGTATATGTTGGCAGCTCCAACTGCCTCTAGACTTCCAGAGATATTTTGAATCTTAAGAAGAGCTTTTTATGAATTTCCACTTGCTCAGTCTTTTCATTTCTCTGCTGTTCAACTCTGAGTTTCAGTTTCAAGAAGTTTCATGCCTATAAAAGGTAGGATAATAACAGTCAATGGCACGTAGGTTCTTAAGTGCCTATACTACTTTTGAAATGGAGACGTAGGCATTTTTGTAAATGTTTCCCATAGGCATAAAGTGTATTTTGTGTATTTTGTTTTTGTTTTGTATCCCATTTACTATCTTCAGACTTAAAAGTTGAAGTTGAATTTGTAGGGGGAAATTTTTGTGTGCTTTTCATTCTATTTTTGCATTAAAGAGTAAAAGTATTTGGCAGACAAAGGAAAATCTCTGAGGTATCTGGTAGTCTTGAAGTACCCATCTCTTTGCAGAAACAGAACTACTAACAGACAGTAAGTGGAGTGGAAAACCAATCAATGAAACAAAGAATAATAACCATTTGAGCAGGAACAGTAAGCTCTAATGAAGCTCTCCTTTTCTGTGAAACTCTGTAGGGGATGATTCCAGGGAAGGGAACAGCAGGACTATAGGTATATAATATAAAATACATCCTGAGCCGTTATTCATGTGAATAGCATATACCGACCAAATAAATATTGAAAGGAGTAAAAGCAAACCTATTGAAATCAATGAACAGCTTGCAGCTTCACTCTGGTTGCCAACTTACTTGCATGGGTGACGGTTGCTAGGTCATACCCTAAACATGCATGGAGCATGGATATAGGAAAGACTTTTTCTTTTTTCTCATTTCAAATACCAAGGGGATATTAAGAAATCTAATGAGCTAGTTAAAAAGTTGGATTCAGGAGATGGGGTTTCAAAAGCACTGGGCTAACTCTTTTTTCTGTTGATGGTAAAACTCCCAGTGCTGAGACCAACACTGAGCACTTTACCCTAAATCTAACCGACATTGAAGGAAAGCAAAAAGTGTTCCCACTGAACAACAATATGAATACTATCTCTGCCAAATGCCAATGCCACTATTTTAAAGTTTTCTAGGATACTTTTAACTCCAGATTTTTCCTTTTTTGTTATGTATATAAATAGTGTAGGCACTGTATTCTTGCATCATATTTCTGACTTAAAAAAATTGCTATTATCCTGCAAAGATTTACTTTGCTGTGGAAGGTATTTATATATCTAAAGAGTAAATGAATGTAGGGGGTATGAGCATATTGTGAAAACAAAATGTAAGAAGACATTTAAAAAAACCCTTGTTCATAAATGAGAAAGCTTTCCAGAATTATGACTCATGCAGGAGTTTAATGATAATCAAAGAAGAAATCTTCTTGATAGATGAGGAATAAACTCTTATAATAACATTTTATTTCTTACCTTTAAACTGATTTTTCCATCTCCCCCACCTGTATTTAGAGAAAAACCCCTGATTCCAACAAAAAATACTGGCAGCTTTTAAGCCAGTTTTTTATCCCAACTCTCACCAGTTAATAGTAATGAGTTTATTACTTTTTTCCAAAGAGCCCGGAGGGCTCTGTAGCAGAATTCAGCTCCCCTTTGAACAGCTTGTTGCAGCTCTAATGAGAATTTCTATGCTCAGTGCTGTAATTACCTGCTTTTCATAGTGGGTACTTTTTTATGGATTGTAACTTTTCTGGATGGAAAATAGAATCACAAAACTTTCTGTTTTAATTTGATTTTTTTAAGGATACATTTCTCGAATTAAACAAAATGAAATGATTGCACCACAGCTGACTCTCATAACCTTCCAGACAGGAGTTGGTGAATTAAACATAAGGTCCTGGTACTTTCCAAAGAGTTGTCTTTTAGTGCTCATATTAAGCATGGGCTGCTTATTGTTCCATTGTCCTAAATTTGTCAGACAGTGAAAACTGAAATGCAGATTACAAATAAATACATGTTTGTTTTGCCATCTGCGTAGCTTTTTGTAGCTATATAATATCTCCAGGCCCCTCAACACTCCTCTCCCACACAGTCACAGGGAGAAATGTCCCCCCCATCAATGGGAATTTTGTCACTGATTGAGGTTGAATCAGGATTTCACTTTCCCTTACTCCGGTGACTGATTACTAATAACTTTTTAGTTAAGGCCCAAGACTGTGAGAAAGTACACTTTGGTTTTGTTCCTTGCTCTTCCACGGTTTTCATGTATAATCATAGATAAGTCATTTTAATATTGTTGTGCTTCACTTTCCTCAGTTAAAAATGTCATACCTTCATTCTTTGTTGATGTGATACTAAAGTTACATTTGTAAGGATACTGGGATCTTCTGATGAGAAACACTGTAGACATGTACTGTCCCATTATGAATTGAATACTGTGGTATAACAATCTTTCTGCCACATTGCTTTGTACCTGAGTTCATCAAGACCTTGTGATGAAGAAAAATGAGTTTAAATGATGAAGTGGAAAAGGAAGGTATATACAATTATATAGGGATTAATCCTGTGAAATCATTTGTGTAGAGAACTCTCACTGAAGTCAATAGAAGTCCTGTGTGTAGAATGCAGGTTTAGACTAGCAATGCATATTGTCTTTTCTATTTCATCAGCTATCTCTCCATATTTGTATCTACATCTGTAATCAACACAGATGTTTATATACACATCCTTTTCCTACCAAACTTCTGCTTAGCAGATTAGTATCTAGATATCCTGAACACGTGAAAAGGCAGGACCTGAAGCTAGAATGAAAATACTTCACATGAATTTTGGTTTTAAAAAATATTTACAGAAACATTCTAGCAAGAAATTAATTCGTGCTCTTATTGATGCTCTGTTATGTAATTATGCCTGTTTGAACTTTCAAACACATGACTTTAAACTGTTGGCATAAGAGGAAATGAGTGGCAGAGAGCATAGATAGGGACACAATTTTGTTTCAGTCGGAAAACCGAGTCATTTCTGTGAGATAAGATTTATATCCATATAAAAAAAACAACCACCCAAATTGCAGTTTTAATTGATTCTGACTGACATCAGATTTATATCAGTGGTACTCCACAATCTTCTGTAGAGTAAACCTAAGTTCAAAGATAATCAGGAATTTTGTTTTGATTTAAAGATTTGAACTGCATTTTTGGTGACTTATTTCCTCTTTCCTGCATCCACACATTCTTCCTCTGAGGGTACATCTATACTGCTACTGCAACGTAAGGCCCGGATTTCTGGGACTCAACTCAGCTGATAATGTGCTTGCAGATCAGGGATCAGAAGAGAATGGGTTAATGCTAACCTGAACTGCAAAAAGGAGATGGCTTCCACTTCTAACAGAGTGGATTACAGATTGCTGTGATAGAGAGGTCTAAGGAATTTTCCCATGGAATTCTGGCTGACTCCTGGGACTCATTTTATCACATATAATTTTAGAGAAGCCATAGACAGTTCATGGCTTCCATGAAATTTTCTTTATTGCTTGTAAGTTATCTGTAATTTTACTAAAAATATCCATGACAAAATTTTAACCTGGCTTATGATATGCTGGTAATAAATAATAGTAAGTATTATATCCCTTTTCTAAACCTTGGTAGTGACAGAAAAAGGTTCTCTGAATTAATTGAAAACAAATGTATAAGTATGGTTAATATGTAATCGTGATATGTAAAATGTATAGAAGAATAATGACAATAGCCACAAATTATAGCTCATGTATGAGAGTAGACTGAAGACTAAAAATAATAGCAAATGATATACCTCTCTTTTTTATTCTTTGTGTAAGAGAGTGATTGTTTCCATTAGAGTAACTTGTGCTATTTAGTGCAATGGAAATGAAATATGTGCCTGCTTTACATTTCCATTTTAATTATTTTAGATGAAGGACATTGTGAAACATCCATGGTAGATTGTGACTAATAAAATTAACATAAAAATCCCTGTCCCGTCCACATAGAAACTGCAGACGTTGACTTGTCATTGCTCTGTTGCTCTGCTCCTTGATACATGTCAGATACACAGATGCAAATGAAGTTAAAATTCTGGGCTGCCCAAGAAAAAGCTTTCAAATAGGAAAAATCGAACTTCTGACTACGTATCCACCATTTAGATGGTGACTGATGCACTATAGGAAAACCTGGGAGAGAAGTTATTTGTGATAAATATTTTCCTTTCTTGTACTCCTCCCTGGATGGTTTCCCTCTTGTTATAGTATCATCCTGAGCAGAAAACTAGCTGGTGCTAGGAGGAACATAAGACAAAAAACAATCTTTTCTGTTCTAAAAGTTGAGTTTATTTGCATGGTGCTAGCTTATGTGAGATCACAGGTCTCATCCCTGGGCCTTTGGATCCCCAGTTATTGCTCAGCTACAACCAGGCAGCTCACTGGAGCCCCTGAAGAAGGGAGCCATCTCACCAACGGCTACACCCATGAAACACCTAATTGGGAGAGATGCTGAACCTTATTAATTGGTTTGTATGCACTGATTAAGCTATAAGGAGGCACAGGAAATTGTTAGATGCCATTTTGGACGCTGCCTATTCTCCTGACTTCTGAGCCCTTCCTCCTAGCCAGACCTTACCCTCCTTATCCCAAATACTCCTCCACCTGATTCTTACTTTTCTGCTTTACTCTGGGTCCCTTCTCCTCTGCCTACTTTGACTCAGGCTATGTCTAGACTGCAGAGCTTTTCCAGGATACCAGAGGCATTCTGGAAAAACTCTGCCACGTCCAAGGAATGCATCCGCTTTTCTGAAAAAAAAAAGTCGGAAAAACGAACGCTTTTTTTGGCTTCCCTGTAAACCCTGTTTTATGAGGAAAAAGGGATGTTATGAAAAAGGGGTGTAGCCAGGCCAAATTTTGCAACAGTCTCTTTTGGAAGTAGCTTTAGCCTCCACAGGTCTTCAGGCTCTTGGGGTATACAGCCAAAGGTTGTTCTGGTAACTTCTTGTTGGGGATTGTCTCCTCTGGGACAGGGGACAGCAGGGGGAAGATTCAACTCCTTGGGGCTGTAGCAAAGCAGTGGTATCCTTCCCTTCTGTGGGCTCTAGCACAACGGAGCTGCAAGGCATTCCTTTTATACTTCCTATCCCACCCTAGTATTTCAAGTGAAAGGGGTTTGGCTTCATCTATCAAGAGGTGCATAGGGCCTCACTTTCATGTCTGGAGAGAAACCACTCTACCTCACTACAGAAGCCCTGGCTAAACCCCATGTGACAAGTTGCAGTGTGGGATTGCTAGCAACTATGCCCTGCTCTCAGCATCCATATAGTCACTGCTAGTAAGGATATAATTCAGCAACACCAGAAGAATGGTGTAGCCGGGTACTCTTGACTTAATTACTGAGGTGGTTGGATATTGATTTAAGCCTATAATATAAATATTCCCTGACTTGGCTTGACACATGGCTTGACTCCAAACTCTGGCTTTAACCCTGGGTTTGACCCTTAGCTCATCCCCTAACTCCACCTTTAAATTTTTCCTTGATTCCTGATTCTGTCTCTAGCTCAGACTCTCAATTCCAGTTCCTGGAATCCAACTGTGATGACAAGACCTGACCTCCCATACTTCACAAACACACATAGCCTTCACACAGACATACACAAATAAACTTTTTTTTCCAGAGCAATTTGGATTTCTAAAATTTTCATCCTTTGAACAAAGAGACAAAATTTTTAAATGTTGTAAAAAATGAAATAAAAAAAATTGTATTCAAAACCATCAACATCTTTGTTGATAATATAAAATTGTTTTTCTTTTTTCTTTTTCAATGTAAAAATACAGTAATATTGTATAAAATAACTAATGTAAATATATTATTTTAAAATATTAATATGGTATAATATAGATCTGAATGAATGACTTGACATGGTAATGTCAGAATGAAATATTTTACCTTTTCTAAATGAAAGATATCAACCATTTCCTGTTGATTAATGTGTCACTAACAACACATTACATGAAATGTTTCCAATATGATGAAATTACATTTTTGATAGAAAAGTATTCAATGAAAAGATTGTTTTTATCATTTCCAAGGTTAATTTTTAAGTTAAAAAAAGTAAAGTTTCAGATCCTTGCAATTTAAAGAATCCTACTGGACTTTTCATAGCCTGTAGAGTGCTTTCCATTAAGTAACATTAATTCCTAGTAAAACAATGCATTCCTTTCTGCATGACAGGTAGAATAATAAAGCGCGACCACTTTATAGCAGTGAGTGGCCTGGAGATACACTGTAGATTAATAAAAGGTAATTTAACCATTTATACCTTCCTGACTGTAAAGCAAAGATTATGTTCTCTTTGCATTCAGTATAAGAGAATGAAAGATAAAACAGCTGGATATTTTTATTAGAATTGAATCCATTCTATATTGAATAAGGGGCTTCTAAACTTTCAGATTTAAAATAGAGCTTTACACATTTACGAATTTTCCACACATTGCACTTTATTTGTCTGCAGCTCAGTCCTATTTGACTAGAAAAGCTAAATGGATGTATTCTAGATCATTACTCTTCTCCTGGTAAAAAGCTGGGTTTATTTTAATTCAGGAACCAAGCTTTGCTATTTCTCCTGCTCTCTCAGTACTTGTTGTACTCTTTCTGGTGACTATGTATGATAAAGTAACAAGACATGGCATCCTTCAAACTGGAGATTTTGTATCTTTTTCAATGCATCATAATTACAATACTCTCTAATGCCATCATATAAACATGAAAGATTATTCCTGAACCATAGGCAGAATCAGTGAATCTATAAAGTTGGAAGTCCATACATTCTTGATTTTTAAGAGGAACCAATAAACCAGATAGTTTGATTTCCTATATAAAAAAGGCTATAGAATTCCACCTAGTTACTTCTATATTGAGTCAAATAACCAGTGAAATTTCCCTTTCTTCTCTGCCCATTTGAGTGCCTGAAGTTGGCTCTTAAATGCTTATTTATATACTTAAATAAGTGGTCTGATTTTCCACAAATACTGAGGCGCTCCTATTAACTACAGTGGGGGCTATTGAGTGCTCAGCACTTTTAGAAATTCAGACTACTTATTTAGGTAAGTATGTAGACAGTAAAGAGCTTAACTTTGTAGCAGTGGTTTGGCCTGGCACAAGTAATTAACAGATAGAGAGAGGCCTTATAGATCAGAAGATAATGTTAGGGTGGTAAACAAATTATTTGTTTGAAAACAGGGCAAGTGTGCTTGTAATTGTCTGGTTCAGCAGGAGTCCACGCTGATGTGCTACATTACCCAGTTAAATAGCAATTCTAGTGTCCTGGCTCTAGCTTCTAAACAGGTCAGGGGTGAGGGCACAGGGTGCAGGCTGAGCCTCAGTATGTGAAGCTAAACTCTTGAACAGGGCAGAGCAACAAGCAGTCTATAAACAGTTTAACAGATAAAGCCCAGGCCTGTCTGCAGTCTGAGGGTCTATCTATAGGCCCAAACCCTTACTCAGGGTGGGGCCAGATCCAGGTACCCAGTCACACAAATCAGGGGACTCAGACCTGGCTACAGGCTGAGCAGCAGCCACACCTTTGGCAAACAGTTTAATCAGTTCAGGAACTCCAGCCTCCCTGCAGGCTGAGATGTCATTTATATGGGGGGAGGGATAGCTCAGTGGTTTGCGCATTGGCCTGCTAAACCCAGCATTGTGAGTTCAATCCTTGTGGAGGCCACTTAGGGATTTGGGCAAAAATTTGTCAGGGATGGTACTTGGTCCTGCTGTGAAGGCAGGGGTCTGGACTTGATGACCTTTCAAGGTCCCTTCCAGTTCTAGGAGATAGGCAATCTCCATTATTATTATTATTAAGTCCCAGTCCTGGGTCAAGACAGAGCAGCGGGCAAACAGTTAAGGGCCCAAGTCAGGACAAAGACTGGGCAAACAGTTCATAAGGCCCAGCCCTGGGTCAGGGTCAGAGCAGCAAGCAAAGAAACAGTACAAACAGCGAGATAGTTTAAATAGTTCCATGCTCAGGCCGGTCGGCAGGGTGAAGTGGAGGTCAGGTCTCAGAGCAGGCAGAGAGCCAACAAGTGCAGCAGGTTTCTCCCTAGAGGGGAAACCTGACACCCAAGGTGAGGGATGGCAGGAGGGACGCAGGCCCACCCGTTCCAGTGCGTCCCAGCCCAGGGCCCTAACAGCAGCAGCATGGGCTGCTACTGGGTCAGCGGGAATCCTGACAGCAATACACCGACCAGGTCACTGAATCAGCAGGGATCCTGACCACAATGCACTGCCCAACAGATCTCCATTTCCTCAGCCATGCCATGGTCAGCTTCCCCTGGGCCACTTCCCAGTTCCCCCTCTGGGCCTGCCTGGCTCTACCACTGATCCTCAGGGTCTGCTGGGAATGATGGCATGGGCAAGGTGTCCATAAGCTCAGGGTCTGGGTCACTCTATAGTCCCAGTGGTGCAGCCCAATCTCCGAGGCTTAGTAGGGGCTCTGTTCATCTTGGCCAGTCTTCAGGGCCTGGCAGTGGTCGGGGTGGCCTTGGCCCATCTCCAGGATCTGGCAGTGGCCCAGGCAGTCCAACTCAGTCATCCCTTTGAGAGTGGGGCAGCCGTGCCTTCCTTATAGGGAGCCCTGGGAAAGCGCTTGACTTGCTTGCCTGCTGGATCCTAAGTGAGCTCTTCGCCCCTGCTTTTATAGTCCCAGCTCCACACTTCTGCTTCCTGTGGATGGGGATAGGAGACCTCACCCGCCAAGGGGTCTTACGGAGTGATTCTCCTCCGGGTCAGTGGGAGCCCATGCCAACTTGTTACACTGTTAAATAAAACAAGCAAATGGGTCAGCAAGCTAAAATGATAGAATGTTTGTGCCTGCTACAATAAGGAGCACGTTACCCATGTAACTAATTGTTATCAACTAGATAATGGGGGGTGGGAATAAGTTAATAATTTAGAGATAATTAAAAGAGGAGTTGAAATATGGACAGCACATAGCCAGAGTATTAATTACTGTTTTTGGTTTAATCAAAGTAATAAGTCAATCCAAAAATGTTTTAAGCAATAAGTAAATTAAATTAAATAATGCAATAATATATGGAAATATATATAAAGAGAAAAAGTTTCAATGCAATTTTGGTTCTGTGATGTACCCTTCATCCAACTAACTTAGTATAGTTTTTTTATGCCAAATAAAGAGTGATGAAGTCTGGAGTCAAACTAAGTTATTGGGGAGCTGAATGGAAAAAAGTCTCAGAGGGCATCCCAACATATGTTAGCTGTTTTTTTTAAAATAAATATTAGTTAACTATTTAGTCTAGCATCTTATTTCATTAGAGACTCTTTTACTGTAATATTCAAATAGTTAGTGTTAACAGTGTGCCGGCTTACTGCAGTATCCTGGACAACAGAGGTGTGGTAAAGTGAGAAAAAGTATCACCAGACTGATGTATTCCATTATGTACTATAAATAATATTTGTTGCAGCACTGTACAAAAAATGAAAGTTTCAATATTAGAGATAGCATTGTCTCATGATTCATTATACAATGGATTTGGATGGGCAAGTTTATCCCATTTATTTTTAACTGCAGAGGTGTGAAGCAACTGCAGCAAGAATGAACCAATAATATTTTATTAGCTGAAAGTTTGAATTGGAGGCTATGTCTAGCTACGGGCTTCTTGCGCAAGAAGCTTTTTTCAGAAGAGATCTTCCGAAAAAAACTTCTTGAGCAAGAGAATGTCCACACTGCAAAAGCGCATCGAAAAAGCAATGCACTTTTCTTACATGTAAGCAATGATTGCTATGGACAGAATGGCCACCAGGGAACCTGTGCTTTTTCCTCTTCCCTATTCTTCTGAAAAAACTCCCTCTTCCCCATCACACAGATCTTTTTGCGAAAGAGCTTCTTCCTAATAGAATGAGGAATGCCAATTGTGCAAAAACCCCTCTGTTCTTTCAATTTACTGTAGAAAGAAATTGCAGTATGAACGTAACTCAGGTTTTGTCAGAAAACTTGCAGTATGAACGTAACTCAGGTTTTGTCAGAAAAATAGCTGTTTTTCCAACAAAACTCTGCAGTCTAGACGTACCCTGAGAGAATCATAGCTAAGCAAAGTTTACTAACTTTAATTTTCTTTCCCTTTCAGTCTTATTAAGATCCAGTGAGACCATCTATAATCATCTCCAATCACTGTTTGAGAGTCAGCTAGTGGCCAGATATGAGAGTGGACTGATTTAATTAGCAGCCCCCCCATCTAGTGTCTATATTCACAGAGCAACACTGCTCTATTTATAATCAGTTGGACTCTGTTGACTTAAAATACAACAGTGAAGTTACTCTTTAGGTTTATTGATTGAATGGAAACTCAAATCAGGACCACCATATATAAGGTGATCAGTTTTTCACATTTAACCACAGAGATGATTTTCCTGGATGATGGATAAAGAAAGAAGGTTTTGGACAGTGTCAAGAATTAATCGTAACCAATTAGAAATGCTAGTGACAACAGTAAGGGTGTCCTCAAGTACATCAGAAAGATCAAAGATGATATGAGGAAGTTGACCTGGTGAGAGAAGATGATAGGAAGGCACAGTTGCTCAATGTCTACTTTGCTTCAGTCAGAGAACTTCTGACCATTGTGAATGAATTCAAATCAGTGACGCTGGATGTTTTTCCCTGAAGGGTACTGAAAGAATTAGCTGAAGAAAACTTAGCACCACTGGCAATAATATTTTGAAACTCATGGATATCAAGAAAGATCCTGGAAGACTGAAGAAGGGCTAATATAGTTCCTGTCTTTAACATGCGTAGGGTGGGAGGTGCGGGAGGTGGGGTGGAGAGAGGAGCCTAACTTTGATACCAGGGAAGCTACTAGATGAATATATAAAACATTCAATTTGTGAATAGCTGGGATGAAAAGGTAATTTCTACAGCCAGAATGGATTTAGCAAAACCAAATCATAGCGAACAAGCTTGAGTTCCTTCTTTAACAGGGTAACTGATTTTGAATAGGGAGAATGTCGTGGACATATTATACTGGGACTTCAGCAAGTCTTTTGACACAATCCCACCTGAAATTTTGATAAATAAACTGGAGAAATACAAGTTTGACAGAACTCCATTAAGCAGATACAGAACTGATCAAACAACTGCAAAAAGAGAGTAATTATTAATGCAATAACTTAAAAAGACAAGAAATAGACTAGAAGCACCTTAAAGACTAACAAAACATGTAGATGGCATCATGAGCTTTCATGGATGCAACTCACTTCTTCAGATGACTGGAATATTAGAAGTCCAGATCCAAGAATAAATGGGGGGAGGGGGGGAAGGGGAGAGATGAGCGGAAAAAAAAGAGAAAAAAGGAGGAGGAAAGAAAAAAATGAGAGAAAGTGTGGGGAGATGGTTCAAATAGTTACAAGAGGCTGATAAGAACACTTAGCACCTCCATTGTTGGGTTTGTTTGTGGGATCATTAGGATGTGGAAAGTAGTGCTACTAGTCTATCTGTTGTTTTTAAAGTTTTTCCTGTTACAGACTAACTCGGCTATCCCTCTGAAGCTATTAATGGAATAATATCACATTGGAAGGCGGTCTCAAGTGGGGTCCCAGAGGGATCTGTTCTAGGTCCGGTGTTGTTTTAGCAAGGTATAGAGAACATACTGACCAAGTTTAAAGAGAACAAAAAAGATGGAGGCTGCTTGGAAAGATTGACCTAAAATTCAGAGGGATCATAATAAATCAGGTAACTGTGTTGTAGGCAACAAAATGAAATTCAATGAAGACAAATGCAACTCATTTGCAATGTTGCAAATGAAGCAAATGCAACTATACCTTGCATTGACAGAGGCATAGCTTGCAAGTCATTGGGAGTGACAGTACTGCCCTGATCAGAGCTGGATATGCCTGAGCTGGAGTACTATATCCAGTTTTGGTCACCAATGTATAGAAAGGATGTAGAGAAACCGGAAAGTATCCAGAGATGCAACAAAGACGATCAAAGGGATGTAATTCAAGCCATATAAGCAAAGACTGAAGAAATATGGTATGCTTAGTTTATAAAAGTGGAGATTAAAGGGGGACTACAGCAGAACACATTTAGGACAAACTTCCTAACTTTAAGAACAATAGGACAACAGAACTGACTGCCTTAGGAGGTTGAGGAATTTTCTTCACTGTAGATTTTCAAAGGAAACTGGAAAGCCACCTGTCTTGGATTATTTAGACAGACAAATCCAGTATATTGTCAGGGAGTAGACTAAATTACCCTTGAAGTACCTTCTAACCTTATGATTCTATGACTCTTGGAAGATGTCCTCTGTTTTTGGTCTTCCCTTACCACACCTGTTTCCTCATCCTCCTGCTTTCCCCCCCCCCCCCTATTGTCTCCTCTATGGTTCATTCTAGTCTTCTTCTCTACTCACTCTTATGCATATTCTTCTACATTTATTTATTATTCTAGCTCTCTATTGTATTTCTTCTCTCTCTTTTGTCTCCTCACTCCTTTTTCCATCTTGCCCATTATGTGTCTTCCGAAAATCTGGTACAGAATGTGAACTGAAGCACAGGTTGCAACCCAGTAGTCTGTATAATATGATGATGGGAATGAATTGCCTGCAAATTTATCACCACTGATGCTAGTGAGAGACTGACTGTACTTGTGTGTGAGACATCACTTAAGGCAAGTTTTCTGTGGAAGCATTTTGAGGAAAACAGGGACTAGTCCTTGAGTCTTATATATGCTCATCCAGCATGTAGTCAGGCTCATCCACTGAGCTAGCTTCCAAAAAGATGAAATTGTCACAACACAATGGAGAAATTTAATGCCACCAACACTTGGTTGAATTTCCTGAAGTGAGTTCCCAAACAAAACTTGCTACTTCTCTGCTAAAAGCCAAGTGAGTGCAAGATAAGCCAAGGAAATTGCAATATAGCAAGAGTAAATATAACACTCTTGCAATAAGCTGTATAAATAAATTTCACACAGAGATAAGTTTTATTTGTTTGAGACACTGGGGGATACTTTCTCATCAAAATTCTCTTTAGTTTACTTTGTATCGCAGCAAACCTTGTGCATGTCACTCATTTGGTGACATCTGGAAGACCCACAGGTGATTTTATATAGAAATGCACCGGATTTCCATTCCATTTGAATGGCAGAAGCTATCATCATGTTCTCATCGGTAAAATTGTCCAGTGAATGGTTTACTGAATCCTAGGAACTGCCATTCTGGATTAGACCAGTTGCCCATCTTACCCAATATCCTGCCTGAGACAGTGGCCACTAGCTGCTGAGTCAGTAGAAATTGAGTTTAAAACAAACAATCACTAATGTTGTGCTTGGAAGGAAAGTTTCTTCCTCATCTTACTAATATAGTGTTTGTTTGATGCCCTGTAACCTGAGAATTTATATCCATTCCAAACTCGTTCAGGGTTGTTATTGTTGGGTTTTTGCTAATTATTACCAAACTAATTCTCCAATCAAAACTTCATACCATTTCTTTGACCCTTATCCCTGCTTCAAATGGCTATGATGTCCCTCGGAAGAGTATATTTTAGAAGTCTTTTTTGTTGTTGTTGTTGTTGATTTGCTTTATAATCAGAGGGGCATTTTTTTTCACTAAAGCTGTGCAAAGTAGTCAGTGTGGGTGCAATTTTTGTGATTATTTTTAATTGGTTTATGATAAAGAAACAAAAAATGAAAGTATAAAAAGCTAAATGTTTTACAGCTTCTATATGTTTCCAGGTGCTATGTGCTTCACAAGATCTACACGTACACACAACTAAAAAGAGATATTTCTGCTCCAAATTAGACTTAGTTATTGGACCCTTCAAAAAAAGAGGAATGTTATGATATTACAAATATTTTTGATTATTTGTTTTGCCTCCAAGCATGACTGTGATAATGTTGTGATAGACACTGCTACAAATCTTTTAAATAAGCTTTCCCACTGAAGAATAGGCTTTTATGAAAAACTCTCTTACATTTATAAACAATGATTTAAAAAAAAAAACAGAAAATGTCTACCAGCTCTGAGGCAGACACATTTTTGCATCACTTCCTATATTTTAAGCTGAGTAGGTTAGATTTTTTTATCACATCAGTTATATCTATTGGATTTGGCTCCCCTTACGGCTGAGTTTACCTTATTCTCTCTGGAAAATTAGTTGAAGGCATTCGTGTTCATTTTATCAGAGCAGGTGGATCTCTGTGTTGAGTCAGACAGAAAAAAATTGCTGTTTCAAGAGGGAGCAACTCTGTTCCATTCCCTGCTATGTTGTGTAGGGAGAAGGCCTGCACTTCATCTTTCTCAAAGTTTATCCAAAATTAAAGGGTAGTGGCCTTGCCTATTGGTCAGAAGACCCAAGGGCACTACTGGTCCATGCCAGAGGGACACAGTTGTCCATCAGTCTTCCCTGAAAGATTATTTGTCAGAGGCGGAATTTCAGGTGGGTAAGGAAGGCAGCAGCCGTGTGATTTGGGACACGGTTTGCTTTTCATCCCATGACCCGGATGTTAAGGGAGTGTGGGGAAAGTACTTGCATTCTCTGCATGCCTCTCACACCTGGTTAGTGAAGGGAGTTCACCAGCTAGGTGTGAGAAGCATGCATGGAATGAAAGTACTTTCCCCTCACTTCACTAGCATCTGGGGAACGGAATGAAAAGCAAGGCACTTCCCAGAGCGCATGGCTGCTATGCCTCCTACCTGCTCAAAGCTCCACTCTTGTTATTTGGGAACAGTGGGTTGTAAGGCTGCATGAAGACCCCACAATGCCAGATAATTTAGATGAACATCCAAATTTGGTTTCCCACGATCCAAAACTTAAACAATTTCACTCTAAGGCTACTTTGCAGCATGTTCATTACCTATTTTGGTATTGTTTATAGCATCTGTTTACATTTAATTTGATGTTTTAATGCTAGGGTATTTTTTAAAAAAAATTAGTGGACAGATAGGAGGTAATGTGTTAGGTTCTCCATGGGATTGTGGTGGGAAAAAAGCAGTCTTAGGCTTTTTTTCTGTCTATCCAAAGCCTTGTCTCTTTGATAGAATCCATTCCCATGAGTTCTCTGCATTCCCATAAACTCTGTCATACAGAGATTGTTGGGAAAGTGACTAGTAGGGTCTAAGGAGAAACCAACTATCAGGGGCGCATCAAAAGAGAAACGTTTCTTGGCTGCTTCCAACCCTGTGTTTAATCCAGTCATTTTTCCAATGGGAATATCTTGCATCATCTAATGAGCGGCCAGAGTTCCTTGGTCATCCATTTTCTGCTTTGTCATAGATGGGGGCAGTCCAAAGTTAGAGGAGATGTTTGGGGCACAACTGGCTTCTGTGCCCCCAAGAGCTTCAGTTTGGCTTCGTTCTTTGTCAGGACAAGAGGGAGGCATTCTTACTGAAATGTGATACTTTATACCTCACTGGGCTCCTTCTGGAAGTGGAATTGTAGTGCATGTATGTATTTTGGCTACTCCTGCTCATAAATTATCTGTTTTCTGATTACATGTCATGCATATGATTGCTTTGTTATATTTCCTGGTCTTTTCTTCATAAGCCAGTATTGCCATAGTAGTGGTACTTTGGGGAGTAGCTTAAAATGAATATAATTTCAAAAAATATAAAATATATAGCTAGACCTGCACTGCATAAGGCAATCTGTGAGCAAATCAGCCCGTGCACTCCAAACGTGGTATAAATATTGTCATCAATTTTGCCTAGTCCAATCCTTTGTTTGACCAGTCTTTGAAGATCTTTCAAAAGCTAAAGGCTGCATCTAGACTGGCATGATTTTCCGCAAATGCTTTTAATGGAAAAGTTTTTCTATTAGAAGCATTTGCGGAAAACAGCGTCTAGATTGGCACGGATGCTTTTGCGCAAAAGCACTTTTTGTGGAAAAGCATCCAAGCCAGTCTAGATGCGGTTTTGCGCAAGAAAGTCCCGATCGCCATTTTCACCATTGGGGCTTTTTTGTGCAAAACATTCCTCCCCTATCTACACTGGCCCTCTTGAGCAAATACATTTGTGCAAGAGGGATTATCCCTGAGTGGGAGCATCATAGTATTTGCGCAAGAACACTGACAATCTTACATTAGATCGTCAGTGTTCTTGCGCAAATTCAAGTGGCCAGTGTAGACAGCTGGCAAGTTTTTCCGCAAAAGCAGCTGCTTTTGAGGAAAAACTTGCCAGTCTAGACGCAGCCAAAGTGTCATATTTTTTTCAAATAAAATACAAGCAATGTGTGTTAATCTACACAATTCCTTGGCTATGTTTGTGTGCAATTTGCATGATTGAACACTCCATTAAACTGTGTTTCAGTCAAACTCACTATTTGCACAAGTATGTGTAGTTTTGGAATCACAATATTTTGCACAAACAAATGTGTCACTATTAAATACATCTGACCTGATGATTTAAATAAAATTTGAGGGGAATCTGCAGATATTCTGTCATTGGTTACAAAATTTCGCTTTGCAAAATCCTGCTATTCTCTTCTACTTGTTGGGTTAACAACAAAGGCTTTATTGGATTTGTGGGATCAAAGAGGAGGAATTGCCACGAACATCACATCTTCAGAACGTGTGTCCAGTCCCACTAGTGCAAACATATGTCACATTTCCCCAAAGAATTCCAGCGTCAGGCACCAGTGCTTCATGTGCCAGGTGAATGACGGCATGTTTCAGATTTTTTTGAGTAGTGGAGCTGTATCTTATGGCTGCTGGCAGGCATGATAAGGGTATTAAAGCAGTCACTGAACCCCAGGGAAACCACCTAGCAGGCTTTTTAGACCACTAGCTGTAATACTGAGATCAGGATACCTTTTCATCTAACTCAATGCTGTATTTTCAAGACTAGAAAACAGGGCTTTTCTTAATCCTGCTCTTGATCCCTAGTTTAATTTATTTCAATTAAAGCAGAAATACATCTCTTCCAGTTCTGTTTTCTTTTGGAAGCCAATATATGGCATGTCATATGAATGCATATTACCCTATTAATAGGAAGTGCACACTGCAGGACAAGGAGGGCACAGACAGATTTTTTCTCTTGTGCTCCTCTGACAGGGACCAACTGCAGCTTCCTCTGTCTTCTCCCTTAGCATGCAGGTGAAGTGTGGTTAGTGCCTTCAGCAAACAGCTTTACAGAAGATGAGATCCAGGATGCACCCTGTTGGAAGATTTAGCTCTAGTCAGTGCCCTGTATTTACCTCCCAGCACACCTAAAGGCAGTCTATCCGTCCTCTGGAAGCAGAATGTCTTTAGGATCTGCTGTTTGTGTAATGTCCTTCATCCACTGGAGCTTATGCAATTTTAATATCCAGGCTGGGTCTTATTGACAGGAAGAATGTTTCAGAGGTTAGGACACTTTTTAGGAGTGAGGAGACCTGGGTTCAGGTCTCTGCTCTGCCAGACTTTCTATGTTACGAAGCTTCAGGGGGTAGCTGAGTTAGTCTGTTAGCATTTTGCTATTTCGAAATAGTGCATCCACACTGAGTGGACTCTGAACTGCATTTAAGGCTGGCCGGAACCAGTTCCAGCAGGGCACCAGTTCAGGACTTACTG
>CM057847.1:116165643-116176089 GCA_030068395.1 Apalone spinifera
AGGGGCAGTAAGATATTCTGGGTCTTATTTTCTATCCCTTTCTTAATAATTCAACTTGTACTATAATAAATAATACTTTTTGGTAGAGTGCTATTGCAAAATGCAGAATTCTATCTGAAGTTTAAATATGAATTCAGATCTCACAGGGCATATTTACAAAATGATTTTAACTCCTTTCAACCCATTCTTCTCCCCCTCACCATGAGGACTTTATTTTATTTTTGACAGAACAGACAATAATAGGAATTAAAATTTTTTTTCAAACCAACAAGACAAATATATATACATTGCCATACATTTTTACAAAAGTAATGATACATATCTTCATTATTATTAATTCTGTCTTAAACTCAAACTATCTATGCATTACAATCATCATATATGGTGCAGAGAAAATAGTTTGATCCCACAACTCATTGGAAAATGTTTAATTGTTTGAAACACCACTTGAAGTATCTTTTTAGAATCTCATTGTTGTAAACTAGAGAAAAATTGGTCATTTGATGTGTCAAAATTAATGTTCTTTGCAGTTCTTGTGAATTCCCAGGAGATATGCTGCTGAATGGCTAAACAAAAACAACATTTTGCAGATCTGATTGGCATCTGTCAGCTATCTCTCAAGGGAAATTGCTAGACTAATTTGCCACCGAATAGATCATTTCAGGCTGATATTTACTGTTTTGAAAGCTGAAAGAATTGAATCAGCTAACATCTCATTTCTCCTGGAGAGTCGATTAGTGTCCTTATTCAAAAAGTCAAGCATTGAGCTGATTTAAAACGAGAAACCACTAAAACTAAAATAGGCTTGATGAAGCCAGTCAACATAATCTGACATACACATCAGGCACTTATTAATTAAATGTAAAACCACAGTCAAGGTACTAAAGGTTACCAGGACCTAAAACTCATATATGAATATTGCATATAAAATAATATTGAAAAATTAAGATTATGTCCTTTTTCAGGAAATTATCCCCCTAAATTATTTGCATTTTACTAATAGACTAATTATTAATAGACTGTTATTGGCTAATTATAGACTTCATTTTTATTCCTTAACAAATTATTTTAATTGAATGCATGGGGTGAGTACCCTCTACATGGTGTGCAGCAACACTGTAAGGGGTGGTTTGCTTGCAATTGGTCCTGGCAATGCTCTCATTTCTCACTAGTGGCTCCAAGTGGCTGTGTATGCCCCACATCCCTTACCTCAGATAGCATGCTACACCTACGGAGAGTAGTGGCAACCATTAGTAAAGGACGACTCTAGCTCTCTCAGTGGACACCAAAGACTTATTGTCAAACACATGGTGAATATTAGACCATAAAAAAATGAAGAATGGAAAATCACTTCTTTTGGCTCCATCATCATTGCTGAGGTGTTGGATGGGACTCAAATAAGAATGTATGTTCTAATGGTGTTCACATGGTGTGGTAAGTGTGTTTTGTTTACAAAAGGGAGGGATTGAAATTCAATCAATTTACAAAAATTGAGGGTTAAAATCTGTACTAGGTTACACAAAGTGGAACTTGACCGAATTTACTGGCATATCACCATGTGTGGCCAAGAGTAAAAATTGACACTATGTCAGTTTAGTAATAGAACCATGTACCAAAGCAAGTATTTATCTGACAGAATCTGCCTGTGACTATTGCCTTGATTTGAAAGGATCAGTCCCTATAGAGTTCACATGAAATATGGCCTCCATCTGCTATGACCTTCATGAATACACGTTCACCGTTGTGCTAAATTACTTGTGGAGGGGTGTATGCGTGTAGCTTATAATGTCACTAGAGAGAGAACTAGGCATCACTGATAATTCTAATTAGGAATTCAGGTTAAACTTGAATTTCAGTCCCTGAAAAAAAAAAAGGAAACTGTTTTAGTATTAAAATATTTAATATTTTAATGCAAAATTTTCATTACAGATTCTTGGAAACGCTCTAATAAGCAAATAGCCTGAAATGAACTCTGAATTCATCCTAATGAAAGCATTGTCCAGGATTCATGCCAGTGTCTTCTGATGGATTAATTTAAAATTTCATTTTTCTTACACATCTCAAAAAGGGACTGTGCACTCCAGTTGCATTATCCTATGCTTGTATGCTGCATAACGGTCTAACTTTCATGATGAATATAAATCAGTTTCCCAATGTCCTCTGCTAGTGATACCTTTGGGAAAACTCTATGGGAGGTCTCAGAGAGTCAGCTACTTGGGAAAATCATACATAATCTTGATTTCTAAACAAACATCCCAGGAAAACTCAGTGGAATGAGGGCAAATAAATCAATGAATCTTGACTCCAATCATGTTTCGGTCCTGTCTGTAATAAACTGGAAAAATTAAAGATCTAACTCTATAGCCTTTTGGTAAGTGCTCTTAATGTAAATTTCATGAATGAAATCACTTAGAAAAGAAAAGTTGTGACAACAAAATGAAAAAAGTGTGTGCTAGATTTTTTCCCCCAGCATCTTTTACAGCAGCTAGTTCTGCTTCTTTATCCTGATTTTTTTCTCCAGATATATTTTAAAAACAATAAAACCTGGCTTAGAAATTCTGATTAATAGGAAACCATAGAAGAGCTAAAGACATAGATCAATAAAAATGATTAGCATCACACTTTGCAATAAGAAGAAATAGAACAAGCAAGCCCCAAATTTATAAGCTTCATGCTGTTCTTTTTCCCCATCAGCTGTGTCTATCTACAGCCTATTGTCTATTGCGAATCTTCAGCCTAACTTTCTTCCTAATTTATAGTGAGCCACAGAGAGGTATCTTTGTCTAATACATTTTAGTTGGGAACATAAAACAGCACAGCTCTTACTATTATATCACAAGTTTTACTATGTTGAGTGTTTTTCCTAAAGCTAGCTCTTATACCGGTGTGAATATTTAACAATTTAAGGTTTAAACATTTAAAAAATAATTTCTAGCTCTAGTGTCTTCAGAGAAAAGCTTTGAAATATGACCTGAGTGTAATCTAATGAGTCAAATCTGAGAAGGTAAATAAAAAGGATCCAAAATGCATTTTTATCTCTTTATTTTTTATGATTTTTATGATTTTTTATGCAAAATACCCTGTTTGCAAAATCAAAATTTCAACTTAAAGTAAAAGAAGTAGAATCCAGATAATTTGCAAATTCATGTGTTATCATAGTTTGGCATTTGTATAATTATGCTGTGGAAATAGTTTATATTACAGAGATTTCCTCATTGGCTACTGCTCACACAATAGATCCAGAAGTAGAGTCATGATTTCTAAGACTTTTGGGAATAGAAGCATATCAGAGTCCATGACTTTCTTTTGATGATGCGACCTTGGAACATAGTGAATGCTAGTATAGTTTTCAGCATAATATCTATGGATCATACTAGGCATGCAAGCCACTTGAATTATTCAAGCTACTGTATATGTCCTATAATCTTTCGAGGAGACCTCACAACTAAAACAAAGGCACAAAGTACTTTCTGAAGTACAGGAATCACTCTGCTTTCAATATCCGATGGAGTTGAGCACAGAAGTCGAAGATAGATCTTGTATTTGAACAAAAGTATAAGATGTTAGTCTGTTTTCTGTAAGGAAAACATTCCTGATTTATGGGTTTTCTTCCTAATATTCTAACCCATTGGTCCTCAAAACTGTTTTAGTAGCCAAGGAACAAAAGCATTAAGGAAAACTTTCTTTGCAAACTTATAAATATGTGTTTGTATATATTACTAATATATAAAAATAATATTTTTTATTATTCAGATAGCACATAAATGGTTTATAATCCATTTTGATGCATACCTGCCCAAAGACTTTATAATATAATGGTCCAGTCTTTTGAAGTTCATGTAGAAGGGGGACCTATTTTTATGTAAAAAGATTACACAAAATACAGTACAGTATAGTCTATAACAGGCTGTTTATTACACTGAACGTGCAGACAACGAGGGCCAAAACCATAATTAAAACAGAATGAAAAAAAAAGACATAAAATTATGAAAGGTAGAACACTCTGTTACTGTTTATTTTGTAAGGTTTTCATTCTTAAGAGAAGAATCTTGATGTGTCTTAAATTTATGAATTATTTCTGTGACAAATATGGAGAACTCTTTAATAATTCATAATGTATCTGGATCAGATACTAGCTTGGCATATCTGTACTACACATGTGGTGTATAGTTCACCTATTTGTTTGTGTAGTAGAGCCTGCCCACAGGCCTGCTGACAGGGGGAAGCAAAGAGGACAAATGCTTTGGGGCCTGGAGTTTCAAAGGGGCTTGGAGCTCCCGGGTGCCACCACTGCTACTGCAACAGTGGCTGGAGCCCCAGGCCCAAAACCCTTTGACTTGCTGTGGGAGCAGAGAGGGTTGGAGGATGGGGGCAGTGATGAACTCCAGGTGGCTCTAAAGGTTAACTACCCTCGGCCTCACCCCTTCTATCCTCAGACCTTGCAAGGGTGTGGAGGCAGTCATTCCCCCCTCCCCCTGCCACATACACACTTTGTCCCCAGGTCCATGTGGGCTGTCAGCTCATCTGCCTGTGCACATGAAGAGGAGGAAGCCCTTTCTAATGACTAGTCTACATTGAACAGTTACATTAGCACAGCTGTCTTGCAGGGGTGTGAAAAATTCACACTCAGGAGAGACCTAGCCAATCTAATCCCCAATGTAAATAGTGCTATGTCAATGGAAGAGTTTTTTCTTTCAGGGAAGTGGATTCACAATGGAAGGGCCTATCCAGTCTCTGCAGTAAGCGTCTAACTGAAGTTCTGTAGAGGCTCAGCAGCAGTTTTAGACATATCCTACTAGAGGTCTAACAACTTCAATCTAAATATAATTAAGAGACAGTATCAGGGCTTCTCCTGGTCTGCATACAAACTGGTTTGACTAGGGTGTGAGAGGCTTGGGAACAAGGGAGGAGGGTAAGAAAAGGATGGATAGAACCAATGTAAGAACAAAGGACTGGAAGGTATCTCCTAAATCAATGAATTCACAGCCCTCTTATCAAAGCAGTCATGTTATATTATTGTTTTTCCATACACTTATCAAGATAAATTTAATACAGAATCCTGGAAGACAAAAAGAATTTCATGTTACCGTATCACCTATTGAGAAAATAGGCTTAAGAACTTAAAAGGAGAATTGTTTTTTTCTTGTACATTCAAGATTGAATTGTGGTCTTTCTTTACCTCCAGTTTTCTTTGCCCTTTTTTTCCAGGCAAAACATTTTAGAAAGCAAACATCACTGGTAAGAAATGAAATCGTGGCCCTCCCCAATCACGCAGGATTCTGAGGGTATAAATAACAGGCACATCCTCTGCACCCCTTATTTAAATCTACTAATTCTGGATTTTCTTTATAAGAGATTCTTACGAAGTAAAGAGAGCTGTTGTGATTATAGGGCCTCATGAAAAATCATCCCAAGGAGCAATTATAATTGTAAATTGACTTTTTTTTGTCATTGGGGTGTTTGTCCATATGAATTACTCTAGGAGAATACCCAAAAAAGGCTCTTCATGACCATTAATTACAAGTGATTGCAAGACTTCTCCTCTAAGACTCTTCTCTGGACTCGATGACCTCTCGAGGTCCCTTCCAGTCCTAATAGTCTATGATAAGATGTAATGATCAAGCTACATCTTGGCAGTTGCTGTAATACATCATTGTAGTTTTATTTGTCAGTACTTGTATGGGTTTGAAATTGATGAGAGGGAGAAAGCCTTGCAGGGCACAAAGATAACTCTCATTTTCAGCATATGGAAGTGAAGCATCATCACCTGCAGAGTCCATAAACTGTCAGTATTGTGGTGAGCTAGATAAGCATTTCTATCCACTCTGAAACATATTTCTGCAAAAGTTGAGGCTGGTGAGAAAGCAACTCACTGACAGACATGTTTTTCCTTTGTTCCCTCAACAGAGAGTCTTACATGTCCTGAGGCATTGCAACCCAAGCTCCCATTCTGTCAAGAAGCAGGTAGTTTGCTTCCTGCCATAGACAGCCCTACAGAGGCCTCAGGCAGAGATTGGCTAATGAAGTCACATAGGTGCATGAAGCCATGGGAGGGGGCTTTCAACATCTGTAAGGTAAGTCACACATGTCTCTGAGATTGGAGTCTAATGATCTGGATGAACGTTTTTTGTCCAAAACATTTTCTATGTCTATGTTGCCAATGATAGTGTTCAGTGTCATAGAGGAAGTATGAAAATGAGATATTTGCCATTTGCTCAGACAACAAATAAAATGAAAAAGCCAAGAGGACATCTCAGGTTCAATTATCCTATAAGACATTTTAAACTAAATAGAGCAAGCAGAATTACATGATGCAGTTCTAACTCACACTGTGGTATTTAAATTATTCCACAAGCCTCATAGCTTATTGATAATAAAGGTAGGATTGGTGCTGTGTAAAATAGTTAGTGGAACTCTCAGGATGATCCTGGACAAAATCCTAGCCCAATCTATGGACCTTCTGAGCCACTGCAGAAGCACAAAGAAAGCACTTTAACTTTGCTTTTTCAGCTATTGAAGATTCACTTGGTACAGAATAATCCTTGGGTATCCCCAGCAAAAGGGATGTGATGAAAGGAAGAAGGTCTAGCAAAGCTTAGATGCCATAATAGAACACTGACTAAGTTAGACGCGGACTAAGTTATTTCAAAATAATGTTGCTGTGTAGACATTCCCCACAGGGTGCTTGTGAGGTGGTGGGGGCTCAGGGCTGGGCCAGTCCTGGACAAGGAAGAGGCAAACCCCCAGCTTGCCCCTTTCATCTGCCTGGTGAGCCTGTCTCTTTTCTGTATGGTTTTATGAGAAGCAATCCCTTGCCAGGCACTTCCTATTTTCCTTGTATAAGCAAACCCTGACCTGCTTTAAGTTATGATAAGAGGAAGTTGCATACCAAATTTGGTGGACCTGGTACTTACTGTTTTAGAGGATTTCTTGAACAGACAGACAGATGAATAGACAGATATATAGACAGTCTCTCAAAATGTACAGTAGCTTTAATTAATCTGTGCATTAACAGACCCAAACTATTATTTTTTTTATCTGTGGGATGAAGATCATGTAGCATAATATTTTTCAACCTTCATTTCATTTGTCTATACTTGCCTGACCATTAAGATCATGCACACACACATTTCCTTTTGAAGATTTTACTTTGGTTGGTTCTTCTTGGTTCTACAATGCCCAAATCCTGTAAGATGTACTGATCTCTAACAATGAGAGGCCCAAAAATAAGAAATGATTATATGAATATGTACTGCACACTTTGAGTTGGTCTTTACAGGGAAAACTGAAAGTGGTCTTATACATTTAACTGATTATGGCACATGAGGAAGATTTCAAAGGCATAAATATCAGCTAGGTGTTTAACTCCCATTTGTATTTTTAAAAATCTCCCTAACAAGACACAAGAGAAAAACGGGACTTTGAAGAGCTGGTCACTGAAGTCCACAAAATGTATGGGCTTGCTTATCATTATCTATTTTGTTTTATTGCAAGATATAGAAAAATCAAGTTAATGTTTTTAACCTGTTGTTCTGACTAATGACACTGTCTCTGATCATATTAAACTAAGCAACACAAGTATTCTTTAGCTCCATTTAGCAATGTCCCATTGTAATTTACTTTATCATGCAATCTTGTACACATCAGGGATTCTTTAGTTAATGTCTGGTTATGTCTGAACAAATATTTATTAGTATTACCATTTCCATTAGCAAAGAACTTTACAGCAAAGATGCAAAAACATGATCCTGTCTGAAGAAACTGAAATCTAAGATGAGATGTGATAAAATGATCTGGATGGAAAGACAAAGCTTACACGATCACATTGTTATTAAGTTCCACTACTACGTATATGTACATACGTATGTACATAAGTATATGTATTTCTCAAGAATGTTGTTCTTAACAGCACAAGCAAGGTAGATTGCCACGGATGTTCTCTCAACATCACCAATCAGGGTTGCATCCGAACTTTCTGTTAAAACAAAATTGACCTGCTGTTTCCCTTTCATTAATATGATCCTAGTTTTCAGAAAATATTTCATAAAAAATCCCTGGAATAGGAAAACATTGTGAAAGAAAAGCTGAAAATATGTTATATCTGTAATTCCCCTTCCTATTACACCTACCTTCTGACCTACAGGAAAATTTGCATTAAAATGTGTTATTTTATAGGCCCATAACTGAAAGCGCTTTTTAAAATTTTCTTTTGTCCTTGTAATGGTAGGTTCACTAACCTGATTGTTTTGATTAGCCTATTTTTTCAGCCCAATTCTCATTGATTGACTATCGAACTCTACAATAGTAGCTTTCCACAGAGTGATACAGTCAGGGAAGATGTATTCTGCAATAAGCTAGACCTCTTTTCTTAACTCAGTGGATGTTTCTGACTTTAAAATATATAGACGAATCTATCATATGTAGGTTTAACTGACCTTGCTTTTTAAAGATTATGTAGCATATCTCCCACTCCCATATATTAGCAATTCTGTGTATGTGCTGATGCTGCCTTTTTTGTTAAGTCTCTCTAATCTTGTTTTCCTTTAGAATACCATCTACCATCAAACACTGTGAAACCTGAGCAAATGAATACCAGCTTCATTTCATTTACATACTTTCAAGGGCATAATACAATTTTCATGTGGAAATTACATACAAATTGAGCACTAAAGGGCCCAAATTACATATGAATAAAGCCTTTAAAATTTCAATATGGTGCAAATTTTCAAATCATAAAGTGCTATGCTGGACAAAATTGATGACTGGCAGAATGAATTTTGTTAGCTAGCAGTAACAATTAGGTTTAATATTTACAACTGAGTTAATGCAGGATTTGTAATTTTCCAGTAATGAATTTGTTATCAAGTTAGTAAGGGAATGCTGTGAACATCTCATTTTCTGCTGGTTTAAATTAATAAAATCATTAAATTGTAGTGGAAAATAAATGGAAAATGTGATATCAACATAACCAGAATTCTTTTTAAAAGACCATGATTATGTGAACAAACTACAATTCAGGAAAATGAAGTTTATTTATATTCTAAAACTGAATCAATCTCTTCTTTCTACTAAACTATTGATACACCATACAACATAAAATTTTTGAAAGAACCGTGATATTTACAGGATTGTATTTTCCTTATGTGTACTACAATTAGAACTGTTTTCCTCTACTTGGTGAGTTAGAGTTCTACATAAAATGTAGAATTTATGAATTAAAAGATTTTGTAGCATGCCTATTTTTGGTGAGAATTTGAATTTTAGTTGACAGTGGTAAGAATTTGGAATTCATTTTCAGTTTTCATCTGCTATGGTAGCTATATTGGCTCTGTTATACATTATCTTTATTAGCCCTGAAAAAAGGTTCATGTCTTTTTAACTATTTTATAATTTTTTTATTTTTCTATTTCAGATAAACTTTGAATCCCAGCTTTGTACAATCATAGACCAGTATATACTAGGAACTGGATTAAAGGTGCCAATCCAATCTTTTCTAGAAATCAGGAGATGGAGCTCTTGGGGAATTTTAGGTGATAGAATTCACTCTAACTCACCAAGTAGATTTCATCTCTAAGCTTTCGGCTTACTAATACATGCATACAAAGTATCTATAACACTCCAGCTGCTTTGAATTAGCCATACTAATAGAGAGAGAGAGAAAAAAACAAACAAAAAAAGACACTTCAATGTATTTTCATCCCCATTTTTCCCATTACAGGGATCATTTACTCCCATTGGGAGCAATGCATTTCATAATTCAATTCATTAAGATGCATTAACTAATTGTCTTCATTCTCCTGCAGTTAATTAAACCAAATTAAGTCAATTATACTTTTCTATCTCTGACTTTTCTTTTGCCTAATCTAAATTGGAAAATAGTGAGCCTTAGATGGAAAAGAAAAAAAGAAAGAAAACATTCCCTTCAGCAAAAGTAGAATCTGTAATATTGCAGTATTAAGCTAGTTAAAAGTCAAAGTGACACAAAATGACTTTTAGCCTAATTTACTTATTGCAAAGATTGATTAGCTGGTGAGTTTTTTTGCAGAGCAGAATGACATTGCTCTAAGAAATAGACATTGATGTATGCTACATTTAGGAATTTTAACAGAAGATAGCCTTGGTATAAAGATGTCATGATATAGCTCTGATGTCAGTGGCTAAAAATTTATTTCTGAACTGAATGTAATCACTGGAATTGTGTTCAAATTAAAAAATCTGGCTTGAAAGATAAAATTAAAAGATCCATTATTATTAAAAACAGTACATATATAATTATAATTTTAATTAAACAGAAGATAATTAAATGGTGGGTCTTTCTTTTTTGAAGTTCATGTGTTTGTATTTTTGGGAGACAGGGTTGTATTCATTGCTTAAAGAGCTCTTCAGTGATAGAATCTTCATTATCTTGCTTGTGCCTTAAACTAAAAAAAAAAAAAAAAAAACCCA
>CM057847.1:116198686-116211764 GCA_030068395.1 Apalone spinifera
GATCATTGTCTTCGGTCCACCCCTTCTGGGGCACCTGGTGCTGGCCACTGTCGGAAGACAGGATACTGAGCTGGATGGACCTTTGGTCTGACCCGGTATGGCCGTTCTTATGTTCACACTTCCAAAGCACATTGAAAAAGTGATCTGCTTTTTTGAAAGGTAGCGTCCACACAGAGTGGATGCTATCTCATATATAAGGCTACCCAGAACCAGTTCAATCGTGGTGTTAGGTCACAAGTTGCTTCCGAGTGCTGGTGCCAAAGCATAGCTAAGACAGGTGCTTAAAGGGACACCCTCCGCCCCCTAACAGCCATTTATTTGCTTCTGCTGCTTGCTTGCCTATCTCTTTGAGGGACAGCAAAGCTGCGATGCCTGTTTTGGTTGTCCAGCTTTTTTGGATACCACAGCTTTTGTCTTTGTGCCATGGAGCTGCGCATGCGATGGCCCCACACAGCCAAGCTACAGTTTCTGCAGCAGTTTGTGTAGGCTGCCTTCTTGGCTCTTCACAAATTTGACTCCAAGATCATTCTTCAGGTCCTCTCCCTGTGTGCAGGAGCTAGACCTATTCAATGTCACCCCACAGTTGAGAGGGGTTTTTGGAGGCTGGACACCAGTTCCGAGAAGTGGAATAACCAGCAGTGGCTCCAAAACTTCCACATGCAGAAGGCCACCTTTTTGGAGCTGTGTGCCTGGCTCACCTCTGCCCTCCATCCCACTGGAGAAACAGGTTGCGATTGTCATCTGGAAGCTCAGCATCCCCAACAGTTACCGATCAGTGGACAATCTGTTTGGCAAGGGGAAGTCCATGGTTAGGGCCCTCCTCATGGAGGTAAGGCACTCTCAGGCTGCAGGCCCTGCAGGAAGGGGGGAGTCCTGGAAAAGGGGGACCCTAGGGAAAGGGAAGGTTGGGAGACAGGGGAGCCTGTGGGTAGAGGGAAGCCCCATCTCCAGGTGTTTGTACCATCCTGCCCTCACACAGCCCTGCTGTGGGGGTGCAGCCTCATAGGGTGGGTGTCTGGGGGAGAGAGGAGGGCACTTTCTGGTGAGTACAGGGTTGTGGGTTTAAGTACCACCCTCGTCAGATAGCTGCCCCAGCGATGGAACAATGGCTTATGGCTTTGCCATGGGTCAGCAGGTCTGTGGCAAGGAGAGCTGTATGGTCAGGGTGCTTTTCCAAGGCTGGCTTCCTACCACACGGCTTCTCCAGGGTGTCTGCAGCTTTAAGAGAGGCCAGGCAACACAAACTATAGAGTTGTGATTACTAGGGCACCTATGTTATTTCCTGGAGGTCTCTTCTTCTGAAAAAAAAACCACCCTCTTCCCTGTCCACACATGCCTTTTTCTGAAAGATCGCTTTCGGAAAAGGTGTTCTCCCTCATAAAAAGAGGTTTACCGCTGTCGGAAAAACCCCTCTGTTCTTTCAATTTTTTTCCAAAATAACATGATTGCAGTGTGGACTGAAGTTTTTTCGGAAAAACAGCAGTTTTTCAAAAAAAACCTCTGCAGTGTAGACACACCCTCTAAAGCCTTGAAAGTCTGTTGAATCAGTTTAAAGTGATGGAAAAAGCAAGACACATGAATGAGCACTTTGTTTTGTTCAGAATATCAACAGGTTCAGTACTCACTGGACCCAGTGAGAAGTTTGGGATTTCAGGTTCTAATTCGCAAAGTAAAATGTTAGGGAAAATAAAGCCATAAAAACAAAAATATGGTATTGCTTAGACATACTGTTCAATGTAAATTATGGATGCATTTTTTCTACTTGTTAGTAATGACTTTAGCAACTTGCTTGTGGTTCCTATTTGGTCTGATAGTCATGAGTTACAGGTGATCATCAGTACCTCTTAGAAATATTTAATGCATCCACAATTACAGTCCTCTTCTTCTCCACCCTGCTTAGCATTTATACATTGCTGCTGGGATTTTCAAAGGTGCCTAAAGTAGTTAGGCACTCAAAAATGGCATCTAATGCCTATAGGCTCATTTGAAAATTCTAGCCTCCATAGGCATGCAAGTATATATTCATTCTGAATTGCTGGTGATACCCCACATTAATCCACTCTAAGCTGTATATATTTCTACTGTCTTTTATCTTTTGTCATATTTCAGGAATAAACAGCTTAGTGAAAAGAGAATATGAGACTAGTAATGAAAAAGAAAAAACTCACTGTACAATGGATAAATCTATAAATAAATTACTCTGTAACTATTTCATATTTATGTTTTATTTATTTCTTAAAATCATTGACAAACAACTTGAGGGTGAAAATCTCATTGATTGCAGGGCTGTTGGTGGGTTTTGTTGAATCAATTGTTTTGGGAATAACCTAAGCATTAAGTTCAGAGGGGTAGCCATGTTAGTCTGTAACTGAAAAAAAAAATGTAAAAAACAATAAATAGTCCTGCAGCACCTTAGAAACAAACTAAAAAAATTAGATGGTATCATGAGCTTTCATGGGCACAACACATTTCTTCAGATGAATGGAGTTAAGGGCTCCAGTACAATTAAACTATGGCCACATTTCTGCCACTTTATAATGGAAATGGTTACACTTATCTACATGCCTCTAGCTTCCATCCAAGACACAACCGGATTTGCTCCAATCCCATAGACAAAGACAAACACCTACAGGATCTATATCAACCATTCTTAAACTTTAAATATCCACCCAAGGAAGTGAAAAAACAGACTGACAGAGCCAGATAGTACCCAGGCATCAGCTTCTTCAAGATAGGCCCAACAAAGAAAACAACAGAAACCACCTGTAGTTACCTAGTGCCCCCAACTTACAGCCCTACAGTAACAATCTACATCAACAATCTACAACCTATCTTGGAAAATGATCCCTCACTCTCACAGACCTTGGGGCACAGGCCAATCCTCACCTACAAACAACTCTCTAACCTGAAACAAATTCTTTCCAGCAACCATGCAGCACAGCTCCATCATAGTTATCCAGGAACCAACCACTGCAATCAACTCTGTTGTCGACTCTGTTCACACATCTATACAAGCAACATCAGCACAGGACCTAACCACATAAACTACCATATGAGAGGCTCATATAACTGCACATCCACCAGTGTGACCTATGCCATCAAGTGCAAACAATGGCCCTCTGCCACGTATATTGGCAAAACTGGACAGTCTCTACAACAAAGGATTAATGGACACAAGTCAGATATTCAAAATGGTAACACACAGAAACCTGTTGGGGAACATTTCAACTTGCCCGGGCATTAACTAATGGATCTAAAAGTGACTATATTATTGCAAAGCATTTTCAAAAACCAGCTTGACAGAGAAACTGCAGAACTTGGCTTCATTTACAAGTTTGAGACCTGGCATCTAGGTCTGAACAAAGACCTGAATTGTATGGGCGGCTACATTTCATACCCAAATGACATAAAAAGCTCAGTACTGCGTACTTAGAGCCCACTCTATTAGACTCATTTAGCATAGACACTCTAATTGACAATATTTTCCCCTTCTTGTTCCTTTCCCACCCCTTCTCTTTCTCTGCTATTTATTTGTACCCTGAACCCCTTTAACTCTATTCATCTGAAGAAGTGGGTTGTGCCCACGAAAGCTCATGATACCATCTACATTTTTGTTAGTCCCTAAGATGCCGCAAGACTATTCTTTGTTTTTTACTTTTTTCTAATCAGTAGGTTAATATTACTATAGAGTTCTCCACTATATTACAGAGCAATTGGTATTTCAACTAATTATGAATTATTGTAAGCAAGATATCAATTACTATAGGAATTAGGACATTTGGGTTACTCCAGAGAAACTTGTAATTTTTCATTTCTTTCAGTGGTTAGAGGA
Organism: Apalone spinifera; assembly: GCA_030068395.1. Taxonomy (NCBI): domain Eukaryota; kingdom Metazoa; phylum Chordata; order Testudines; family Trionychidae; genus Apalone; species Apalone spinifera. Next base: position 116,202,519 of record CM057847.1, read on the forward strand.
AATAGGATGTTGGGTCTGATTTAACTTGTTCATTAATGAACCAGAAAGAAATGAAAATAGATCATTAATTAAACTCCTGGCCAATATTAAACCAGGACATATTGTAAGCACTTAGGAAAAAAACTGAATAAATAAATATTGACCTACACAGATTAGAAAATTGAGAAAAATTGTTTTTAAATGTAATTTCTAGCTGAATAAAAACCCTTTTGGAGAAAACTTGTGCAAAACACAAATATGCTATCTAATGTAAGGGTAGCACATGGAAAGAAATAATGCTGAGAAAGACTGGGATTGATAGTAGACAGAAAAGTAGATATACAAGGACTGATAGTGGGCTCTGTATTTAGGTCACCTAAACATTTTTCATTATATTATATTATATTATATTATATTATATTATATTATATTATATTATATTATATTAAAATAATAATTAATAATTAATGTAATACAGTGATTATATAATCAAAGACTACAAGATACTGCATGCATGCAAGTGAGAAGAATTAAACCTGCCATGTCATAGCTTTAGAGTTCCTGACTTTGTAAACTAAAACAATGTTTTTTAATGTATATAATATTTAACCTTCTGTGAATTAATTTTGAATGCAGCAAGGTGCTTAAGCTTGGTCTACACTACTTACTGACTTTGTTATAACTACATTGTTCATGGGTTTGAAAATCCACACTCCTTAGCAATGTAGAAGGTTCTACATCAGCAGGAGAGCTTCTGCTACTTAGCTATAGCCTGTCATAGAGGAATTAAGCTGACAGGAGATCTCCCTCTTGTCAGCTTAGAGTGTTTTCAGTAGACACACGACAGCAGCAACAACTGCACCGGTATTTTTGTAATGTGGACCTGCCTTATTCTCTGTCCCATGGATCGGAGTATCTGCTATTAATTTCAGCTGAGCTCTTGGCATTTTGAGTTCACCAATCCAAACAAGTCATTGATAAAATGGAAGGAATCCTGAGATCAACAGATTTTATGAAGTTCTGAAGATGATCATGACTATAAGAAAAGACTGAAATATGTATAGGTTGGCTAAAGATCATAAAGAGCAGAGTGATTACCAGATACGTGATTGGCATCAATGTTAGGAAAAGGGAGGAACTGTACAGTGTCTCTGGAAGAAGTGCTAGGATGAAGATGAGCAGAGGAATCTTAAACTTAATAATGAGTACTTTCCTAATAATAATGCCAGTTTTTCTATGGAGTGGTCTCCCAAGGAATATACTGTAATGGAGGATCTGTCACTGGAGTTATTCAAAAACACATTGGAAAGATCCTGCATTTTGTGACAGATGGATTCATTAGGGCTCAAAGGGATTTCTGTCTTAGTAGTCAAATGCACATGTTGTAAATCAAAGTTTTTCCTGAATAAGGAATTAAAGATTGTCCCCACAGTTATCATATTTCCATTGGCCAAATCTTCAGAACTATTTCACTTTCTGAAACTGCTATTTCCCACAGAAAATGAAAGAGCAGGTGAAAGGATGGAGTTACTTTCATCAACATCTTCTTTCCTTCCTTTAAGGTATTGGGCTTGGATTATTCCAGTGTCATTTGAATTCTTTCTTTGTTTGTAAGAGAACTGTTCCAAACAATTTGTTTATAAAGTGAAATCATTGTATTGCATTAAATTGTCTTTCCCCATTATGTTGCTGTCAAAGAATGATGATAAATATAAACCATCAAACATGGCAAATTTGTTTTCATTAGGAAGCTTTTCAATTGTGTCTGTGTGTTGTTTCCTAAGCTCCTTATATGTAACCTCTAGGAATTGCCGGGAGATGAGAGGCACACAGATTGCCTGCCTGCTTTTTATTTCCTCTCCTGAGATTGCACTACTGCTTCTAGCAAGCTTAAAATAATCTTTACACAAACAAATCTATTCTTTTGTCTTACTTAGCCTTATCTATCAAGCCCGTTTCAAGAGTGTGGATATGAGCAAAATAATTATATGCATTTCAAGATGTTGTAAGCTACATGCAGGACGTGAATACTAATGTGTTTCAATGCGCTGGAATTGGAAGCAGATAGCAGGGCAGTGCCACATTGATATTTCTTATATAACTACAAAGTCTTTTATTGATGTCACTAAAACTTATGTATGTGTTGTATTGAAGCCTAAACTATCCCAGGAATCATGCAAAATCAGAAATATTTATTTTTCGATCACCTGAAATAATATTTGGAAAAAATGAAAAATAAAGTAATAACAGCAGTGGATACACAAAGAAGCTGTAAGCATATTTTCAGGCTTATTTCTCTGCAGCTACATTAATTGATATTTTGTCATTTCACAAATCCCTCAATGTACACAACAGCAAGGGTGGCCCATTTCTTCCGTTGGACTAGAAAAAGTTTAAACGACAAATGAAACAATTCTAAAGTAATAAAAATAACGAATAGAATAAATGTATATATTGTATACGCTCCTCCTTCACAAACTAGTAGAAACACAATTGTTATTTCTACATATAATTTATTAATCTGTTCACACTTGAAATTCCATTGTACTTGCTCTGGGTGTATAGTCAAGTGGAAAATGCCCTGTCCTGAGATGTACTATCTTTTATGATTAGTTAAAACTCCATACAAGGAACTATTTCATTCTGGGGAGCATAAAGAAAAGATTAAAGGTTTTCAGAATGAAAACACTGTATTTCAGGGGACTTAGAAAATGGTTATTTTGTATTTAAGTTGCTTTTTTCCAAAGGGACCTTGCATATATTGTAGCTCCTATTTACCTAACTCTTGACAGCACACTAGATTTATGGTAGGTTGCAAAAAAAGCACGTGTATATTCATAAAAAAATAAACTGTATTCAGGCACTGGGAAAATACTTTTTATTGCATTTATTTTTCTTTGTGAGTTTGGTTGATTTTAGTGTTCATAGAAATGAGAGATTTATAGCAATGGCTGGTTTGAGGCACAGTGCTGATAGGAGCTATGAATGAACAGCTCTATACATCTCTGCAAAGGCACTTCAATCCTGACTTACAGCACCTCTGCTGTTTTAAGTGCTGGCTAACTATGCATCCCCTGAGCAGAGGCTGTCATGCTTGTGTTGAATTGTATGGTGGTTTTGTGAACTAGACGTTGTTGCACAGGGGACTGTAATGAAACCTCGAAACTAAATTTGACTTTCCCTACATCCATGAGGTAAAGCTAATGTTTCAAAGATATGCACCAAGCACATTATTTCACAGAGGCAGAATAGACTGGTAGGATGAGGCTTACAGAGGCATCTCATTACTGTTATGTAATATTCAAATAAAATTAATTTAGTTGCTAAATGCAAGCCTTAATAATAAGACCACAACTTCCATGAGGACTCCTTGTGTTTCAAACTGCACCAGGAGCACATAGGTCTGGGACACTGTGGGTACGTCTAGACTACAGGCTTTTGTTGACAGAGGCTTTGTCGACAGATACTGTCAACAAAGCTTTTGTTGACAAAGAGCAACTAGATTGCATCCAGTTTTGTCGACAAAGCAAGCCGCTTTGTCAACATGAAAGTGTAGACGCAAAGGACAGTGTAGATTCAATAACGCCTTCTGTTGACAGAATTCTGTCAACAGAAGGCGTTATTTCTTGTAGAATGAGTTTTACCGCTGTTGACAAAACTGCCGAGTTCTAGTTTTGTTGACAAAAGTCCACTTTTGTCAACAAAACCCTGTAGTCTAGACACACCCTGTGAAGGGACAATGGATAATATTTTTCTGGGGTTAGAGACCTGTAATGGGCTTACAGCCCCATCTGTTGCACCTAGGAAAAGCCTGGCTGATTTTTACAAAGGGAGGAACAGGAACCAGAAAAGAAGGCTGCAGTACATGCCAGGCACTAGAGCAAATGCTGTCAGAAGTAGCTCCAAGAAACATATGGGACAACAGGGAGCCTGGGAAAATCTCTATTATCACAAGAAAAAGGCTTTGAGGTAAGAGCCAGGAACTTCAGGGTCAATGAGTTCATGGGGTGAAGGGCAGAATTAGAGGATATGAACTGAGGGGAGAGCCTGTGAAGCACTGATCCAGTTTTACTTTAAGAAGCCTTGAAATAAAATCAACAGTAATTAATAGAAAGATCAACAGTATTTAATATAAAAAAAATCTTGCCTGAATTCTATGATACAGACCCAGGAAGGATTTTCCCAGAAAGGAAGCTGGCTTTGCAGGCACAGGCCTGGGACCAGACAGAAGAAGGTGCTATAAGGTAGGACCTTTCATATTCTTCTCCATATACCCATATGTATCCCACACACCTAGTGGGTGAGGTTCACTGTCCCTTGAAGTGACACTTAGGGTATGTCTAGATTACATGCCTCTGCAATGTAAAATAGGCTACCTGACATAGTCAATGAAGCGGGGAGTTAAATATCCCCGGCTTCATTAAAATAAAAATGGCCACCGTGCTGTGCTGGCTCAGCTGATCATCGGCACAACGTGCAAGTCAAGACGCGGATCAATTGACAAGGGAAGCCTTTGTCAACCGCTCCCTTATGCCTCATGAAACGAGGTTTACAGGAGCAGTCGACAAAGGCTTCCCTTTTCGACCAATTTGTGTCTTGACTGGCGCGCTGTGCCAACGATCAGCTGAGCCAGCACAGCACGGTGGCCATTTTTATTTTAATGAAGCTAGGGATATTTAAATCTCTGCTTCATTGACTATGTCGGGTAGCCTATTTTACATGCCTCTGTTTGCAGAGGCATGTAATCTAGACATACCCTTAGACCACTTACAGTGAGAGATAAGAGCAAAGGAGCTCTACAGTTTAAGCTGAGAGCCAGGTGGCTTTATAGCTCAAACTGTAGCGGCCCCTACATTAAGCTCCAGAGGGCCCAGGTTCACCTGTTGGCAATTACACATACACACATTGAAAAATTATGAAAGGCCGCTCAAACTAATGAAACAGTAGATGCTGGATTCACCTCTGCCACGACACAGAGGCTATGTCTAGACTGCAATCCTCTTTCGAAAGAGGCTTTTTTGAAAGATACTTTCAAAACAGCCTCCTTCGAAGAAGAGCGTCTAGACTACAACCAGTACTTTCAAAAAAGCAAGCCGCTTTTTCAAAAGAGAGCACCCAGGCAGTCTGGATGCTCTCTTTCAAAAAAAAAGAGCACAGTTTGCATTATATAGCACCTTTTTTCAAACGAGCACTTTCGAAAAAAAGGCGTTATTCCTTGTAAAATGAGGTTTTCCATGATCGAAAAAACTGCCGCATTCTTTCGATTTACTTTCGAAAGAATGCAACAGCAGTCTAGACGCAGGGGAAGTTTTTTTGAAAAAAGGCCACTATAGTCTAGACACACCCAGAGTGTGAGACTGTCAAGTACAGTTCCATCCTGAGTACAAAAAAACATATACTAGGCACAGCATGCAGACTTGCCTAAGGATATATAATAGTGGTGGCAAATGTCCAACCTTTTAACACTTTCCTTGCATTGAAAGACTAAACGTACCTCTGTATCATGCCATTATGTGACAATTGGCTTTGGAACAGCCTAGAGACTAAGTTTCAGGCTGCTGGAACGGAGGCATTTTAAAATTTCGCAACCATCCATCTATTGTATGGAAAATTGACTCTATATAAAGAGTGTCTATAAATGAACACTCTGAATCCTTGCTACCTGCATAAATTGACTGACTTGGAAACTGTGCTGGACATGCATGGAAAGAAGGGTGTACATGCATTGAAAGATAGATGAGCTGTACTTCTAGAGCTGAACCTTCCTCATTCCCACAAGGGGAACAAACAGAAAGGCTTTACTGTACGTTAAAAATAATAGATCATTCTCAGTTCCTACAGCTGTTCAGGCTGCAACTTTATTTAATTAGCTGACAATATTAGTGCAATATGTAATAAACAATTGCTTTCCTAATTTATTTTTATGCTCCCCAAAGAATTCTTATAGTCTTATGGTTTCCTTAAATATATTTTGGCACAGCTGATTTAATTTCCAGATTCATCTTATTTTGAAAGTGTTAAAAGTAGCCAAAGGCAGCTCTCCTGCTCAGTCTTTTCATTCCATCTCTTGGAGTTACTCAACACTGGTTAAGTCTACCAACTCCTGAGACTCTTTCTCTGAACTTTGCAATTTCACCCAGTTGCATTCTCTCCAAATCAGCTGATCAAATCACCGATTTATTTATTTCCACTTTTTTAACTTGGTGAATCAGGTGAATGAGTGGGTTTTTTTTCTTTTTCTTTTGCTCTTGGAGCTACCTTTCCATGGGAAGTGGAAGGAAGAAAAGAGAAAACAGGAGATTTTCCATATAAGTTTTCTGTGATTTGTAAAATGTATTGAGAATATACTTAAATCAGATACAATGTTAAATAAATGTAAAATAGCTAGAACTCATGCAACTGGCCAGCCTACTAAACTCAGAATATCAGTCAATTTAGTTCCTCTTTATTGCTTTCATTTTTGGCTGTCATTCTCTGTCTCTATCCATATGAAAGGGATTATAAAGTTTAAACAAGAACCAGGTGTTTTTCCTTGCCTGTTTGAACTTGAGTGACTCCTTGATAAAAATATATATTTTTACTATTTTTATATTTTACTGCAGTGTATCAAGAAGAATCTTTTACAGAAAATGACTTAGTGGCATAAGTGATTTATAAAGTATTTTGCTATATATATCATGTGCATGTGGGTGTGAAATAATTTACTATTATAGCCTAGATTATTATAGTTTTTTTACTGATGTAGGGTTTGTTTTATTTTGAGTGGTTTCTAGTCCTGTGATATTAACTATCATTCTAAAGCTTTGGAAAAAGTTAAAGATTAAAACCTGGTGATCTCAAATATTCTCCTATTATAACTATCTGTGCTGACCCTTCCCTGCCGCTGCCTTTGAGTCTCAACATGCTGCAATATTCCTAGCTGCTCCCTGAAATCATTCTTGTCAGTGTCCAAATCACTTGCAAGTAGGGATCAGTTTCCATGCAATTGAATAAAATGGGATGATCTTTTATTTCTGGTAAGGAAGGATCAATGCTGCAAGAATGCTTTCCTCCCTCAGCACCTGCTGGCATACCCTGTGAAGCTCAGAGTTTCTAATGGGAAATCAGTACCCATAAACTGAGAATCTTTAGCAAGGAAAAGGAACTATACATGAAGTCAGCACATAATTATTATTTCTTTTATTTTCACCTTCCTAATGTTAAAGGTAGGTAAATTAGAGGCTTAGTCCTTTTAAATCATGACTCTTCAATATACTGTAAAACTATGTCTAATGAAGTGAAGTATGTAACAGTTGATAAACAGGTAGAAAAATCTCATTGCAGGAACACATTTGTATGTGTAGACATGCAAATGCATTTTGCTCCAGCAGATGAATTGGAAAAAATATAGATTATGGCCTCTTGCTGATAAGAAAATGGAAAACCAGCAGCACTGTCTCCAGTACCTCTGATACCATTGTCTGGTTGTAAAAACAGGAGACACTGGATGTTCTTCAGTTAGACCACAACTTTATTCCTAACTGTCAGGGAGTACCTAGCAGATGAAAATGCACAGTGCAGGTAAGTCCCTCATCATTGACATATCATGGAACATATTGTCAATCCTCCCCTGTTCACATCCTTGTCCCCAGACAACCCACTGCAGGGATCTCACCACCCCTCAAATCAGGACTGTCCGTACTATGAGGCAAACGGAGGCGGCCGCCTCAGGTGCCAGACTGGGGAGAAAGGGGGGGCGGGATGCCACTAGGCCCCAGAGTGTAGAAAATTGTGTCTGCTCTGGTTAATATCTAGGTAGCAGAGCAGTACCATGAGAGGAGTAGAACAGGAAGAAGGCAGAATTGAGACCTTTCAAAGTTTTGGCACAAGCGAGAGGGTATGGGGGCGTCATTTGAACTCCCTGCCTCAGGTGCCAAAATGTTGTGGGCCGGCCCTGCCTCAAATGAGGGGTTTAGGGCAGCAGGCTCCCCCCCATGCCAGTTTTAGCCTCCCCAAATATCCCATTTCCAGTCATTTAAAGAATACCTCTTTTAAATCCTTTACCAATCCATTTTATCTGATCACCATATCTACTCCCTATGGAGTATCTGTGCTGTATATCCACCACAAGGAGGCACCAGCCATTAGATTGGCTGTGACCTTCCTCTTCCACTACATGTCCAGATTCCCAGACATCTGTGAAGGCCCTCTTTAATATCAGCCCAAAATGTGTCAGCTCCTAAGCCTGGCAGGTACATACTATCTTCCCTGAATAAGTATGGTGTGATGTGTGCTATGTCTAGATGAGAAATATTCAACACCAGCTCCCATGCTACCTATGGTTGCCTATTCACATATCTCCAAGCCTTTCTGACCCCAAAGGGCTTCACAGCTCCCTGCCAAACATGACATTGCACCATGTATAACCAAATAATTTTTATTTCTTGAAGAAGAGCCAGAATCTGCCTCAAATCCTCTTAGCTCTGATTAAGTCCATTCCATTATGTGTCCTAAAGCACTTTTCCCAAGGTAAACTACAGTCACAGCTGGCTTCTGCGCACAATCCCCCATGGAGCCCAAAATGGGCAATAGCTAGTCGCATAACATACCTCTTTCTGTAGCAGCAAGAAAACACTTGCAGAAGCAACTGCTGAGACTACTTTACTTCCCACCCCAAATTCAATTTACTTTACTTTACTTCCCACCCCAAAACCAAGGAGTGTTTGCTTCCCCAGGATCCCTGGGGCAATCCATTTGATAGATAGACTACTTCAGTTCTACCCACCCTCCAAACTCTTGGCCATGTAGGAAGATCCAACCTCCCTATCTCTCATGTCCACTCAAGTTCCACTCTGCCTACTCCAAGCTGTGTTGGAGCTCGCTTATCCCAACTGCTCTAGCACACGTACTATAGCTACCTGAAAGTTGGTGGATGTGCCCCTTCTGTCCTCATTGATCTGTTATAACCTTAAGTTTGAAACTTTCTCTTCCTCTTCTTGCTACAAAAGGCCTTCTACTGTCACTGCAGATGGAAATTGAAGGACTCCTCCCCCTGGTCCAGATAAAAGAAGACTTTCCCTGCACCCTTATGAATCTAAATAGTCTGCCCTCTATTCTGGTCACCTGGAGAGTAGAGAAATGGGCCTGGCCTGAATCCACCAAAGCAAGTATCATCTACTCCTTAAAGAGCAGAGACACACCTTTTTCCTGAAAGCCAGACACCGGTCCTCATGACTTATTACATAAGAACATAAGAACGGCCGTACTGGGTCAGACCAAAGGTCCATC
>CM057847.1:116216993-116228633 GCA_030068395.1 Apalone spinifera
TATTTAAATCGCAACTTCATTTTCCTATGCCGGGTAGCCTAATCTACATGCCTCCGTTACCTCTCTGTTACCCTAAGAGAACTTAGAATGCTGACCCCACAACCTTTTTGTATCTATTGCATAGCAAGACTGTAACATATTTGGTACAAAAAAAAATCTGTAACCATGGTGTCTTATCTGATACCAAGTCTCAGAGGGGTAGCTGTGTTAGTCTGTACGTTTAAAAAATGAGTAGTCATGTGGCACCTTAGAGACCAGCAAATATATCTTAGATAAATGTCTAACAGGGATGGTCTAGACAGTATTTGGTCCTGCCATGAGGGCAGGGGACTGGATTTGATGACCTCTCAAGGTCCCTTCCAGTCCTAGTATTCTATGATTCTATGATATATAGTATCATGAGCTTTCATGGGCAAAATCCACTTCTTCAGATGAGCTTGGCTGAAAAAAAGAAGGGGGCAGAAGAAAAAGGGAGGGGGGGAGTACTTGTCAATTGTAGTGCCAGTGCTAATGAGAATTGTCCCATGTTAGCTTTTGATCTCAACTGGGTGTCAAATGTAGGGAAGAAAAGTAATAGAGAGGTAACCGTGTTAGTCTGATCTTGGTAAAACAAAAAAAAAGCAGTCATGTAGCACTTTAAAGACTATCAAGATGGTTTATTAGGTGATGAGCTTTCATGGGGCAGTCTCACTTCTTCAGATCACATTCTGAAAGTGAATTGGCATGACCATGATATAACAGAGGGATACTTCTTACAATGAAGAAGTAAACGAATTGTACAGTAATGAATCAGCTTCATAGAACAGAAGGTGGGGGTGAGGGAATGAGGAAGAGACAAGGAAGGAGGAAATTGCTTATTGTAAGAGTCAATTAAGTGGCTAATCTGGAGTTACTATGAATATCAAAAGGTGGGGAGGCTGTCTTTGTAAGGTATTATCATCTAATTAAGGCCCATTCACAAAGTGTCAAATTTTAGCATAAATAAAAGTTCTGAAGTCTCCCTCTGTAATCTGGTGTTAAAGTCTCTTTGAAGTAAGACATGTTGTCAGGTCTTTAAGGGAATGGCCAGTTTGATTAAAATGCTGGCTAACAGGTTTCTCTGTGTGGATTTGTGAGCATTGATTCTCTGGAAAAGTGACTGACCAGTCTGTCCAATATACATCGCAGAGGGACATTGCTGGTACACGATGGAATATATCGCATTGCTGGATGTACAGGAATATAAGCCCTTGATCGTATAACTGACATGGTTAGGTCCAGTGATGGTGTCTCCAGAGTAAATATGTGGACAAAGCTGGCAATGGGGTTTGTTGCAAGGGAAAGTTCCAGGGTTAGTTTTAATGTGGTATGCCCTGTAGTTGTTAGTAAGAATCTTCCTGAGGTTAGGTGGTTGTCTATTGGAGAGTATAGGTCTGTCACCCAGAGCCTCTTGGAGTGTACCATCCTGTTCCATATAGGATGTAGGTTATTGATAATGCACTGGTTTGAGTTGGGGGCTATAGGTAATAACAAGTAGTGTCCTACTGTTGATTTAAAGCAGAGTTTATAATGGGTCATCTAGTTCATGTCTTTGTTCAAGCCCCGTGAAACAGTGTCAAATTTGTGTATGAAATTCCTTTGTAGAGAATGGCTACTTTTAAATCCATTAATGAGCATCTAGTCAGGTTAAAATGTTCCCTTACAGGTTTCCGTGTTACCATGTCTAATAAATGCTGCCATGGTACTTCATGGGAATTGTTGTTTGTTTACTTCATGTTCCAAATCTTCTCTGTCAGCTGGGATCTTTGCTCAGATTGCATCTCCTATGATGTGCCGCAGGTGGTGAAGCTAGTCACCATTTGGAGCCCCATGATCACACTGCCTAATGGGGGATGGAGCCAAGTTTGAGACTCTGGCCCATAGAAGTTAATGGGGAAAATGCGGCAACCAAATTTCACGTATGGGCATTCTAATGACGTACCGTAATCAATATATTTCAGTTTTCACCCAAAGATCTGGCAAGATCCCAACATTGCTAGTATTATTAACAGGTCCCATATAATCCATGACTCTGAAATTAGTCACACAGCTTTGGCAGAGAATTGTGTTGTAGAATCTCAGCTTTTCATTGAGGCGCGTCTACACAGCAGCGTTATTTCGGAATAACATAGTACTTGTCTATACTACAAACCTTTATTTTGAAATAATGCCAAGCTGGAGTACTTCTTTCTCTGACTCCTGTAATCCTCCTTTCACGAGTAGCAAGGGAAGTCAAAGGAAGAGTGTTCTTCCTTCAACTTTCTTCTGTGTAGACAGCGCCAAAAGCTGTACTAAGCTATTTCAATTTAAGCTATGCAATTGATGTAGCTAAAGTTGCATAGTTTAATTCAACTTTAGCCCTGCTGTGTAGACGTACCCTAAGTGTCTAGTCTTTGACTACATTCTTCTTTCAAAAGAAGAATGTAAATGGGGCAAATGTCTAGTCTTAGACTACATTCCTCTTTCGAAAGAAGAATGTAAATGAAGCAAATCGAAAGTGCAAATGAAGCGCAGGTTTAAATATCCTGCGCTTCATTTGCATATTCGCGTCCAAGTGCTTTTTCAAAAAAGGGTTTTTCGAAAGTGAAAGCACAGTCTAGAAAGCACAGTCAACCCCCTTTTTTGAAAGAACCCCGTCTAGACTGCACTTTCACTTTCAAAAAACCTTTTTTCTAAAAAGCACTCGGACGCGAATACGCAAATGTAGTGCGGGACATTTAAATCCACGGTTCATTTGCACTTTCAATTTGCCTCATTTACATTACTCTTTCGAAAGAGGAATGTAGTTTAGACGTGCCCTTTATGTATTTGGGATTATCCATACAGAGATTTAGCTAGAGATATGCTAGTGTGAAAATCTGGAGATCACCAGCCTGCTTAGCACTAACTAGTCATGCCCTGCTGCCATGCACTGAGTGCTTTGATCTACTGCTGATCAAAGAGCATTAGCACATAGCAAACTAGTTCACTGTAGATTTATGCTGCAACTTGCCATGTACTAATTCCCTTAGAAAATGTAGCCCTATCTATTCCAGGCCAAGGCAATACTGTAGCTGATATGTAGTTGAGACATTAAGTATTCAACAATGGTGTACTGCTAGAAGAGCTTGTCAAGGTAGACAATCAGGAAAAGGTATTTCAAAACTCACAGGATTTTAAAAACTGGTGGGCTTCTGGTCTCTATGACCTCTGGACAATGCAGCTGACAAGCATAACCAGAGTTTTCAATATTGGGCATTGAAATAGCTGCTTGAGGACTGTTAGGGCTGAGAAAGCACTTTCTGTATTTTGTGCTGAGATAACAACACTTCTCAGAGAAGGTGGTGTTAAATGTTGACTTATTAAAAGGAAAGCTTGTATCACTAGGTGACATAATTTAAGTGTAGACACATGGACATTTAGTTTGACACAAGGTATCTTATACTCTTCTAATTTTTCAGTATAAATCAGCCTTTAGCTGTACAAGTGGAAGACCAGCAGGGTCCAGAACCAAATTGAGAGGTACAATCTCTCTGCATGGATAGAATTAGTTTCCTGCAGATTTTTGGGGAATACATCAGATTTGTCAATATTTCCTATGTCTCACTGCACAGGGGTACTGCACTCCTTCATGTACTGATAGGAGAGGAAATCTGTGAGGGGGAACCACCTCAAATCACATTTTCCATTAGAGGAGATCCTCTGGTCCCAAGTTTTTAGACTGAGCTTCTAGCACAATAAGCAAACCATTTCCTAGTATAGTATCTCTATTCACACCCTTTAAATGTTTATGGTCGTGAAGACATTAAGAATTAGAGTAGTCAGTTTTGTTTGGCACATAAGTGTTAAATCCTTAAGTAAAACAAGAATACTAAAATTGGAGAAAGCTGACTTTTATGGATTCAGAGATACAGTTCTCACAGAAAGTAAAATGGCTGTTCCAGTAAGAGCGGAGGGAAGAACATCAGTAAGAACCAGTAACACAATTAAGCGTAGGAAAAGCTCTCTCCTACATGGATACTAAAATGAATAGTTGGAAGTTACCCAATGTCATTTAGCACATTTATATTTTAAAAACATGTTTCAGATTCTGTCCTGCTGTCCGTGCAACAATTAGATGTAAAATGTTGTATGGATTTTCTTTTCTGAAGCCAAAATAGAGATCTGAAAGGATTAGTGGCAGAAGGAGGTCACTGGGCTCTTAGTTGTCAGTATAGTGACAATATGTTGCTTTACTGCAAGATAAAAATAACATTGAAATGAAAGAGACTAATTTCAAGGTACTGGTCTATAGCCTCTTACTTCTGTTCAATGACATCTTAGGCAGCTTTTAGGATGAAGTTAAATGACAGCATATGGCAAGACAAGCAGCTAAATATTTTCACGCTTCTGGTCCCATACTAGTCATCAGCCATTGGAGATATTGATTATATGGGAGAAAGATGCAGGCTGCTAACAAAACTGACAGCAGCATTCTCACGCATCATTCAGTATTGAATAGCATAGAGCTACTTGTCAAAGCAGAAAATATCTTGTCTAGGCTTCTGTCCACAAGGTCTTGCCGACTATTATCTATTTCATGAATTTTAATACTTTAAAGAAAAGTGAATATCTGTAAGCTCTGTCAGAAGTACCATTGTGGAAAACAAATCAAGTCTGAGGACAGATTGAAGTAAAAGAAAAGTGTTTTGCACGTACTGTATGAAATTGCTCCGATATTTCATTTCTTCGTTTTTTACTTCACTTGGTGTATGTAAAAGGATATCCTATCATTCAAAAATGTGCCAAACATGTTCTCTACATAACAGCTTTCAGGCTACATTGGGGTTGCTCTGAAGAAACTTCCCCACTCCAGGAGCTGCACATTGTGAGAATATTTTATACCTAATCATAAAATGAAAAGGTGCTGTGTCTTAGAAACAGCCTGACTGTGTGGTGTGCAATGGGTTCTTAATCCCATTAATGAGGGTCTTTGGCATTTTTATAATGAAATAAGAATGGTGCTTTCTAACACTATGAATAGAATGGCCCTTCTATAGAGTTTTTAACACAGATTTTTAATTGCTATTTACTCTCCCTGACATTCTGTTGATGGGAGATTTGAATAGGTTGGGCTTTTTTTTTTTTTTTTTTTTTAACATTATTTCAATATCAAGTAAAAAAGAGAAATAAATATTCAGGATGTAGAATGCTGCACTTGCTGTAAGCTGAAAGTGAACCTGACCCTGTCTATTGGCTAAACATTTTTGCAGACATCATTAAATCTGGTTGAGGATAGAAGGTTAACAATGAATCTGGCATTGTTTGAATGTTCACTGAACTGAAAGCTACAGTTATCTGTAACAGCTAATAGACATCTTTTTTCCCCATTAGTGAAATATTTGAACTGCATGAACACTTTAACCATGGCACATACTAAACCAACAGCAAAACAAAACTATCCTTAGCGTCTGAATACATTTCCTATACATTTCTGGTTTTAAGTAAAGTTCTTCTGTCTCATCTCTTCTAATTACATGGGTCCCAATATTACTCGTCTGAAAAATAATCTCCTCAGTTCTATATCATACACATACTACTCTGAAGATTTATGAGAAAGTACATTTTCAATTGTTAGTGTTTTTTACAAATTGGACAGGAATAGGGGGTGGGGAAGAGAGTTATTTTATTTTCAAGACTTCTGTCTCATTTTGCTATGACAGTTCCTTTTGGAAGAAGTCTTCTATTTTTAAAGAGACCATTATATCAGAAATGAGTAACCTGCATGCACTTCACTACAACACATCCAGAAATCTTATTAACAGTGGTAAAGGATGGGGGAAGGAGGAAGAGTTTGAAGAATGCTGTAAGATGTTAGACAATGAAAACTGAGCAAACAGTAATTGTATGATTATTTTAAGCTACTTTCTATCATTAGTTTGTGCTCATTAGACCACAATGGAGAACAACATCGCAAAAGTGCCTGCAACCAGCAGCCTTTTATTTGATTACACCAATATTGCCAAAATCACAGCCAGGAAGGCCTTTCCTTCACTAGGAATAAGCTATGTGCATCTTGATTGGACTCTCAGTAACATGTTTTGGAAATAATTAAAAATGAGGTGCAAATGCCTTTGCAGATCATATCTTAGCTGTAGTTTACCTGATAGCTATACTCCTTGGTGGAATCTAAGAATGCATTGCATGCTCATGATGAAGTGCTTAAAAAAAAAAAAAAACCCTAATAGACAAATAGCAAAGATTGATTGGCATTTTTGTATTTTTTTTTTTCATTTTAAGAGCACATCAACTGAACAAAAAGGGTAGGGAAGTGTTTTATTCAACTAAATAGCCCCACTGAAATCAATGAGGCTACACTCACCTGACTAAGCTTTACTTATGTGAGTTAGAGTTGCAGAAATAAGCTCAATATTGGTAGCACAGAGGAATATGTTTTGGATAAAAAGACTGCATCAAGACTAACTTATTGTGAAGCTGATTTAACAACACTTGCAGTGAAATAGGGTGGAAAAACATTCCAAGTTGCTTAAAGTGCCCACAAGACATAGGGGGAAGATGAGGATTTCCATATGTCATCAGGGAAACAACAACACTGCAGATGAAGGGATGAATAACAATAGAAATGTTGTCAGCTGAGGTATAACAGTCAGGCCATATCTACATTACATGGAAGATTGATGCTGCCACAGTCTGTCTTCTGTGTTCGATTTAGTGGGTCCAGTGAGGAACTGTTAATTCAAACCTAGAGGGTACCCCCATTGGCACTGGTAATGGCACTCCTGTTCTTCATAAAGAGTAAGGGAAGCTGATGGGAGCATTTGCTCCTGTTCACCTCCTGCTGTGTGGACGGTGATTTAAGATATGTCAACTCCAGCTATGAAATTAACATAGTTGGAGTTGGTATCTTAAGTTGACCTTCCCCTTTAGTATAGACTAGGCCTCAAAGGGGTAAACTTCCTGCCTGCTCTGGAAGATTGCCTGTACCTGTAGATGCAGGTGTTCAGAAAAGAGACAGAATTCTCCTAAAAGACACAGATTTTCCTAAAAAGCTTCCATTATAAAATAACTATTCAATTTAGAAAAAGAAAAAAAGACAAATAGTGTGTGTGTAAACAGAGGTCATCTAGCCATAAGACAAGAGCTGTAATGTGCCAGATCCTCAATTGAGGTAAAATGGGATGTACTTCAGTGGAGCAAGACCAAATTACTTAAACTAAAGGTCTAATTCAAAGAGAAAACAAATACTAGGACTGAGATTTAGGCATCTATCTCTCAAATAATACTATTAGAGAGTTTCTCATGATATCAAAGGCAAAAATTAAAACCCTTGTAATATTTGGAATGTGCTATTTTCCCCAACATTTCAGAAGACTATTCATTTTATTTAAAGAACAACAGCAAGCACTTACGGTTCCATCTCTGGCTTTGATACATGCAAGCAACATGTTATTGAGGCTTTAAGAATAAATGTGGTTTACCTCACTAGGACATTCATCTAGTGTAATAAATAATAATGGAGCCAGTTATGCAAGAGTAGTGTGTCATGGTCAAGTCCCATGTTCGCTATGTCTGACTCTTCTGATGTAAGATTATTATAAGTATAATATTGAAGAACTGTCTGGCACAGGCTATTTAATACACATGGACTAAAGACTCCCAAATGAGTAATGTATTTGTTTTGTTTTTTTAATCAATGCATGCAAAAAGAAGTGTGTGGATAACTACTACGAACTTCAGTGGAACACTTCCATTATTAACTTTAATGGTAAAAGTCAGTGTTTCTCAACCTTTTTTTATAAAGTACCCCCTTTTCAGAAAACAATTATAAGTGCCCCCTTTTTAAAAAAAATATTATTAGTACCCCCAGTACCTACAGTTTTCAGACACAATTATTTTCTACCATTGCAACACATTTGTTTAAACAACTTAATCATAGCTGGTCTGGCGATAAAATTTTTGGGTGTAAAAAGTACAAAAATAATAAAGTGCTGTAAAACTTAAAACCAAATTTCAGTTTTCTCCAAATTTCAATCATGTTTCTGTACTTCCCAGATAGCTCAATGGTTTGAGCATTGGTCTATTAAACCCATGGTTATGATTCAATCCTTTAGGGATCTGGGGTAAATCTGTCAGGGATGGTATTTGGTCCTGCTGTGAGGGCAGGAGACTGGATTTGATAACCTCTCAAAATCCCTTCCAGTTCTATGAGATAGATATATCTCTGTGTATATTTTTCTCTTAAGTACCCCTGAGGGTACTCATATCACTGGTTGAGAAACACTGGTATAAATCAAGAATATATTACCCTTAACATAAAAACCAGCTGAAAACCACTTGAATTTTTGTATGCAGGAAAGTTAGTAGGAAATTATCTGGTCATATGCATATTAAAAGGGTACACACACATTTGGCCCATAGAAAAGAGTCATTATGATAATTTCTGGGAAGATGGTAGTTATGAAATATCTTAATTCATTTTCTAGTCACAGTGAATGGTTTCTTGATTGACTTTTATAGATGAATCTTTTAATCTATCTTTTGAGAATCACTTTGAAAACTATCAGAGAAGATTCTGCAAGTCAAGCCCATGACTCTCTTTCACCCTTCTACAAGGGTGTGGTTTAAAAGCCTCAATCTAGCCCTGAGCCATAGAGTATATATCTTTATAGAGGGAAATCTGAAAGCATTTTCTGTTATGCTTGTTATTTGGCAATTTATATGAAAAGGCCATTCTATATGGAGACTATAAAATGATCACATGTGGATGAAGGTAAATGTGGACACTTGGGGAACAGCTACACTGTAGGGTAAAAGTTGAGTAAAGATATGTAACTTCAGCTACATCAATTGCATAGCTTAAGTCGAAATAGCTTAATTCAGCTTTTGATGCTGTCTACAACAGCAGAAAGTCGAAGGAAGAACACTAGACTTTGCTTACTCCTTCCTTCAAGTTCCCTTACTCCTCATGAAATGAAGGTTACAGGAGTTGGAGTAAGAAGTCCACTATCTCAAATTTTTTTTGAAATAATGACTTGTGCATTCACTGTGAATGCACGCTTTGTTATTTTGAAATAACGTCTGTTATTCCGAAATAATGCTGCATTGTAGACATGCTCTTGCATGAAAAAGAGTCACATTCACAAATGCAGTATGTACCGGTACAGGTAATCATGGAATGTCAGAGGAAACTAATGCAGTGAATGTTACATCTTTATACAGAAGCAGCATTTAAAAGTCCTAATGTATGTCTTAACTAAAAAGAGTTCACTATCAGTTAACTTTCTGCTGAATTGGTTTGGAAAAAGCCAAGACTTTCTAAGGTCCTGATTTTGCCATCAGGATTTGAATGAGTAGTTTCATTGACATACATGAGATGACTTCTGAAATAAGGTTAACCTTACTCATCCCATGGAATTCCTTTTCGGAGGATGTTGTGAAGTCCAGAACTATAACAGGGCTCAGAAAAAAGCTAGATAAATTCATGGAGGAGATGGCTCAGCAATGGATATTAGTCAGGATGGACAGGAATGGTGTCCCTAGCTTTTATTTGTGAGAAGTCATGCATGGCCAACAGGGGAATTATCACTTAATGATTACCTGTTCTGTTCATTCCCTCTAGAGCAGCTGACATTGGCCACTATTAGAAGATATGACATTGGGCTAGATGGATCTTTGGTTTGTCCCACTATGGCCTTCTTATGTTCTTGAAGTACTAATCAAAATGACTGAAGGTTGCAGAATTGGGCCCTAAATACTTTATTCTCATTAGGTTATACACATTCTTTACTAAAAAATAATTACATTTGGAAATTCATGACCCTGGAAGAAGGGAATTCTCCTTAAGTGTACTGATAGAAATGGCACAAGTAATTGACCAACCATTTGGTACATCTCTGTCAAATGCTATGCCAAGCACTTGCAACACCTTTAAAGTTGAATTTTCTTGAGTCAGTTTTTGGTCTAAGATATCTATAGTAGGGGTCTAAACCAAAAGTTGAGTTTCCACAGCTCCACTTGAAATTTAGGGGGGGTCTATAAATGGAACGGGAATGGGGATGGGGGGTGGGGAACCACTGCAAATGCCTGTTCCCTGCCCTTGGAATCAGCCAAGGAATAAGCCCAGGCAAAGGGTGAACTGGAGTAGCACTGAGATTTGTTTATTACTACAGCTTCTTAATGGCATGACAATACACACGCATCACATTCATACTGGAAGTTTGGAGGCAAGCTGCAAATGCAGCGAGAGTTAATTTAAATTTTGCAGGTGCCTGAGGCTGGCCAGGTGATAGCTCTGCAAAGATCCTCTGCGAGGTGCTGAGAGTCCCTGGAGTCCCTTCGTTTCTATGCAAAGGCTCTACTGCTTCTCGTCCAGTCCCGAGCTTGGAGTGCTATTACATCTTTTCTAAGGAGAAAAAGCCACACATCATATCAATTTATGCACTTTGCAGGATCCTTCCTCGTATCCATAAAAGGTAACATACTTTGCTGCTTAATGATTGGCAGTTTTTCATTCATACTTCCTCATGTACTTCACACATTGACAGGTAACATATTCATAAGCATGAATACAATTGGTTCTATTAAGGCAATGTGGTTTTAACAAGCATCTAACATTATGGGGATTTTTCTGCTACTCACATAACAGGAAATTTGTTCAGACTGCAGCTGAAAGAGCAAATGGGGTAGAGAGGCTTTGTCCCACTATTGTGCCAAAAGAGAATGGGTAGAGACAGGCATATCTCTGCTTCATGAGAGCCCTTAGTTATTCAGATGGGAAGTGTGCTTAATAAGGTGTCACAGTTTGAGTGATTCTATCTACAGGGAATGTCCAAAAGGTATTCTGCTTTTCTGAGGGAGGATTTTTCCTTGTAATCCTATCTCTCCCTCACGCATGTGCAAGCCTACATGGCACAATCCAGTTCAATATGATTACAAAGATATATTTATAAACTTACTACTTGTGTTGTAGGTAATTAATTAAGCTTTACATGTTTTCCTTGCTTTTATCTTTCAGTGCTTTCTCTGTGGAGTGATAGCAGATTAACATTGCATTTCCATAACTATATATTTTAGTACACACAAGGCATCATGTTTTTGCTTTCATTTAATTACTGTGCATGCAATCATTTAGATACCTTGATTTCTTAACAAAGACACAAATAGGGTCATTATTAAAACTGTGCAAACTATTACACCTGAGATTAAAGACACTTGAAACATCTCTATTTTCAAGTTCATTGAATGATATTAACAGTGTGGGTTTCATGCAAAATATGTTCACATCATCACAAAATGAAGATCAATGTTGGGGGTAAGTAGGATAGTAGCTTGCATGCCTGGAAAAATGTAAAAGCAGTTTTTGTGTGGAGAAGTCTGAAATTTAATTTGTAGGCTAGGATGTGACATATAGCAGGAGGTGGAAGAAGGAAGTTATGTGATATTTATTTTGCATCTAATTAACTAAGTCCATTTCATGTACTCAAGAGAGTAAGATGAAATTTTAACCTCCTTTATCATTGCAAAGTAAGATTGTTCTGTGTGAACCAATAAATAAAATCAAGTTGACTGTTACTGACTAGAGGTCTAAATACAAGGGCTACGTCTACACAGGCACCCTTTTCCGGAAAAGGGATGCAAATGAGA
>CM057847.1:116228733-116242840 GCA_030068395.1 Apalone spinifera
CATTTGCATCCCTTTTCCGGAAAAGGGTGCCTGTGTAGACGTAGCCAAGGGTTTTCCAGGCAACCATGTTCTCTCCTCCCTCCCACCAACTTTGGTATTGTCACCCTGAACGTGAGTTTTATGCTGACAAGAGCATACAAAATGGAGTCCACAGAATGTCCATTTTGCTTAAGGAATGCTTTCTCCCTCAGATGCAGCTTCCCGCCAAAACCACAGCTTTGTGCACACAACCCCACCTATGCACCCGTCAGTAAGCCATGTGCACTCGGTCATAACAGCTGCACTGAGCCTCAACATCGCTGCACTCATTCCTAAAAGCTGCACTCACTTAACTCACCAGCTGCACAGGGCCCTAATTCTGCACCCAGCTCATCAACATCTTTTTCCCACCACACAGCCTATACAAGCTCTGGCTTGAGAGAGCGTGGGTTCCTTCCTTTAGTTTCTTTGATCTCCACCAAGTTCCTGTGGTTCCAATTCTTTTTCCCTTTCATCTTTGGATTAATGGTTTTGATTTGATGAAGCCTTGGTTTTGACTCATTAGCCACCTTGCATGTGGGAACGCCCCACGTGCAGGGTATTTGGCTAGAGTCATTGGACTGAGACTGGACTTACCATCTACCACCACCTACCTTCTGGTCTGGACGGTTTAGCCGGAGGGCGACCAGTACCGTATCCTGAGAAGCCATTCTCCAAGCGATTGAGGGTCCTTCCAGCATTCTTCTGCCAAGAGGTGAGGATTATCGCTTTGAGGGATCTCCCCACTTGTCCTCCTTCAAGGCTTCCAATTAGCCACGAAGTAGAAGGTCGCGGGCGTCGATCACCACATATTTTGTAAAGTATATCTTTCTTTGTATTGGGATCTTTCCCATCTTCTTGGTTTCTAGGGATAGGGTGGGTGAGTTGTGTTTATTATTCCTGTTTGTGCTGTTCATTCAAAATACATGGTTTGGCCCCAAACTTTGTTGCGCCTGATTATTGGGTCCATAAATCACTAGTGATAGAGATACGGATTACCAGGTGAATCTCACTTCTGACTCTAGGATCAGTTACATCTAGTCAGAACAGGTCTAATTTAATTCTAAATTATCGCGTTACATTGTTCCCAGTGTAACAGTTTGGTACATCTCTGCCTAGATTTCTGGAAATAAAGTGAAAACAAAGGAAAAATCTTTTTAGAGAAACATACTTGGGTGGAAGGCAGTAGGAAGCCTCATTGTTCCATTTATCATAGAATAATCAACAGGGGTAGGAACTGGCCATTTATATTTTAAAGACTCCAAAAAATCTGACATACTCATACTTATTTCTCCTTTGTGGCAAAACCATTGGTCCATGAATTTTAGCCTTATTATATATATACTAGCCAATTAGCCCATCATAAGATGGGATATTCAGATCTCTCCTCCACGTCAGTCTTCTCTCCTGAGCCTCCTCCTACTGCCTCCCTCTCTCTTTCTCAGCTCTCCTCTGCCTTCTGCCTCTCTCTCCGTCTCTCTCTTTCTCTTATCCCCCTCCTGCCTCTCACTCTCTCTCTCTGCTCTCCTCTGTCTCGGATGCACGCTCATCCAGACCCCACCCCATGGGGGTGTACGACACTGCCAAGCCCCTCTTCGCCTCCCGCCACAGCACTCAGCTGACTTCTGCGCTGCTCAACTGGGCCGCCGCGTGGGAGGAAGCGACACAAATGGCCTCTCTCTTTCTTCTCCTCCTACTGCCTCGCCCTCTCTCTGAACTCTCATCCACCTCCTGCCTCTCTCTCTGTCTCTCTCTTTCTCTTCTCCCCCTCCTGCCTCTTATTCTGTGTTTCTCTTCTCCTCCTCCTCCTGCTGTGTCTCTCTCACTCTCTCTCTCGCTGTCCTCCACCTCCTCCGTTCTCCTCTCTGTCTCCTCCTTGTCCTCTTTGTCTGCTCCGCTTTCTTCCTTTTGAATCCAGTGCCCTTTCCTGACGTCAGAGACACACGAGGGTGCTGCATGGGGAGCGCGGGGCCCTAACAGCTGCTTGTGCTGCTTGCTCCCACACGGCGGCCTGGCTGAGCGGTGCAGAAGTCAGCCGAGCGCCACGGTGGGAGGCAACAGCACCGCCCAGAGGGAACAGCCAGCATTTCAGCGTTACAGAGTCACAGACATTGGGCTAATATATATATATATATATATATATATGGCAAAGTCTGTGCAAAATGTGTGTGTATATAAATATATATGTATACGCACTGGAGTTGGACTAAGAAAGGAGATCTGAAGCTTCGCTATTTTCCTTCAGTCTCTCAATTGTTTGGAATATGGTAAAGCCCTTGGGGCATTTGAGGATGTATGCAACTGCCAAATACAGTGTACTTACTTTTATAGGTTTATTTCTTTCAGTGAAATTTTTCATACAAGACAAGAATATAATTACAAAGTCATTAGTTCCTTAGATTTCAGAACTGTCTTTCCCAGGGATCGTTCTTTCAAATGTTTGATTTTTGTGCCTGCTTCTCCCCACAAAATTTTTGCTTGGAGATCTGTGACTGATATTACCTATCTGGGCCAGGAGAGGATGATTTCTCCTGAGGGCAAGATTACCGATCAAAGTGCCACTTGTGAGCCTCACTGATTTCTGCATTTGTCTGAAAGAATGCAGGTGTAATGGCATGACACCAACATCTTGTGATTGCCCCTTTTGGTAGGGTGTGCCTGAACTCTTTAAACAGTCCCAGTCCTGGTATCACACAAAGGCTTCTTTATGGAGGCAACGGTCCTGCCCTCTCTGGGATATTCTTCTGTGCATGCTATCCCACTTCCTATGGCTTTTGATCCCAGCCACTCATTTTAGTGCTCACAGCACGTACACACACTAAGGTCAAAATCTATTTGTTTGAGGGGGGAGGGATTCTTTTCCCATAACTCAAAATGTCCAACAGCTACTTTCTTCAAATGTAAAAGAACAAATCACTTCGCCCTGAGACCAAAAATACAGGTTTTCATCCTCAAGGTGACATTTTCAAATTAGAAGCAAGTAAAACAAGGGAGTTATAGTGAAGCATTCTACCCATTGTGTTTGCCACTGTAAACTCAGTAATTATCTGTAGATTGGGTCCCTTTACTTTTTTATTATTAAATTAGTACTTTGATACAAAATCAAGAATGATATATTTACAATACGTCATTTGAAACCAGGTTATAAATGTTAATCTGACCCAACATGCATCATATAAAAGTCACACAATATATAGGTGTAAATCAACCAAAAATTGTCATATTTTTGGGCCTGAAAATACATTCCTGTGCTTGTGAAGCTTACATAGCATAGCACAAAGCCCTCTGGGTTCTGCAGCCTTGTGCCACAGTCCTTAATGAGTGAAAGTATGATCTCTCTGAAAAAGCTTGGGCAGTATGAATTTTGAACTATCGAAGTTGGTGTCTGAGCTTATTTAAGCTCTGAGACTGCTGAGAGAACGACCAGCAAAGCCTGCAGATACCATGGCTACCACTGCATAGCTCACAGGTATAATTGGCTGTTGTGAAGTACAGACGCTTGGGTGTTAGCTCAGGTCAGTAAATTACTGAATAAGCTCACACGAGGTGGGTTGATTTTACTGAATTTGTAAAGAATACACAAAACAAAGGAAATTCAACAGATGGTAAAGAAAATTAAAAAAAATAAACATTGTCAGGCCTTGGGCCACCCTTCATATAAATAATACTATGAAAAACAAGAAAAGGCATTAGAAGATGTCAAACCAGTCTACTGGCAGGATCTGAAAAAAATATACCAGCTACCCTTTCAATTGTTTTAAAAGAGAACAAAAAAGTATAGTACAAAGCCATATTTTATTTCAAATTATAGTATATGCCATATCTTATTTCAAATTTTATACATTTTTTGGCCTCAGGTATTAACCTAGTGCCCATTACTTTTTTTTTTCTGATGCCAAATCACTTGCATCTATTTTTTGCTGAAAGTTAAATATTTCAAAACTGCTTTAGGGTTCTTCCTAAAGTCAGACTGTTACCTGTTTAGATTTCTAATGCCATGGCAGCACTATTCTTAACTACAGATAAAATGGACTTTGGACCTGTTCAGAGCCTTGCAGTGGTTTTCCCTGGGAAGGAGATGGACTCAGTAGCTGTAGCTTATACATTTCTTCAAAAGATTTCCATGTGCCTGTCACTTTTTCTTAGATCAATATAAACTTTTGTTAATGGTTATTTATAGTTTCCAGTCAGGTTAGAAACCAGGTCACCTCAGCCAGAACCAGAATGTGCAAAGGGGCATCACAGAATTAAAAATCATCGGCAAAATGTTTAAACTCTAATGAACCCCCCAAAAGGAGGCTTGTTTAGGGAAAGGTTCGGCTTGGTTCATGTTTTGTACAGGTATCAACTTTTCCACATGTATCTACTGGGAAGAAAAACAGATTCTGAAAAGTCATCAGTCAGGATAAGCAGCCGGGGGTGGGGGGGTGGAGGTGGTGGGGGGAGACGAATGGTACAACTAGTTCTTTACATGTAAAATTAAAGAAGAAAAGTCCACAAAAATGTGAGAATCCCTGTTGTCCTTTTCACACATGGAAATCTGGTAGACATTCTTTAATCAACTGTAGACTTGCAACATATCTACAGAACATTCCAGGTCTGGTGTTTCTATTAGAACAACACTTTGCTTACTTTTTTTTAAGTCAAAGATTCTTAACACAAAAATCAAAACATTCTCTAATGGCATTTCACAAAAGCTTACAAAATTACATGTAGAGGGAAGCTTTGGTAGGTTAGTTGGAAATTCAGATAGTTCCTTCATTAGATTTCTCAGATGAAGCATAGTTTTCACTTACAAAACTTGTTTTTCATACTTAATAGAGGTGCTTAAAAAGCATTTATATTATACTGAAATCTGCTCTATAGTACAGAGTTAGAAGGACGTAAGCAGTCTTGTGTCATCCTAGCACAGTGAAACTCCAATTGTACGGCATCCAGTGGTCCGGCACTCCTGATAGTCCGGCACCAACTGGAACCCGGAAGTGCTCCACCCAGCCGGACAATTGTAGCTGCTCTGCCCTTGGCTTCCCCAAGTCCGCCACTGGTCAGTTTCAGCAGCGGTGGACTTGGGGAAGCCCTGGGGCAGACCAACCCAGCAGCACCCCAGCTGCCCTGCCCCCAGCTTCCCCAAGTCCGCTGATGCTGAAACTGACTAGCAGCAGACTTGGGGAAGCCTGGGGCAGAGCAGCTGGAGTGCTGCCGGGTTGGTCCCGCAGTGCCGCCCTCACCCACGCTGCGCAGTTCCCTGTGTGCATCAGAATATTCTAGAGAGATCTCAATGAAACTTCTCTGCAGACGGATGGCAATCATCTGCCAAAGATTTCTGGGGAGGGCTGCCTTATTTCTTCTATGCTGATGGGACACTGTCTCATGTCACTCAGTGATAATATCAGGGGAAACCATTGCAGCATATGATCCTGTGTGGCAGCCATACACCTGAAGGGATTGTTCCTTTTCAGTCTCCATTACCAGGAATCAGAGTGTGACTGAAATCACCACTACCATAGTGCTAGTGCCACAGTGCTATAATTCAATTAAATTGCCCTATACAAGTATGTTGGTGCCTGGGAACTATCTCTCCTTCATTTCCCCAGTTCACACTTCATTCCAGCACTGCATCTAGACTGGCATGATTTTGCGGAAATGCTTTTAATGGAAAAGTTTTTCTGTTAAAAGTAGTTCTGCAAAAGAGCATCTAGATTGGCATGGATGCTTTTGCACAAAGCAGCTTTTGCACAAAAGCACTTTTTGCGGAAAAGCATCCTTGCCAGTCTATACGCGCTTTTGTGCAAGAAAGCCCCGATCGCCGTTTTAGCCATCGGGGCTTTTTTGCGCAAAACAAATCTCAGCTCTCTATACTGGCCCTTTTGCACAAAAGTTTTGCGCAAAAGGGACTTTTGCCCGAACGGGAGCAGGATAGTATTTCCACAAAAAGCACTGATTTCATACAGTAGGAAGTCAGTGCTTTTGTGGAAATTCAAGCGGCCAGTGTAGACAGCTAGCCAGTCTAGACACAGCCCAGGGCCATATCCACCATGACTGGTATTGAGACTTCTACTGTACTATATAGATCCCAAGGAAAAGTGAGGATGTAGTGTTTACAATGTGTGGACCAAGGCAGTCAGTTCAATATTGTAAGTTTTGGTTTATTTTGTGAGTACACTGACAAAGGTACTTCTTTGTATTGTACCTTTAGCAGTAGCAAGTATAGTTTTGAGGATGTCTCCTTCCACACCAGCAGAATGCTGTGCCAGATAAGTAGAAGAAAAAAGACTCGGGACAAGCTGTTCCAAGGGACCTGCAAACATCTGTTGCTTCAGATAACAAGCGCAGGGTTCAGAGGACGGCCCTCATGGACCGCATGGCTGGGTATGCAGTGGAGAGGAGAGAGAAGTAAGGAAAGGAGGGAGATGTGCAACAGGAGATGCTTGAACATCTTTGTGAGCAAACAAACATGCTGCAGATGTTGGTGCACTAGCAGGTTCAACAATCTCACTTCCCTCTATAGGCCACAGACAGCTGCATATCAGGACCTCCCTATACTCCTCTCATCATTCCACATGGCATCACTGCACTATTCCAGCCACTCCACCTCTGGGGATGTTAAAGAATTCACAGGTGCACATACACTGACCTGTAAAAGTTGCAGTTGGTGTATGTGTGGCTGAAATGGAAATGTCATATTTACTCTTAAGTTCTTTTCCCTTGATTTATTACATTTTATTTAGTTTTAATTTTTTTTACTTGCATTCTTATGGAATTAAAATCCTTTTTTATTTTTAAACATAATTCACCTGTATTAGATCACAATATATGCTGGGTTGTGCTGACATCATTCACAAACAGTACTGATAGGTGCTTTGGCAATGTTATAGTAGTACCCCACACATCTCTCTTCGAAGGATTCACAGGGCTGCAAAACAGCAAGTCAGATAGAACACATTACAACAACTCACACTACTGTAGCTCGCTATTAGGATGATCTTCCAACACCTACCTGTGCCAGATAGCTCTGTGCTGAGTATTCATATAGCCCTGGTATCTGTCTATTCAAAATCAACAGATTTATCTTCACCCTGGTAGAAACTTTTCCCCCCGACCGCTTCACAGATATTATACAGAACACAGCAGGCAGCTGTAACCATGGGAATATTTTTTTTCACTAGGGTCCACATTTGTGAGTAGACAGTGACCCTTCACATGATCATGGCACATGTAACTGCCATTCTGCACCTGCTCAGCCTGTATTCACATTGTCCAGAACCAAAGTACTTTGTCGCAGAAGGTGATTAATAGCCCAATGCCCTTTCATCACAATAGCCCCAATGGTGGATTTCCCTACTCCAAATTGATTCCTGACTGATCACTACAGACTCGCACTGCAGTTTTCCACAGAGTGATTGCCACTCACTTCTTCACTGTCAGTGCAGATTTTACTTACATGGTACTGCTCAGTCCGGAAAGGGTGACTTTGGCATACAGATTCTGGAATGTGGCCTTATGTACCTGAAAGTTATTCAGCTGCTCCTCATCATCCCCAAACTACATGATAATGTGATCCCACTGGTCAGTGCTTGTTTCTCAGGCCCAGAACTGGAGCTCCACTCTCTGAAGCATTCTCTGTGAATGCCATCTTCAATTGTTTCCTTCTATTTCCCATAGCAGTCTGAGTTCCAAAGAATCATCCTGTTCCCTGGAGCTCTTGCAAATACTGTAGGATCAGGTGACTCATGCTTGCAACATTCATCACACGGTTTTCATCCCATCAGGTTACTGTGGAAAAGACAAAATCTGCAGCTCCCACAAATGTCATAGTCCCTACAAGCAGTAAGGAAAAAAAAATCTTCCCCTGTCTTCAGATCTGCTTTAAAGCCTTGCTGCTTCCATATTTCCCTAGGTGACCTATATTCAGCTTCTTTGTTTTGGTTTTTTATTTTGTTTTGCTTTTTTTTAAAGAAAAAGATCTTTTAACTGATACTTCACTTTTATTGAGCTCTTGTGGTTTTACTATTCCACCCTTCTCACCATATTTCATTGTTTTCCTATACTCAGAAAGCAAAACATGTATTTGTAATTGTAGATCAGTTAGTTCAGAACAAATATATATAAAATGAAAGAAAACACATTGAATCATTCTGCAGCTAAACTGGCAGCTTGCCTCTGGCTGCCCCAGCACAGAGATTCCTCTACATTTAAAAGTACAATAGGCAGAAAATAGAGTCACAAAATTTGCTTTTGGTTTCATATTTTTATATTAAGCATTCCCGGTGTCTGAGAAACATCAAATTAAATCGATCAAAGTTTCTCAAACACAGAGCTTTTCTTGAGGTTTTCTCTGAAATACCTCACTGATCTACTTTTAAATCAGCGTATACTGTAAAGGGTTTGTTTGCATTTTAGAGCCCTATCCTGCAAACCATTATGCTTCTCAGTTGCATGAATTAGATAAGCAATCAGGTATACTGCTGGATTGAAACCTTAGCTTGAGTCTAAAATCACCTCAACTTTTTCATTGTCCATCATAACATTTCTCACTATAGTTATAATGATGGACTAAATTCTGGAGTGCATTTTAAATTTGATCTCAGTCTAATTTCTCAATGATTGCAACTAGTCTGAGTTAAGAATTTTAAAGTAATTATCTCAAAGAAATTTTCCTTAAACTTGGATTTTTGCTTAGAACTAGCAATCAAACACAATTTGATAGTATTGGAATCAGTTTTTGAGCTTTCTGCAATAAAATTTCTGACTGGAACCTATGAAGATGATTGTGCTTACTTCATAACTCAAAATGACTGAACTAGTTTCCTCCAACATAGCAGTATTATTCAATTCAGGTTAACATGAGGCATGACAAATATCAGGTCAAACAGAATTAGTTGTATTTCATCCTTAGCTGTTACATGTGTTCCCAAGATGTGTGGCTACTCACTTGAAAAAATGTTTCCAAGTATACGCATTTCATGAAAGACTATAGTTAAATCTCATTAATGATGTGACTTAACCCCCATAAATACAAGAACAATAAAAATTAGAGATATAAATCTTGATAATCTATTCAACTCATGGAGGGTATCGGAGGGTATGTCTACACAACAGTGTTATTCTGGAAAAACTGATGCTATTTCAAAATAACAAAGTGTGCATCTACACAGCAAGTCATTATTTCAAAATAATTTCAAGACAGCTGACTTCTTACTCTGATTCCTGTAACTCCCATTGTATGAGGAGTAAGGGAAGTCAAAGAAGAGTATTCTGCTGCTATAAATACTTCCTACTATATAGACAGCACCAAAAAGCCAAATTAAGCTATTTCTAATTAAGCTATGCAATTGATGTAGCTGAAGTTGTGTAGCTTAATTCGAGTTTAGCCCTGCTGTGTAGTTGTATCCTTAGATTTTTGGTCTCAGCTCTGAATTTGTGTTCCAGATCTTTATCAAATGAATTAATGTATCTGGAAGTTGGAACTTCCTTGTTCCCAATAATGTTTAAAGTCCTAAAAATATATATAGTCAAAAATAAATCTATGGCCTATCAATCAATCAATCAATCTTGTATCCATGATTTATTGCTGAATAAACATGTCAGGACCTAATCCATTCATAATAATATATAACCTTAACAAATGGAAGTGTTGACTCAAATTCAGAACTTCCATCCTGTGTGAAATTTGGATATTGTATATAGTTGTTTTGATTGCAAAGAAGAACAAAAACACTAACATATGAAAAAAGGCAGAATAAATAATTTTAATACAATCTTTTTATGGCATATCAGTGTATTACCAGGAACCATTTTGATTTTCCAGAAGCTGCATTTTCTGTAAAAAAAAAAAAAAAAAAAAAACCCTTTTACATGGCAAATTCCTGACCAGTTCTACTTAATAACTGTGACAGTTACATAGAAATATGGAGAGGAGACAAGACATATTGACACAGATCTTCCTCTACTAAAGAAAAAGCCTGCAGGAAAGGACTCTGGGGAATGAATCAATATGACAGTTCCCATGTGTTGTTTCTCCCCTTATTGTTCTATTCAGGATGGAGCTGTGCCCTCTTCTGCTGAAGGTTTGATCTCCAGAGTTTAGTCTGAATAGGAAATGAGTAAAATCTGGCTAAAAGCGTCAGGATTTATCCCCGTAGAATATGTAACATTGAGAAAAATTCCCTTAATTTTCAAGACTACACTGTAATCTAATAAGTAAACCTTGGAAATGCACATTCATGTCTGATTTCAGGTATTTCAAAATCCTTATATTCCCTTTAAAAAACATTTAGGTCTGGCATTGGTTCAGTCACAGCCCAAGCCTGAGTAGCTTTGATGCACAGATGTACTTACTGTCCTGTGGCTAGCACACAGATGAATTTACTGAGCCAGTTCCTTCAGTGACTCCCCTTTTCTGATTTAGAGGGGGAGATATTGAAGTAATTAGATACTGACCTTTAACAGTATAGTACTCACCATACATCCAACCAACCCTACAGACTGGCACATCCGGAGGGGAGAAGTTTACCTTTGTTTACTCAAGTTCTTCCCTGGACCCTTCTCCCTAAGGTCCTGTGATCTTCAGATCACCAGAGCTGTGCTCTGGGAAGCCCTGACACAGCTATACAAGGAGGTATGGGGGAGACATGTATTTGTATGAGGGAAATCCTTAACCTCCGTTACTTGGCCATGTTTAAATTAGTCACAATCAAACTTTCAGTGATATTAAAAACAGCATTTGTCTTAGTAGAAATAATAATCAGTGTAAACTATAGATCAATTCCAGTGTAAACTATAGATCAATTTTGAGCAACAGTATATTTTTTTAAAGGAATATATTAAAAAAGGTTTTTTTTTTCTTTTTTCCCATGTATTTTCCTCAGACTAGTATAACTGTCCAATATTACTTAGTTAAAATTGTATCTGTCCAACTCAACTCTGTGCAACTATACTGGCTGCATTATAAGTTCCTACAAATAAAACTTAATAATACAAAAACCACACACACTCTTAATTTTAGTGACTTGGATGGCAACATACTCGCTCTAATGGTCACAGATAAACCCCTAATGATAGTTGATGATTGCAAAAAAGTAGCATTAATCAGTGATTTCTCATTAATCACTGTAGTATTAATCAGGCTACAAAGCCTATCTGAACTCAGTCAACAGGTTTCAAGTGTTACGGTGCACTGGTTAAGATCTCCCTTCTTGACTGCATTGCATGCAGGTGAATCAACTCTTCTAGAACCCCTTGTCTCCAGTAGGGCTCCATCGAGGTCCACCTGCACCAGATCTCATTGCAGGATCAGAGTTTACCATCACCGAAATAGTAAGAGAACATTAACAAGTTGTTATATACCTTGTTTAAAATCATAGCTATTGAACATGAACAATTATTTAGGAGTTCCTTAAGTGAAGATACAGTCTCCCATTTTCCATTTCATTTGGTGAAAATGATGGGCTCATTTTGGTAGGCGACCAGATTGGCTTACCGGGGAAATCCTTGGTGAGCTTAAACACAAAAAGGAAGCTTACAAGAAGTGGAAACTTGGACAGATGACTAGGGAGGAGTATAAATATATTGCTTGAGAATGCAGGGGAGTTATCAGGAAGGCGAAAGAGCAATTGCAATTGCAGCTAGCAAAGGATGTGAAGGGTAACAAAAAAGGCTTCTACAGGCATGTTAGCAATAAGAGGGTGATCGGAGAAGGTGCGGGGCCCTTACTGGATGAGGGAGGTAACCTAGTGACAGATGATGTGGGAAAAGCTGAAGTACTCAATGCTTTCTTTGCCTCTGTCTTCACAGACAAGGTCAGCTCCCAGACTAATGCACTAGGTAACGCAGTACGGGAAGGAGGTGGACAGCCCTTTGTGGGTAAAGAACAGGTTAGGAACTATTTAGAGAAGCTAAACATACACAAATCTATGGGTCCAGTTTTAATGCATCCGAGGGATCTGAGGGAATTGGTAAATGTCATTGCAGAGACTTTGGCCATTATCTTTGAAAACTCGTGGAGATCAGGAGAGATCCTGGATGATTGGAAAAAGGCAAATGTGGTGCCCATCTTTAAAAAAGGGGAGAAGGACAATCCAGGGAACTACAGACGTGTCAGCCTTACCTCAATCCCTGGAAAAATCATGGAGGGGATCCTCAAGGAATCCATTTTGAAGCACTTAGAAGAGGGGAAAGTGATCAGGAATAGTAAACATGGATTCACAAAAGGCAAGTCATGCCTCACCAATCTGATTAGCTTCTATGATGAGGTAACTGGCTCCGTGGATATGGGAAAGTCAGTGGATGTGATATACCTTGATTTTAACAAAGCTTTTCATATGGTCTCCCACGATATTCTTGCCAGCAAGTTAAGGGAGTATGGATTGGATAAATGTAAGTTGGATAGAAAGCTGGCTAGATTGTCGGGCCCAACGGATCATCATCAATGACTTGATGTCAGGTTGGCAGTCAGTTTCTAGCGGAGTGCCCTAAGGATCGGTTCTAGGACCGGTTTTGTTCAACATCTTTATCAATGACCTGGATGAGGGGATGGATTGTACCGTCAGCAAGTTTGCTGATGACACTAAGCTAAGGGGAGAGGTAGATACATTGGAGGGCAAGGATAGGGTCCAGAGTGACCTGGACAGATAAAAGGAATGGGCCAAAAGAAATCTGATGATGAGGTTCAACAAGGACAAGTGTAGAGTCCTGCACTTGGGACAGAAGAATCCCAAGCATTGTTACAGGCTGGGGACCCAATGGCTAAGTAGCAGTTCTGTAGAAAAGGACCTGGGGATTATAGTGGATGAGAAGCTGGATATGAGTCAACAGTGTGCCCTTGTAACTAAGAAGGCTAAGGGCATATTAGGTTGCATTAGCAAGAGCATTGCCAGCAGATCTAGAGGAATGATTATTCCCCTTTATTCGGCTCTGGAGAGGTGACATCTGGAGTATTATGTCCAGTTCTGGCCCCCCAACTATAGAGGAGATGTGGACGCATTGGAGAGGGTCTAGCGGAGGGCAACCAAAATGATTAGGAGGCTGGAGCACATGACCTATTAGGAGAGACTGAGGTATTTGGGTTTATTTAGTCTGCAGAAGAGAAGAGTGAGGGGGGATTTGATAGCAGTCTTCAACTTCCTGAATGGGGGTTCCAAAGAGGATAGAGAAAGGCTGTTCAGAGTAGTGACGGATGGCAGAACAAGGAGCAATGGTCCTTGTTACAGTGGGGGAGGTCTAGGTTGGATATTAGGAAAAACTATTTCACTAGGAGGGTGGTGAAGTACTGGAAAGGGTTACCTAGGGAGGTGGTGGAATCTTCATCCCTAGAGGTTCTTAAGTCTCAGCTTGACAAAGCCCTGGCTGGGATGATTTATTTGGGATTGGTCCTGCTCTGAGCAGGAGTCTGGACTTGATGACTTCCTGAGGTCCCTTCCAGCTCTATGATTCTATGATTTTAAAATGTTTTGCTGAATATATTTGACAAGTTAATTATTGGTATTTTTTTAATTTATCGAAGTTCCTTTTAATTTGCCAGAGTATAATATTATTCATTTGTTTTCAAAAGGAACACTATAAAATCAGATAAATTTTAATTATCTGTCATCTATTATTTTTTCCCCAATAGTTGAAAGTGGCATTGTACAGAAATGGATAAGTGTTTTTAAAACTATTTTCCTCATCAACACATATTGATTACAAACTTATGAACCAAACAAGACACTTCACTTATTTATTTCTCATTTTATAATATGCTATAAATTAGATTTTGGCCTAGCTAACTCTGCACATTTGGGATTATTCCAAACTTTAGATGGGGTGAGGATTTCTGAGATATATTGACTATATGAGTATAATCACACAAACACTGATCATTTGTTGACCCAATAATTTGCATCCTGTTGTGAGGGCAGATGCAACAAATCTCACACAACAAATAAGATATTCATCTAAATGGCACATTTTGAAAGATTTTTTTTCTAATCCATTTACAATATATGTCTCTTAGGGTATGTCTACACTAGCTCATTAATTCTACCTAGATAGGCAAATGAGGCAATCGGAGTTGCAAATGAAGCCCGGGATTTAAATATCCCAGGCTTTATTT
>CM057847.1:116254148-116292496 GCA_030068395.1 Apalone spinifera
CTGAAAGTCACCTGATAATACAGAAGGGCAGTTATGCTTTCGGTTAGTGAAAATTTACATTTTGGGAGCACTTTAAAATCACTGAGCAGTACTCGGTGAAATATGCACAGGGATAGTGCACAGGGAGTTCTTTGTTTGGTTTGCAAACTCTCTGATATTGGGACTCTGAGACTTTGATGTTTTGCAAATCTAGATATTATTCAGAACTGTTCACTGAATGCCCAAAAAACAGTCCGTGGAGTATGGATTGGTATTGTGCTACTCGCTCTCCTCCTTGTTTCCAGCTGCTTTTACAGGTGTTTCGGTTTTTTATTGCAGAGAGCCTGGAGGTTTGTAAAAAAAGCACTTGAAAACAAGAAAGAGAAAAGCAGGCTGGTTGCCTCTGCCAGGATCTATTACTACATACATAGAGAAAGAGAGGAAACAGGTTTCACCTTCAGGGCCAGATTCTCCCAGGGGAGAAACAAATATGGTTGATGGGCAGCTGAGAAGGACAGAGAGAAGAGGGCCAGATTATGGTGAGAATGCCCAGGGAAATAAGACATTAAGCAGCAAGGAAGCACATTCAGAAGTAGGGGATAAGACAACTGGGAACATCTGTAGAGAGAGGGAAGAAAAGGGGATTAGATGGTAAAGAAGCAAATATAAGGAAAGATTGGGAGGGACTGAGAGGAATGGATGAGATGGGGAGGGGAGAGAGGAAGAAAAATGTACTCTAATTAACTTTTTTTTCAAAGGAAGAATGAAGCACAGTGCTTTAGATACCTAACAACAGAGAAATACCAAATGATAGCACTGCAGTAGAAATGAACCCTCAACCCCTCAACAACTTCTTGATTTCCATCTCAGCCTCTGGTGCATATTACACCTGAAGAGTGAAAGAACACAAGCTTGTGGACCGCAGGTCAGAGCAGTAAATCCTCTAATGCTACACAAAAGGCCTCCCAAAGAGAAAAGAATGGAGTTGATTAAGCATACCTCAATCTGGCTCTGGCACAGACATGCTCAGGAAGGATAGACAGGGACAAAAGAGAAGAGGTGTTACCTTATATATTAAAAATGAACACACTTGGAGTGAGGTGGAGATGAACATAGGAGATGGAAGTGTTGAAAGTCTCTGGGTTAGCTTAAAGGGGTTAAAAACAAAGGTGATGTCATGCTAGGAGTCTACTACAGGTCACCTACCCAGGTGGAAGAAGTGGATGAAGCTTTTTTTAAACAACTAAAAATATCATCCAAAGCCCAAGATTTGGTGGTGATGGGGGACTTCAACTATCCAGATATATGTTGGGAAAATAACAGTGGGGCACAGACATCCAATAAGTTCTTGGACTTCATTGTAGACAACTTTTTATTTCAGAAGGCTGAAAAAGCTACCGGGGGAGCGGGGGAGCTGTTCTAGATTTGATGCTAACAAATAGGGAGGAACTGGTTGAGAATTTGATAGTGGAAGGCAGCTTGGGTGAAAGTGATCATGAAATCATAGATTTCACAATTCTAAGGAAGGGTAGAAGGGAGAACAGTAAAATAGAGACAATGGATTTCAGGAAGGGGATTTTGGTAAGCTCAGAGAGCTGATAGGTAAGGTACCATGGGAATCAAGACTGAGGGGAAAAACAACTGAGGAGAGTTGGCAGTTTTTCAAAGGGACATTATGAAGGTCCCAAAAGGAAGATATTCCGCTGCATCAGAAAGATAGAAAATATGGCAAAAGACCGCCTTGGCTTAACCATGAGATCTTGCATGATCTAAAAATAAAAAGGAGTCATATAAAAAATGGAAAGTAGGACAAATTACAAAGGATGAATATAGGCAAACAACACAGTAATGCAGGGGCAAGATTAGAAAGGCAAAGCCACAAAATGAGCTCAAACTAGCTATGGGAATAAAGGGAAACAAGAAGACTTTTTATAAATACATTAGAAGTAAGAGGAAGACCAAGGAGAGGGTAGGCCTACTGGTCAGTGAGAAGGGAGAAAACGTAACAGGAAACTTGAAAACGGCAAAGATGCTTAATGACTTCTTTGTTTCGGTCTTCACCGAGAAATCTGAAGGAGTGCCTAACATAGTGAATGCTAGTGGGAAGGGGTTCGGTTTAGAAGATAAAATAAAAAAATAACAAGTTAAAAATCATGTAGAAAAGTAAGATGCCTGCAAGTCACCAGGGCCTGACGAAATGCATCCTAGAATACTCAAGGAGCTGATAGAGAAGGTATCTGAGCTTCTAGCTATCATCTTTGGAAAATCATGGGAGACAGGATTGATTCCATAAGACTGGAAAAGGGCAAATATAGTGCCCATCTATAAAAAGGGAAATAAGAACAACTCCAGAAACTACAGACCAGTTTATTTAACTTCTGTGCCAGGGAAGATAATGGAGCAAGTAATTAAGGAAATCATCTGTAAATACTTGGAAGGTGGCAAGGTGATAGGGAAAAGCCAGCATGGATTTGTAAAGAACAAATCATGTCAAACCAATCTGATAGCTTTCTTTGATAGGATAACAAGTCTTGTGGATAAGGGAGAAGCGGTGGATGTGGTATACCTAGACTTTAGTAAGGTGTTTGATACGGTCTCGCATGATAGTCTTATTAATAAACTAGGTAAATACAACTTAGATGGGGCTACTATAAGGTGGGTGCATAACTGGCTGGATAATTGTACTCAGAGAGTAGTTATTAATGGTTCACAATCCTGCTGAAAAGGTATAACAAGTGGGGTTCCTCAGGGGTCTGTTTTGGGACCGGCTCTGTTCAATATCTTCATCAACGATTTAGATATTGGCATAGAAAGTAGACTTATAAAGTTTGCAGATGATACCAAGCTGGGAGGGGTAGCACTGCTCTGGAGGATAGGGTCATAATTCAAAATGATCTGGACAAATTGGAGAAATGGTCTGAGATAAACAGGATGAAGTTTAATAAAGACAAATGCAAAGTGCTCCAGTTAGGAAGGAACAATCAGTTTCACACATACAGAATGGGAAGCAACTGTTCAGGAAGGAACATGTCAGAAAGGGATCTAGGGGTTATAGTGGACCACAAGCTGAATATGAGACAGCAGTGTGATGCTGTGGCAAAAAAAGCAAACATGATTCTGGGATGCATTAACAGGTGTGTTGTGAGCAAGACACAAGAAGTCATTCTTCCACTCTATTCTGCGCCATTTAGGCCTCAGTTGGAGTATTGTGTTCAGTTCTGGGCACCGCATTTCAAGAAAGATGTGGAGAAATTGGAGAGGGTCCAGAAAAGAGCAATAAGAATGATTAAGGATCTAGATAACATGACCTATGAAGGAAGGCTGAAAGAATTGTGTTTGTTTAGTTTGGAAAAGAGAAGATTGAGGGGGGGACATGATAGCAGTTTTCAGGTATCTAAAAGGGTGTCATAAAGAGGAGGAAGAAAACTTGTTTATCTTGGCCTCTGAGGATAGAACAAGAAGCAATGGGCTTAAACTGCAGCAAGGGAGGTTTAGGTTGGACATTAGGAAAAAGTTCCTAACTGTCAGGGTAGTCAAACACTGGAATAAATTGCCCAGGGAGGTTGTGGAATCTCCATCTCTGGAGATATTTAAGAGTAGGTTAGACAAATGTCTAGCAGGGATGGTCTAGACAGTATTTGGTCCTGCACGAGTAACAGGACTAACAGTTAATTCGAGCAAAGGGTTTTGGATTGGACTACCGCGTCTACACACGGCAAGTTTAATCGGGCGACCGGCATTTTAAAATGGTGACTAGCCGTGAATATGCTAATCAAGCGTGGGATATTTAAATCCCACGCTTCATTAGCAACTTCGGTATGCTTCATTTGCCTCCCTAGCTCGAAGTAGGGGGTAAGTGCAAGCTTCCCCCTGCAGCCCCTGTGGGGCTTCCCCCTACAGCCTCCCCCCCGCCTGGTCTGGCCCCTTCCCTCCCCCAGGACGAGCCCGTGGTCCACTGAGGGCCTTACCTGCCGGACGACTGCGCCAACGGTGGACCTGCCCACCCCGAACTGGTTTGCCATGGAGCGGTAGCTCTCCGGGGCGGCCAGTTTCCACAGGGCAATCGCAACCCTCTTCTCCACGGGGATGGTGGGGCGCAGGCAGGTGTCCTACTTCCGGAGCATAGGGGTAAGCCAGGTGCAGAGCTCATGGAATGTCCCCCTGCGCTTCCTAAAGTTCTGCATCCATTGCTGGTCTCCTCATTGTCCCAGCATCAGGCGCTCCCACCAGTCCCCAGTGGTGTCGTAGCTCCAGAGACGCCTGTCAGTAGTGGGATCCAGGTGCCCAAGCCCAGCTGCAGCCGTGGCGAGGTCCTGCACCTGCTGCCCAGTCTCCAGCTCCTGCTGGAGCAATGTGGCTCCCTGGTGGAGGAGCTCGACAGCCTCTATAATGGCCATGAGGAGCTGATGTTGCTGGCTGGGGTCCTCCTCCGGCTCCATGGCTGTGACAGTGGCAGCGAGGGTGCCCAGGGCACTTGCCAGGAACAGAGGTGACAGGTGCTGTTGTGGCTCTCGCTCCCTCAAAAGGGTTCTTGAGCATGCAGCCACAGGGAAACGGCCGTCCAGGAGTCCTTTTAAGTACGTTTCCCAATTGGGATTCGGTTCATGCCCACAGATGCTGCTGGTGACCTCTTGACATGGCCAATTTGCTTCCGGAGATACCTTCTTGTGCAAGGGCTTCCCGTCAGTGTGGACTCTTTCTTGCGCAAGAGCTCAGTGTTCTTACGATCCGGTTCTGGCCAGTGTGGACGTTTTCTTGTGCA
Source organism: Apalone spinifera (assembly GCA_030068395.1). Lineage (NCBI taxonomy): Eukaryota > Metazoa > Chordata > Testudines > Trionychidae > Apalone > Apalone spinifera. The sequence goes on from CM057847.1 coordinate 116,258,890, forward strand.
AGAGATCTTGCGCAAGTATACTTGCACAAGATATTCCTGAGCAAGAACCCACCAGTGTTGACATAGCCCTAGAGTTTTGTCCTTTCCTAAAACTCAAGATACATCTAAATTGCACATATCTTCCAGCACTGTGTAGAGTACATATATGAGTTCACCCCTTAATCTGGGTAGAAATAACAGTGCAGCTGTTGAGGCATGGCTTAGAGAGTAAAGACAGGATTGAACTCTGTATGTACCCATGTACATACCCACAGTTCATTATTCACCCTCCATTGCCTCACCCATCTATACTGCTATTTTTTTAGCTGGGTAGTGTCCTGCTGCCTTTCCCCATCACCATAAAAGTCTTTTGTAGTGGGGAAAGGCTCTAACAGGGGAGGCAGCAGGGAGTCTTGGTAGATAGGAGGCTTCTGGAAAGGTTGTAGCAGAAATGGTAAATCCTTTCCCTGCTGCTCTCCCCCTCCTCCAAAGCCCTTCTCTGAAACATGTAGGCACACACTCCAGTGTGGATGCAGCTTGCTTTCCGCTGTGGTATGCAAATACAGATATCCTACATGCCAATGTCACAGGTGTGCAGTGCAGACATAACTTCGAAGGAATTACAGATGGCATGTATTTTCTAAGGAGTATATTGTAGCTACATAGGTCAAAGTAAAAGGATTGTAATATTTTAATCTAAGGCAAATTATTCATCTGAATGCTTACTATTTTAAAACGAGCAACACAGGGATTGTGTGGCTATTTGGTTATCATTAAAAATTATGCATTGTGTGAAACCAGAATTTGTACATAACATAGGAATCACCATGATGAATCAGAACCAGCAATTAATCTTGTCTATATCCTAACTCTGATGGTAGTCTGCTCTAGCTGCTTCAGACAAAGTAACCCTGCAGTAGGAAGTTTTAGGAAAACCTACCCTCAGGAAAAGTTTCCGTCTAACCCTGATCATTAGCTATTGTTTATGTCCAGAAGTTTGAAAGTTTATACCTTTTCCAAAACTTATGATTGGTGATTTTTTAATATCTATTATTGTAATTTTAGATATTTTTGTTATCTCATTATGGAATCCTTCTGATATCTGAGCCTCAAGAACATTGTGTAGCAATGAGTTCCACAGGGCATCAGTACTTTATGTGGAAAATATTTTCTGGTATTAGATTTGAAATTTTTACCTTGTCAGTTTCATTGAATGCTATTTTGTTTTTCTGTTATGGAATGGAGAATATAAGTTTCTTATCTCTTTTCCTTATTTGTCTTTCTTTATTTTGCATATTTGATCATGTTTCTTCTTCCCTAAGTAAACAGTTCCAATTCTTCAAAATCTCTATTCACATGAAAGTTTATTTCTGTGCCTTTAACAATTTTCACTGCCTGTAATTGAACCCCCAGAAATAAATAGAAATAAACAGCATCATTGGAGTCTATTTTTTTTCAAATAATGTAGTGTAATATGGTATAATGTTTAAAATTCAATATTCTAATACAGTAAATATTGCCTTTTATCCAACCCACTTTAACTATAAATATACAGTCTCAGTTATATTTAATAAAAGTATCTGTTAAACAACTCATCTTCAGAGATTTTTATTTTTATTTTTGTTGTGTTTTAAGGTATTTTAAGGAAAAGAATTTCTAGGGCCTGTAAAGAACATTCAATATTTTTTCTCCTTTAGGAGTGGGTCTGAAGAAATGGAGCAAGACACTGTCATTTTAACATTAAGAAAACTTTTTAATCTACAGCAATAAAATATTTTGTGTGTAGGCACTTCAAGTTCTGATCCCTTTTGTATTATGTATGTCTGATATACACTGATGTACAAAAAATGCTGTAGTCCCTTCCTTTGACAGTATTTACTGTGCCCTCTCATAGAATTGTTTTCTTTGAGGAGCTGGCCCTTTAAACTTGTCGCATTTCTAAAATGGCTGTTTTGGCCTGGGCTGCTGGTTGCTGCATCTAACTCCCTTCTTATTGGTAAGAATTATTATCTTCTGTTACGTTCTCCCTCTGTCTGAGGAACTGGTATAATCTCACACTGTGGGGCAGACAGAAGGCTGGAGTATACTGACAGTAATACAAATAAAGCAATAATAATAAGAAAAGTTCTCTGCTTTGATGAACTGAACAGATTCATGAAGACATTATCTAGCACCAAACAGTAGCTTGTTGTTAATGTGGTTCCTGCTCAGGCTTGGCCTTCTCCCATGATTTATCTAATCGGCTACAATTGGGGAGAAGGAGGAATGCACATGAAAAATGAACTGTAACTAATGAATCATTTGGTCATTAATGCTCAGATCAAGATATATTTCTGACTACTCTTTTGCTTTGTATCCTGTGGTTTTCTATGGTCTCTAAATCTCCAGGGAGTTGTCCATTTCCTAAGAGGATAAATTCTGAGAACAGTCTAATTTCTGGGGAGTTAGTGAGCTTGTTCCTGATCACAGTCCTCTGGGTGAAGGAGGATCTGTGCCTTATGACCCACCTATCCCCACTTCCTGCTTTCCAGGAATAACCACTTCTCTGGTAGCTGGCCCACCTCTCTGCTGCAGAGCCATTGGGGCAAACTATCATCATGTGCTTGTATGTGCCCTTAGGCTTTGATTCTATCTTAAAGAATAGACAGCTGCCACAAACAGGTGGGCCATGAACAATTAGACCCACTGCACACTCAGATCAGAAGGCTCTTCAGTGGTTGTACTGAGGGTTAGGAGAAAGGGATACAGTGTGGTTTGTGGAACAGGAGTGTGAATAAGGGAACTGTGATGAGATGGAGAGTTTGCCACTTGTTTGAAGGAATAAGTTACAAAAAGTATCCAGAACTTCCATATTTGCCCTAAGTATATTTTACTGAGGATAACTACTTAATCTCAGAGGGGTGGCTAGTCTATAACTTTTAAAAAATGAGTAGTCCTATGGCAATTATGTCTCTAAATTGCCACAGGACTACTTATTTTTTAAAAGTTATAGACTAGCTAAGTTATAGACTCTTCTGAGTTCTTCAAGGGTTAAAGCAGATTTTCAGAGTATTCATTACTCCCGAGTGTTAAAAGTGTGAGTTGACTCCGATTTTGCTGCAGTTGGTTGGCACAGTAACACAACACAACACAGCTTGACAGTGGCATGATCAAATTAATAATGCCTTAATCAAAAGTAAGGTTGATTCTTAAGTTTTGACAGATATTGAGCCACTCTGCAGGTTCCAGGAGCTGTAAGTAGAGCCATGCTGCTTTGGACATCACAAACACTAGCACTCTTGTAAATTGATTGCCTCTAGTCTTCAAACCACACAAACTCAATTCATGTCCTGGACATATTTTTGCTTTAAAATATCCAGTGAAAGATAATGGAGGCCCCCAGTTCTGATTTAACTTAGGACATGATCCAAATTTCAGTGAAAAGTTAGAGGCATAGGGCTGGGATTCAAAAGACCTTGGGTAGGTCAAATCATCCCTTTGTGTCTCAGTGGCATCATATGCAGAATGAAGATAATCCTCTCTTGTGAAAATACTATGGCTGTGTCTAGACTGGCGCGATCTTGCGCCAGAGCTATGCAAATGAGGTTCAGTGTTGGAATATTGCCGAGCTTCATTTGCATAGCTAATTAGCCGCCATTTTCACGGAAGAGGTTCTTACGCAAGACGGAGCTGTCTACACTTCCCCTTCTTGCGCAAAGCCGTTATGCTGATTATTTTCAGGCATAACGGCTTTGCGCAAGAGGGTTTTTCTTGCGCAAGACGGGGCAGTGTAGACAGCTCCGTCTTGCGCAAGAGCCTCTTCTGCGAAAATGGCGGCTCATTAGCTATGCAAATGAGGCTCGGCGATATTCCAACGCTGAGCCTCATTTGCATAGCTCTGGCACAAGATCGCGCCAGTCTAGACACAGCCTAAGAATTCTATACATGAAAAATGCCATGTAAGAGTGTGGTATTCCATAGTTCTATTATATTTCCTCTGTCTGTGCAAATTTTTTCTTTATCCTCTCCCTCACATTGTCTTCATCTGAGCTCTCTCCTCAACTGCCCATCATACCCTCTTCTTCCTTACCCTGATTCCCTCACTCCTTTTTTTACCCACCTACCATATCCCCTCCTTAGCAAATCCACTCCTCTAAACAAACGTGTAACTAACATGACACTTGTTTGTTATATCCCTTTCCCCATCCTGTGTGTGTCTTATATACTTAAATTGTAAGTTATTCAGGGCAGGAACCATCTATTAGTCTGATTCTCACAGAATTGGGGCCTTATTCTTGGTTGAACCTTAGTTGCTACTGTAATAAACATATTAATAATGTATATTACCAACTACAAAATGGACCATATCTTGAAGTAATTATCTCTGTTTCTATCTCTGTGGTTTACCTGGTGTTGCTCTGGTCCTTAACTCAAATAAGTTTTGTTTTTCTTTATTTAAATCATTGTACTGGGGTGAGGCTGCAGATGAAGAGTTCAGTATGCAGGCTGCCCCAGGGAGAGAAGACATCCCCAGCCCTCTCTCTCTGCAGCAGCTTGGTGCCAGGTGAGAAGTGCCTGTCTATGACCACTGCAGCATACCATTTACAAAAAAATCCTTTAATTAATATTTGAGCAACACTGGTGGGAGAGCATGGACTCTGAGCTGCTGCTTCCTATTGCTAAGATGCAGCCTAGCTACTTTTACCATAACACAAACACTAAGGAAAAGACTAAAACATGAGAAAATATTATTAAACTTCCAGTAATACAATAGTGTTCTTTCTTGAAGACCTTCTGAAATAAAACACTTTGCTATACAGAGCTATTTTAAAGGGGATTAGTTTCATGGCCTTACTGAGAACAAGAAGGCAGAATATACTGCTATTCTCTAAATCCTAACTTTTATGACTATGAAAAGACATCAGTATTTGGAAATGAAATCCTCAGAAAGATAGCTAGGACTAAGTTTACTTACAATTGTTCTAATCTTGTTTTGTGGATAAATAAAATATGTTTGTTTTTAGTGCTGACAAAAGTAACTTTCTCGATTATTAGATTCACTTAGGGATTTTTGGATGGGAGAAAAATTAAATCTCACTGTAAACTCAGCTGGAATTCACCAGAGCAGCTATCAAAGGTTCAGCTGAGACTTGCTCTTTACTCCTTACCAAAAGCAACATTTGGAATGCCAAGAAAAGAGACCTAATATTCAGGAAGTTATTCATCAATATATGGTGACTTTTATGCATAAATCTTCACTTATCTAATTTTGCCATGTTTGAACACTGTAGTGCCCTCTCATTTTCAAACTTAGAAAACAATGTGGAGATAAGGCTATTGCCATGAGAGTCTATAGAGTTAAACAAATAGAATTATTATTGATTACATGTTTTTGCAGTTGTTATGTGCCTAAAGACATAAGGCCACATGATAGTCCAGGTACGTGCTTCCATGCTTCCAAGTATATTCCTGTGAAAATCCATAGAGTTTCAAACACATAACCAAGGGCACAATTTTGTATCTTATCCTACTGAAATCAATAGAGATTTTACAATAGTCATCTACGGAAGAAAGATTGAGCCTTAAGTATTTACAAAGGAATATAAACTGTCATAGACTATGTAAAAGGATTTAATTAGAATTACAAGGCATGTAATATTGAAAAAGGGTTTAATAATACTTTTCTCATTTGACATTTAAGAATTTTAATTAAGATACCAAACAAATTTTCTATTGAAGCCCAGTGATGTTTTCGCATCCAGGAGGAAATATGTGTTATTTGCTTTTCTCTAGTTTTCAAAACAAAGCAAACCAGCCAACAAGAAAACCAATCCTGAAATGCTAATAAGCTAAGAATGTTGGCTTTAATGAGCTAATGTAATTATAGCTTTTTCTACTGATGATTAAATCAAAGTACTTAGAAGATCTCTGTGTGTGGCTTTTCTCAACAGCCACATTATAAAAAATAACCTTTTATATTTAAGACGCAAATGCCAAAAATGTGTCAATATTATGGATTATATATTCCTCTATGTATTTACACAGAATTGCAGTCAATGTTAATAGAAATTATACATGTTTATCAAATGACCATTTTCTCACATGCCTCTTCATATATTTATATCTTATTAGACTGACCATAAAATGGCCATACTGGGTCAGAACAAAAGTCTGTCTAGTCCAGCATCCTGTCTTCCAACAGTGCCCAATGCCAGGTGCCCCAGAGGGAATGAACAGAATAGGTAGTTATCAAATGATTCTTCCTAGCATCTATTCCCAGCCTCTGACAAATAGAGGCTAGGAACACCATTTCTACTCATAAGAGCATAGCTCCAAGTGAGGCTTGAACTCACAACTTAAACATTGCTCTACTCTGTACAAGTACAGTACTGTGTGCTAACTGATTGCACCCCTGGAGCCATATTATTGTTTCTAGATTTTACTATTATCTGATCAACTGTATGGTTCAAATTGTTCACTCCATTTTATGAATACTAAAAATCAGATACTACTGAAGCAATATTAAAGGAGAGGGCTCTGTTAGACTTTATAAACTACATCACCTAAGATATTCCTGCCCAGACATGGAGGTTATACAGACTAAACCACTCGTGATTAAAGAGATTCTACCAAGACTTATACAGAAAGATAGAAGTCATGTATTTCATATCTTAGATTTCCACAGTTCTTATCACTTTAATATTTAAACATTCTCCTCATCTGCTGGATCGCTCAGGAGCAAAGTGTTTGAAATGACCTGTAAATGATTTAACTTAGGAACACTAAGATCATCATACCACAGCAGTTCAGTTATTCATTTTGTCTGATATCCTGTCTCCAATAGGGTCCAGCACTAAGCATTTTTAAGAGAAAGTTCAAGAAACCTCACTAATGGATGGGGTTTTTTTTAAGAAACTTCCATAAAGGAAGCTTTTTCCTCATGTCTATCATTGGACAGGGTGGGGCAACAGAATTGCCAGGCCACTGTGCAAGGTGCGGGGGGAGGCTTTGCTCTCTCATAAAGGGCAAGACTTTGGATGGAAGATGTATGGCCTTAGGTGGAAGAGGCAGGACTGGTGCTAGCCTCTCCCTGCCAGCCTTTCAGCTCTGCTCTTCGGCATCAACCAGCACTTCAGCGGTGATCTACATAGTCTGGGGCTCTAGCCACTATCACTGCTGAAGTAGTGATAGTGGTGGCCAGGAGCCCTGGGGCCTTTTGAATCATTGGGCCCTGGAGTAGTTGTCCCTTTTCCTCACCCACCCCCATTGTTGAGCCTGTCTATCATTTAGAATGAGAGTTTATATTTTGTATTCTGCCTTTTTCATACAAACTTTTAAAATCCAAATAAATACTGGCCAAGATTTTTAGAGATAGCAAGGCAGGCAGGGTGCAATTTGCAAACACATTCCACATTTGCGTACTACTCCCCTTTAAGTCAATGAGAGTTTTACACCAATGCTGAAGGATTTGTTAAACCTCATTTGTAGACACCAACATTTTTTGAGTGATTGTTGACATATTCCACTACTTCCATCTTGGTGTGCATGCCCCTGCCCAAAGCATGCAAAATTGGATTCTTCTGGCCAGTAGTATCCAATGTGGTTGTGCCCACACCCTGGATATCCTTGCTTACCCTCCCAACAAGGGCTTAAAGGATGAAGTGGGCCCAGCTATCCCTCAGTTTCTTCTTGTCACCCATGACAGCAATATAGAACCCCAACAGTGCTTCTCTGCACACTATGCTGATTAGTGCTAGAGAGCTGTTTCCCATTGGCAACATACAAAAAATATTTGAATTGGGTTCTGCTTTTTGCCTTGGATTTCTTCCCACTCCTCAACAACCTATGCCCCTTTGAAGACTCTCACATTGTCAAAAGAAAATCTATGGGGTTTAAAGCCTGCCTTTCCTGTGAAGCATCAGTGCCACTCAGTGATGGACACTCCAATTTCCTATTTTGTTTAGCAGAGGGACATATTCTTCAGCAATCTACTGTGTGTGTTGCTCCTTCTCGAAGCAGTCTCTGAAAGCTAGAGAAGGCCATAAAATTGGTTCTCTTAGAGTACTCTAGACAGGCACCCTTAGACACCAAAATGAGTGATAGAGATATAGCTCTAGAGTCTGTACCAGTAATGAGATGTTCCTGCTACTTATCTCCAAACAAATAGACAACTGTTTTTAAAGCCACCAACAGCAGAATCCATGTGGGCAGTCACGAAGAGCTGAGTGCATGTGGACAATTGCTCAAAAAAGAAAGATTAGTTATTATTCTACAGTAACTAGTTCAAGATGTTTTGTCCACATGGATTCCATGACCTGCCTTTCTTTCCTTTCTTCCTAGAGAAGTCTGTAATAGGGAAAAAATTGAGGAACAGTTGGACTACTCCTTTTATTGTCCTCAGGATGTGAGGATATCTACAGTCCAGGCATGGCTCCAGCAGATATTGTTGGGCAAAAGGATATGATTTTACACACATGGGGTTCATGGTCACTATGAGTGGAATCTGTACAGATAATAAACCTTGAATATCCATGGTTACTGTAAGATAGATAATCCTTTTAGATATCTAATAAAAATGCATTTGGGGAGTTTATGCATAAAGTATTTTTAAATGCTGGTTTAGCCAAGCACAAACTGGCATGTGCCTTTAGTGAGACTTCATATTTTGGGGGCATTTTGAGCCTGGTGATATGTATTATAGGGATTATTGAACTATGTGAGAAGTCGCAAAACACTCACTTTGGAAAGTTAAACTCATTCATGGCCAATGGGACATAGATTGATAATTTTGTGTTCCTTTTGTAAAATGGAACTTTTGCCCTGTCACAGACATCTTTCAAAAATTTACCCACTGTCTCCCAGAATTTGTCTAAATCTCAATGGGATTGTTGTATGACGTTTATGTGTGCAAGGCTTCAAAATCAGTGTTAACAACTTCAGAGATGTTAGTGAATATTGCAGGAAGTAGTCATATTGAGTTAAGCTTGTTCGGAAATACAAAAACAATTCTTTGTTTGCTGGATGAAAATAGCAAGCAAAAGGGCTAAACCAGGATTATATTGAAGATTTTAAAAGCATATTACAAACAATAGTACTTTAAAAATGTTTCTAGAGGGATACTGAAAAGAGAATATTTAAAAAACCTCAGGGTATATGAGTAACCAGTGGTTATTTTAGCAGCTTAGTAAATAAGGACATTTTAAAAACTTCTTCATGTTCTAATAATTCATTTTGAATTTTTGCCAAAGTTTAAAAGGATACTTGGACTCATTTGAGAGTTCATTTTATGAGCTTAGCTTGGCTAATTATGTTAAACCTAAGAGTAATAAACCAACGAGATTTACAAACATTTAGAAAAATTTGTCCTAAATTTAGCCAAAAATAACAGGCAATGGAATGCTATTGATACAGCTGCAGACAGCAATTCTTCCCTGGCTCTTCATTTATGACTTCATTAATATCGTTCACTTATTTTTTCTACCAAAAAATACAGAGAGCAAAATCTTTTAAAACTAGGCTGGAGTGGAGGGGAACTTTGGAACCCCTCGCAGTCCTCAGCAACCCCTGCCCATAAGGGGAAGAAATTATCTTCTAACAATGGAACACATTCACACTCCTGGACCAAAAAATACAGCCCAAAGATTATGATAGCAACCAAAGCTCACTTTGCTCATCTTATAGATTTACATAGTGCAGCAATATAGCAAATGGACATATTGGCATTTCTACCAATCTTCTACTGGCTTATTCACAGCCTTTCTTCTCTAGTTCCTTTCGTATCTAAATACCACACATAATTAAAGAGCACAAAACTCTCTCCTTTATTCCAGGCAGTAGAGTCTGATTGAGATCATTACTTATCCCTTATTAGTATTGTGGAATTATTCCATATTATTTCTAAGAACATTGATTCTAGGGGACCTTTTTAATAAAAACCTATGGTTTAAGCTTGATTTCAAACTACATCAGGTATGGGCTAAGTCTGAGCTATTCTAGTAAGAATTTTGACAACCACATGATTCATATGCAGCAGGATTTTAGACATCACTTTTACATGAATATCTTGAGTCAACTAAAATTCTCCATTATGGAAGAGGACCCCAAAATATTCTTAACTGGAATATTTACCTGGCATTGCTCAGGTCCTTAACTCTCCATTTACATCATTGCTGAAGAATGGTGATGGCGATGAAGGGTTCAGTGTGCAGGAGCGTATTCAGTTGGCAGGGGTTCTGTCTGCAGGAGAAAGAACTATGCAGCCTCTCCCACTACAGCAGGTTGGGGCTTGGTGAGATGTGCCTTCTCCTGGTTGCTGCAGCTCCAGTGGGTACAGCTGGGCAAGGGGTGCACATCCCCCAACTGGGGGACAGACAGACTCTCTTAAATATATTATAGATAGCTGTCCCTTTCTCCACCCTTATCCCCTTCTGCCCCCGTGGTGTTATAGTTATGCTGGTCCCCATCTTTGGCCTTTTCTTTCCCTGCTTTCCGCCTCAGAGCCTCTGATGCCCCAACATGGTCATTATATAGCAGAGCCCTCCCTTTGCATTGAATAAGAACCAATCCCATTTCAGGCACATCTCATTTTTTGGCACAACTCAACACCTACCTTGCTTTATGATAAGAGGAAGCTGCATACCAAATTTGGTATTCCTAGCTGTTATGTTTAGGAGGAGTTCTTGGACAAAAAGACAGACACACTCAAATATAGAGTAGATTACAGTATAAATGTATAACAAGTTGAAGTAAAACACTGGCACTAAAGAGAACCTCACAGGAATCACAAGAATGAACATATTCTGCATGTGAGGGCCAAAATCTCTTACAGATTTGTGTAGGCTCCCATCAGTGCAGGCCCTGATGGAGGATCTTTTAGGGATAAGTACTATGCTATAAGTGATAGAGGATGATGATTAACAGTATCTCCAGTACTGCCACCACAGGCAGAGCTCAAGCTGCCTTCCTCTGTGCAATCTTTGGGGCCTTCACCTGTAAAAACATAACAGTTCTCCTCCAAAGTAGGAGGGCAGCACACTCCATTTGAATTCCCAGGCCTAATATCTGTCACATCTACCCTTTTGAGATAAAACAAACAACAACACACATCAGCCATTCATCTAATACATGGAACACCAAAAAGTTTTAAGTTTTATACCATAAGTCTTCCAAGGATACATAGAAAATTACAATACCTTTCACAATTTGAATTGAGATTGTAAGATCTTTCTTACCAGAAAAATGAAATTGTTGAAAAATTCTTCTATTTGATGGCCTCAGACTTCAGCTGCATACAGCTTTCTTTTTTTGGTAAAGTTAATTTAGAAACAGCAAGAGTCTTTTAAACTGTTAGTTTAAATTAGAGCTGGATGGATATTATTAGTCAAATACATTAGTTGGGGAAAAATTTGCTATTCTTTGTTGCATAAATTATTTAGCAAATAATTGCTTTCTGTATTTAATCAGTTCTAGTTGGAAATAAACTATGGAATTTTAATGTGTTTGTTTTGTTTAACATGTCTCCTTGTAAATGTATACATCTGGGAACCAAAAATATGGGCCATACTTATAGGATGGGGGAGGGGTCTTTATCCTAGGAAGCAGTGACTGTGAAAAAAGATTTGGAGGTCATGGTGAATAATCAGACAAACATAAAGACCCAATGTGAAACTGTGGCCAAAAGAGCTGATACCATCCTCGGATGCATAAACAAGGGAATCTCAAGTAGGAGCAGAGAGATTGTTTTACCTCTGTATATGGCAATAGTGCATCCAGTTGGGATGTCTACAATTCAGTAAAGATGTTGATAATTTGGTGATGGTTCAGGATTAGACAACATGACTGAAGCTTAGTAGTGAGGATCCTGAAAGCCAGCCCCCTTACTTCTATGTGCATATACCCCTCAAGTTGGGCTGCTGTAGTCTGTAATCAGAGCCCTAGAATCAGAACCCCCCACTCTGCTGTTTCACATGCCTATACATATGGTGATAGACTCAAAGATATCATTCTAGGTAACTTTAAAGACAGAAGATCAAAGGATGGCTCCATTGCAATTAAAGAACCTCTGGGAAACAAATATTTAGCATTCTTCAGTATAGAAGAGAATGGTATAATACAACCAAAGTGTCTGGAAGTTAAGGCTAAGCAAATTCAGAATGAAATAAGAAGTAATTTTTTAACAGTGAAATTTGTTAACCATTGGAACAGGTTGTCAAGGGTCAAGGTAGATTTTCACTGACAAGTTTAAAATAAAGATTGGATGTTTTTCAAAAACATATACATGTAGGAATTACTTTGTAAGAAGTCCTATGGCCCACATTATACAGAAGGTATGACTAGATTACAACAGTCCCTTCTTTCCCTGGAATCTATGAAGTTCACATTACAAAATGGTTATTTTATTTCCCCATAACCTATAAAACATTAGTTATTATAATAATGCCCAATCCCAATAAAATTAGTTATTTCATATCAGTCTCACTGTACGTGACTGTTTTCATGCTGAAATTCATTCCCATGAATAATCTAGCTTTCAGTAACAAATGTGAGTAGCCTATTTTTTATTTTATTTAATTCCAAGTCTTACATTTTGCTTTGGAATTCCTACATAATTTTAATTGTAATTTTTTTCTGTTAGATTTTCCAAGAAAAAAAGTGCAAACCAGATCAAGAACTACACTATACACTGTAATACATGCTCAAAGGTTTGTCTATTCAATATAATCTAACTTTTTTATTCATAACATAATTTACCATACCTTAAAAAAAGTTAGATATCTCTTATGTCACACCAGATCCTAAACTTTGGTTGCCTTGGTTTAACTACTAAATTTCATACCTGAAGATCACTTGGGTAATTCTAATTTTTAGAGGGGCTGAAATAAATTTTTATCATTTGAAATTTATCACATCCTAAAAGTAATCCATGTACTTCCCCTGTCAGAACCTTCTTGCACAGGCTAAGTGAAATCAGGTATTGATTTTAACATTTGGTCTGAAATTGCACAGCTGAAAATGGCTTTGTTCGTATACCGTACATGTGAACTAGTGACCTCATTGATTCCTGCCTGACATTTGAGATCTCTGTGCACACTGCTCTCTTAATCTTTCAAAGCCTTTCTTAATTCCCAGGAAGACGGTGTTTTTATTTATGCACATCCCTTTCCCATCAATCCAATTGCAAGAAAGGAAAGGTGAGTCCATCACCACATGAAAATATGGCACTAAGACTTTACAGCAAATCCCCTTTCCTTTGTAAACTCATCGATCAAAATCCATTGAAAATATTTCAAAATCACTGGACCTTCCTTTCCTGGGTTGAACCTATTTAAGTACACATAATTCTGATCCATGCTCCTATGGTCTACTGAAGTTTCTGTGGATCTTTAACTCCTGCCTTTTCTATGTTCATCAACCTCTGGATAGGAAAAGATAAACCCCAAGGAAAACTTAAGAGTAAATATTCAAAGAATTCTTTCTTTCTCTAAAGTGCACATAATGTTGTGTTTTAGAATGCCGGTTTATCAAGGAAAATGAATGGCATACACCTGACTATAGATGGTATGTGATACCTTTGAACAAATACAATTGTAATACTTCCAATGCAATTGCTAGACCACAGTTCAAAAAATAAAACAAGTAGCCTTTATAATCATGGTAGAGAGCTGATTGTTATTCTGAACTATATTTCATAGGGCTTGTACAAGATTAAGATTGCATCATTTACCCCTTAATGTAGAGATTAAATCAGGACTGGGCCTTATGTAAGGCTTATGTCTTGAGATAAATTTAATACTAAAAGACTGAACTTCCTTCTTTGGATACACAACTTTTCGTCCCTAGCATCACTTAGTTTGGGAACCTTCCATCTTTCAAATGCCAAAGCTCCCCTCAGTCTGCAGCAGAACCCAGAAGCAGGGTTTTTTGTTTGTTTGTTTGTTTTTGTGTTTTGTTTTGTTTTGCTTTTTAGATGAGACAGGATCCCATGTTCTTCCTTCTTTTACACAGGAAAAGGGAAAATGGCTATCGGAGAACAAACAGGAGACTGTCTTTCCATCAAAACATTTTCTTTTGCGCTTCTTAGTGATCAACTATGTGGTATAGCCAAAAGCTAGACAACAGTGTGTTACAGAGCCCCAATCTTAGAGAACATGGAGGATAGAAGTTGGGTCACAAAATCTTCTGGCTAGCCCTCAGACTTGAACTTCTATAGATGTGCTCAGCCTACTGAACACTATGCTAGTTAGCCTTCCCATCGTTTAACAGACAACCTGGGTATATAAAATGATGAAGTATGAGAGTTCACTATGAAACACAATTCATTTTTTCAGTCAAGTGCATGAGATGGCTAGCTAGCAAGAGGATAGTAACAGAACTACTAAATATCAGTTAAAATCTGTTAGAGTCTCTCAAAATGGTGTTGCACAAATGATAAACAAAAACAACAGAAAGTTACCTGCATTAATTCTGAACCAAGGAGATGCATGCATCTTCTGGCACTGTTCTTTAAGATGCTAAATTATAGCATCACAATAATGATGCTTCAGTTAAGGTTGATTCAGACAGTGATCAAACCATATGGTATTTCTTACAACAATGACCCAGCAAGTGTTTGTGAGAAATACTTGAACAGTACAGTCTGTGCCATTCCTGTTCATATGAATAAATTCCAGGCTTCATTTACCAGTGCTGTCATTCACACTACATTAAATTCACTTACTATAAAATTTGTTTTCATTTGTCAAATGTTTTTAAGGATACCTTGCTTCTTTGTTTTTAATATTGTTACAGCCTCCTTAGTTAAGTAAGTAATAAGTTTGATAATTCATATGTACAGATAAATATCTCTGACAATTAGGGATGTCAAAAAATTTAATAGCGATTAATCGCGCGATTAATCAGGTGCGACTCCCCTTTGAAACGCCGCCATGGCATTTCAATGGGGCAGTGCTGCATGGAGCCTGGGATCAGCTCGAGTCCCCAGCTGACCTCAGGCTCCATGCAGCACTGCCCCTTGGAAGCCCCTGGGTGGCGTTTACAAGGGACAGCGCAAGACATTCCGTGCAGCATTTCAACGGAACCCTGGGCTCCATGGCAGCTGCCCTTTAAAATGGCACCTCCATGCCTCAAAGGTGGCACCTCCACGCCTCGGGTTCCACTGCTGCAGGGAGCCTAGGATCAGCTGGGGATCCCCAGCTGACCCCGGGTTCTGGGGAAATGCCATGTGGAGCCCAGGATCAGCTGAGGAGTCCCCAACTGACCCAGAGCTCCACTGCCTCTTTAATCCCTGCTCAGCTGTGAGGTAACTGCCTCTTTGAAATGCCTTCTCCATGTGTTTCAAAGGGACAGTGGAGTCCCGGGTCAGCTAGGAACTCCCCAGTGAATCCCAGGCTCTGTGTTGCACTACCTCTTTGAAGCACCGGAGTGGCACTTTAAAGGGGCAGTGCAGCATTAATGCCTGCGATTAATGCATTAAAAAAATGTGTTAATCCTGCCCTGCGTTAATTGCAGGCATTAAAGCATGTGAATTGACAGCCCTACTGAGAATCATGAAAAATTGGCAAACTAGTTAAATCTAAAAAAATGCCCTAAATTTTGTCATTCTCTGAAGTGTCATTCTCCTTTGTTTAGGAAAAGTTTAGTTTTCATCTAAAAAGCAGAGTTGAGAATTTGTGTGATTGATCATGTGAATAGCCTAGAAGAGTTTTGGAGTGAGGTATTCTAAAGCCCAATAACTTTTAAGTAAGGCATGAATCTAGAGACTACATGTCATCTTGAGGAGTATACCTTGTTCATAAAAGTACTATTTCAAGTTCCCCATATTCTATAACATACCAGATTAAAAGATAATATTGAAGTTACCCTAGATGATCATAATGGTGCTTTATGACCTTGACAGTCTATGATCTTATTTAAAATCGATTACCAGTTTAAAAGGACATATAATCAATTGCATCATTTTTAATATCAAACACCTGCCTTGTTTCTGTGTTCTCGTATAGTGTTGAAACTCTGTGACATGCTGCAGTGTAAAAATGATTCTATACAGATAAACTATATATCAGTGAAAAAGAACATATTAGCATGTAACAATAGAGAAAAATAATTATGCAATATGTCACCAAATATCTGTGATATACAATAAGTCATAATTGCATCAGAGTTTTCCATGTTATTAGACTGTATTTAACACTGGAATTTGACTCTTTAAAAAGATTTTGGGGTTTAATGAAAATTTCAAGGATCATAAAATATATTTTGGATTAAACTATTATCTTCAAAGGGAAATCTCATTGAAAAGCAAAACACAAAACAAAACAAAACAAAAACCCCCACCCCCTCAAAACACAACCAAACAAAAAGCCCTAATATGCATACTAATTGGAAGCTTTCAGCCAGTTTCTGACACCCATGCTGATGTTGAATATTGTCCTGCTTCTCAAGGAGCCTGCTGAAATTAGTGAGACAACTAGTGAAGTAAAGTGTTACTCAGCACAAAAGAAGGAATCAGCATCTAACCTTGGAAAGCAAACAATAAATATTCTTATTTGAAATTAATTTCTCGCATTTCACTTAGAATCGCTCAGGGGATTAAAAACATGTTGTTGTCCCAAAACATACTTTCTAGACCCAGATAAATCTACAAACTTCTCTTTCAAATCTAGAACCCACCATTTAAGATTGCATGTTGTATCTGGTAACATGAATTCTCTCAACTCTAACTGTACTTTGTGTAGCTCAGGAACTATACAATTGCTTTGACATCATTATGGTCTCTGCCTAGAGAAGTAAATCCTTGCAGTCATACAATTTTTCAACCTGATAGTGACTTGCATAAGAAAAACAAAAAATATATAGATAGGAATAGCAGCAGCATTTGTAACTGTGTGTAACTGCTGGGAAGTCCTGAGTTCAACAACAACCTTTGAAATTCACTTACTGTCGTGATTTATGTTCTCTGTCAACATCAGCCAACTTAGCACGTACATGATATATCCCAGATATGACACTACCTGCTGAGGAAGAATGAGACAAACAGCAGGCTTGCCATTATCAGTCTTTGCTGTATATTACAATTAAATTACAATACTGTATAGGTGTCTGCTTCAATGAGAATTCTGCTTGGAGAGATTGTTTATATCCATCATAGATTTTTGTACCGGGTGGACAGAAATATGGAAATGCAAACCTAGACTCCAACTTGATTCAGAAAGGAAATCTCCCACCTCCGTAATCTTTTTCTCAATCCTGAAAGCAAGTGTCATCCTGATATAAAAGCATTATCCTTTAAGAACAGAGTGGAGGATTCTGGATATTCATGTGACTTGAGGATTTCATGCGATTTTCTGAGCAGTGCAATGTCTAATGCTGAACATTATGGAAAAAGAGCTAAGTAACTAGCTGGATGGAAAAGCCATATTTATGTCTTGTATGCAGCGTCTGTATGGACATGCGAAAGTACTTTCGACATCTTGCCTAGGTTCTGATGTCTTTAAAGGTTGCAAGCCAGGGGCTGAGGATGCTCTGAGGTGCTCCTGAAATCATAGGAGCAAATTGACGTAAAGGGCTAGAGAAGCAGAAAGGCTACATGGTTGATCTAACTTGTACAAGCTAAAATGGCCCATAGGACTGGTGGGAGTGCATTGCACTCAGAACATCCTTCCTCAGAATATCCCTTCCTTGCTGAGATATGACCTTTGGACCGGGAAACTCTTCATCAGTGAGTGAATCCTTTCTGGCAATGGAAAGTAAATTTAGCAGGGTTGAGGATTTGGCCTATAAATTTCTAAATCACAAACCTAGGAAGAGGAATAGAAGGTGTTGGGTAGCCACCAGGAGCCACTCTGCACCTCAGTGTTTCAGGTCTGCAACATAATATGAACATCCACCAGTTCCATTATGCCTATGTACATGGATTTGAAGAGTCAGGTAGATTTCACTAGAATAGTTCAAGAGCTAATAAGTAGAATGAAAGTTCAAATTCCAAAAGTAAAAACTATCACTTAAAAGTGGTTTTTGATCTTTCTATTTCCTTTAGTAGTTTAACACAGATTTGTGTCATTATTTCTGATGTTTCATCTGTCATGCTATGATCTTACCTTAAGAAAGAAAAAGACAGTTTGATTTATTGACAGTTAATTAGCAGTCTCAAGAATGCAGAAGCATAGGGAGTATTTAAAATGTCAGTATGAACTAGCAAGGGAGGAAATCTTGTTGAAATGCATAGAATTCCTGCCCTGAAAGTTGAATATTCATGTGGGATTTTTAAAATCTGTTGCTCTTTAAGTGTCTATTATATCGTGATGATCATGTTGCTATTATGTGAAGTGATGAGATTTTTGTATCCATTCAAATAATGCAAGGAAATAATACAGAGAAAAGGAAATTCACTAAGCAAGATGCAGGAACGGCTACTTCATTAATAGGTTAAATAAACAGGGTTTAGTAACTGGAGTTGTTTTCTGGGAATTCTGTAAAATACATCTGGAATGTTATGGGTATTTTTTTTCATTCTCATATGGTCTTTCAGTCAAACAGTGGCTCTTTTCATTTATGGAGATCTTGATCCAGACTTCCAGTCCTACTTGTTCCTTAATGCTTGGATTTGTGATACAAAGGTAGGGCATATGTTAGGTATGTGCTGTTCATTTTACCATGATACAAGAAATATGGGGGTTGATTCAATGCCCACTGAAAATTAACAGGAGACTTTCTGTGATTTACAGTGGGTATTGGATCAGGTCCGGGATAATTACACTAGCATGGTAGGGTGGGAGTTCTGAGTGGGCTGTGGTGGATCATTGTATGGCTCTACCAGCCTGAAAGCTGGCATAGAAATTTCTATGGCTGTGTAAAACCCTCCTGGCATACCTCTACTTTGGGATGAAAATTGCCTCTCCTCATCCATGCTTGTTTTGCTGCACAGTGCCAAATTACTTGGGCTTTATGCTGAGTGAGGTGAATTTCTCGTCAAAAAGTTAAAACTCAAATGGTATTTTATATATAAGGAACTCCAAGAAATTAAACACCATGTCTGCGTCTAGACTGGCATGATTTTCCGCAAGTGCTTTTAACGGAAAAGTTTTTCCGTTAAAAGCATTTGCGGAAAAGAGCGTCTAGATTGGCACGGAGTCTTTTGCGCAAAAGCACTTTTTGCAGAATAGCGTCCATGCCAGTCTAGACGTGGTTTTGCACAAGAAAGCCCCGATCGCCATTTTAGCCATCGGGGCTTTTTTGTGCAAAACAGTCCTGAGCTGTCTACACTGGCCCTCTTGCGCAAATATATTTGCTCAAGAGGGCTTTTGCCTGAACGGGAGCGTCATTGTATTTGCGCAAGAAGCACTGATTTTGTACATTACAAAGTCAATGCTCTTGTGCAAATTCAAGCGGCCAGTGTAGACAGCTGGCAAGTTTTTGCGCAAAAGCGGCTGCTTTTGCAGAAAAACTTGCCAGTCTAGATGCAGCCCATTTCTTTCATTCTTTTTATCTATCGTTCTCTCATCCCAAATTCAATAATTCTTAAAGCTGACTTCCTAATTTCCTGTATCATTTCTCTCATGTCTATTTAATCTGTACCTGCTGCTAAAGCTCTCCCTTCGGCATGGCCTAGAGAAAGGATGCCAGTCTCCTGTCTACAGTTGGCATGAAAGACTCCCAATGCAGCTTAATTTGTCATCCAGAGAGATAATTAGATTTAACTGTGGGATGCTTACTATCTTTTAAACTTCACTACTGAACGCTCACTTCCTAGAGGTTAATTTCACTGGAGAGATGTGTTTCCACAATTAAAAAGGATACAGAAACAGGGAAGCTGTACCCTTAAATGGGTAAAAGTTGCTTGTACATCTCTTTTGGTTCTGTGTCTTCGAGTCTATAAAATGTAAAATGAAAAAGAGAAATATATTAGTCCTGATCCTCAGCTGGCATGAATCTACATAACTCTGAATATACCTCAGTAGAGCTATGCTGATTTACATTAATTGAAGTTTTGATTGTTTTTTTAAATGTATTGGGGTGCTTGCTGAATGCAGAGTCTCCAGCTATTGTAAACTTTCTGTAAGTTTAACTGATCTATTTAAAATGAGGATTCCTTGGTTATTGAAGTAATCATATCAAAGGGACTTTTGAGATGCATATTTTTGTGTATCTTTATATCTCTGTTTAGCTTTGACTAATAAAAATCTGCTTTTACTCAAAGTGAATAAAAAAGCAGTGGCTTACAACTGACAAGAAAATTGGCATGTTTACAATAATCTAAATACTTTTTGAAGTTTAGGTTGAGCTAGATCTATGAAAGACCTATCATTTGGCTTTCCTCCCCCGCACTCTCATGTTTTGGGTGCTTGGATATTTCAATGACTGTCAGGAGTGCTATCGTCCCAGCAAAAGCCTGCCATATAGAAAATTTAGAATAGTTTTAGTTATGATTGAGCTAGTGATATCAAAGAGAGTCTTTAGGAAGCTTTGTCATGATGTGCCTGTGGTTTTCTTTCTGTGTAGAAAATAATATGTGTTAACTAATGCCATTTATAATGGAAGTACATGTTGCACTCACATTGGTATCAAATGAGTTCAGTATGATCAATGTTAGGCCCATGACTACACAGAGGAATTGAGGGTGATTTTAAATTCCTCATGAAATATCACTGGCATAAAAATACTAACATGATTAATGAAAATGGCTCTCATACGGTTCTTTTGCTGATTTTGATGAAAATACCAGTGAAGAGTTAAAAAGCATAAATGGGAATAAGCAGTTAGGGTGTGCAAAATGCTATGACTGTAGTTAATGCCATAGTACCAATGCACATAGATGTATATCATGGCAATAACACCCAATAAACTCTTAATAAGGAACCACATCACTTTTTTTGGAATGCTGTCAATCACACCCAGGATAAAAGAAATTCTCTTATGACACAATGTGGGGTGTTTACTCATGGTTCACTCTGTAACAATGTGCCCACAATAACAGAGAACATCTTATGACATAAAAATGGCCATACTGCATTAATCCACAGGTCCATCTAGCCCTGCATACTGCTTTCTGACAATGGCTAATGCCAGGAGCCCCAGAGAGAATGAACAGAACAGGTAACCAGCAAATGATCCATCCCCTGTCCTAATTCCCAGATTCTGGAAATCAGAGGCTCAAAACCATATCCCTGCCCATCCTAACTAATAGCCATTGACAGGGCTATCCTTCATGAATTTATCTAGGTTTTTTCCCCCTGTTATAATCTTGGCCTTCACAACATCCCCTGGTAAAGAGTTTCACAAGTTGGCTCTATGTTTTGCAAAGAAATACTTCCCTCTTATGCCATGACAGTTTACTTTTCTTAATAATCTTTCATGAAGGAATTTATCAAAGGCTTTCTGGAAATCTAGGTACACCATATTCAGTGATTCATGCTTGTGCACATGATTATTGCTCCCCTCATTGAATTCTACTATATTGGTGAGGCATGTTTTTCCCTTTTAACCAACCAATCAAATGCATCTGTGATTTGGACAGTTCTGTTCTTTACTATAGTTTCAACCAGTTGGGTGGATACATGTTTACTGACCTCTAATTGCCAGGATCAGTTCTGGAGCCCTTTTTAAAAATTAGCATCGCATTAGCTATTCTCCACTCATTTGATGCAGAATCTGATTTACATGATAGGTTACAAACCACAATTGGCAGTTCAGTATAGCTTAATTTAGCAGCATTTTCAGTCACCAGGTTGGGAACCAACCCTTTTTTGTTGTTGTTCTTAATTTATACATGCATCTTGTTATTCCTCATCCTGCTGTGTTAGCAAAAATGCTTTTGCATTCTTGATGTGATCTGTGCTGTACATTCACATCATACTTCCTATTCCCTATATAGAATCACAAAATCATAAAACTGGAAGGAGCCTTGTGAGGTCATCAAGTCCAGTACTCTGCATTAGAGATGTAAAAGTGTAAACAGTTACACACAGGTTCCCATCCCACTCTTGGGGAGCTGGCTGCCACTCGGTAGTGCTGCCTCTGTATCAGTGGGAGTGGGAGGTGCAGATGTGCAGCTGTGCACCAGGAGCCATTTTAACACCATTTTCCAGAGCACACTAGATGCCGCTCTATGCTTTGGGTGCAGATAACCATGTAACCGCTTAGATTTTCAGCAGTTACATGTTTACCCAGTTATGCACATATTAACATCCCAACTCTGTATTCATGGGAAGACCAAGCACCATCTAGACTGGGATGGGCAATCATTTTTAACGAGGGGCTACTTCAGAAATTTTTAATGTGGCCCCAGGCCATTCCAAGGGCAAGACCTTAGGCGGAAGGTAAAGGGCCAGGAAACTTCCATACTTCCCCACCCACAGACCCTGATTGGTCGGGGGGCAGGGGAGTGCACAAAGACTTTGCCCCTGCCCTGAAAGCTGGCAGTTCCCTCTAGGTATCTGTCCCCCAGCAGTGGGAGGAGACTTCGCGTGCTCCCCCCACTGCCCCCAGGTCAATCAGTGCCTGAGGAGAGGAAGCACATGAAATCTCTCACTCCCTGCCCTGCAAGGAAGCTCTGTGCTAAGAGTCAACCACCAGCTGACCAGCAGCAGGTAGTTGACTTTAAGGCTATGTCTTCACTACAGAGTTTTTGCAGAAAAATAGCCATTTTTCCGCAAAAACTAGTGGAGCGTTCACACCTTAAGTGTGTTTTTGCTCAAGAGAATTAAAAGAACATAGGGTTTTTTGCAATTGGTATTCCTCTTTCTATGAGGAAGAAGCCTTTTTGAGAAAGAGTTCTTTTGCAAAAAGGCATGTGTGTGGGGGGGAGGGTAGGGAATTGTGCAAAAAAGAGGAAAGGGAAAAAATACAGGTGCCCTGGTGGCCATTCTGTGCATACCAATCAGTGCTTACTTTCAAGAGAGCGTCCATGAAGACTGGGTGCTCTCTTTCGCAAAAGCACATCACTTTTTTGATGCGCTTTTGCAGTGTGGACGTGCTCTTACGCAAAAGGTTTTTGTGGAAGATCTCTTCTGACAGAAGTTTTTTGCGCAAAAAGCCTGCAGTCTAGATGTAGTCAAGGTGTTGAGCCCCTTGCAGGGTGAGAGGAGACTTCACGGGCTTCCCCTACCCCCAAGCCCTGATTGGTCTGGGGTTGGGGGAGTGCACGAAGTTGCCTCTCACCCGTTCACCTTCCTGCTAGGAGTGTGCAGTGCTTAGAAGCACCGTGACCCTCACAGCGCAGGAGGAAACTTCATGTGCTGCCCCTCCTCCTTCCCCGGAGGCCAATTGGCACTCCTTGCAGGTCAGGGACAGGGCGGGAGGAGACTTCATGTACTTCCCTGATTGGCTTGGGGCGGGGGAGCAACAGGACTTCCGTGGGCCAGATCAACTTGCTTGGTAGGCCATATCTTTTGCCCACCCCGATCTAGACTATCCCTGACATCTGCTTTAAAAATCTACACATTTATTCTAGAGGTGAATTGACACTTAGCAAGTTATTTCTTCTTTCTCTAGTTTTTTGTATAAGAATTTGTTCTGATTTACTTTTATAATTCACTACTTTGCAGTTTATTTTTGTGATGTTTTTTAATATTATAAATGTCATTTAGAAGATGTGATTGTTCATAGTGACTTGTTTTTTTCTTATGATCATACATAAATGCAGAGCAGAGTGAAAGTATTCAGTTCTGTATCTTTAGCTTACCTCAGTGATATTTCTTCTTGATTGTTAGAGTCTAGCAGTATGTGACATTACTATTCTAGGATGGAACTGAACTGAAAGAGATTTCTCAGTGAAGGCAGTAAAGCCTTCCATGCCAAGCTTGGATATCAAATGTTCCATAGAATCTCCTCTTTTTGATACTTGTAGCTTTAGAAAAGCCAGATGCACCTAAAATGTTAAAAATGAAGCCTCTAACTATATTCCAATAACAGTGCACTTTAAAGGGTCCTCAGGATTTCCTCTAAGGAGTTGTATTGAAATGTCATCTCCACAAAGCTTTATAAAAAGCATCATGAAAGCAAAATCCATACTTGCAGTGTTTTTTATGCCTAGTTATTCACCAGAGGGCTTGTTTATGAGGGCATAGCAAAGTGAGGGAAGACTTAACCTGCCCTGTGATTAAATATAAAACTTTATAAGGTTTAAATTTAAAAATGGACATTTCTTAAAGCACCATAGCAAAATACATGATAGAAAAATGTTACACACAAAAGCACTGAAAATACACTGAATATGAAGTTCAGTGCTTTAAAATCTGCTTTTAACCTGCTTTAAAATCTGAATATGAAGTTAACTCATGAAATCACAATTTGGAATTGTGACACTTCTTTTCTCAGCTCTCCAATACCAAATGCTTTCTTCTATATTGTCAATACTCTAGTATTTGTGCTGCTTGTTTTTTATACTTTGACATGGCACCATTGCTAAATATAAACCAACAAAATATGTACAGTGAAGAACTGAACTCTCTGGCTGCATCTAGATTGGCATGTTTGTCTGGAAATGCTTTTAACGGAAATGTTTTCCATTAAAAGCATTTTCGGAACAGAGCATCTAGATTGGCACGGACCCTTTTTTGCGAAAAAGCACTTTTTGCGGAAAAGCATCCGTGCCAATCTAGACGTGCTTTTCCGCAAAAAAGCCCTGATCGCCATTTTCACGATCGGGGCTTTTTTGCGGAAAACAAATCTCAGTTGTCTACACTGGCCCTTTTGCGCAAAAGCTTTGCGCAAAAGGGACTTTTGCCCGAACGGGAGCAGAATAGTATTTCCGCAAGAAGCACTGATTTCTTACATTAGGAAGTCAGTGCTTTTGCGGAAATTCAAGCGGCCAGTGTAGACAGCTGATTTTCCGGAAAAACTGGCCAGTTTAGACACAGCCTCTGTGTTTGAACAAGGCATTCTCTAGTCACAGCTCATATACTGTGTTACTTCAATAAAAACATAACATGTCTTCTTCTCACAAAACTTCGGCTATTTGGTCTTTCAGTAAAGCATCCCTTGAACTAGAACCTTGTTGTCACCCTGTTGGGAGGAAACACTATCAGAATCTCTATCAGAATTGATCAACCTGGACTTCCTTCTTTTGCTATGGAACTTCCTAATATGTAGCAGCTGGCAAAATCACTCTTAGCATCCTGGGTCCCGCAAACTTTTGTTGTCAAGGAGCTGATCCTATACAAAGGCTCTCTAAAGATCTGACCCCGGCCTATTATAGTTTAAAATCTGCTGGGTTTTGCATCTGAGCACTTGGTACAGGGAATAGACAAATTTTACATGCTTGATAGAATAATTTTTTCGAAACTCCATCTGGAAAAGTTGATAGAGGAAGCTGTTTCAAATGCACTGCCAGGTGAAAACAGATGATTTTCCACAACTCTAATAGACGTGTGTGAAATTTCCAATTTTCAAAGCTGAAAAATTCGCTTGCAATGGTGCCATGTCAAAAATTCTAATTCTCTTCTGAAAATAACCTTTCATTTCCTCCTCTCCCTCTGCCCACCCAGAAATAATCCAATGACAAAATTTTCTGGGTTGGATCCTTATTACACCAACAGTTATGTACACAGCTTTAGTAGTGTACATTACACTGATGTCCCTTTTAAGGTTCCCCTATGTTACCCAAGCAGACTAAAAGGTCTTCAGCATGAATGAGATTTAGGACAGTTATGCTTTGCTTTATGCAGATTCCAAAGAGATCATATGTGTGTGAGAGAGGGAAAAATCTTCCCCCAGTGTTGATGGAGGTTTGGTCTGCATCTCTATGCATTACTAAACATGAAACAGAGGCTAGAATCTTGTATTCTGCCGCTGGACTGAGCAACATATGTGTACAAGGGCCACGGGAGTTTTTGTAAAAATTATCAAAAGCTGACAGTCAAGTAGGATAGGTGTTGAGATAGAGTATTTTATAGTCTCAAGAGGCTTTTGGCTTTCTGTAGATGTAGGCTAGTTCCGTATTTTAAAATAGTGGCAGCTTGTTTGTTTAATAGAATGATAACACCCTTTTGCAAAAGGGATGAGTTATGGGCCATTAGAGTAAGCAGTGCTGTTTTGTGGTTCCTGCTCCTGATGAAACTAGCATACAGTCTGACTTCATCTGCTGTTTATTACACTCCAAATGATTAACCTATATTTACTGTTATCCAAAGAAACTGCTGATTTAGTGTTATCTTCAAGTGAGTGAATCAGTGATTCTGGAGACTGCTCAGCAGGCTAGTCAGACTTTCATAAACTGCTCTCAGGACTGTGCAAAAATGATTGGCAACTAACTGCAGCTGGGCCATTGTAATTACACATTGTTGCTTTCACCACAGATTTCTTGATCAGATTTTTAATAGTAGAAAAGTGT
The DNA here is from genome assembly GCA_030068395.1 of Apalone spinifera. Lineage (NCBI taxonomy): Eukaryota > Metazoa > Chordata > Testudines > Trionychidae > Apalone > Apalone spinifera. The sequence goes on from CM057847.1 coordinate 116,285,174, forward strand.
TGAGTAAAATGATTGGTGAGAGACCCCAATATGAGTAGGTGAACCCCCCGTTTTTTTGGCTGAGGTACATAAATAACCTCTAATATTTTACTGTTCATTTAAAATACATATTTAAATTATTAATGAGTAAATAATTTTTAATAATATCAAATTATTTAAAGTGCAAGAACAGTAAAGTTTTTACTCCATGAGATCATAAGAGGTTCTCATAGAAAGGAATGAACCAAAGAAGAGGAGAATGAAGAGACAGTAGAAACTAAACCATACCTCATCTTTTCTGAGATTGGGTCAAGTATTTATTTCCTTTCCCTCTATTATTGAAATCCGTAATAGAGGGTTTAGCAGATATATTAATGTCTGTTGGACCAGTTTCCATTTTTATATTATATTCAGAGAGATTTGCCAAAATATGCAAGGAATGTAAAAAGAAGGGGAAGATCTAGCAAGTGCAGTTTCACATTAGCAGAGCTGCTCCAATTTAACTATCGATAAAATCAGTTTGAAACCCAGCGAAAGTCATCTATACCAAGTTGATGGGCTAGTGCCATTCATAGTCTTATAAGAATATGATCCAAATTTCACTTTTGGTACAATATAGGAAATTTTGTAAATTTATAAGTGGATCTTCCCTAGGATTGTCCAGTAATCTTTTCATATCCTCTTTCTCCCTCTAATACAATAATCGTGAGGAGACTTTTGTATTAGTTATGCTTTTTCATACTATTTTGAATCTATGAAGCTTTCCCCAGACTCTCTCAGTACTCAACATGCTTTTCTGTGGCTTGTCTAATCCAAAACCAGACCCGTATCATTCCCAACAAAAACAGAAGTACAAGTTTGTAGGAAATGTTTACACTCATTACTAAAGGTATTTCATGCTAATAAGAGAAAGTGAAAAATTATCATTTGAAGAAGCCTTTGGTTAATTATTCTGAATGAATTTTCCTATCCTTTTTGACCTCTCATACCAAATTCAATTGTTCTCTCTTTACATACTTCCACAGATCCTGATTGAATAAAATGTCCCAAATTTCTTTTATAGAATACAGATGTGCTTGCTCCACTGTGATCTTAAAATAAAACATATTATTGACAGTCTAACTGAATGACATTGGTATCCAGTTTGTTTCCTAGAGCCAAATGTGGCATATGCAACCAATAAATGGTCTGCAATGTTTGTTTATTTGTTTTTCATTTTCATTTTCTTATTGGACTAGGGAGAAGCAAATCAGGCAACAAAGTAAAGAGTCTCAATGAAAAAGTACAAAACAAGAGTGAAAGGCGGGAAATGCCTAGTGGTAATAAAGAAAACATTAACAGAGAGTGAAAGGAACAGGTTAAGCAAAAAGATGGAAAGAGAAAGTAAAGAGATAACAATAGAAGATTAATAAAAAATAGAGGCTATAAGAAACAGAGAAGTAAATCTATGCAACATAGAGAATCAAGTAGGGATTTTGCCATTGCTGTTAATTTTATGTGGAAGGCATTCCACAACATGATGGGTAGCAGTATAAAACTCTAAGCCCTGGTCTAGAGTAGTAACTTAGTTCAAAATAATTGCCCCCAGGTCAAATTTATAAGCAGTATGGCCACACTACCAAGCCCATTATTTCAAAATAATGGGCTGAGGAATTCCAACTCTGTACTCCTGCTTTTCATGAGGAGTAAAGCTAATCCCTAAATAGTGTTTCAAAATAACAGTAGTATGGAGGCTCCAGTGCCACTAATTTGAACTTATTGGCCTCTGGGAGGACTCCTGCAACTCCCCAGAGTGCTTTCTGGGGCTCTAAGTCTGAGATAGCACATCCACATTAGCAGAGCCTGCCTCAGACTAATTTCAAGGCTTCCTTGTTGTGAGGACACAATAGTTCGAATTTGTTAAATCGGGAGTTCTTAAGTCAAATTTAGTAATTTCACAATAGTGTAGACATGGCCTGAAAGAGATCCAAAATGGACAGTAGCATGAAAGAGGTGAGCAGAATAATGGGTAGAGAATGAGATACTAGCAGAGGAGCTGACAGTGTCTAAGAAAGACAGATCACTGGGGGGCAAGAAAAAGAGGCATGTCCTGGGGAATTTACCACAATACTTGAAAAAACTGTAAAATGAAATACAGGGCAATGGGAATAAATGTTATTTGAAATTTTCATGATAAAAGTTTAAGTGTCCAAAACTGAGATTGTCCTTAATGGTATTATACATATGATTGGGTGAAGGTACTTACATTAATATTTTCTGTTTGGAAAATTAATAGCTTTATGCCATTTCAGAAAGTCAGTGTTTGACTCTTTACTATAGCTGTTTTTATACAAGATGATATAATGCTCAGAACCCCCACAGAAATCTTCTGAGCTTTGAGCTAAATTTAAAGAGCTTTATCTTAAAAGTTTACAGGTCCCATATGGATTCGGGTACTTCAAAACTCTTCCAACAATTCTTAGTTTTACACATTGCTACAATAGCAGACTATTTCAGATATTACAGTTCTTTATATATACCATATCTAAAGGCAAGCAGCTGAGGAAACATGATATTAATATGAAGTTAAACATGAGTCCTAAATCCACAAAACAGAGACAGTCAGTCAATGTACCTTTTCATTAGTAATGGTGTATTCAGTTGTTGATATTTCATAAGTGTACAGTAATGTTTGTTTCTCTGCAAATCGATTATTGTAGAACAAGCATTGCACCAAATATTTATATTTGCATTACTAAGTACATTGCTAAAGGCAATAGGCGTTTTGTGGGATCCACTGACAGAGGTGGATCAAGAATGCTAATACAATCAGACATGAAATTATTTCTATAAAAATGTCTTCATGTCTTAGCAATATAATTCACCATCAAATGAAATGGATTATTTTACATCTGGAACCATAATCAAACAGTAGAAACAAAGGTAATCTTAGATTTATAGGTTCCCTGCCCCTAAATGTGTATGAATCCCATTTTCTTTTTCACTCTTGTGTCTTTCCCATTCTTTGCTCCTAGGCATCTTTTTTCCTTCTGTTACTTTACTTCTGGGGTGGGGTCAAGGGCTGCTTACCCTCAGAAAAATCAGTTGGGGGCCGCACAAAAGTGAGAAGCAAAAAACAAACAAAACAAAACCCTCACTGACATGGCCCCTGACTGAGAAGGAGAAAGACATTCCCTTCACACAGCAGAGCCTGGTGGGGGTGGGGGCAGGCTAGTAGATTTTGTGTGCTACAGCCCCGCAGTGGGATGATGTGTGGGTGGAGCTGGTGCTCCAGTACAGGCTCCCCATGCTGATGGGGGAGCCCTGAGCTTCAGGGGCTGGATCCAGGCAACCCGGGGGCCACATCTGGCACCTGGGCTTGAGGTTCCCCACTCCTGCTTTACTCCTTCATTTTTCTTAGAGCTCTCAGACTTTTGTTTTATTCATAGATTATACTAAACACATGTTCATTAAAACATATATTTCCCCAGAACTTACTATTTCCTTCATGTCTTCCTCTCTGCTCTAAGGCTAACTCTCACAGCTCCAAGATTTGGGGATTCTTTTCAATATTTGATACAAAACCCAGGGCTTCTCCTCTGGTATAATCCATGTTTTAACCCTTGCTATATGGCCCATGTGCCTTTGTCCTTCCAGCATCTTTTTTATCCTTTTTCTGTCTCCATCCTGTCTAGGTTCCAAATAAGGGTGGTCTATTTAATATGAGACTTGCATTCAGGGGTAATTGTATGTATGAGTACCATGCTACCATTTCAAAGTGTGTCAAACCCACCCGATACTCTGTGTGCTATATTCAGCTTTTCCTTTATGGAATAATGGTAAGGTGCAACTGGCAACACATAGGAAATGTTTACTGTTATGATATGCATACATACACATACGAGCCATTCTTTCTTGTAAAGAGAGATTAATTCACATCCCCAAATGAGATGATACAGTTTGAATACTATGCCAAGCTTTAAAGAGTTGAAGCCAAGCATTATAATATAAAGGAGAGCAGAATAATGCAAGAAGTCAAGAAAAATGAAATATTTTGCTACCTTTTAAATTTAGCAATGAAGTTGAAACATACAAGTCCTGCTTAAGAGTTGACTTTTTAGAGAGTGCAGTAATGCTATCCAAAACACTTTATGTTTTCCCTGCAATACTCCTGGTTAATAAGTTTGACCCAGTGGGTGACAAATCAGGACAAATATCTAATGTAGTAAGTTGTTTTTGTATTCACACTTCATGAGGATTGAGCATGTCTGTTTGATTGCTTGTTTGGTTATAGCAGTAAAACCAATAATAAAATACAAGTTCAAATTAACAAGAAAATGAAAGAATTTAGAAGCCTCATTTTACTAACCCACAAGAGCTAAATGCTTCTGGATTCCTTACCAGTGAAGAGTAAATGTCTATTACTGTGAGCAAACGAGGCATGAGACATCATCATTAGCACAACGGTAAAATAAAACATTCAGGTTTTGATGATAGCAGTTGAAACAAATTCCTTTTATAATGGTTGTGTTTGAATTAGAGATGTGCCACATATACAAAAAGTAGAGTTAGAGTTTGACTCCACTATGAAGTATTAAAAAATCCTCTCCCCCCCCCCCCCCCCCCCCCCCCCCCCCCCCCCCCACACACACACACACTACAACAGAACCTAAGACACTCTTTTTATATCCAGAGCATCAATGGAAACTTCCAGTCTTCTAAGGTTTGCAAGTACAATGACAGATCTTTCAGTGTCTTGCACACATTTTAATTGAATGACACAATAAAAAGTACAGACAGTGGAAGGAATATAATAGGACCAGTCTAATAATCTATGTAACCACCATATATGTGCAAGAAAATCAATATTTTGTCTATTTTATGTATTTAATAGTCATATTCACTTTCAAAAAGTTTCTAATCTTTTAAGTCATGAGTAATGTGTCTGTCATATGGGCAATTTCAAGGCAAATCAGTTAATGCAAATTACTGGTGTTCCTAGTGAATCAATAAAGGAGAGAAGTGGGTATTTCCAACCCCCATACTATCATAGAGCATTCCCAAAATATCACCAGCAGTCCACATTCTGAACTGAATAGTACAATTATTTTGAAAAATGGTGCCTCTGTGAGTGATAATAAATAGTCAATGGTTCAGAACATACCCCCAAGTTCAGAAGTATTCAAAGCTTCATGTGGCACCTTCCCATTGTAACTCCAGGACAAAGCAGTGCAAATAGAATGTAGTCTGAAAATAAACTGCAAACTCTTTAATGTTACAAGGATTTCTCCATAAATAAACTTTGTAACAGCTTGTCCTTTTGATGAGGAAAGATTGACTAGTGACTTGTTAAAAGATAACCTTAAGGCATATGTCAGACAATGTTATTCTTGGCCAGTTCATGTCAAACTTCTTACTGGCACCCTAACAAAGACTGTTTAGAAGGTAGTTGGAATAAGTCAAGTCCTCCCTGGGAAGGTGTTTACAACCAATTTTCAGATGCTCTTGCATAAATGTAGATTTTTTTCTACATATGTTTTCTTGTTTCCCAAAACTATCTGCATAGAATAGAAAGATTTCAACACACTGCAGGATTTTCCAAAGGCTATAAATTATACTCACACAGAAATAAAGGAGCCTTCATCAGTATGCACATGAGTTTTGTAATTAAAATCAGTATCCTTCTGTGAATGTCCAAATGATAAGTGCAATTATAAAGATTACATTAATTTTATGAACATCTGTGTAAAATATACAAAATCATGCTGATCTGTACATGTTGGAATATTCTTACTTATGAGCCCTATTAAAGAAAGAAATATTTCAGGCTTTCAACTTTTTCATAAATAGCTTAATCTGTCACAAATATACATAGTAGGCGGGAACTGTGGCTCGATTTGCTAATTTGCATATTGGGCCAGATTCACAGCCGATGCACACTGGTATCGCTGTCTTGATGCCTCAGTGGAGAAGATAACAGGAGGGCTAAGAGTGTCAAGCATCCTAGTGGCTGGAGCACTTTTTTGCAGATTTCAGCTTAGTCAAGCTGGTTTAAGGCTTGAAGGTAATTGCACCTGGCCCTTCTACTCGACCAAGTCCCAGCCCAGGATCCTATGTAAGTCAACTTCTGAATCTGGGACGTGTCAGCAGGAAGTTTATGTCCACTGCCCTCAGCCGCACTCCCTTCAGTTTGGATCATGGACCTTATAGTCCAATTTGCAGTGGTGGCTTCTCCCTCGTAGTGTCCAATCACAGACCTTGGTGATGTCCTTCTCTGGTCCTTGGTTTCTTCAGGCAGGATAACCATATGTTTGGTTGGGCTGGAAGCTCCACAAGGTTCTTGGACTTTAGTCACCCAGTCCTGTCTTAGGCTGGATAATCCTAAATCTCCGTCTTAGTGTCTTCTGGCAAGAGAGACAATACTTGTTCCCTCATTCCACGAGGAGTAACAGTTAATTCGAGCTAAGGGGTTTATCTCGGAATCCCGCTTCTCTGCCGCGTGTAGACGCGGGCAGTTACTTCAGGCTAGTCAGTTTCCAAAATGGCGACCGGCTGGGATTATGCTAATCAAGCGAGGGATATTTAAATCCCGCGCTTCATTAGCAATTTCAGTCGCCCTCATTAGCCTCCCTAGTTCGAACTAGGGGGCTAGTGTAGACGTACCCTCAGTGAAGTTAGAATTTGGTCCCTTGGTTTATTCTGAGCAAAGCAAACAGAGCTTAGCTCCAAGTTTCTACAAACCAATGAACAATTATTGATCCTACAGCTTATTCATATGAATTGTCATTTTGAAGCCAATGGGATTAGTCATGTGAGTAATGTAGAATTGGATTACGAGAAGCTGGGTATTATTAAGTACACTTTGGCAGCCAAAAGTATACCGTTTGGTGTAAAAATAGCTACGTTGCTAAAAATACTTCTTTTCTGACATCATGACATTTCTGGAGGGGTTGCGACTAATCTGGAGGATAAGGTCATAATTCAAAATGACCTGGACAAATTGGAGAAATGGTCTGAGGTAACTAGGATGAAGTTTAATAAAGACAAATGCAAAGTACTCCACTTAGGAAGGAACAATCCGTTTCATACATACAGAATGGGAAGCGACTATCTGGGAAAGAGTATGGCAGAAAGGGATCTAGGGGTTATAGTGGACCACAAGTTGAATATGAGTCAGCAGTGTGATGCTGTTGCAAAGAAAGCAGACATGATTCTGGGATTCATTAACAGGTGTGTTGTGAGCAAGACACAAGAAGTCATTCTTCCGCTCTACTCTGTGCCGGTTAAGCCTCAGTTGGAGTATTGTGTTCATTCTGGGCACCACATTTCAAGAAAGATGTGGAGAAATTGGAGAGGATCCAGAAA
>CM057847.1:116297770-116323926 GCA_030068395.1 Apalone spinifera
GCAAGAGTTCTTGCACAAGAACCCTTGAGCAAGATGTTCTTGCGCAAGAAGCCGCCTGTGTAGACATAGCCACAGAGAGAGATACTTTACTATGAAGATCTAACTTGAGATGAGACATGGCAAGTAAAATGAAATACATAAAAGGGGAGAAATGGAAATAAGACTGATTTGGTTACGTAAGTAGCTATTGTCTCAACTTTTAGAATTTTCTCATTTCATTGAATCAACTATATTTGATTGAGTCACAACCAACCCATCATAAATTGAATTGACTGATTTTTATGGGTGTCACTACAGAGATGTGTCTTGAATTGGTGCTTGTGGTCTTACATATTCATTCAATAGAGTGTCGATGCATAAAGGGGAGAATCAAGGAAAGTACAGAGATAATTTTGGAAGAAGCTGATGATTGGCATCTCTTTGGGAGGTGACTCCAGATGAGTATAGCAATGGGCAAAGTTTTGGATATTTATTCAAATGGCATAAAAGCTCCTTTGTATCTCCAGGAGATTATATTTCCATTGTGAAATGTTGTTGGACTTCTTTGTCAGCAAAAGTGACTTATTTTAAAATGAAAAAAAAAAGTTATAATATTATCGGGCCACAACATGTAATTTGATTTTAATAAGTTCTCATTGATTTCAATGAGTTCATCTTAAGGTGGCATGAGCAATGGAGGGATGCTTTTGTTTCACTTTAGGTGAAGTGTTTTTACCTAAATTAACTATTCAGGGATGATCTAGATGGTGTTTGGTCCTGTCATGAGGGCAGAGGATTAGACCCGATGACCTCTCGAGGTCCCTTCCAGACCCAGTGTTTTATGATTCTATGATTTTACCAGAAACTTAATTGGATAATCTTATGGAAGAATATAATGTTTTCTGTGGAATATTAGACCCATCAGAAATGACATCTGGAAATGTGAAATCTTAAAAAATAAAGTGAAATTATATCTTAATCTTTGTTGCAAATCTCAGGATTTTTTTCTCTGAAATTGTTGAAGTTGTTATTGTGAATCAGTTATTTATGGGGAGAAGGGTATAAAGCAGTAAGATTAACTTTAGTTTAATATAATTTTTTTGCAAATAACAGTTTATTAGGGTTTATTTGTTTGTTTTTCATTCTATATAAAAAGGCAGTATGATTTAGGAAAACAACATTTATTTTCTTTTCCTTTAAAAACTTGGTAATGTGCATAACTTTATGCACATGGTAGGACCATGGGTCTTCAGTAGGCTTATTTTCATGCAGAAAAAGATGCACAAGCTTTAGTCTTTGTAACATCAGAAATAAAATTAATTATTTTCAATACTTGACCCCTCTTTTTCCCTTCCGTTCTTTATAAAAAATCCACCAAGTAATTTCATATTACAAAGAGCTGACACATTACAGCATATCTGCCATTTTATAAAGAAGATCGAAAATGTCATTAGAATTATTTGCACAGATTTACTGCACATACACAATCCCCATATTGATCCAACAGATCACAGACTATGGAGCCATTAATATTTAGCTAGAAGCCATCTTGTATAACAGAAACCATTTCAGCTTTTTTCTTAAGCACGTAGACCAGAGTGAACTTTCTGTCACCCCAGGAGAAAAGGCCTACAGGATGGGCTATTGGTATGTGTTAATTGGGCTGGTTGAGACAGGTGGTGTGCTCCCTCGTACCTGTCCACCATCTTGTTGATAAGGCTTTGTTTTTCCTAGTCTAATTGATGATTTCTGTAATTGGATGCCCTGACATCAGACTTGTTTGATTAAGGGTATAAAATACTAGGATTGATTGTATTAGCCAGCCTTACTGGGCCTGGCTTTGCTGGGACCACGTTTGGCTCATGCTGTGCTTTATTAATTAATAAAGCTGTTAGCTGCCTAAACAGGGAGGAGCATTTTTGCTTCAACACCTTTAGTTATAATACATTTTGTCAGTGATTCATAAATATAAATGATCAAAGTAAGTTTTGGTATGAAGCGATATAAAGATTTCTAAGCAATTATTGTGGTCTAATTTATTCAGATTATACCTTTAAAAAGCCTGCATCCTAAATTTGGCTGATAAAGAGAGTAATATTTTTAAAGTCTTAATTATGCACTGAACTTATAACCAGTATATTCTTCTACATGAAGTTAAGCCATGCAGCTGAATTCCACATCCTGGCTTGTAGCAGACACTAATATGACTTCCAGTGTTTATCAGCTTTCATATCTCCAAGAATCAGATGGAAGGATGCCAATAAAATGGGAAACTTTTATCTACTACCAAGCATCTAATAGCATAAGAGTCTTGAGACTCTATCTCTACAGTACTGCAAGCTAATATATGAGAGACCTCTCAGTAACTAGATTACCAACTCCTAAAATACATGCATTTATGTAACCTTAAAATGAAGGGGGAAAACACCTGCTATTACAAAACAAAACTAATGGAGGAATTAAGAGATTTGCAGAAACTATTTTCCAGGGATATTCATTCAAATTAAAAACTTCAGTCTGACCGTGCAAATTTTTCTGGTTAGTTATTGTGAACTTTGGAATGACTGAAATGTACTCTTTTTTATGCTTGCAAAAAGTGAAACTGAAGCTTGAAATTGAAGCATTTATAAAATATGAATGTAAAATTCTATATTTGATAGTAACATTAATACTTCCAAATTCTAGGGGGGGGGGGAGGAGGGAATACTGGCCCCACTTAATTCAGTGGAAACATTTCCATTGAACATAATGGACCCAGTATTTCACATATGCTGCATTGTAATTTGTAATCTAATTTGGAAATCTTCAGTGATCAAACAGATGATATTGCAGCTTATGACTAGCATACCATATATGGCTGAGTTTGAATTCTGATAACATTTCCAGCAAATTTTACATGAACTATTCATTTCATTTAGGGAAATATATTTCATCATAAAATTTCCAAATAACAAACCGATTTGCATTTATGAACAGAAAAAGAAACAAACTATGATGCATAAAGTTATTCATTAAATATTACTGCTCAATTTAGTAGTCAGTCCTTTTTATGTAATAATTTTAATGTGTTTAGTATAATGTCATAAATGCATTTTCTTATGGCATTATTGTAAAATATATTGAGACATGTGGAAATAAAAAAATTGATACTTCAATTTCATCTTATATTAATATGAATTATGCAGTGTACATTTAAATATCTAGCCTGAATTTAGCTTTCAATAACATTTCCTATAGTTCAAATTGGAAATCTACTCAAAGTTTTTAATTATACCCCAGTAGGTCTGTTGTTAGGCCCCAATAAATTTAAAGAAGACAATGACTGCTCACAAGTTCTTGGGCTTTTTGTCTACAATAGGTATAGATGAAATGATGGGTTTAGTTGGACACACATTATTGCAGAAAATCCCTTTTCTATGAAAATATTGGCTGCATCAATATTTATACCTTGACATTTGCTAACATTTATGTGCAGGAAACCTGCCTGAATATTATTACTTGGAGGTTTTTGTTTAGTTTGCTTTGGGTTTGTTTGGAACTTTTTTAGTAGCGTAGGAAACTAGAGGACAGATTTATTTTAAAAACTGCTGCTTTTGGAAGAATGGGCTCAGCATGGTGAGACTTCCATATTCATTATAATGAAAAAGAAAGAAAGAAAAGAGGGCTTTAAAATGGAATAAGCTCCTCATTGTTCAGTTCTTTCATTCAGTATAGTTACATGCAAAGGAGGAAAAAAGTGTTTTCAAGTCCAGCTTTGTCATTTTTCCTTACATCTCTGTCATATGGTCTCTGCTGAAAAGAGAAGGTAAGGAAGTCAGAGTGGTCATATATATGTATACCAGTGAGACAGATTTATTACAGGAAGCTTCTGAGAGACCAATTAATATGACCAGGATGGTCAAAATATATGTATCATGAAGAATACAGGCAACCCATCCAAACACCAAGAAGGTAAGGTCACATAAAACAAGAAGAATAGGGGACAAACTATCACCATGAAGTAAAGCCTGAAATGCAAGTTCTATATTCATCAAATGAAGTATAATGGTATAAACACTGACTTGTCTAGAATTGTGTTTTGAAGTCTTTTTATATATGGTGAAAAATTAAATGAATGTGCTTTCGTTATGACTCAGAGATAGCATTAATGGTTTTTGGCAAGTTGGAGTCAAAAGACCAAAGAGGATAATCATGGTCTCTGTCAAACCTTGCACCCACCTGTATATGAGAGGAAGGAAGGTACAGTGGTCAGTATAGTAGTCTGGAGTTTTAGAAATGGAGTTTCAGTTCTATATTTTCTAAGATGCTTCCTGTGTGATCTTGCATAAGTTCTTTTGTCTCTCTGGGTATGCCTACCCTACCACTGGAAGCAAACTTCCCAGCTCAGGTAGATAGATTCATGCTAACTCATAGCAGTGTAGATATTCCAGTGAAGGTGATGGATTGAGCTAGTCACCTGAGCATGGACCACCTTATTCCTTGGATCTGAACTTGGTTGGCTAGCTCATTTTGCAGCATACAGTACGCACTGCTATTTTTAGCATGCTCATTCAAGTCCAGCTGCCACAAATCCAAGAGAGAGAGTCCCAGCGGCAGTGTAGACATGCCCTTAGAGCCTCAGTCTGGGATTGGCAGAACTGTTTAATTAAAGCAGGGCCAACTTATTTCAGTAATAGAACACCATAAACTTATAAAAAAGTACTGGAACCAAGTGATACCATGAGCTGCTATAAGTCATTCAAGACTCCCGGGTGAAAAAAATCACTTCAATTTAAGCGCATGTTTAAAAATAAAATCAATGCAAAGAAAGGAGAGAGAAGGAAAGGTTTTAAAAAGTAAATAGTCAGCATTTAAACTTAAAAGATGGAAACTTTTTTCCAAGAAATTTCTTAGAACTTTTCTAAATTTTGAGAATTATACCTAGACATAATATTTATATCCAAAAAGAAAAAAAGAAAACAAAAATCAAAACAAAACCCACAAGACAATATTTCTCAGTAAGAAAATCATGAAATTGTATGATTGTAGCCATGAAATGTAAAATCTGGTTAATGAAAAGAATTTTGCAAAAAAAATTCCTAAAGGTAAAGATCTTGTCACTTAGTAGTGCACAATTGATGAAAAAGTGGGCCATATAATCCATTGTTAACCCCTACCCCCTAAATGCCTAAATATTTCCATAACATTTTGATCTGTGCAATTTGCTAACAGGAAATAGTGTGACAAAGTCAACAGGCAGAATCTATAATGTTAGAAGTATTGTCAATATTATTCTTAAAATCTAGTTTGGTAATGAAGAGAGTTCTGACATATTTACCAAAAATGATTCTCTGGGATTTTTTTCACTGTAAAAAGGCAAGGAAATTAGTTTGTGAGAATACAATGCAATGTATAAAGTGTCTATGAACCCAGACCTGAGCAGATATGGAGCTTGAAATCTTGTCTCTTTCACCAACAGTGATTGATTCAATTCAAAATATTACTTCAGCCACCTTATTTCTCTAATACATACATCAATTACTTTTTCACTGGTTGATGATTATGTCTAACAGAATGTTCAGCGTGTTTTCCTTAATAAATCATGTGATACTTTCCCTGGTATTTTTGTAAAACTAATAAATTATTTTTAGTCATCATTGATCGATGGATGTCAAGTAACATCTCCAGTCACAATAATCAACATTAAACTGCACTGAGGGTCTTGTGAAGACCAAGTCATTTTTTAGTTGTAATCAATGGCATTTAAAATTTAAAAAGTAATTGTAACAAAGTGTTTCCATTATGTGGATTGTTTGTGTGATGTGATATAGGGTCAGAGTTCTGGTTGTTTGGGAACACTTGATTTCCTAACATTGTTTATTATTTTATTATTATCTTCAACAGCTATAATGTTGTTAGAGCACTTTTTTAAAGTTCTGCAATTTACTAACAACCTTAACTATTTTAACAAAAAATGTCTGTTTACATCTACAGATTATTTTAATATGACTCTTCTCTGATCCAGTTTCAGTCCTCTAAGCAGAGTTCTGGTTCAGCTTTCTAGCCTTCTTTTATTCCTGCATCCTGAAATAGGGCTATCTTGCTGTCGCTATAATACAGATTTCAGCATTATTTAAGTCATACAGCCTGATTGGTTGCATTGCTTTGCATGAAGACTGAGATTAGGTAAACCAATCTGCTTTCCATCCTCAACTTCTACTGTAGTTAAAATGGGAAAAAGTTACTCATAAAGCATTGCAATAAAATAGAATTTCAATAGAAAATTTGTCTGGGATGCAATATGAGTTACATTTGTATTTACCTGACTGCACTGAATATGCATAGTAATGCGTAAGCTTGAGTAGGAGGCATTTTCATTTATTATTGACAGAAGGTAGATTTGTTTTTTTCATGTATTTGTTATAATAATATATTTATTATTATTTAATTATAATTTATAATTTATAATATTTTTTCTGATATATTTTCTAATATAGTGAAATAATTTAGGGTCTGATCAGAAGCTTGTTGAAGAAAATGGTCATTTTTATTTTGGAAGTTTGCCATTGACTTTGATGGAATTTGGATTAACCCTTTAATGTTTATAGTTATTACCATTTTGTTAAAAAAATGAGTTTTTACAAGAAGATATATTTCTACTTTACTGAATATTTGTTTTGTAGTTTTAATTTCAATATACCACTAACAATGTACACAACTCTCAGTGAGAAAAAAACACTCCAAAAGCCAGAAAAGAGGGGACATATTTTAAACATATTTTCAGCCTGTACTCTTTTAATAATTGGTTGTCTGGCTTGCAAAATCATAGAATCATAGAATACTAGGACTGGAAGGGACCTCGAGAGGTCATCGAGTCCAGTCCCCTGCTCTCATGGCAGGACCAAATACTGTCTAGACCATTCCTGTTAGACATTTATCTAACCTACTCTTAAATATCTCCAGAGATGGAGATTCCACAACCTCCCTGGGCAATTTATTCCAATATCTGACCACCCTGACAGTTAGGAACTTGTTCCTAATGTCCAACCTAAACCTCCCTTGCTGCAGTTTAAGCCCATTGCTTCTTGTTCTATCCTCAGAGGACAAGATGAATAAGTTCTCTCCCTCCTCCTTATGACATCCTTTTAGATATCTAAAAACTGCTATCATGTCCCCCCTCAATCTTCTCTTTTCTAAACTAAACAAACCCAAAAACAAAATCAAAATGTTTGAAGCAGTGATTCCAAAAATATATTGTTTCTGCCATATAATGAGTGACACAAATTGCAAAATAGTATACAGGTTTAAAAACTTGTAACTCCTTGAATGATTAAAAATGTAATAGACTTAGGATGCATGTACACTGCACCCTGAGCTCGAAATAAGCTATGCAATTTGAGCTATGCAAATTGTTTAACTTATTTCAAGTTAATTTCAAATTGGCTTATTCTGTAATTTGGCGCTAACTACACATGGTACGAGGTTTACAGGAATGTCAGAATAGCGAGCCCATTATATTTTGAAATAATAGGCTTGCTTAAAAGACACTGGCAGTATCCCAAAATAGCACTGCAGTGTAGACGTACCTTATGTATCATTCTAGCCCCATCAAAGTCAATGGGGCTAGAATGTCAACCTGTCACTCAAAAAAAAAGAGCCATTCTTAGGGTACAAGTGAAGTATCTTCAAATTAGGTGTCTTCATCTCTGACATTGTTACAAATAGTGAAAGAGGAGATTGGAAATGGAAAAGAAAATAAATCTAATTTACTTATCATTGCTTAATCAGATGTGTTTTTGTATTTTTCTTAGTTTTGAAAATGAAATTAGATCATCCAATTTCATTTTTTTATAACCCATCCATCAATTTCTCCTTCCCACTCCTTCCACTACTACTGTCCCACAACATTACAAAGGCTGCAGGAGGAAATTCACATATTTTTTTTATTATGAAAAATTAGTTTGATTGAAAAGAAGCTTTTAAAAATAAGATAATGCAAAATGTAATAGTGTCCTTATGAAATTTCTTTCATTTTCTCTTACAGGAGCCTCTGGTGGCATCAGATGTCTTAAAAGCAATATGGAGATAATGATGATTATCTCTAATTATCTTTCTACATAACCTTGTACTAAATTGTCTGTTTTTTAAGTACTGCCATACATGTATTATACATGTAAAAAGCACCAAACCACTCAAAACCATTTATACACATATTATAATTAACAGTTATTGTACTAGCTAGCTCAGTGCAGCTGTTTGAACATAGACACACAGTCAGCTGTCCAAGATAGCAGCTCTGTTACATATTGGCATTTTGTTTGGTTTGGGAAAGAATGAGCATTTCTCTATTTATAGTGTGTCTTAAAAATTGTGGGGTGGCAGCAACATCTTAATAAAACTATTTGCTCTTTGCAGACACATGGGTTCATCTAGACTATGCGGAACAGTTGAAAGACGCAAATCTTCTTTCGATCACACTTTCGAAAGCAGAGCTTTTGAAAGTGAAAGTAGTTTAGACGCGGCTTTTTCAGCGAACCCTCCTCCCCTTTGTTGAAAAGCCGCTCTTCTTCAAAAAATGAGGTTTACACAGCTTTTTGACAAGGGGGGGGGGGGGTTTGCTGAAAAAGCTGTGTCTAAACTACTTTCACTTTCGAAAGCTCTGGTTTCAAAAGTGCAATCAGAAGAAGATATGCAAATTCCACAGGATTTGCATATCCTCTTTCAACTGTTCCGTATAGTCTAGATGAGCCCTAAATTGTTCATTGTTGACTTGCAATGGGAGTGCTCTTTTTTAATCTAATTACATGCCAAATTGATCAGGTTTTTCCCCATTTGGGAAGGACTTTTGTCACTGAAAGGAAGTGGCATGTTTATGCTCTCTGCTAACAAGAACGTGGCCAGGTAGAAGCACATGAGTGGAAACCAGTTTGAGGGATAATACTAGTACTACATCTGTCAATTGCTAGCACAAGGGAACTAAAGAGAAATGTGCACTTTAGGGATTACACTGCTTAATTGCAACTGCAGGTATTGCCTCTTTACAATGAAGTCTCCTTGCATTTACTTTACTAGATGGTTGACAGCCCTTGTGTTAAGATGTGAGGGGTAACAGGCAAAAGTGGCTGGAGCTGTTTAGCTGGACAGGAACAAAAATATTTTGATACACATACAAACACACATGTACACACTCTGAGTGGCCAAACCAAAACTAACAAAATACAGCTACGTGCCAAACAGATTTGGCCAAAGCAACTGCCCTGCTTGCCCAGCCTAGAACTGGACCTAGGTATAATGATGCTCAATTCATCTTTCAAGGTCACATCTATGATTATTGTCATAGCTGTGACTAGATGAAATCTTGTTTGAATTGAGGTAGGATTTGCAGTCACAGTCAAAGCCCAGCTGTGTTGGCTATCGTGTATACATATATATTCAAACAAAAGACAGATCCTAACTCAAAGAGCTTACATCCAAGTACAAGATGAGAGACAACTGTTGGATTCAAAAACAGACAGAAAGGGTAGAAATTACACTTAACAATTGATGTAATAAGCAGCAGTCACAGTACATCAGCTGTCTAGACATTGAGCCATGGGCCTTGCTCTAAAAAGGATCATTGGTGGTGAATGACAAAGGGAAATACTCCTTTAGAGGAGGTAGCAGTCACTCCACCTCCATTGTGTGGGAAGTTTGTGAAATTTCCACAGATCAGCAGCCACAGTGGTAAAATAGGCCTAAAAATGCATCCCGTAAGCATATACCATACATGGATCCTACAAAAATAGTATAATAATATTACCATTTCCCCATTTTTTTAGTTTAAATAATTTGTCTCCCTATTCATTTGATATTGACCCTAAGGATGTTAAATATAGATTAATCAATTAATTAGATAGTTGATGCAATTTGCATAGACTATTTGATTAGTCGGTAAGGACACCTCTGCCTTTGAAATGTAGCAAGAGCTCTGCTGGCTCTTGCTACATTTCAAAGATGGAAACGCCTCAGGATGCACAGGACCAGAGGGGGACTCAAGCAGACCCGCACTGACCCCATGCTCCCTGCTTTTGAAATGTACAAGAGCCCAGGGAGGGGAGGCAGGGAAGAAAGCCCCCACTCTTGTACATTTCAAAAGTAGGGGGCACGGGGCCAGTAGGGGACTGCTTGAGTCCCCTGCTCAACTCCTGCTTCCTCCCTGGTGTTTCTGTTTTTGACTTGTAGTGAGATCCCCACTCTTGCTACATTTCAAAGGCAGAAGTGCTTCCAGTTCCTCGCTGTGCCCCTGCCCCCCTGCCCAGAGATGGTCCTGGGGGAAACTGGCTTTTAATCTGGCTCCTGCACCTCCAGCACTAGCTGCTGCTCCCACCCTTGTTGCCTCTCTCTTATAGAGGCAGCAAGGTGTGTGTGTGGGGGGGTGGCTAGTCGAGTCATTAGCTGACGATTTGACTAGTTGCTTACATCCGCGCTTGACCCATAAAAGAATGACCAAGCTCCATTAGTACATCCCCAGCTGGTGACTAGTGGAACTTCTGCAGATGTAGGACAGTTGGGAATAGCCAGCTAGCAGTTTATGATTTAGCTGATGGCATCTCACAGCGGGGCACGGTGGGGCATGTTTATCTCTACAAAATGCCACAGAGGCCCTATGACAAGTTTGTCAAGGTGAATAAAGACCATCTTAAAGTAAGTTTTGCTGGCCATGTGAAGTTCAGTAGTCTTGCAAGGCAGCTCACCGAAAAGATTGGAAATTCTTAGTTCAAACAAAGGATGTCAGCTTTGACAGCTGTCATGTGTACCTCAGAAAGCTAGGGCTTTCCTTACAAGCAACTGTTGTACCTGGGCAAGTTAAATGAGCAAGTAGATAAACAGAGTAAGCTGAGGTGTTGAGGTGGAATGGAGGAATACCGGCTGAAACAGGCTTGGTGCTATGTGAAGTCTAAAAAAGAGAAGAGTAAATGTGGCACACATACAAGAGCAGCACAGACTTTTTTTCTGGATAAATGAAGTGACCTCAGAAATATTTGAACTGCTGGGCCCCAAAAAGGCCTCAGTAATGAAATCATAAATATGAGAATGGAAAAAAAATTGTCACAACTAGGGCTTGGACAGTCAAACTAATGGTCAGGGTCAGGAGTTGAATCAAGGGTCCAAGACCCTTGCAGATGCAGCTCTCGGGAGCAGACAAGAATTAACAACAGATCAGGAAAGAGGAAAAAGGAGCAGGGCAGGGAAGCAGCATTGAGGGACAAGGCAGGGTTCAATACAGCACCAGCCAGGAATTCACCATTTCATGAACAACTTTCTGTGCCTCCCTTGGATTTAAATAAATCTGTCAGAGTAATCAGTGAGGCTGAGCATTCCTCCAATGAGGACACTGGTCAGAAGGGCCTCTGGTGGTGCCAGTGTTCCATAAGTCACTTAGCCTAGTATCTAGTGGCAAGCTACTGGGTCAGGTGGTAACTGTTCTGCACAGAGAGTCTAGGGCTTCATGGACCCAGATTCAAAACCTTGGAACAAGGTGTAATGTATAGACTTCTGCAAGGAGGCTTGCAAGACCATGAGTGCAAATTAAAGTCTGCTTTGCTGGAAACAGCATGTGAAGCTATGCAGTAAAAAAACTAGTGCCAAAAATGTAGATTTGGTGCTATAATCCTCAATTCAAAGACTCTGTTCAGAAGAAAAAACTGTAACTTTTAAAAAATGGAAGTCCAGTGGCTCAAGCAGTGATTGTTTATAAGGACTGCGAAAGGTATGTACAGATAGCTACAGATTTTACTTCTGATAAACTATATAACCAAATAGGAGGAACAAACTTGCTAAGGCAAAAGAGAAACCCATGAAGGATTGAACAATTTTGCTTATATTAGAAATGAACGTGAGATATTGCAAACAAATGTTGAATCAGTCAATACAGTATGGAGTGATAATTTTGAAAGAGTGTTGAATGACAAGTATCTATGGGTATGTCTACATTAGCTCGTTAATTCGAGCTAGGTAGGCAAATCAGGCAACCGGAGTTGCAAATTAAGCCTGGGATTTAAATATTCCAGGCTTTATTTGCATGTTCCCATCTGGCTGCCATTTTAAAATCCCCCTTAGTTCGAACGAACTGCCCACGGCTACATGCGACAGTTTAAAGTTAATCCAAACTAAATCCTTAGTTTGGATTAACTGTTACACCTCATTCCACGAGGAGTAACAGTTAATCCGAACTAAAGATTTAGTTTGGATTAACTTTAAACTGCCGTGTGTAGCCGCAGGCAGTTCGTTCGAACTAAGGGGATTTAAAAATGGCGGCCGGACGGGAACATGCAAATAAGCCCGAGATATTTAAATCCCGGGCTTCATTTGCAACTTTGGTTGCCTGATTTGCCTACCTAACTCGAATTAACGAGCTAG
This sequence comes from Apalone spinifera, assembly GCA_030068395.1. Taxonomy (NCBI): domain Eukaryota; kingdom Metazoa; phylum Chordata; order Testudines; family Trionychidae; genus Apalone; species Apalone spinifera. The sequence continues at coordinate 116,310,128 of CM057847.1, forward strand.
TGTAGACATACCCCAAGAGAGGAATTAAGAGCATGTAAGATTGAGAGAGATAGTGACTACACAACAAATAAAGGGAAACTTCCTCTTGTTCAGCTGATATCAATGGATGTGCTGAAGTAATTGGGAAAGGTTGGCATAAAGTATTTTACAAGTTTGTTCAATTATATTAAGACAAAGAAAATGCTGGATGAGTGGCATAAAAGCTTTGTACTGCCCCTTTTTAAACATGATGATATATTACAGGATGTGCTTGTTATTGTTCAAGTAATCTTATGTCATATACAATGAAAATCTGGGAGAAGATTAATGAAAAACTTCTATATGGAACAGTTGAAATTTAGAAGAGTCAATTTGATTTTATAGGAAGGAGTACCACTGATATCATATTTGTTTTATGAACCCTGAAGAAGTTCAGAAAAAAGGTACCATAGTTGGGCACAATCTTTGTAGAATCGGAGAAGGAGTATGCTCATATATCAAGAGCGTTAATTTATTAGCGGTTGCAGTGGTGACATGTACCAGAAGGATATGTCAATCTTATCTTGGAGATATATGATGAAGTAATTACTGTAGTCAGCTCCAAATGGGTCTACAGAAAAGAATTTCTAGTAAACATGGGCCCACACCAAGGGTCAGTGCTGAACAGTTTTCTGTGTAAGCTGTGTGTTTCTGTTATGGGTCAGGAGAGATTCAAATGTCACCCTGCTGTTTAGCAGAGCACCCACAGCTAGGTTTCGTTTCTACAGTGGTGCATATTCACACATGCCTCAGTGCACATACAAATGTATTCCTCACAAGGATGGAGAAAATCCATACATGGATGGAAAGGATTAGAGAGAACATTGGTTCTGAGCTCTTTTCTTTTCTTTTCTTTTCTTTTCTTTTCTTTTCTTTTCTTTTCTTTTCTTGCAGATTCCTTAGCTGTGATAAGTGAGATTAGCTTCCTTGGAATACACTGTTTACTTAGTGATATGCATAGAAGATTGTGACACTCCGTAAACTAACTTTGAACAGTGACAACACAGTTTTAAGCAGGTGGGACTGAGAGTGAAAATTGGTAAGACTAATATTATGATTACTGAGGGAGAAAGACTCCCCATAAAGGAATTTACAGAGCTTAGAAGAGAAAATGAATGTATGTACCTAGGATCAGTGACTGCTGACAATGGTGCCCTCTGAGCTTAGTATCATAACAAAGCTATTAGGTGCAAATGGTGGGCATTGATCCCAAGTGTCTGGGACAAAAAGATGGCAATAAAAGTTAAAAGGTGTGACGTATAAAACTGTAATTCAATCCATCCTAATATATGCCACACAGACATGGTTGGACACAAGATAGGCAATTAGTATGGTCTCCACCACAGAAACAAAGATGTTGAGATAGTCAAATGGAATGAATGAATTACATTCTTGATAGGAAACAAAATGAGGTTGTGAAGGGGCCTAATGAGAGTAGACACAATTTAAGACTACCAGTTGAAGAAGGCTGGACTACAGTGATACAGACACATTCAATGGAGACCTTAGAGTTATATTGGTAGGATGGCTTTGCAATGATTATGAAGAAAAGACAGTCAAGAGTGAGGCCAAAGACTCAGTTATCATAGACCAGATAGCAACAGACCCTAGAAAGACCAATTTGTATGAGAGTCAGGAATACAATCATGAGTTTGGAAGAGGGCTATGAAAGTTACCAGTGTTAAAGGGAATTGGTAGCAAGCAGGAGGAAGAGAAAAATTAAGTTGACATTGAAAAGTTATTGCACTATCCAGCAGTCTTTTATCAAGTGTATTATCAGAGCTGCTAAAAGAGTCTTTGACAAACAGCTGCACTAGGGAAAGGAATAGAATATGGGGTTATTTTTAAACTGAAATTTCTGGACTTGTTTCAGAATTGAGCCTTTTCCATGATAGCCAGATCACATTTATTTTTTATTACTTATTAAAGACCGTTGCTTCTTATTTAAATTCTATATTTTGCATAAAATATGAAAGTTAGAAGTAGTCACAGATTAGTGCAACATAGGTCCCAAGCAGGTAATCAATGTCAGCTTAACCTTTTTCAGACCACCTGGCAGGAATGAAACACACGCTTTAAGGCAAGCTGTCCTCTTCTGCTTTCTAATTTAGAAACATGTAAAAAAAAACAGGTTCTGCTGCCTCTATTTTCATAAATTGTTTTTAAATTACTAAATTTACATTCTAAAATATTACGTATATGTGACATAGGAATGAATGAAACACAAACTCCACTCTCATGATTTATGATGTAACAAAAACCTATTAGTGAAAAAACAGCTTATTATCGTACATTGTTACTTTGTTACCAATAAATATATTCAGATTTCATTTCTAGTTATAATACAAAACTGATCATTGCCAGTCTGCACTGTTGTTGAAGCTGAGTTAACTACTTGGTACTGCAGGGTTAGGAGCTCCTTTTGTTATCTCCAATCTGAAGTGTGTTATTGTGTCACATCAAGAATAGAGGGGTAAACTTTTATTTAATTAATTTAGTTATTTAGCAAATATTGAATATCACAGCTGTAGTTATCCATTGTTTTCATTAACACAGCAGGATATGCTTAGACCAATTCTCTAGGCAAAACATTTATTTATAGAAGGAGTCTCAGGGCATAAGGAATGCATGAGTGTGCATAATTGTGCCATATATCTTTAAACCCAGATTATGCACCTCAATTGCACTTTATAGTAGCATAATTCACCAAATGTGTGAATCAAAGTCAAAATATTGGTTGGTTGTGATACCATTGTATGTATGAGTCTTAAGCATGGACCAGGACTTCATAATCCTGCACTCATTGGCTGCATCTAGACTGGCATGATTTTCCTCAAATGCTTTTAATGGAAAAGTTTTTCCATTAAAAGTATTTGCGGAAAAGAGCGTCTAGATTGGCATGGATGCTTTTGCGCAAAAAGTGCTTTTATAAAAACGGTTCTGGGTTGTCTACACTGGCCTTCTTGCGCAAAAGCATTTATAAAAGCATTTGCGCAAGAGGGCTTTTGTCCGAGTGGGAGCGTCATTGTATTTGCACAAGAAGCACTGATTTTGTACATTACAAAGTCAGTGCTCTTGCACAAATTCAAGCGGCCAGTGTAGACAGCTGGCAAGTTTTTGCGCAAAAGCGCTTGCTTTTGCGCAAAATCTTGCCAGTCTAGATGCAGCCATTCTGTATACGCAATATGACTGTAGCCATGTCAGTCTCAGTATACTGGGACTGCACACTGTATGGTGCTGAATAACCTAACTGCCTAGAGGTGTATGACATTTATACAATTCATTTGTAGGTTTACAATTCTTCTAGGGTGAAATTAACACTTATGTGGAAGTCCTTAAATGGATCCCACTTACTCTCCATATTAAGTTTTAAGTGGCATCTGAATGGTAAATAGTGTCCTGTGTGAGACACTGTTAGGAGGGTAAGAACATAAGAACGGCCATACTGGGTCAGACCAAAGGTCTATCTAGCCCAGCATCCTGTCTGCCGACAGTGGCCAGCACCAGATGCCCAGAGAGAGGGAACACAACAGGTAATCATCAACGTCAGGTAGTCGGGGAAGGTGCACGACTCCCACATATTCTGGAACTCCAGCCTCTACTGGAAGACTCACACTGGCACTTTTTTCTCCCACCACACTATCAGGGTCAGGGACATGGACGTGTCCATTTGCATGATGGGGGATGCAGCCTATCCTTTGCTCCTCTGGATCATGAAGCCCTACATGGTACACCTTGACCAAAACAAGGAACAATCAACGTCAGGCTCAGCAGGGTCCGCATTGTTGTGGAGGGTGCCTTCGGCTGTCTCAAAGGGAAGTTCATCTGTCTCCTCAGCCTCCTGGACCTCAGCAAATTGAAGGCACACCAAGTAGTGGTAGGCTGCTGTGTCCTCCACAATATTTGTGAAAATAAGGGGGAGATGTTCCTGCCAGGGTGTGGGGCAGAGGCCAAGCAGCTCACATGAGCCTTTCAGCAGCCATCAAGGAGGCTCATCAGTGGGCTGTGCACATCTGAGAGGCCCCAAGGGAGAGTTTCAGACAAGGACATCTGTGAGACTCTCTCCCAGGCCTCCCCACAAGGGGCCTCTGCAGTGCCCCAGTGTGCCTTTCCTCACCCACCCCTTCCTTCCCTTGTCCTCCCCTTTTTCCCTCCTCCCCTCTGGGGAGGGACTGAGAAAGAACCTGGAAAGGGAGAGGAAGCAAAAAGTGGAGAGGAGGTGAGACTCAGGGATGGGGCTGCAAATGGCACCTGCGTTGGGTGGTCCCACCACTTCATGTGCAGGACCCTCAGCTGCCATGGGGGGGGACTGAAGGAGAAGCTGGAGGAGCAGGAGTGGGTGTGGATGTGGGTATGGGTGTGGGGTGTGTGTGTGTGTGTGTGTGGCTGCTTGACTGTTCAATTGCAGTGACCAGGCGGTTGGTGGTGCTGCTGTATGCTGCACACATGTGCCAGGCCTTCTGGGAGAGCTCCTGCCAGGTGGAGTGGCACAGCTTCCAGTTAGCATGGTGCTCCTCCAGGTCTGCGTACAACCTAGAGAGACTACTGTAAAGAACAGAAGCAGGCTATGTGTTCCCGCTCCAGGTCCTGGTGGGGTTGGCGGCACCTGTGGATCTTGCGGGATCAGGAGACTGGCTCAGGAGATATGGCTTGTGGACCATTTGCAGCTGGTGCAGCTGTGAAGAACAAAGAGAAAGCCAATCATCCAAGGAGACACTGTGCAAGAAGCCTAGCTCTCATCTCTGAGCTGACACCAAAAAGTCTCAGGTCAGACGAAGGCAATGTGCTTTGAGCAAGGCCGTCTGAGGCCTGGAGAGTGGGCCCTTTCCTTCAGGGACACAGACGTTCCAGTGGGTGATGGAGTGAATTGGCTTCCCTCCATCCTGCGCATATACTAGGTCTGGCAATAGCGGTGTCCTACACAAAGAGGATGTTGGAGGAGAGGGGGGCAGTGTGTTGGGGGGAGGTGTGCGTGAGCAGCTGATGCTGCTTGCCAGGGAGGGTGCTTCTGGGGTCCCCTCCACATCCTTTGCCTCCCAGCAGGCTCCTCTGGCAGGGGCTCAGTGTTTTCCACTTCACCACGCTGTCCCCTGGAGGAGGATGCCCCTAGAGTATGGGCATGCCCATGTGCCATGTGCGGTACTGCTGTGTGCGTCCATCACCCCAGCATCCTTAGTCATGGCTTGTGATGGGAAGATGTCCCATCTGGAGGTAGAGGGTAAGGCAGGCCTCTGCAAGAACCCTGTGAGCAGAAGCACAAGGTTCATTTGTGGCAACCTCAATGCAGCTGTGTGCTCTGGCCTCCCACCTTGTGTGTTAGGGAAAGTAATGGAACTCCCTTGATGGGCCTTCCCTGGCTTCATCTGGGTGACATTCTGGGACGATCTCCTGGCTCGTGGGCATTGTGTCCAGGCTGGTCTTCTCATCTTCCTCTTCCTCATCATCCACAGCCACACCCTCTGGGAGGCTGATGATGGGCATCTCTAGCCCAGAGTCCACAACAAAGGTGGGGGAAGGGACTGACCCCTCCCAGGATGTGGTGGAGCTGGTCAAAATAGGGGCAGGTCTGGGATGCTGCCTCTGAGTGGGAGCTGTGCTCCCTGGCCTTCAGCTCCTTGACCTTTATGCCTTCAGCTCCATGACCTTCATGTGCCCCTGCTCCAGGTGTGGGTGTGTCCATTCTGGCCCAGGCCATCAGCCATCCATCTGTAAATGTCTGCATTCTTGCATCTGTTGTGGAGATCCTGGAGGTTTGCTTCCTCTCCCCAGACCTCAATAAGATCCAGGATCTCCATACCAGACCAGGAAATGGCCCTTCCCTTTTGCCTCTGGTCAGGAGCTTCAGAGCTGGCTGCTGGCTCCCTTGCAGCTGTGTAAAGCTCAGTGGGAGCATGGGGTGGCAACAGAAGCAGTGAAGGCTGCTACTGCATGGCACAGGGCTAGTAGGGCCTTCCTTGTTCCACAAGCCCTTTCCTCTGTGGCTGTACATTTATAGGCTGCTGGGGAAAGGGAACTATAGAGTTCTGATGAATGTGGACAGAGTGGCAACCAGGGCATCTCTGAGAATTCCTGGAGACCACTTATTTTGAAATAATCACAGCTGCACTGTCTACACACACCCTATTTCAAAATAACTCTTTTGAAGTACGTGTTATTCCTCATGAAATGAGGGTTACAGATTTTGGAATAAGAAGCCCGTTATTTTGAAATTATTTCAAAATAATGGGCTTGCTGCATAGGTGCTCACCTTGTTATTTTCAAATAATGTTAATTATTTTGAAATAACACTGCTGTGTACATATTCCCTAAAGTGCCACAAGACTCCGTGTTGTTTTCGCAGATACATACTAACACAGCTACCCTTCTGAGATTTTTGTGTAGTGGGTGAATTCAGTTGCTTATGGTTATTCTCCACTTTGCTAATTTCTAATCAAGAGCATAAACAAGATATTAAAGAAATCACTTGCCATGCTAGATTTCTTAGTAATGGAGAGCTGCTGCATGATTTTCTCATTATCAAGAGAATAAAAAACAAAACAAAACAAAAGCCCAAGCCAAAACAAAAACCTCTGCTCCTCTGACATGTGATCTCTTTAATGACAAATTGGTGTAACTAACCCTTCTTTGTCTTCTGTGCATTGTGTGTAATACAGTGTTTCTCAACCTTTTTTTATAAAGTACCCCTTTTTAAAAAAAATATAAGAACTCCTAGTACCTACAGTTTTCAGATACACAACATTTTTTTCTACTATTGCAACACATTTGTTTAAACAACTTAATCATATCCAGGCGGGCGATGAAATTTTTGGGTGTAAAAAGTACAAAAATAATAAAGTGCTGTAAAACTTAAAACAAAAATTCAGTTTTCTCCAAATTTCAGTTGTGTTGATATACTCCCCAGACTTCTCTCAAATACCCTTAAGGGTATTCATACCACTGGTTGAGAAACACTGGTGTAATAGATTATAATCTCAAATGCTTCATGCTGGGTGAACTAATATGTATTCCCTTGATTTGCAACAGATATGTATACTTTTAACACCAGGAATCAAATATGATTGGAAGTTCTTGAGCCAAAATATGAATTTATCAGAAATGTTGAGATGCATATCATTAGATAATGTTTCAAACAGCCACCTGATTTTGTGATCAACACAGTATTAGTAATAACCCTCCCTTAAGCCTATATTTTTATTTATCTTAAGTTAAGAGTGGGACAATTTATCAATTACTTTCCTTAATTTTGAACTTTTTGTACATTGGAGACTGTGATTCACTTTTGTTATTGGTAATAAAGAATAAGCAGTTACAGAACAAAAAGCTAAATGAAACTTGAAACTCTAATCCCCAGAAAGGAAGCCTTAAATAAAATGTAATTCTAATGTTTTGGGGAAATCGATTTAGTAAAAATCAGAGAGCTGTGATACAAAACACAAAATGTGAGTGTATTTGCATGTGATAGGTTTAGTATATTTCTATAATAGAAGAATACTATCATTATTCATTTTCTTTCTCCTTTTTATGTCTTTTCCTTAACTTCTTTATCTTCCTTTTATCAATTTTCACCCTATTCCCTCAATTTTTTAAAAGTATTATGAATGTAGCTATCTTATCTGCCAGTTTGAATGATCATTTATAGAAATGCTACTTACTTTGAAAAAGGCAGTGCCCCAGAAAATACTGATTGAGTGCAGAGAGTTAAAGTATCTTTTTAGATTCTGTAATATTGAAACACCAAAATAGATTTTTCATCAAACCCAAATGCCCACCTATCCCCTGACTGCCCAAAAATTCAAGCAGTTGTCAACTGTCCTTACCATACACAATTTGAGGGGTGCATCTACCTTCTCAACTGCTTAAGCCTGCTGGATAGTTTTTCAGGTTGTTCTGTCAGAAAAAGAAGAAGAATTCCTGGTATTCAAAGAAGATATTATTTTTATATTCATCTGCCTACTCCCTCTCTCCCCCATACATGCACACATACACATACACACACAAACTAAGCTAACAGAATGCATATAGAAACCATTCATATGGGGATGGGAGGCTTTTAGGAAATAAAAATCGGACAAGAAATTATGTATAACTTCATTGTTCCTGTGCCTGCATAATCATGTTCAGGCTTGTTGCCGTAATACCTCTTGCCAAAAGAAGATGAAAGACTTCAGAAGGAGTGCAGCATGTTCACTCCTAAACAACATACTACCTTGTTCTGGCAGGCAAGAAAAAAACCCCACCTTAGATAACGCCAATTTTATTTTTTTTTTCCAACATGAGAATTGGGGAAAGAATCTATACATTGAAAGTGCAACCCACCCATTCACTTATTAGACAAGCTGCTGGTTTATGGATCAGGTGTCAAATTCTGAAGAGTTGTTATGGTTAACAGAGCTTTGCAAATGGCATGTGTTCTGCATATAAAATGTGAATGAGCTAGGAACTGTATTATGTGAAACATAAGGAGGATGAAAGTATATCTGTGGTGGATCAAGAGACTATATTGAGAGTAGATAAATATGTGATTTGTAATTTATCATATAAAAAATTGAGAGAGGAACTTTTAAGCTATGAAAGTCAATAAAAGAAAACATCTGAAGGGATTTGGCAAAAACTTGTGTTACTGAACAATCAAGATTTTATTTAATATAAAAAGCATAATTTTAGACATCACATTTTCATCACAAATATAACAATACCTGTAGTCAATGTCATATAATAAACATATGCTGTACCATGGTCGCTCCTTTTTCAATTTCCAATCCAGTGGAATCTCAAATGATTTCAACAGATGAGAAAGTAAAGGAAATGAAAAGGTTTAGCTGAAAAAAGAAAAAAAAATCAGTGAACACATCCAAGAAGGCTCCCTTTGAGAAAGTCAATGTGCAGTTTTATTTGTTGTGTGCCTCACTGAATTGGCCTATATTTTCAACTGTACAATGTTGGAGTAAATTATCCAACAAAAACTAGTGCTCAGTGTTTTGTGGTTGAAGGATAAGCGACTTCCACGTTGTACCTGCTTACAATGGCTCTTCTACATATAACTTCAGACTTTAGTTTGTATAAATTTTCCACACATTTAATGAAGCTTCTCAAGTGTTTATCATAATGGAAGAGCAGCAGGAAGTAGCATGGTATGTAGAAACATTCTACACTGAAAATAAAGTAGAACTTAAAAAAGATCATCCTGGGTCAAACCAATGGTCCATTTAGCCCAACATTCTCTCTTCCAACAGCAATTAATTGTTGGTGCTTCATAGGTAATGAACAGAATGGGCAATCATTGAGTAGTCCATCCCTTGTTGTTCACTCCCAGCTTGTGGCAAACACAAGTATTACATCCTAGGCCATCCATGCTTGTAGCTGTTTCCGTTACTTTATACTGACTTTTTAACCATTTTCAGCTTCAGGGTGATGTTTGGGGTGCCTGCGCATGCTGATTGTGGTGGTGTGGAGATGGCGGTGGTGGTTGCATTGTTGTGAGAGTGTTATGTGGCAATAAAGGGTAGCAATTGAAGGGTGCCACTATGAATGGCTATGGGTGTTTGGGGTCATAATGTATTTTGGTTCTGGTGATTTGTGTTGATTTGAGAACAGGTAACTTATCCTCTGTTCAGTCTCATGCAATCAATACAATTTAGCTGGAGAATAAGCGTGGTGGTTGACTGAGTTACATGTGGTATCACACAATGATTTAGGACTCTTGCTGAGGCATAAGTAAATGCCATTCTGTGTGTTTTACATGTGTGTAATACTTGTACTTGTGGGCCATAACATCAAAATGGCTAATTTCCTGGTTTGAAGATGACTAGGTTTTATATAGTCTTTAAAAGACTTATACAAATTTCTAATCTGTCATGGTTTAATTGCTGTAGTCATCTTGAACAGACCATAAAAGAATCAGCCTAACAATGGATTGTGGAGCTGTTTTTCCAATTTACTCTGACCTTGGACTTCTTAAGATTGTGGATTTCCCATATCTCTGGGCATTTAGACACTGACTTTGTATAAATTGCTTATTGCAGTCTGTAAGTAAGCAGTGCAGGCATCTAGCAGGAATCTGGCTCCCAGTGGAAAGAGGTCAGCTGGCTTTATCTTCCCCAGTTGAATATGAAGGACAAACTTTCTTCTGACCAGACTCATTCGTTTCAAAGGGACTCTGCAAGGGGTAAGAGTCAGGGCAGATTCTGGTGTAGCAAGTCATATTTCATAGAGTTGTGGTGCAAACAAGTAGACCAGTAAAATATAAGTTAAAACACATGGACTGACTTAGTGGGGCTTTTTCCATTGACATTACTGATTTTTTAAAAACTGCTACATGTAAGGCATAACTTATTAATAAGGCAAATAAACCACATAGGATGCAAAATCAGTCAAGAGAAAATAAATTAGTGTTTGTGGTTTCTTTTACATTTTTCTCACTTCAGCTAGCAACATTTTTACATGACAGAAGTGGGACTAAAGGGGGGAGTGGCATGTAGAGGGTAGGTGTGGGAAGGGAAGCTAGATCTATTTTTAATGGCAATGCAACATGTAAAACAACTGACATTTAACTAAAGGATATAACGATGTACATATGTGAAAGAGAAGGTCTTGTTTTCTGAGAGCCTGGTTTGCTGAGGTTTGCCTTCTCTAGTAGAGAAGAATGAGTAGAATGAGAAATATTTTATTACCCCATTTTTTATAGTAGAGTTTCTAGGGATATGGAGTAAACAAGCATGGGATCATGGAATATGCCTCTGCAGGTATTTACACCTGGCTGCAGTGGCCTTTTTCACAAAAGCTGCCATAATTTGTTTACAGTCAATTTAATCAACCTTTATTCAACTGTAACTTTTTGATAGAGATGAAAAAAAAAAAAAAGCATTTCCTGTCAGGAGGCCTGATGTTCCTCTCATTGTGTTCTCACTAGCTGAGGGAAGAGGAACAGATTGCAGAAAATTGATAGTAGATCAGATTTCTTTTTCTATTTCCAAAAATGATGGTTACAGTTGTTGGGTTGTATGGAAGAAAATACTAATTCCAGAATGCATGCACATACCAAAATGATGGGCTTGGTACAAACACTAAATACAATACATTAGATCATGTGTGACAAGCTGGATTAAGAGTGAATGTCTTTGGGTATGTCTACACTACAGAATTTTGTCAGAAAACTGGCCATTTTTCTGACAAAACTTGAGTAACGGCCACATTGCAATCGTGTTCTTTCAAAAGTAAATTGAAAGAACAGAGGGTTTTTTCTGGCATTGGTAATCCTCTTTCTACGAGGAAGAAGCCTTTCTCCAAAAGAGCTCTTTTGGAAAAAGGAATGTGTGGATGGGGGAGAGGGAGTTCTTTCGCAAGAAGAGGAAAGAGGAAAAAGCACAGGTGCTCTGGTGGCCATTCTGCCCATAGTAATCACAGCTTACATGCAAAATAGCATCCATTCAGCGTGGACGCTATCCGTTGAAAAAGCAGATCACTTTTTCAATGTGCTTTGGCAGTGTGGACGCGCTCTTTTGGAAGATCTCTTCCAGAAAAGCTTCTTCCGAAAGTAGCCTGCATTCTAGACATAGACTTTCTTAAATAAAGTCACAGGCTATTCACAAGCAGAAAAAAATAATCAGACAACAAATAAGGTATTTGTTATGAATGGCTCAGCCAGCCCTTGCTCTACCTATTTAGCAGCTTCTCATTAGGGCTCTAATAATATAAGATGAAGCAAGGCACTATCCAATCTCAGATTTCACATAGGCACCAGAGTTTACCATCAGAATGTTGTGGGGGAAGGGGGCAGAGGGAGGGAGGAGAGGAGGAGGGAGACTGGGATAGGTAGGGAATCAGGCAAATTCACCCGAAACATCAAAACATTGGATATATATAAAAAAAAATTTCACCATCATCACAAGCACTATTCTAGTTACAAAGGTGCATGCTTCTCTGCTGTTTCATGTATAATCATCTAAAGCAATCAATCTGAAGGACAAATACTAAATTAACCAAACAAGAATCTGTTAGACATGAAATGAGGCAGTAATGACGGATTTGCTTATTATCCTTTGATGTACAACATTACTCCCTTTTTGTACTCAATAGCCATTGGTATCAATAGTGCAAATTCCCCATGCTTCAGTGGAAGAATAGTTAAGTCCTTTTTACAGTGTTCAGTGCTCAGGATGGGCTAGGCAACTCTGCAGGCCAAAGTCCTCTCTTTGTCCACATAGGTATGCAAAAAAGGAAGAAGCAATGTTGTGCTTAAACCCTGACCTTAAGAGATGAGTGCTTACAGATAAGAGAACAATTGTAAGGATTGTTGTTATTGTCAAAGCATTCCATATAGGCCAATGAATAGTCTGCTCACTGTCAGCCTGGCCTGATCTGACCTAGTGACAGAAGTAAAAGACTGTTTCTACTTTCCAGTCCCTGGAGCACCCAGTCTCCCACATTTGGGTAGAGTGTTGATAGCACTTTAGCAATATGGAGTTATGGTAGATATAGTAGGTAAGTATAAACTGTGGTTACACACTGATTTCATTTATACCAGAGTTAATCTGCTGTAACTCCATTTCCTTTGGTTTAAATGAGATGTAAATGAAAGCAGAGTTTGGGTTCAGAAAGGAGACAGGACTACATTTGTTTTTATAAACATATATTTAGTGAAAAGAAAGAACAAAACCAATTTAGATGTGTGACTTTTTATTCTTTGTTTTATTATATTACATCCACATTTATGTTAGGCACTTTGCACACATGAAGGATGGGTCTCAAAAAGCTTATATTTTCTTTACAAAAATAGACTACTTGCAAGATTGAGAAATGTGGTACAACACAAGCTGAATTCGGGGTTGTAAATGAGTGAGCAAAGCACCTGGAGGAAAAAAAGAAAGAAAGAAAGAAAGAGGTAGAAACAGAGGCAATAGGTAAAGCCCCATGCAGGGGGACCCAGGTAGGCTCCACCCCGACTTACCTCCACATGCCATCCAGTCTGTCTATAGAACACCAACCTTTTAGTCTTTAGGGAAGGAACCACAGGATCCAGGATTATGGTAACATGGTGGCTCCAACAGATTGTGTAGGGAGGCTAAGAAGAATGATATCCACTCTTCCTGTCCAGGGGCTTAAATAACTGTTGCAGACAGGCTGCTCTGCATCACACAGATGGCTTAAAGGAGATTTCCTTATCTTCAAAGAACCCCCAAAAGTTGGGTTCTACATGAGTGAAGTACATTTCACTCACTGCTGGCTAAGTGATTCTGAGTGTTTGGGATAGAATATATAATATACTATTTATATTAGATATAATGTATATAATACATATTTCAAAGTAAAACAGATTTAAGTTACCAGAAATTATTTTAAAACATAGTGCAAATGATTAGAAAGAGAAAAAACAATTTGGCAGAATTCAGAACACAATGGTCAACATAACTGAATACCTAATGTTAGGCACCCTAATCTCTATTTAGATTCTCAATCAAAAGTGTACTGATGTGTAGAACAGGGGAGCATCAACGCCCCTCACTAGAATTTACAAGTGTCTCTTTGACAATCTAAATAGAGGTTTAGGTTCCTAACTTTAAGCTCCAAAATTTTAGAACTCTACCCAGTAAACATACATGAATGGTAAGTTTATATGAGTTTAAACAAACAAACAAAAAACCCATGAAACACATAGGGTATGTCTATACTACATGGCTCCGTCTATGGAGCCATGTAGATGAGCTTTGTAGACATAGCAAAATAAAGCCGTGATTTAAATAATCGCCACTTCATTTACATCAAAATGGCTGCTGCGCTGTGCC
>CM057847.1:116324026-116334773 GCA_030068395.1 Apalone spinifera
GATGGACCTTTGGTCTGACCCGGTACGGCCATTCTTATGTTCTTATGTAAGTGGCGATTATTTAAATTGACACTTCATTTTGGTATGTCGATGGAGCCATGTAGTGTAGACATATCCATAGTGTGGTGGTAAAGGTCCTCGATTTGCTATGAGTCCATTTAACCATTCTATCTCAGGGATACTGGACCTCTAAGAGGCAATGAACCCATCCACCTATGACAAACTAACTTGCCTCCACCTATGGGAAAATGATTTGTCATGTGACATGAAAAGTTACGTTTCTAAGGCCAGATCTAGGAATATAAGGAGTTACTGCAGCCAGTTACTGACAGAAAGGGTAATTAGCCATGGTGCTAGAACAGAGGACTGTGAGAATATACAGTGGAAGGATGATGTAAGGGACAGGGAGATCAAGATGATGGTATTGAGTAAATTAGATTGTCAGAGAAGTCAAATATTATGATAAAGACATTGACTGTGACAAAATTACTCTGGGAAAGCTCAGAGGGAAAGTGATGCAGAATGGCACACAGGCACCCATGGACACAAAGCAGGCATATGGGAGGTGACCAACCCTATTATGCAAATGTACTTTTTAGTTGATTCTACTGCTTTCAGAGTAGACAGCCCCAGGCACACTGCATGCTCTGAGAATATGATGGACTAGTGGAGAAACTGCTCACTAATATTTATACTTTAATAAAAAGTTTTGCATATCTATGTAAATGATAAATGTATTTCTATCTGAAATTTATGTATTCCATTTCAATGCTTCTCTAGCAAGATTGAGAAATGGGCTGTATGCATCCATGTTGTTACTTTATTGACATGTCTGTGGAATGAACTGAACCCATTCAGATTTTGCATTTATATATTTAAAGTCCACGCAGAGCTTTCTAAAAGAAAGGCTAAAACTTTGAACTCAAAATTCTTCACTGAAAAGTCTTCTAAGCTTAAAAACCCACTACATGTCACAATGTAAGCTGCAAAAACTTTGAGATTTTCTTTGACTCACTACAAAAGTTTAAGTATAAGCTACTCTTCAAAACTTGTAGTACTTTAGTCTTCTTAAGGAGAAGAGTTCAAGTATTTTTCAGCTTAATAAATAAAAAATATTATTTGTTAGTTCCCTGAAAATCCTACCTTATCCATGGTATAAAACGAAAGAGTTTGTGGGATTTGGAAGATTTCTAATGTAGAAAAAAATCTTTCATGTGCTTGAGCAATTTATAACTCTAGCAAAAAAATAACCATTATAAGATTTATTTATAATTCTAAACTTGTTACAAACTGCAGGAAAAATCTTCCTTCAAGGGTTTGATTAGATTCAGCACTTTATATAAGTCTGCCAAAACTCTTCACTTTCACAGGCTCATTTCACTGGTCGAAAAAGATAAAATATCCCTTTTTCTGCTCTTGTTGGTTTTCTTATTAATCAGAAGCTTATCATATGGAAATGATCATTCAGCAGTGAAAGACTTGCTCTTCTTTTTTATTTTTTTATTATTGTGCAATTTCACTGTAGTTCTCTTTCTTCATTTCTTTAACTTATTTATCACTACAGAAAAATTAGTTCTCAGATCCACAAGGTGGATCTCTATTGTTTTACAGCTCTTCCTATGTCTCCTTGTTTTACACTTAACCATACTGTGCCACACTGGAGGAGTAATTAATGTTACCATTCATTTGTAGTACAGGAGAACCATGAGTCCCTATTATGCTAAACTCTGCAGAAATAGGCAGTACAGGTGCATCTACACAGCAGCATAATTTCAGAATAACAACTGTTATTCTGAAATAACAATGTGAGAGTCTACACAGCAATACTGTTATTTGAAAATAAATTCAAAATAATGGACTGTTTATTCTGACTTCTGTAAAACTCACTCCCGAGGAATAACACCTATTCCAAAATAGATATTTCAGAATAGCAGTAGTGTGGATGCTCTACTGCAGCTATTTCAAAATAGCTCCTCCTCAGGGCCATTCTACCTAATTATGCCTACTGGGGCCCTAAATTGAGGTAGCATATTAGGGGAGCCTACCTCAGACTAATTTTGTGGCTTCCCTGTAGTGTGGCTTTGCTATTTCGAAATAAGCTATTTCCGAGTATTTCTTCCAGAATAGCTTATTTTGAAATAAATGTGCAAGTGTAGACGTATCCTAAAAGACAGTCTTTACCTTGAAGAGCATGTATCCTGAAAATAAAATACAAAGAGTGGGAAAGCAAGTGTTCTTATCCATTTTACAGAAAAAAAAACAGAAGTAGGAAGATTATGTAGGAAGTCAAAAGCAGATGCAAGACTTGAACTTTTTTTTTTTCCTTTTTAAAATTCTGTATCTATGCCTTTAGCCACAAGACCATTTTTCCTGCCTAGAATAGGGAAGCTGACAGTCATGTGACCGTTATTGTACTAGTCCTGTGAATGAACACACAATTTTATTTACACTCTTGGCACAACTGAAAGTGGACTGGTATGGTGTACTGGTAGGAAATTGGCTGCTGGACCAGGTCATTACACAGCTGACATTAAAACACTTCCACATCAGTTTTTTAAGGCCCATACCAGCAAGATTGTCAATAGGGAAGGGGGAGGCAAAAGGAGAAGATGCCCTGTGGCCTGGCAATGAAAAAGGGCCCGTGGCTCACGGCCATTGATACTGCGACAGTGGCTCTTTAAATAACCTCCAGAGCTCTAAGTGGTGCAAGCTAGCCAGCACTAAAGATCAAGCTGGCTCCCAGTCCTGGCTCTTCTGTCTAAGGCCTTGCCACTTACAGGGACCTGGAGCTGGGCCCCTGTACTGGTAAGTCTTTTAAGTTACTTTCACCTCTGTCTCTAGGCTAGCATGACTGGAGACGTAATGCACTGTAACACATGTTGCAAGGTTTAGTTTGAACCTATTTCTATTAGTTTGAACACATTGCTGGATTCTAAATCAATTGTAATTACCCGGGAAAAATTCTGAGTATCATTCAGGTCACCTCAGTGAAGACCTCCAGTCAATGTGATGTATTAGTCAAGAAATCAAACAAAAATGTTAGAATGGGATAAAAAGCATGCACTTTGTTACAATGCTATTGCTTAAATCAGTAGTAAGCACTCAACTGGAATACTGTGTTCAATTTTGCATATTGTATCTTAAAATATAGAATGAGAAATCAAGGATGAGCATCCAAAATGATTAGAGATATGGAAAGAATTATGTATGAGGATAGATTGTAAAGACTGGGACTGTTTACAGAAAAACTGGGTAAAGTGAAACAAGATGAAAGTCCAAAAGAATTAAGAGGAGTTAAACCAGGTACTCCTGTCCATGGTTTATAATAAACAAAGAAACATTTGATGAAATTAAAAGGAAACAAACAGAAAACTGCTGAAAAAGCAAATACTTTAAGGCTATGTCTACACTGCCCAGGAAAAGCATGGAATATCGCCGCACCTCATTTGCATAATTAATTAGGCTCTGTTTTTGCACAAGAGGCTTTTGCGCAAAAAGGAGCCGTCTACATGGCTCTTTTTTGTTCTAAAACCCCCTCTTGCGCAAGAGCCATTCTTGCACAAGAGCCTTCTACCATTAGAGCTCTTTACCACAAGTTGGTAGTGGGGTTATAAATCAGAAACTGTGAGAGGGATGGTCATTCCTAGTGGTCAGAGTCAAGTCAGTCAGACCCAGTCCAAGTCAGTAATCATAATCAGTAATCCAGATCAAGACTAGGAACAAGACTGAAGCAACTGAAGGTTTATGGAGTCTGTTATCATTGTCAGTCCTGGGAGAATTCCAAGCCATGGAGTGACATGGAGCAGACTGAACTGCTATTTCTTCTATGAGGTATATAGTACTTGTCCTCAGTCATATAGTACTTGTCCTCATTCATTTGTAATACAGTAGAACCATGAGTCTCTATTATGCTAAACTCTGCAGAAATAGGCAGTATAGGTTTGTGGAATGGCTAGAACAGGAATGTAGAACAGGAATGATTCATGGTGCTTAATCATGCTCTAAGTCAAGGATGACACATTACATTTCACAAGAGGTTAGCAAAATTTTAAGGAATGGATTAGACATTTACAAAAATAATTAGATCACCCAAAGTTATATTAGCAAATATTAAATACATCAACAAATGTAATAAAGGATTTAAATCTATATACCTCAGGTCATAGCCAACCACTAATTGACAGAAGTTTAGGAAGAATGTTGCTGTCTGAAGCAATTCTTCCATAATTCTACTTTTTGGGGTTTACTGCAGATTCCTCTGGATTGTATTCAATTGGCCAATAGTGCACACTGAATTCGATGGACCGTGGAATGGATCCAGTATAACACATGTTCCTAGTAGGACAGTACTTAATGATCATTCACATCAAGAATGTTAAAATTGGAGAATGGAGGAAAATTGCAACATTAAATAGTTTTCCTAAATATTTTTCTGTCAGGTACTTCACGCCACCTTTTCCTGTTCAGCAAGTATTGATGATAAATAACAAATAGGTACTACCACTTATTTGTATCTCAAGTGCCAAGTACAATGGGGTCCCCCATGGGTGGGTTCCAATGGTTTAAATAGAATAGAAAATAACTGTAAATTTTTCATCAAGTTCTGATGAGAGAGAAGTAGAATCCTATTTATAAATGTCATTGAACCAACAGCAATCTGTGCCAATTCTTGTGATAAAATATTGTATTGGTCCTGCGATTTGGTTTGTTTGCCAGGAATTTAGGCTCACCTACAAATTCTGCTGTCTTCTCCCGTTCAATGCTTCTCACTCTTCCCCCACCCCTCAAAACCCTTTAAAAATGAGTCATAAAGAAATTTTCTCTGACCTCTTTGATTTAATAGTGAACTCCTAGAACAGAAAGGAATTTTATGATGGCTGTGTTGAACATCTGTCACAGGCTTCTATAATTCCTTGGATCTACAAAATTCATCCTGGCAGTGGGAACAGTTGAGATGAGAACAGTGAGAACAAACTGCTGTCCTTACTACTAACCTGTGCCAGATTTCTGATATAATATATTGAGGACAGGGCAAAATAAGAGTGAGAGATGGGCATTTTTAGAAGGAAAAGGAATAGGTGTTATACTTTCATTTATTTTATTACCCTTCTCTGAACTTGTCTTTCAAAATCTTCCTCTTCAATCATTGATGTCATTGTCACTGTCTAACTCCTTTGCAATAAATATTTCACTTTGTCGTACTTTAAAAAAATCCAGCAGCTAGTATATAGATTACCTTTCTGTTTATCATAATAAGCACAGATAAAATTAGATCACATTTTTAATAGATGGGTGCTCACATTTATGCTCTTAAATCTATGTTTAGGCAGCTAAATAAGTGCTAATTTTCACAAGTGCTTAGCATTCAGTAGCTTCTATTCCACAGCTTCAGTCAGAGCTGATAAGTACTAAGCACTTGTGAAAATAAGGGAAACTTAACTTTAGGCACAAGTGTTTGAAGATATTGGCCCTGGTTAGTTAGTCCTTTTTTCTGTTCAGGAATCATATTTGAACACACTTTGCACTTTAAGAATATATTTGCTATTAACAATCATTCAATTTGTGACCAAATTTCAGTGTGTGGTTTATCTGCAGTATTTGCTTCTTGGATTCTTCAGTATTTGCTGCTCATTTTAGTGAGTTAAGTAATAGCTATCCCTTGTATTTATCTCCATGGCATTGTTGCTTCCTGATCAGATGACCTAACAATGTATTTAAGCATGTGCAGAGATTTAAGCATTTGGGTAGTTCCATTTACATTTATAGGGTTTCTCCTGTTCTTATAGTTTATCAGATTCTTAAATACTTTGGATTTGGGCCTTGAATTTTTACATAGAGTTTTAAAAAAATAGTAAATGATAGTTGCTTATATAGTCTCCTTGCTAAAGGGGCCTCTGACTTTTTTGGGGAGGATCCTTTGTGCTGCAATCTAGTCCTATAGACTACTACTTGCATGAACCCTTAGGAAAAAGAAGGAAACAGAGGCTTGTCCAGGAATTTTGGGAGAAAGAGAGGCTCTCCATTTTGGAAGAGAGGAGCCAGGCTGCTGTGGAGGAGCCTTTGTCCAGTCCTGGAGCTGTTGTGTTTCAGCTAGAGCCTGGGACTGAGAGCCTGTGAGGCTTAGATCTAGCAGTCTGCTTCAGAGGCTGTTAATTGTCTCCTAGAGGGGAGAGACTCTGGCTTTGCCTGTGCCTGAGAAAGGCTACATAAACCTGCACACAAGAGGAAACTGTGAGAAACCGGGCTCTTTCGGAGAGTGTTGCCTGGGATAGACATAAGAACATAAGAACATAAGAATGGCTGTACCGGGTCAGACCAAAGGTCCATCTAGCCCAGTATCCTGTCTGCCGACAGTGGCCAGCACCAGGTGCCCCGGAGGGGGTGGACTGAAGACAATGATCAAGCAATTTGTCTCCTGCCATCCCTCTCCAGCTTCTGACAAACAGAGGCCAAGGACACCATTTCATCCCCTGGCTAATAGACCTCACAGATATAGAGTAACTCTGGGTCCAAAGAGAGGCAGAGTGACCAGTCCAGTAAACCAGAGCAACTGGCATTTTGTGGAGCCTGTTCCAGTGGCAGAGGGGTTTTGCAGATGGCTGCTCAGCTTGGACAAACACACACTGGACCTACACAGTGTTGTCTCCACTCCAGCTGCAGACCTTCAAGCACGCCCACGCAAGCATCTGGGACTCTGAAGCCAGAGGAGTGCACACTCTGGGGTGGGCTAAATGGTGGCAGTGCAAATGCCAGATCAATACGTTCCCTTTATTTCTGTGTATTTTGTTAATTGATTTTATTCACTTTTAATCTGTTAAATCCTGTTTTTTTAAGTTAAGTAAAGGTGTGTTAATTATAATTTAATCAGTTAGATGTATATTATTTATAACTGTTGTCTTGGAGTTAGATCCAGATTATTTCTGGAATAATTTTATTCCTGGAGGCTCCCAAGGCACACCATTAAGTGTGTATAGGGCCAGCCAGCTGGAGGTACTACCATTGTATATTCTTTAGGAGCAAGGGACTTCAGCAAGGGGGTGGATAGGGAACCCCCAACTAAACAACATCATCACTAGGGTACTCAGAATCTCCTTTTATGTTAAAAACATCAGGTGCCCAGGAACATATGTGAATGTGACCTGCTCCCGAGTAACCCAGGTAGGAAAAAGGGGGTTATACTTATAAAGTATGAGGAATAATAAATGCATTGGAGATACAGAATCAGGGAGAAAATAACAACATTGAATATTATCTGACTAATCGTATAAATCGTGACTAACAAATCATGAGCAAAGTGAACATATTCTGAAGAACCAATAAGCCAAAATAGTTCAAACTATTGATCAGTTATGAATAGTGAATATAATGACTTAAACAAAGTTCCATCATTCATACCAGCAGAGAAATTTGCCTTTTAAGTTATGTAAGGGTAGCAATATATTAAAAATAATGTGAATTTTAGAGAAAAAACCCAAAACATTTTCCAGAGTCAGAAATGTATGCAGATAAACATTTATACATAAATTTTCATACCTGCAGTTTTGGGAGAACTCTTACTTGCTCATACTGAGGTTGCTGAGCTCAATTTTCATTTGCATGTGTAAATTAATTATACATTTAACCATCATCATTGCATTTGCTAATTGGTAGTTTCCTGGTGTAACAACTTGACTTCCCAAAAGTGAACACTGAAAAATTGGTCCAGAAATTCTGAACAGCCAAAAGTAGGTTAACACAGATTGTAGGTTAACCTTGTTTGTTCTTCTTATTTATGAGTAAACTTAAGTATTAACCATCCCAGTTCTCCATAACTAGAGAATTCCCAAATAGCAGAGGACTCCTTATTGGCCTCTTAAGTTTACTTTACATCAGAATATTGCTTGTTACATAAAAGGTTCAAATACAGCACAGAATCAGAGTAGTTAGAACCACATGGCTGGCTCGTTTTCCAACTGGAGTGGGGGAAGACAAAGTAAGTGGCAAAGCCTATGCCTTGAAAAACATTGTAGTGTGATGAAAAAATTCCTTTTTGGTATTATATCTGAGCTAGCTTGAGAGTTTGGTATAGCATGAACTGAAATTAAATTGCAGGTCCCAATAAAAGTGTTCTTTTGGATAAATCTGGATAGGTTAATCTTTAGCTAAATAACTATAATTCTACCACTTTTCATGTAAAGTACCTAATTCAAGTTAGTTCACATTATTTAATTAAAGTATCATTTGAAATTATTTAAGGTCTTTCATATCATATTCATTTAACAATTGTCTGCAGTACTTTTTTTTCATTAAATCTTTATTTAACATGTTCGTGTAAAGCCATTTACTTTAATAAATGTACTTCTATACAGATTTCACCCCTTGGATGATATTTTACTGCTTCTTGTGGGTTTCCCTTATTCATTTAATGTTTGCATTAAAAAAGACAACAACAAAACAAATCAAGGTGATCTGATGCTTCAAATTGGTTGTACTGTAGATGTAAAAAACTAAAGTCTGCATGGTCATTTTCAGATAGCACTATAAAATTACTAATGGGATGGTAATACATTTTTCCTGATCTTATATGCAAACTTTAACTAAAGGGATAGTATGTTTCCATTAGCTTTACACATAGTTATAAGTACCAGAGTATATTTATTACAACTATTAGCACAATGCACTAATGCTTATCAACACACTTGTCAAGAACAGACCATATTGTTGTCTGCCAGATCAGATACCATGGCAACACCTGGTTAGGGAAAGTTGAAGAAATATTTGTAGTTTTGCATTTGTTAGAACCATTGGACTATAACAGATATGTATTAATTGGAAGCATATATGACAGCTCGCAGCAGATTTTCCATAAGGGAGGAAAACATCTGCATCCATCAAGACTAAAGACTGCAGCAAGAGATGAATCAAATGCTATGAAGTGTGACTTCAAAAATGGTGTCACTCTTGTGAACCCATCATTTATAAGATGGGTGAGGGAAAATGTGAGATTTTGTTAAAATATAAATATATAAAAATTTAAAGAAATCGAGGGGCATCATCTGTCAAGCTAAAAGGGAGGGGCTGGAATTATGGATTCTAAAGTGCCCATTAAGAACTTTGACAGTTCCAATCAAGAGCAATCCTCTTGATTTTCGGTTGCAAGATTCATGGCATCATGAAAAGTTCATTGCATACAGATGGCAAATCAGTTTCCTGAAAGAGGCGGTACATAATACTAGGAGGTTCTTTAGCTGAACTAATATAGGAGTGTTTTTTGCCATGTCAAAAACCTGTACACACACATGCTCTTATAGGATGTATTTACATTTTATGATTATACACTGCTTTGTAAACATAAAATTGAATATAATTTTCTGTAAAAACTCCAAGGGTGGTTACAACAGGCTTTACTTCAGTAAATATGTAAAGTATCAGTGTTTTATTCCGTTTTATTGCATTATTGAAACAACAGTATTCAGGACTTGGATATAATTGACTGCACGCTGATATTTTCAACTCTCTAAGAAATTATATTCACTTACTTGCTGTCAGCTTTTGTTGCAAACTGTTTCAGTTGTGTCTATTTATATGATGGATGGCAAGTCACTTAAGCCTTATCTGCACTTAAAATTAGGTAGACATAACTGCTGCACTTGCGTGTCAGAGCCATAGCTATGCTTCTGGTATAGATGCAGCTTGGTTGACTGAAGAATGCTTCCATCAACGAAGCTACAGTCCCTAGAGGAAGTGGATTACAGGAAGTCCCCAACTTACAAACGGGTTGTGTTCCACAGGTTTGTATGTCAGTCATTGGAACTCAGAACACATTTTCCCATAGAAACAATATTATGAGTAGTAGTTAGGTTCCCATGTTAGCCCACAAAAGTCTATTTATCCCGTAATGTAGCTGAAATACTGTACATTTGCAATGAAAAATAATAGATAACAGTGCTGTTGCAATATTAGTATTTAAACAAAACAGAAAAACAATAACATTGACTAACAAATGCTTTTTTATTTAACTAAATGCTGGTGCTTGAGGAAAAGCAGGTTTAATTAGATGAGGATGGGGGGTTGATGACACTGGTTCTTTTAGGGCACTTTTCTTAAAAAATGTTTTTAAGGAAGTTTGGACAGTTACCATCTTTTTCTCGAGGAAAATTTCCTTGTAACTTGTAAGGCTGTTGCTGACAGCTCAGGAGACTAAGCCAAATCTTGGGGAGTTGGGGTCTTGCTCCTCCAACAGTGCCATGGCCCCCTCCATCACCCTAAAAGCCTCACATTTTTTTTAGTTGTAACTCTTTTGGGTGAGGGAGTCTTAGCCAAAACTCTGCAGTATTCTTTTCTGCAACCATTTGTACCTCCACTTGCATAAGGTCATCATTAGAGAGATCCTCTGCATCTGAGTCCAACAACTTTGCTACATCATCCACCTCTAGTTCAAGATTCATTTTCTTTCCCATCTTAATTATATTTTCACTGACAATCTACAGAGGCTCCTCAAGCCCCTTAAAATCATTAACAAACCAAAGGCAAAGTTTTTCTTCCAAGCCTCATCCCTGTTGGTCTGTATGACATCATGCCAAGACTCTGCAATGTTCTTTAGTGACGTGTAAATGTAACCACTCCAGAAATCTTTTCAGGAAGAAGCGTCTTCTCTAGAAGCATCTTGTCATGCTAAGAGTCTACTACAGGTCACCTACCCAGGTGGACGAAGAGGATGAGGCTTTTTTTAAACAACTAACAAAATCATCCAAAGCCCAAGATTTGG
>CM057847.1:116349038-116360747 GCA_030068395.1 Apalone spinifera
AAGCGGCTGATTTTCCGGAATAAGTGGGCCTGTGTAGACACAGCCATAGGGTTCTTAGAACACAATTATAAGTGGAAGTGTTGGTAATGCTGCTAGAAAATACCAACCTCCCATGGTCTGGCAAAGTCTCTGTTTTGGCACTACTCAGAGTTTCTCAAGGGAGGATGGCATCTGCCAGCCCTTTCAGACCGCAGGGCTATTTTCCCAATCCCTGGCACCTGATGCAGGGCTGAAATCTTGATCCCTGGTAGCCCCTCCCATACTGAATTCTCAGTGCTCCCCAGGCTGAAGTACCAATCTCTGAGAGCACCTGTGGGACTGAAGCCCTGATCCTGGTGCCACTTCCTCCCCTTAAATTAACAGCATCCCCAGGCCTGATCTGTGGTGCCTCCCTGAATCTCTAGCCTCCCCAAAGCTGAAGCCCTGATCCGCGGTGCCCCCCTTTTCCACTCTAGACTGAAGCCCTGATCCCTGACAACCCCTGCAGGGCTGAAAGCAGGAGCAAAGGGCTGAAGTCCCAATCCCCCCTCCACCCAGGCTGAATCCAGCAGAAGCCCTATAAGGCCATGGGAAGAGCTGGACATGCTGGAGATGCTGCCATCCCACACTTCAGTGGAAGTGCTGGGAAGTCCTGGGGACAGATTCATCTCTCCTCTCTCCCCACCCCCTGGCCAGTTTGGAGGTGGGAAGCCAGAGGTGGGCATTGTGGGGCAGCTACTGCTCTGATTGGTGCCATGGCACACGCAACTGTTCTGTTTCTTCCTCTCCTGCTGCTGCTAGTGGTACAGGGGTTTGAAGCAGCCCCTCAGCTCCCACCCCCTTTTCTCACAGCTAATGAGAGCCGCAGGGGCGAGGGACATGGCTTCATGGCTGACAGAACCCTCAGGGATTTCACACATGCTCTTGCTTTAAATATGTGTCATTTCTCATTTTGCCAGGCACTACTCAACCCTCCTCTCTGCTGCAGGCCCCACTCCACCTCTTTCCTCAGATCCCCACCTGGCCTCTTCCCTGCCTTCTCCCCTGAGTGCATCCCATTTCTCCTGCTCCCTTTACCTCTCAGCATTTCCAGGGTACCACGTATTGTCTGGTTCACATGTTCAAGCTCTGGAGTGGGGACAGGGTGGATATCAGCTGATCACAACACTCCTGAAGTGCTGGGAGGGAGGGGGGAGAAATAAATAAGCGCAGGGGCTCCAGTATGCAAGAGGTGCTCAGGAAGGGGGCAGAGAGGGCGTGCTCAGGCCACACATATAATCTCAATTGGCTGCATGCGGCCATGAGCCACAGGTTTCCCACCACTGATATACACACAGTGTGGATGAAGTGTTCTCTTCCAACTTCCAAACACCTCTGCTTTGAAGCTTCTCTTATACGTGGATACAGTCAATCATTTTCATTTTCAATCAAATTTTATATTACATTCAGAGAGGGAGAAGCTCTCTTTCAAATATAGTATTCTGCACAAAGGCCACCTATTAGTTTCTAAACATAGTGAACCATATGCATGAGCTATTTCAGCAACCCAGCTTCTAGCGATTAAATTTAAGGAAGCACCAAATTAAATTTAAGGAAACATGGAATGCTTTTTCCCAGGTGCCTGGAATTTTCCACTTAATGTATGATGATAAGAAAAACTGAATTGAGATATTAAACTTTTTCAGTCAATAATTGCAAAGGTCACACAATGATTTTAGGCCACTAAAGATCACTGTGATCATTCAGTATGACCTCCTTATAATACGATCCATAGCACTTCCTTGGATTAATTCCTGTGTGAAGCCGTGTCATAGATCTGACCACATGTTTTCTATTAAAGTAAAACTGAAGTTAACACAAAACTGTTAAGAAATTGAGCAGACATATTAACACCATTAGGCTATGTCTACACTGCAGAGTTTCTGGTATCCTGGAAAAACTCCGCCCTGTCTAGGGAACGTGTCTGCTCTTCCAAAAAAATTTTTGGAAGAGCAGACACACTTTTTAGGCAGCCCTGTAAACCTCATTTTATGAGGAAGCAGGGATGTTCTGAAAAAGGTTTTTTTCCCGACATTTGGCCCAGTGTAAACTGGCCAAATGTTGGAAAAGCCTCTTCCGAAAAAAGAAGCGGAAAAAGCTATGCAAATTGCATAGCTTTTTCTGGAAGAACAGTGTAGTATAGACATCGCCTCAGAGGAAATATGAAGTGAAAAGTAATTTCATTTTAGCTGAGTTGTCCTACAAAATACTAATTCTTGTCCACCTTTGGTCAACAAAGTTTTAGACCTTCATCATAAAAAATATGTATGAGCAAAAGTTAGAACTCTCAAAGAGTTGGTTCATGTATTTTCCTCCCACATAAAGCTCTAAACGTCAGGCATTGATAAAGCCTGCACCGCACCAAAACAAGAGCTTAAATCATAAACAGTACAAAATATCAGAATACGCTGAACTTGAGAGTCTGCCATATGTAATTCAAATGCTTTCTCTAAAGCTTCTTAGATTAGCATGCATATGCTTTTGACTGTATGTGTGAGGCTGTGCCTTTTTTTTTTTCAGGCAACTAAACCCCTAAGTAACAGAAAATTAGATTAGAGAAACAATTTCTTCAGATAAGTAGAATGATTAAAGAGTACCTGACACATGGTGTAACAAAACCAATTTGGGGACTTCCAGTTCACTGACACATCCAGTCATATAGTTAGTGCAGGATAAGGATGGACACAAGATCAAGCCAAAGATTAGATGAACATTGGCCAGATCAGTTTCATGAATCTCACTAGAAAAGTGCCAGTCAGATCAATTTGACTGTTTTTCCCCCCTTTTTACCATCTCTCTTTCAGCATTCTTGAATCGGGGACTCATTACTCTTCCATGTAGTAGTCTACTTAATTCTTCTTCTCAGAGATCAGTTGCTTTCCCAGATAGACAGTTGCACTAATCATCCAATGGATGAATTTGTGTAGCTGCTTTGTAGAGGTCTCCATATCTGGCTCAGGAGCAGATGGAGCAATGTCAATGACAATAAAAATGGGAGAGCTGAGAAGGGGGATCAAGAGAGGCTGAAGGAAATGATAGCACTGGACAGATTTTTCTTGAACTGTTCAGCCAGGAAAGAATGGGGGGAAAAGATAAGCAGGCAAACACAAATAAAGCACTTGAAACTGCAGAGCAGTGGAGGGAAAATGGCATGAGGGAATGTTTAAAAGAAATAAGAAGGAAAAAAGCAAAACAAGATTTAGGTCTGAGGATATATTAAAAGCGACTGGATAGGTGGGAGGGTGACAAATTTATCAGAGGAATGCTATTTGTCGCAGTTCTGGTATATGCACAGTAATCAAATGGAGAGCATACTTCAAACACATGGTAATTCCCCTCTTTTAAATAGTGTTATGTTAGGAATTGCCAGTGGCATGGTTACACATGGGCTTCCAAGTAGAATTGCGTGAAATTTCTAAGACAAGTACTTTATTAGTCAGAAATGCTCTAAACTATGACCCTAAACTATGAATTTGACACAGCACTTCTGTCTGGGGAAAAGTTTTTGTGAGTGCCCCTTTAGTTGAGTAACAGAGAGGTAGCCGTATTAGTCTGAACTTGGTAAAACTAAAAAAGCAGTCATGTAGCACTTCAAAGACTAACAAGATGGTTTATTAGGTGATGAGCTTTCGTGGGGCAGACCCACTTCTTCAGATCATATTCTGAAAGTGAAATGGCATGACCATTATATAACAGAGGGATACAATGAAGAAGTAAACAAATCAGCTACATAGACTAGAAGGTAAGGGCGAGGGGATGAGGAAGAAACAAGGAAGGAGGTCAGCTGTGAATTTCTCTCTGTTGTATACATTTCCTCACTCCTAAGTAAGCATCCAAACTACTAGGCTATGGGATTTTCTGTGCAGGGTGACTTTCAGTCTTTCTTGTTGCAACTATGACTCTTTGTAGAAATATTTTACTATTTCTGAGCCAGAGAGGGGGACTGAGAATAGCTCTACAACCCATTGATTAAGGAACTTCCATGTAAAATGTAGAGTCAAATCTGCTCTGAATCTGAGCAGGCAATTAAAACCACATCTCCTACCTCCCAGGTGGGTGCTTTGTTCATCAGCCAGTTAGCTCAATGAATATTTAGGTATTGCTATGAAGTGGAACAGCTTCAACAAGAGATATTGAAAGCACCCTACTCAGAATATCCTATAGTCTGATGATTAAGATGTTCATCGGGAATTGGGTAGGTCTGAGTTCAATTCTCAGCTTCAAATCTGGTCTCCAACATTTCAGGTGAGTGCACATACCTCTGCACTAAAGTGTAGAACAGATACAAGCTCCCATTCTGTCTTTGTTGGTGCAGATGGACTTTTTCCATTTTCTGACAACCCTGAATCTTTTGGGAGGGGAAGGTGGTGGAGGAGTTGGTCAAACCAAAAAATTAACCATTGACTCAGCTCTGCTTAGAAGCACTTTTTTTCAATGTGTAAGCAATATATAGTCTGTGAAGAAATTCTGCATTGTTAGCCAGTTATGATGGTTCTGAATGATGGTTAATCTTTTGGGGAGAACTGTGGGAAACATCAAGAAAGGAAAGTATTTAAGAAAAAAATTGACACCATAGTTGGGATTGGTCCCACATTAGGCTGGGGGCTGGACTTGATGACCTGCTGAGGTCTCTTCCAGCTCTCTGATTCTATGATTTAGAACTTTTTAGTAATCTTGACTTCTCTCTAAGAATATATTCATCGTTTTCATTTTCACTACTTAAAGATTGTTTTCTGCTACACTTACAATTATGGTATCTTATTTAAATGATTATGGTGCATTCATTTATGATAGATATAGATATAGATATGCAAGCAATGGGAAAAACAATAAATGCATGTTCTCAAATAGGCTCCAGGTTAGCAAAACACAAGCATGTGTTTAACTACTTTTTTATCTAGCGAAGCACCTCTTTAAATTTAATTGAGCCTTAAAGTTGTGCTTAAAAATTAAGCACATCCTTAAGTGCATTGTCGAGTTGGGGCCATGGGCTCAGCTTCATTTGAAATATAACATCACTCACTGGATTATGTAAGGGATTGATTTAATCTACTATTAATTATTTTGAAGTTCCATAATCCAGTGCCTCTATGATATATATTATTATTCTTATTAAGCAGATGGACAAACTGAGACATACACCTACTACTTGATTCACTCAGGGTCACATAGTGTATCTGGGGATAGAATCCAATAAAATCACATAATTCAAGCTTGAAGAGGAGCTACCATCCTCTTATATTCTCATTTGGAAGTGTGAGGAGTGACATAAGTTTTCTGTGCATCTGCATGAGCATGCTCCCCTCCATGTGGAACAATATACTATAGAATGCAATCACTTTATCTTGACATTTATCTAGGAAGAATGCAGGAGTGCAATAGGTGCAGCTACTTTCCTGCAGTTGTTGCCGGAAAAGTACTCTTATCAGATATAGTGAAGGGAGGATTCTAGTTTGAAGCAATGTTTGTTCAGAGTACATGCGTGATATAAAAATACTTCTGTTGGTATAGTGAGAGGAACAAATACCCTTGTGTTAATTTATATTGAGTTACTCAAACACACATATTTGCATCCATACACAGACACACTCACATACAAATGACCTGTATAGTAATAAATATTCCTAACCCCACAAAATACAGAAAATGATGTCAGACTAGATTCACACCTTGTTTAAATTGGCATAACTCTGTTGAAGTCATCTGGGTTTAAGGTATCTGGAATAAAGAATTAGGAATCTGTTATCTCTGCCACCAAGTATCAATAGTAATAGAGAGGTAGCCGTGTTAGTCTGATCTTGCAAAAGCAAAAGGAAAAACTATGTAGCACTTTAAAGACTAACAAGATGGTTTAATAGGTGATGAGCTTTCGTGGGCCAGACCCACTTCCTCAGATCATATTCTGGAAGAGAATTGGCATAACCATATATACCAAAGGAATACAATGAAAAAAGTGAACACATTATTAAAGTGACAAATCAGATTTAGTACAGAAGGTGGGGTGAGAGAGAGGGAGGGAGCGAGGGAATAGTTATTTATGAGTCAATGAATGGCTAATCAGGGGTGATAAGTGGGGAAGCTATCTTTGTAATCATTAAGGTAATTAGCATCTTTGTTAAGGCCCAATCGTAAAGTGTCAAATTTAAGCATGAAAGAAAGTTCTGAAGTTTCCCTCTGTAATCTGGTGTTAAAGTCTCTTTGAAGTAAGATGCATGTAGTAAGGTTGTTAAGATTATGTCCAGGTAGGTTGAAATGAAAAGCAACTGACTGGTTTTTCCTTGTGAAGATGTCTGATGTCTGATTTGGCGAAGTGTCTGAAAAATCTGTCCAATATACATAGCAGAAGGACACTGTTGGCACATGATGACATAAATTATATTTCTGGATGAACAGGAATATGTGTGCTTGATCATATAACTGACATGGTTAGGTCCAGTGATATGTGGACCAGAGTAAATATGTTGACAAATTTGGCAACAGGGTTTGTTGCAAGGGAAAGTTCCAGGGTTGGTATTTATGTGGTATATCCTGTGGTAGTTGGTAAGAATCCTCCTGAGGTTAGGTGGTTGTCTATAGGGGTGTGTCTAGACTACATGGCTCCGTCGACGGAGCCATGTAGATGAGCGTACTCGGCAAAGGGAAATGAAGCGGTGATTTAAATAATCGCCGCTTCATTTACATCAAAATGACTGCCGCGCTGTGCTGATCAGCTGATTGTCGGCACAGTGTGGCAGTCCAGACGAGGATCAGCTGACCCCAGAACCCTTTGTCATCAGATCCTTTATGCCTCGTTGAGATGGGGCAGCCAGGCCCCACACTAAAGCTGAAAGGGCTCACCTGGCCCCGGGGGTGGGGCAGACCCCACCCCTACAGCCTTGCTGGGCCTGCCCCAGGTGAGGCCGGGGATAAAAGCCAGGGGAAGCAGACTGGCAGAGGAGGTAGCTGAGGGGGTCAGGAGTGCAGGGAAGAGATCCCGAATTGCAACAGCTGTCCCTGGAGTCCGACCAGCCATCACCGCCAACGCTGGAGCAAGGCCTGTTGATTCAGATGCTCGCTAGCCGCAAGCTTAATCACAGACCCCAGGACATTGCCACAGATGGGGAAGAGGTAGGAAGTAGCCCAGGGCGGAGGGAGGACCTCCAGGCAGTTGGTGTGTTTCGGCAGACTTCCCCGCCGACTGGGCAGTGTTTGCTGACATTGCCAATAGGGCCCTGGGATGGGACCCGGTGGAGCGGGAGGACCTGGGTCTCCCTACCTCCCCAAAAATCCCCGTAAGCCAGCCTGCAGAACTGTGACCAAGGCTGGGTTTTGTAGACTAGGCCGGACGGCCGTATTACCCTGATAAAGGGGCACTGAACTATATAGACTTGGCCAGAGGGCCGTATTTCCCCTGGTAGAGGGGCCCTAGACTGGGAGGGCCAGGCTAAAGTGCTTATGTATTCCCTGAGCCAAGTTAGATTCGCGCCGGGACCGGGGCCTGCCCCTTCACACTCGTGAAACGAGGCTTACAGGATCTGACGACAAACGGTTCTGGGGTCCCTTTGCTGAGTACACTCATCTACATGGCTCTGTCGACTGAGCCATGTAGTCTAGACACACCCTAGGAGACTACGGGTCTGTCCCCCAGAGCCTCTTTGAGTGTAGTATCCTGTTCAAGTATAGGTTGTAGGTTACTGATAATGCGTTGGAGGTGTTTAAGTTGGGGGCTATAGGTGGTAAATGGTGTTCTATTGTTGGTTTTCTTGGGCCTATCTTGAAGAAGATGGTTTCTGGGTATTCATCTGGCTCTTTCAATTTCTTGGGCCTATCTTGAAGAAGATGGTTTCTGGGTATTCATCTGGCTCTTTCAATTTGTTTCTTTATTTCCCTCGGTGGGTAATTGAGATTTACAAATCCTTGGTAGAGATCTTGAAGTTTCTGGTCTCTGTCAGCTATAAGGAAATAAGGGAAATGCTAGTTTTAGAAATGCCAATTTAATAGGGCATAGGACAGGCAATCTAAGGGGAAATGATTGCAAGGTAAAACTTTAATGTATGTTAAAAAGTGAATGTGTGGATTTGTGCTCTCCACAACTATTTGCTAAACATTGACTCAGGCAGACACTCTTATATGCCCATGCAAATTAGAAGTTGCAAGAATGGAAGCCAGCTGCATACAAGGTATTCATGGACTTTTGAAAAATTGGTCATTGGTCTTTTTTTCAGAAGCATGTCCTAGTTGGGAGGAAGCACAGAGTAAGTACTGATTCAGTATCACTCTGGATCTGTTTTCAAATGTTTCATTGTCCCTTTCACTTTGAGTGACATTCTGATATGCTTAAGAAAATTGAATAATGACTTAGTACACACACAGTCTGATTAGTGACCGCAAACGGGTTGTTTATGGAGTAAGGTGCTCCTTTTGTTGAATAAGGTGTCAGGATCAGAATTGGTCTGAAATTTCTCATGGATTTTTCTCTCCCACAGGGAAAGCTGCAATTTATTAAAAGCAGAACATTTTGCAGAAATATGTCTGTATTTACAAAAGTTCATTTCAAAAGCAAAATTAGATGAAAAAGCAGCGCTTTGAGGGATCAAAACTTTCCCCTAAAAATTGAATGTTTCACTCTTCCTGTTTGAAATGACTTTTCATTTAAATGTTTTAATATACACGTATTAATGTTTTAATTTAAATATTATATAAGAAAAAATCAGAACAAAATGTTTCCAAATGTCCTGAAACTTCCTTCCCCTTCCAGTTTATTTTGCTTTTTTTTTTTGCTTTTGTCCCATTTGAGAATAAATTTTAAAAAAAACCCTCCCACATTGCCTGTGAAACAAAAATGTGGTTTCTACCCTGATCTAATAATCTAGCTGGCTATCTATTTGCATAACATTTCTAGCATGATTGGGAAAATAAATATTAGGAGCATACTGCACAAATTCTGTGTAGTCAAGCTTTATATGCATATGTAGTGCATTCTTCTCGTGATACAGTTTACAAATATATGTGTGTGTGTGTGTGTGTGTGCGTGTATTTTTCTAACTGAAAAAAGACAGATGCTTGAATTATTTATAGCAAACAAAATGAACTAGATGATGCTTTTCCTCCAGGGATCCTAGAAATGTCCAGTGTAATGTCCTCTCCATTTTAACAAAAGTATAGTCATTCCTGCCTAATACTGAAATAGTGAATCTAAGAACAGCTGGTATCAGTCTTGTTCTTAAAACATTTATCTGGAACCCATCTCAAAAAGGACTCAATGTTTCCTGGTTCTTAAAGTGTATAAATGTAACTATGCTATGTATATTTTGCATCAATCATTTTGCTTGGGGAGAATATTCTTAGGAGTAAAATCTACATGTAAATATGTGTTGTAAATGTGTGTGCTGTATATTATGGTTCAACAAACATTCTTAAGTTTAAACCCAGTTAGGAGTCCTGTGGCACCTAAAGCACAGAGAGATTTATTTGGACATAAGCTTTTGTAGGCAAAGACCCATTTCATCACATGCATCTTTGCCCTCAAAAGCTTATGCCCAAATCTGTTAGGGTATGTCTACATTGCTTATGTCTTTCAAGAGAGGAATGCAAATGCAGACGAATGAAATTGCAAATGAAGCACGGATTTGAATTTCCCATGCTTCATTTGCATAATTGCATCCGGGCGCTATTTCAAAATAGCCTATTTCGAAAGAAGAAACGCTGTGTAGACATGTTTTTTTTAAAGAAAACCTTTCTTTTGAAATAACCCTTAAACCTCATTTTACAAGGAGCAAAGGTTTCTTTCGAAATAACCGCATCTACACAGCGTTTCTTTTTTTGAAATAAGATATTTTGAAATAGCGCCCAGACGCGATTATGCAAACGAAGCGCAGGAAATTCAAATCCATGCTTCATTTGCAATTTCGTTCGTCTGCATTTGCATTCCTCTCTCAAAAGGCACCACAGGATACTTCATTATTTTTCTTTAAGGCACCACAGGATACTTCATTATTTTTGCAGGTACAGATGAAGACAAGTACCCCTCTGATTCTTAGGTGTGTAATCACCAGACTAGGGTTCCACATATACTATTAAAAACAAACCACCTTCCAAAAACCAAGCACATAAAACCCCCTAAAATCTCAGATTGTAAAACAAAGAGCAAATGATAGCTTTCAGAAGACCTTGGTATGGACCCTCAGCAAGGGTAAGGAGATGTGATAAACTGGAGGATGACAAAAGTCTCCTTATTTATATTTTGTAGGCCTAGGTCCTTTCAGTTTATTTGGCAGCAGCAAGCCTTTATTAAACCAACTATGTGAAATGTTCAGGTTGGTTTGGCTGAGCTTTCAGGCTCTCTCCAAAGGCTCTGCAGTGCTGAATGCTTTGGAAGGGACCTCACAAGGAAGAAACCGGAAGGGAACACCATCTACTGGAAGGCATGGGCTGCATAGTCCTAGGGATGGGGGTTCCACGGCCACCACCCCCAAAAGAAAATGACGGGTGGTGATGGTCGGGGACTCTCTCCGAAGAGGGACTGAGCCATCCATCTGCCATCCGGACCTGGAATCTCGAGAGGTGTGCTGCTTACCGGGAGCTCACACTCAGGATGTGACTGAGAGGCTTACCAAACTGATCAAACATTCGGATCGCTACCCCTTCCTGCTTCTCCACGTGGGAACTAACGATACGGCCAAGAATGACCTTGAGCGGGTTACTGCAGATTATGTAGTGCTGGGCAGAAGGATCCAAGAATTCGGAGCACAGGTGGTGTTCTCGTCCATCCTCCCTGTTGAAGGGAAATGACTGGGCAGGGATCGTCGAATTGAGGATGTAAATGCGTGGTTGCGCAGGTGGTGTCACAGAGAGGGCTTTGGTTTCTTTGACCATGGGACTCTATTCCGGGCACAAGGATTGTTAGGAAGAGATGAGATCCAGCTAACGAAAAGAGGAAGGAGCATCTTCGCGGGCAGGCTTGCAAACCTAGTGAGTAGGGCTTTAAACTAGGTTCATCGGGAACAGTGACCAAAACCCTGAGGGGAGAGGGAAAGTCGGATACTGGGAAGAAATGCAGAGAGTAACGAGCAAGAAAGGAGGACCCCTGATTCGAATGGAGAAGATAGGGCGATCAACTGGTTACCTGAGGTGTTTGTACCCTAATGCAAGAAGCCTGGGCAACAAACAGGAAGAACTGGACGCCCTGGACCAGTCCGAGAAATATGATTTAATTGGGATAACAGAGACTTGGTGGGATGACTCGCATGACTGGAGCACTGTCATGGAAGGGTATAGACGGTTCAGGAAGAACAGGCAGGGGAGAAATGGAGGAGGAGTTGCTCTATATGTAAGAGAGCACTATGATTGCTCTGAACTCCAGTATAAAGAGGGAGAAAAACCTGTTGAGAGTCTATGGGTTTAGTTTAAAGGAGGAAACAGCAGCAGTGATGTTGAGGCTGGTATCTGCTACAGGCCACCGAATCAGGTGGATGAGGTAGATGAGGCTTTCTTTGGACAACTGAGAGAAGTTTCCAGATCGCAGGCCCTGGTTCTCGTGGGGGACTTTAATCACCTTGACATCTGTTGGGAAACCAATACGGCAGTACACAGGCAATCCAGGAAGTTTTTGGATAATGTTGGGGTTAACTTCTTGAGAAGTGCTGAAGGATACGACCAGGGGCCGTGCACAGCTTAACCTTCTGCTCACAAACAGGGAGGAACTAATAGGGG
>CM057847.1:116360847-116377477 GCA_030068395.1 Apalone spinifera
AAATCCATGGGTCTGGACTTAATGCATCCGAGGATACTGAGGGAGTTGGCAAATATCATTGAGAAGCCTTTGGCCATTATCTTTGAAAACTCATGGAGATCAGGAGAAATCCCGGATGATTGGAAAAAGGCAAATGTAGTGCCCATCTTCAAAAAAGGGAAGAAGGACGATCCAAGGAACTATAGGCCAGTCAGTCTTACCTTGGTTCCTGGAAAAATCATGGAAGGGATCCTTAAGGAATCCATTTTGAGGCACTTGGAAGAGAGGAAAGTGATTAGGAATAGTCAGCATGGGTTCACAAAGGGCAAGTCGTGCCTGACCAATCTGATTAGCTTCTATGATGAGGTAACTGGCTCTGTGGACGTGGGAAGTCAATGGAGGTTATATACCTTGACTTTAGCAAGGCTTTTGATACAGTCTCCCACAATATTCTTGCCAGCAAGTTAAGGGAATGTGGATTGGATAAATGGACAGTAAGATGGATAGAAAGATGGCTAGAAGGCCGGGCCCAGGGGGTAGTGATCAACGGCTCGATGTCAGGATGGTGGTCGGTGCTTAGCGGAGTGCCCCAAGGTTCGGTTCTAGGACCAGTTTTGTTCAATATCTTTATTAATGACCTGGATGAGGGGATGGACTGCACCCTCAGCAAGTTTGCAGATGACACTAAGCTAGGGGGAGAGGTAAATATGCTTGAGGGCAGAGATAGGGTCCAGAGTGACTTAGACAAATTGGAGGATTCGGCCACAAGAAATCTGATGAGGTTCAACAAGGACAAGTGCAGAGTCCTTTATTTGGGACGGAAGAATCCCAAGCATAGTTACAAGCTGGGGACCAACCAGTTACGTAGTAGTTCTGCAAAAAAGGACCTGGGGGTTACAGTGGATGAGAAGCTGGATATGAGTCAACAGTGTGGCCTTGTAGCCAAGAAGACTAATGGCATATTAGGTTGCATTAAGAAAAGCATTGCCAGCAGATCCAGAGATGTTATTATTCCCCTTTATTTGGCTTTGGTGAGGCCACATCTGGAGTATTGTGTCCAATTCTGGACCCCCCACTAAAAAAAGGAAGTGGATGCATTGGAGGGGGTCCAGCGGAGGACAACCAAAATTATTAGGGGGCTGGAGCATATGACTTATGAGGAGAAGCTGAGGGAGTTGGGTCTGTTTAGTCTGCAGAAGAGAAGAGTGAGGAGGGATTTGATAGCAGCCTTCAACTTCCTGAAGGGAGGTTCCAAAGAGGATGGAGAGAGGCTGTTCTCAGTAATGACAGATGGCAGAACAAGGAACAATGGTCTCAAGCTGTGGTGGGAGAGGTCCAGGTTGGATATTAGGAAAAACTATTCACTAGGAGGGTAGTGAAGCACTGGAATGGGTTACCTAGGGAAGTTGTGGAGTCTCCGTCCCTAGAGGTGTTTAAGTCTCGGCTTGACAAAGCCCTGGCCGGGTTGATTTAGTTGGGATTGGTGCTGCCTAGAGCAGGGGGCTGGACTTGTTGACCTTCTGAGGTCTCTTCCAGCTCTATGGTTCTATGATTCTATGAGTACAGAAGCAGCTTTTTGTTTTCAACTTTCCATCTTTTGAAACGTGTCCTTGACAACAAAATGTATTTCCCATCTGATTGTCTACTATGTTGCACTCCATTCAGATGCTTTTTTCCCTCCTGTTTCACTGTTTGTGCACCAAGAATTTTGTTCATAACAGGAATATACGTGTATTTGGGTTGCCAGATATGTGCCTGGAGGCTACGTATATTCTGTTTGCTATTTTTCCATTTCACGGGGACCCAGTTTGTTTTTAATCATTGTAATCAGCACCCAACAATGTAGCAAAGCTGTGCATCCCTTCTCTTTCCATGGGATCACAGCAAAATGGTGGCAATTGTTTTCAAAATCAAACCTTTTTTGATTGTTTGAAGTGGATTTCAAAAACAAAGAGAAAATTGTACAGTTCACAGAAGATTCTGTTTTGTATATTGCTAGAACAGGCCCAATATCCAGTGAGTATTTTTAATGCAAATGAGCAGCACTTTGCCTTTTCCTCTTCTCTTCTGCCATCACCCATGTCCCTCCGCCCAACAAAAATTACTTAGTTGCCTACACACGTTTCATATTGGCCCATCCATACCTGTAGCTGTTAGTAGCAAGAGTCAGTCTGCTGTCCTCCAGCCAGGGTGGGCAATAAGAAGCCACCAGACACTTTATTTACCTGAATATCTACAGGTACGGCGGCTTGCAGCTCCTTTTGGGTGCAGGTTGCCATTCCTTGCCAGTGGGATCTGCAGGAAGCTTTGGCCAGGCCTGCATAGATAGAATGACAAATCACAGCCAACAGGAGATGCAAGCAGCTTTACCTGTAATTGCTCAGGTAAATAAAGTGTCTGATGGTTTGCCAGGGTCTAACCCTTGCAAACTGCATCAGGTCGATAAGCTACTTATAGCTCATCACTGCCCTAGAGGGCAATATCATTCAATGTCTAACACCAAGGCTCCAGTCTTGCAAACTATTTCACATGTAATTTAATTACATATGTAATTACATTCAGGGTTAGACATTGGTGCTGAAACATTTTTTCTAATAGAGGTGCTGAAGGTGGAAACCCTGTATTTGGGCTGTTACTTCTTCAAGACAGAGTGTTCGACAGCACCATTACTTCCAGAATTTATGGACGCTAATACATACAATATCATAGTGAATAATAAGGCATATTTTTCAGCAAATATATCAGAGGAGATGAACCGGAGTGACTGCAGGCAAATTTGAGGCTGTGGCTCTTGTGCTAGGAAGGAAAGGTACCTGACTGGTTTGTTTTTCATAAGAGTAATGTGTCTAGGGTTTGGGCTCCTGTATATGCCAGAGGAGAAAGGTCTGTTTGGGTCTCAGTGAGCACATGTGGTTGGGAATCTTGGTTCTGTGATCAGCCCTGATCCTTGAAATCTGATTGATTAATCCCTCCCTCTTAGCCTGATAGTGGAGCTAGGCAGAAAGCCTTAATACAGTAGCCAGCTGTCAAATAAAATATTAGCATATGAACAGAAGTGGAAAACAGGAGAGTTTTAGAAAGAGTGTGAGAGGGTTTTAGGCCTTTTAAGGCCTCTGAGTACAACATCTTCAATGACAGAGATGAAACAGTGCTTTATCTTGCAATGGATGTGCCATGTTTTCTTTCCTGCTGGTCTCAGAAGGAACTTATATCTGAAATATTACTTGTTACCTGTGGAGGAAAATATTTCTCATTTGGAAACAACTTACGAGGGACTATGATGGATTCTCCATGACTGAAACATTTGAAGTCAATATTGGATGTGTTTCTAAAAGATGTGCTCTAGTTCAAGTACCACTATTGCATATGAAGCAGGAACTAATTCAGGGAAGTTCTATGGTATGCAGAAGTCAGACTAGATGATCACAAACAGTCCCTCTCAGCCTTGAAAACAGTGAATCTACTTCTTTTTCTAGTCTCAATTTTCTGGCTTACTTAGCTTAACCTTAATGTTGCAATAATGTAGTTTTTTCATGTAATTATGTTGGTATTTTTGTAGACAAAGTGATTTATTAGGAATGTGCAATTTGTACCACAGTATCATTTTTCTGATATACAGTGTTCAGCAGCATAACTAAAAACAGCAACAAAACATCTTCAATTACTGAGAGACAAAATGACTAATTTTGTATCACCTTAGCAAAACTAGATATAATTATGGTAGATTATTCTGTTCCATACTAGTGTGCTTTCTTGAACTGGAGTCAGTTAATCAAAACATGTCTTAAATCAGACTAAGTGGAAATAAATTGTGTAATTCAACCAAGTTTTACATTCTTAATCAATGCACTTCCTCCCCTCCCCCCAAACCTTTGCCTTCCTATTAAACCATACTTTCTCACATCTTCTGATAGATATATACCATACATTAACTCTCATCAGAAAGACAGAGAATAAAGTTTCATATACTGGAAAATGCTGATGAACATGAGTGAAGATAATTTTACAGACACAGAGACCCTGCCAATTATAATTTTATGTAATGCATTAAAAAACGATAAAGTCGTCTCCTCCAAACTTGGCATATTTGCCATTA
Organism: Apalone spinifera; assembly: GCA_030068395.1. Lineage (NCBI taxonomy): Eukaryota > Metazoa > Chordata > Testudines > Trionychidae > Apalone > Apalone spinifera. Next base: position 116,364,923 of record CM057847.1, read on the forward strand.
ATTCTACCATTAATTCCACTATTAATTCTGCAATAACGCTTGCAAAAATTTCGTTGAACTGAGCAAATGAACACAAAAATCCTGATTTTCTAGTTATCCAAAATGGAGAATGTGTATGGGAACTGAGTAATGTTTATGTTGCAATGTCCAGTACAGCCGGTCCCAGAATTGCGAACAGTCGTCTTACGACCATTAGCAGTTACGACTGAAGCTGTCATAAATGGAGGACCCTAAGTTACGAACGCGATCTGCGCTTACGAACAGCGTGGTCACGTGTAACAATTGCTTGGTCTGTAACCGGTTCATAAGTCAGAGAGAGGCTGTATTGTCAAGATGCAAGCTCTTTTTTCAAACACAATGGGACAGGAAAAGTATATTAAAGATATTTGTGTGAGGGTGTGATGATTTAACATATGATTTGTATATGTCAATATCAGCCTGCAAGCTCTATTTTGTTTTGTGAATACCATTTTGATTATATATTGAGCATCTTCTTGTTTGCCTTTTTAACCTTCATATTGGATTGGGGTGTCTAGAAAGTGTAAAACACTGTGTGTGTCTAGAAGAGGATTAATAATGGTAAGGAATCAAAAGTCATTAACCATCATGGTGTTCCATTCAACTGGAAGCATCCTAGAACAATAAGCTGGCTGCAGCCCGTGGGAACAAGTTTTCCATAGCTTTGCTTATAACAAAGCAACAAATCATCTGGCCAGGGATTTGAAGTTGTCAAGGTGGGTTACCTAACAGAAAGAGCTGGAACTACATAAAAGGAGTAATACTGTCCTTTTCAGGGGTTCTTTCTCACTAACTAGAACAAGATGGTAACTTTGGGCAGGAGGAAGAGGAAGATCCTTGACCGCTAAAAGACTGAATAATTCCCAAAACTCTCTGGGAGGAGTAAGGACATTGGAGGGAAGGTCTTGTGTGCAGATGTTTATTTTCCCCTACAACTATGTATATCTTCTGCTGTGTTCCTTTAACAGTCACACAGTTTCCAAAGGGTGAAATAGTAATCTAGAAGACCCATGGCTTTGAGGGAACTCTGTATAGTACAAAATTATATTGGAGTAGCTTGGAGTACTATAACTCTGTATAGTACAAAATTATATTGGAGTACTGGGCCACCAGTAGTGTCAGAATCTAGGTAGTTAGACTGTAGAGTTCCATGTCTCAGGAAAAGTTGCTAGCTAGAGATGCGCCCTGTGAATATTTCTAGAACATCAGAACTTGAGATGGTGACTGGACTCTGTGTAGACCAATCCACCCTAAGAAGATGTGGAATGGACAGGTTGGTGAATATTCTCATGAGGAAGCTCATGGAGGGTTATGACAGATGAATGCTCTGTCTCATCTCTCTCCTTTTCATTTGCCTCACCTTTATGTTTTCTTCACGGGTTCCTTGGAATCTCCATCTCCCAAATTTACACAGCATCTTATAGTAGTGAAGGGCTATCACATACATACATATATACATGCAAGCATGCACACAGAAACTTTATAAATAAATCATGATAATGCACTGATCTCTTCCTGAATATCTCTTTTTCTTCTATCTGCTCTTTCCTTGGTCTTGTATTTGAAAGTTTAATTTTCTGATAAATTACTCTACTGCCATTTTTCTTTCCTTTCCTATTTTTTTCAATTGCTTCTTTGTGAGCCTAATGTGATTATCCATATTTACATTGGAGAACACATAAACCAAGCACTAAAGGGTTTTCAGTGGCATCAAAGTAAAAAATTCTGTGTAGCTCAATCAAGGTGCTGAACACATTAGTAAACGTGATGTAATGAAGGAAACAGTAATCTGACCACATAGGTATGAAAACAAGATATTTTACTGTATAAAGAAGTAACATTAAGTAAAGATGACTAAAGCTAGCTAATGAAATTACATCCATATGTTGATATCATTATCGAGTGTACATTTTCAGCACATAATGAAGATGAGCATATACAAATCTTTCTCCTTTCTCTGCTGCAATTTTCTGACCTGATAGTATTTGGGAAAAGTCAGTGGCCAGAAGCAGAATCTTTCACAAATTACAAAAGGACTTTGGGGATTCAAGAGACAGAAGGGCAGATTATCAGATGGCGTAAATCAGTGAAACAATAGAGCTATGCTGAATGTATTCAGCTGTGGGTTTGGACAAATGTCAATATGAAAACAAAGGGATTGACCAAGGGCCAATTAAAACAAGTTTACAATTATAAATGGCAGGCATTTAGAAATCTGTGCACTAGAACTCTAAAGGAAAATTTGTAATAGTAACTAGGAGTTTTACATCAAATAGAGGGCTAGATCTCAACAGCCGTAAACCAAAGTGGTCAATGGGGCTCTCATTAACTTCAGTGGTATGTCATCTCACAGACAGGGATTACTGTACATTCATATCTGAACAACAGTGAAGTATCATCATGAGTTTTGCATTTTCTCTCTTTCCTCTCAGGGTACATCTACACAGCAGGGCTAAAGTAGAAGTACGCTACACAACTTCAGCTACGTCAATTGTGTAGCTTAAGTCGACATAGCTTAATTCCACTTTCAGCGCTGTCTACACAAATGAAGAAGACTCTTCCTTCAACATCCCTTACTTCTTGTGAAATGAGGGTTAACATGAGTGGGAGTAAGAAGTCCTTCAGCTCAACATTATTTTGAAATTAAGGCTTATAGTGTAGATGCACACTGTTATTTCAGAATAACATCAGTTATTCTGAAATAACACTGCCATGTAGATGAACCCTCAGAATCAGGCAGTTGAGATGACAGCATTAATGAATTAAGTTACCATAAATATACTATCATGCTTAACAAGGCTCAGAACAGTAGCCATGTTAGTCTGTATTTGCAAAAACAACAAAGAGTCCTGTGGCACCTTAGAGACTAGGGATGTGTCTAGACTACAGGGGTTTTTTGAAAAAAGTAGCCTTTTTTCAAAAAAAGTCACCTGCATCTAGACTGCTGCTGCATTCTTTCAAAAGTAAATCAAAAGAACGTCGCCATTTTTTCGACCACGGAAAACCTAGTTTTACGAGGAATAACACCTTTTTTCGAAAGTGCTCTTTCGAAAAAAGGCGCTATGTAATGCAAACTGTATTTTTTCGAAAGAGAGCATCCAGACTGCCTCAGTGCTCTCTTTCAAAAAAGCGGCTTGCTTTTTTGAAAGTACTGGTTGTAGTCTAGATGCTCTTTTTCAAAAGAGGCTTTTTCGAAAGTATCTTTCAAAAAAGCTTCTTTCGAAAGAGGCTTGCAGTCTAGATGTAGCCTAACTGATTTATTTGGGCATAAACTTTTGTAGGCAAGAAAACATTTTGTCAGCTACATGGTGCACTCCAGGCATCTGATGAAGTAATTTTTACCACAAATGCTTGTGCCCAAATAAATCTGTTAGCATTTAAGGGGCCATACGACTCCTCATAATATCATGTTTGATATTTACAATTCTGTTATAATGGAAATAAATAATACAGAATTTAGTCCAATGTTTAACTTAAAATGTTAATCAACAAGGGATGAGGTGAAAAAAGCCTAAAAATAGGTTTATATTGACTTGGAATCCAGTTTGCTAGTTCTGGGTCTAAGTTTTTTTAATCCTATTAAACTGTTTGGTTTCTGGCTGTGACTCTGCATCCATTTTATCTTGTATTATTTATGGTATATCTATTTAATTGCAAAGCAATACTTACAGCATTGTACCATTTCAGCCACTTTGGGGTTCATCAACATTCAGAACTGTAATGTTTATGTGGGCAATTCAGTGCATAAGATCAAAAGACTGGCTTTTGAACACGCAATGGCTCATTCTGAATTATGAGTAAATTGCAGAAATTTAAAATGGAGATTGAAATACCTATATTTGTCCGAATGTTAACGGTCCATTTCTTTAGTGAAATAGCACCTTGTATTTCTGTCTATTGCAATTGCTTAAAGAAGTTCAAATGGAATTAGGCACCAATGGTAACCTTGTTTCTCATAGACAAAATTAAAAGTAGAAAGCACATTAATGACTTATTCTTTGTGTATTACAATAATATCCAGAGTCAGTATGCTCTATTGTGCCAAGAGCTGTACATAAAAACACTGCTCCCAAAAGCTTAAAATTTAAATATACAGTGGTGGAGGAAAAGGAGTACTATACCCTTGATCCTTAGGAAACTGAGACACAAAGTGATTATGTGACTACCACACACAGATTGAACCTCCCTGGATTGAACCTCCAGACCACCTGACTGTCCTGAAACAGGGAATTTGCCAAATCAGACAAAGTCAATCCCAGCTCCTCTACTCCTGATGGCTAGTCCCTAGGGCACAGTCTCCTTTCATCCTCAGGGACACGGGGGTTCTGTTGCTGGACTTTGGGGTGCTGGGACTCAGTTGGCCATGGCTCCACTCCATCAGTTGGGACTATCAACTGCTCCGCTGGCTGGCTGGGACTCATCTCCACAATGCCAGCTGGCTAGCCAGGGCTACCCTCTGCTGACCAGGGCCTCCCTTTGGTACGGCAGCAGTCCAGGGCTACATTCCACCAACTAGCCAGCCAGGGCTCCCCTCTACTCTGCTAGCTGTGGCTACCCTCTCCTCTGTTGGCTGCCCAGGCCTACTCTCCTCTCCACCGGTCAGAGCTCCCTTCTGCTTCCCCAGGTAGTTGGGGCTACCCTCCACTGGTAGTCTGGCTGGGGGGCCTGTACTCTGCACTATTTTTTGACCAGCTGGGGTTCAACTGCCTGACCCCAGGGTGCCAGGGCTCAGCTCCTGGCTGTCTGTCCCCCCAAATTGTGGTAACTGTGATAGCCGTTATTTTTCATTCAGATATTTGAGGGGGAAAAAAGTGCTTCACTGTCTTCCTTGTAAGTGTCTTTATAGATGGAGGAATCCACCACACCTCCCATTGGTGATGACTTCTGGTTTTGCTAGTGGGTACTTTAGAAGATGTTTGTGTGTTTCAGTATGGGGGGAGATAGTAGGGGTCACTTTGCCTGTTTTGTAAGGATGCTATTTTCAACACATCCTTGGTAGCGAATTTGTCTGTATTTGGTATATTTACTATTTTAAAACTGACCATTTATTCCTATCCTTCATTTTTAACTGGAATGCCTGACAATACTTTCTGGATCATGTAATGGTCTTTAATTTAATACAATGGTAAGCCTTTTGTTATCTTAATCACCCTGCCTCTGTTTATGAACAAACTCCCTATCCCAATGGAAGGAGTTGTTAGCAGCACAGAACTCATCACATTTCACACTCAAGCTCTGATTTCTAGGTGCTAAGGATAGGGTGAAAATTCAAAATGATCTGGACAAACTAGAGAAATGGTCTGAGGTAAATAGGATGGGCTGTGTCTAGACGGCATCCCTTTTCTGTAAAAGGGATGCAAATTAGACACATCACTATTGCAAACGAAGGGGGATTTAAATCCTCCCCGCTTCATTTGCATAAACATGGCTGCCGCTTTTTTCCGACTCGGAGCTTTGCCGGAAAAAAGCGCAAGTCTAGAGGTGGCTCTTGTGGAAAATAAAGCCTTTTCCGAAAGATCCCTTATTCCTTTTTTAAAGATCCCTTATTTTTAAAGATCCCTTTTTTAAAGATCCCTTTTTTAAAGATCCCTTATTCCTTTTTTAAAGATCCCTAAAGATTTTCCGCAAGATCCGCGTCTAGACTGGCGCTTTTTTCCAGCAAAGCTCCGAGTCAGAAAAAAGCGGCAGCCATGTTTATGCAAATGAAGCGGGGAGGATTTAAATCCCCCTTCATTTGCAATAGCGATGTGTCTAATTTGCATCCCTTTTACGGAAAAGGGATGAGTCTAGACACAGCCGATGAAGTTTAATAAGGACAAATGCAAAGTACTCCACATAGGAAGGAACAATGAGTTTCATGCATACAGAATAGGAAGTGATTGTCCAGGAAGGAATGCTGCTGAAAGGGATTTAGGGGTCATAGCGGATGACAAGTTAAACATGAATCAACAGAGTGACACTGTTGCAAAAAAAGCAATCATGATTCTGGGATGCATTCATAGGAGTATTGTGAGCAAGGCACGAGAAGTCATTCTTCCTCTCTGCACTTATTAGGACTCAATTGGAGTATTGGGTCCAGTTTTGAGCACCTCATTTCAAGAAAGATGTGAGAAGAAACTCAAGAAGATCCAGAGAAGAGGAACAGAAATGATTAAAGGTCTAGAAAACATGAGCTATGAGGGAAGACTGAAAGAACTGGGCTTGTTCAGTTTAGAAAAGAGAAGACTGAACACTACAGAGTTTTTTCAGAAAAACCTTACATCCACACGGCAACCGTGTTCTATCGAAAGAACAGAGGGGTTTTCCCGACATTGGTAAACCTCTTTCTACAAGGAAGAACACCTTTTCTGAAAGAGCTCTTTTGGAAAAAGGCGTGTGTGGATTGGGATGAGGGAGTTCTTTCAGTAGAAAAGGAAAGAGGAAAAAGCACAGGTGTCTTGGTGGCCATTCTGTCCATAGTAATCACAGCTGAAATGCGAGAGAGTGCCCACACTGAATGGATGCTATCTGTCAAAAAAGCAAATCACTTTTTCTATGTGCTTTGGCAGTGTGGACACACTCTTTCGAAGTACATTTTTTCATTAGATCTCTTCTGGAAAAGCTTCTTCTAAAAGAAACCTGCAGTAATAGCCTGAGATGGGATGTGATGGTGTTTTTTCAAGTATCTAAAAAGGTGTTATAAGGAGGAGGGAAAAAATATGTTCTCCTTAGCCTCTGAGGATAGAACAAGAAGCAAGGAGCTTAAATTGCACAAGGAAGGTTTAGGTTGGATACCAGGAAAGAATTCCTGCCTGTCAGGGTGATTGAACACTGGAATAAATTGCTTAGGGGGGTTGTGGAATCTCCATCACTGGAGATATTTAAGAGCAAGTTAGACATACATGTGTCATGGATGATCTAGACCAGGACTACTCAACATGTGGGCTGCATGTAGCCTGTGGGCCTTTTGTTTGCGGCCCGCAATGCAGTTTGGATTTACACGGGGCTCAGCACATGGCCTATGGGTGGGAGCCAAGACAAAAAAGTATTCAATATAACTTTCTTCTGTGTTTTAGAGTTAAATTCCTGGACTGTCATTGTGTAACCCACTCACCTAGTGTGGTTACTGAGCAATGCAAGTGATACCTAGACCACAACAACAATTAAGATCAAGAGACCTCTACAACATGAGTTGGAAGCCAGCTGGCTCCTATACTCTGCTTCAGAGGTCCCAGGTTCAAACCCACCTGATGGCAGTTACAATTGCTTATTAGAAGTTCTATCATATGGGTGGAAATAAGGTAAATATTCCATTTTATTAATATCAGCAGAACTGACTTAAATGGAGCTTGTGTGTTTTGTAGTCTTGCCTAAATCTTTGTATTCATGCCCGTCGGTGTGAAAGAAGCTATTTGCTTATATTTGCATATACAGTAAAACTCCAATAGTCCGGCACTCCTGATAGTCTGGTATCAAAATGGCAAGAGCCTAGTGAGTGAGCTTCGGCAAAAAATGAGTCACAAGGTAACAGTGGCAGCAGCTGAACTGAGCAAAAAAGGTAAAAAATTAAAACATTTCAGTATACTGTATACAGTATGTACAATAAAAAGGGTTAAGAACAATTTATATACAGTATATAATGTATACAGTATATATATAGCCTGCTTATAGTACCTCCTGATAGTCCAGCATATCTGATAATCCGGCACCGCCTAAGTCCCGTAGGTTCTGGATTATTGGAAGTCTACTGTATATATGCAACCACACTTAAGTTGCGGCCCTCAGCATGTGCTATGAGTATCACTGTGGCACCCAGGGCTTCTAAAGTAGCCCTGATCTAGACAGTGCTTGGTCCTGCTGTGAGGACAGGAGACTCGACTCAATGACCTCTCAAAATCCCTTCCAGTTCCAGTGTTCTATGATTCTGAGAATCCACTGTTTTTCCTTGTAAGTGCTTGTGAGCCAGGGAAGCCACAGAGTTGGCACCTATGACACCTCCCAAAAGGGGATGCAGAATCCTGTTTAATCAGTTAACAAGTTAAACATTTCACAGTGTGGGTGGGGGGCTGCTCCAGCCCAGACAGGCTTCTGGTATACCAATAACTGGTAAACATCACTTATAAAGGGTGATGCTTACCGGTTAACCACTGACATCTCTGCCTCCCAACACTGTTGGCATCTAATGTTCATTCTCTCTTCAAAATAGTTTCAGAAAGGGTTTTTTTAGCCTTTTCCCCAGCAAACTAAAGCAATATTTTGGGTCCAATCCTTTTCTGTACTGAGAACCCTCCTTCGTTGTAAGAAGCACACATCCAGTCAGGAAAAAAAATCATGGAACAACAACAAAAATTAGAGCATTATGCAAGTATGGGATCAGACAGGTATGCAAGCCAGTTGAATTAGGTCATTTCTTTATTCACATTCTGGTGTCAACTGCATATTGTCTTTTTTTAATGTAAACTTCCTCCTCATAAGCCATCTGTCCTCAAACAGATTGCTGATATATTTCGTGCACAGAGCAGAAATTATCCCATTATTTCAGCTGATTTTAATAGTATATTCAACATGGAGATACTCTCCAGCTAAACTATGGATGAAATAATCTTAATTTTATTATTACAGACAACCAAATATTACCTTTAACTCTTCCTGTAAAAGGAATGCCCATATCAGGCTGTTAGAATGAGTGGGGCTCCTTTTAATATTATTCAGAGAGCCCTACTTTAGGTTTGGTAACTACTGCATACATTTTTGAGGGTTTTTATTTTTTAGATAAACTTGTCCAAATTTTTCATGAGTCAAGCTGGGACATGTCACATCAGATTGCATCAGTCAGCCTGTGGTGTGTCACATCTTATTATAGGATGTGACTGACATATTCCAAAGTGCATCAGATCTTGGCATGTCTGCCAGGGAACTTGATCAATTAAAGCCAAATGAAACATTTGGACATAAAGACATATTCTTTTGAGTAGTCCTGCTTAAAACTGTAAGTTTAATGTTCTGTGCTCTGGTCTTCTTGGGTAATTGGGTGATCTTGCACCACTGATGCCAGAAAGAAAATATCTATTGACTTCCATGGTGCAGGATCAAACACTTGGAGTAGTTTTACACTTGAATGTCTTGTACTTCTCATGGGGGAGGAAAAATGACATTGTAACTGGGGTGAAGCAGACTGTGGAGACATTCTATACTCAAGAATTTGAATATGCTGACTAACTCTCATGGCCTCAATGGACTTAATCCACATTTTCACTGAGATAAGTCCATGACATCCATGACCTCATGAGAATTCAGATCAATGAGATTTAGAAGAGAATTTGTCCAGCCACCTCTTACGTGACACCAACGAAGTAGACGGTCAGTCTGATTTTATTATTGTTCCTGTAGCTCCATATTTCTTTGTCACTGAACATTCTCTATCTTATCTCAGGAGACTACTGGTGCTACAGCTAACTGCTGCATAGGGTTAAGTTAAGAACTCAAATCCCTAAAAGCTTTGAAAATTTAGTTGCTTATTCCCCCTCCCCCCCCATATGGAAATGATGGGATTCACAGAGAGAATTATGATTTCAGGTGTGGAAATAATCAACAGGAGCAGATGGACTCCCCTGAAACAAGATTTCTTTTTTTAATGCAGATTTCCCTTTTAATTAAATTGATGAAGAAGATTCTACAAATTAAGGTAATTACAATTGCTAGGGTTTGAGATAGGGAATGTGAACCAGGGGGCACTTCCATAGCCTGTTTCCAGGCTTGGTAGTTATCCATCTCCTCCAAACCATTCATAGCCATTTTTAACAGTGTTGACAAGAATATCCTACACTCACTTTCATGCTCATAGATTCATAGAGGTTAAGGACAGAACAGAATATTAGATCATCTAATTTGGGACTCCTGTATATCACAGACTGAAACAAAAATCAGAGTTACCAACTCAATGAGCTTGCTATATTATGTTTGGATAAAACATCTTCCAGAAAGGGACCCAATCTTGATTTCAAGATTTCGGGTGATAGAGAACTGGGAAATCTGCCACTTCCCTGGAGAGTTTGTTCCAGTGTCTAATCACCCTCAATATTGAAAATGTGTATCTAATTTCTCGTTTGAATTTTTCTGATTTCAGACTGGCACATACAAAAGGTGTACTTAAAAATGACTACCTTTTGAAATATTTTATCATTTTTAGAACTCTTGTCTGTGGCTTCAACAGGAAATTCATCTACAAGTAAACAAAAAACTTTGATAACTAGATTTAAGGGTGCCCAACATATGAAATGCTTTCCTGTTATGTTATAATGGAGGCATTTCAAGTCGTAGGAAATTGCACTCGCAGGCAGTCTGTTAGCTACTGTCATGTGAACATTTTTGTACGGCCAAATGTGCTGCTTTATTGTATGGATGGAGTGTTAAATTTCAGTTGTACTTGGCTAGGGACTTGAAAACCACATCATAATATTTCACTCTGTCAGTCAGGAAAAATTACTTCCTTCTATCTTTTAATCTATTTACTCAGAAGAAAACCTATCAGAAACCCTATCTTAAACTCTATTTCAACGGGTTACTTTAATGCAAGGCTGCACCCCAACAGCAAATAGTTTGTCACTGTTCTTTGATTTTTAACAGCCTGTAAGAATACTAACTTTCAGGTTAACCTCATTCATACATCTAGATTCATATATTGTGCCCATCAATCTGTTATATGACCCATGTCTGCTTCTTCTCTTCCTCACACCTCCCTCGTTTTTCCATTTACAACCTGGAAAACCTTTCTTTCCTACCAGATAGTAGCAAACAGTCCAAACACCCTCCCGCACCCTTTACAAACTGCACTGGCAATCCTTGGCTTGTCTATGTACTTTCCAGTAGCTATGACCTTCAAATGCTCAGCTCAGCCAGGCTGAGCCCCTTTTCTTGATCTCTTGGTTCCTCTATCTCTCTCTCTTTTTTTTATTCCCCATCTTCCCATATATCACTTTCTGCCACACCTTCCATCCCTTCTTTTACTCCTATCTTCTGCCCCTATACAACTTTCACTGCCTTTGCAGTCTTTTTCTTCTTTTTCATCTGCATTTGGCTCCCTGCTCATAAATCTCCCTACCCTACAGCTCACCTTGGGTTTATGTCAAAAGTTTCACTGAACACGTTGTATAACTGTCAGCCTTCTCCCTTAGTGCTGGGAGACCCTCTGTAGATCACCACTGCTTCAGACATCCTGTTCTATTGTTCTAAATCAGAGCTGCTGAATCAAATATACTGTTCTACAAGATAAATAATAAATAGGAAACTTTTAAAAGTTTATGTAATGCCTTTTACTGTATTTCTGTTCTCTGCAAAAAACCCTCAATGGGAATTTTTCTGTTGTTAAGAGCAGCAGGTACATAGGACTGACTATCAACTAGGTTGTATATCAAGGCAGTTTTATATATACTTGGCAGCAGTATTCTGGTCCTATGAGAGCCATTCCCCTGAGCCACAGTCCCTTCAGCTGTTGACTGGCAGCAGCACAGTGTAAATATAGGGACTATGGATAATCATTCTGGCAATAACAGGGCCGTGACTGGGATTTCAAATGAAATTGGTGCAGTCACAGGCTAGATTCCTGAGCCCGTTTGTACAGGAATGTTAGAGCCAAAAGCAGCAGGAATGCTCTGTTGCCAGCCAAAAGATCAAAGCCAAATAGAGAGACTGGGCCATTGCATCTTATTGCCAGGGTGGGTAGGTAAACTGCTGCAGATTGTCAATGAAAAAGGATATGACCAATGTGTTCCTTGCATCGTGAAACTAACTTCTTTTTTCTTGAAAGGATCAGGGAATCAGGGATAGGTTTAATACTACTTCTAAAGTTGTCAGTTATATATAGTGAGCACAGGGAGTAATTAGTAGAATTATTTGGGATAATAATAATAATAATAATAAATCCCTGATTAAACTTTAAGATTTTCAAAGCCCATAAATAGAAAGGAGAACCTTGAATTCTAAATTTAAATATGTATTATGTTGCTAGCAGCTTGCTGCTGTTGAGTAATCTCTTTAAAAAAGATACGTAATGACTAATTTGTAAGGTGCCACAGGATCACTCGCTGTTTTTAAAGTTATAGACTAACACAGCTGTTCCTCAGTGATTAATTTGGTTACCTTTAGCAATACCTGAAAGTGAGAATGATTAACCTTGGCCAGTTTAGGATTTTTATTAAGTAAAATTGAGCAACTCAGTCATGAAATATAATAAACCAGTCTGAAGTAAAGATCATTTCTTGAGTACACAACCAGTAGAGCAGAAGTCATAACAGCACAGAAATTGTCTGGGGTAATGGAGAAATCGGAATAGATGGGGAAATGCTCCATTATGGGGAATAGACCGAGGGTAGAAATTATGGTAAAAGATCTATGCTGGGATTTAGAGAATTGCAGCAAGAATTGAAGATGGAAGATGTTCAGCAACAGAAACATTATAATCAGAGAGATCACATTATTCCTAGAGTATTGCATAGGCCTCAGAATTGTATTTCCATAACCACCACACTCTCATTTACAAAATACCATCTGCCTTAAAGG
>CM057847.1:116387391-116408150 GCA_030068395.1 Apalone spinifera
GATTTGATAGGTCTAGCAGCAAGACGAAATGAGCACATAAGCCAATAGAACTATACAGATTACATAAAGTATATAAAGATTACATAATATCTCCGCCCATCGCAAAGTAACAGCTCATTAATTAATATACAGATAATTATTGTTCAAATGCCAAAACATGTCAGCAAAACAATAACAACATTTTAGTCTGCATAGATGATGATGTTTCTGTAGCAGGCAGGTATGGCCTTGAGTTGGTACAGTACTTGATTCTCAGGCGCATTATCTAGGAGCAAAGCAAGACAGTTAAGCAAACTTTATAAATGTTATCTTAAGCATAATGTGTTACGTTACTAACTGAGGTTCTGTCCGAGTGTCTTAGAATGTGGTTGCTATGGTACCCAGGGTTATTTTACTGTTTGCAGCTCTTATCCTGACTGTGGTGTTCCCAGGCCTAATTTCAGGATGGAGTCATGCTGTGTAGAGGCCTACTAGCACATTAGGGCTGCCTCAGTTTACCCTACATCTTGCAAAGATTTAAATATATATGTAACTTTACTCACTCAAATAAAGTTTTCCACATGCCTAACTGTTTGCAGGACTGGGGGCTTAAACTGTAAAATCTTCCTTGTGATTCTGATTTCAAAGAATAAGGCAGTTTGAACACAAGTAATGTTGGCAGTATCTGGCCTCAAGTAATTAGCTGCTATCCTTAGGGGTTATTTTTAATCAGCTGGCTGAACTAGATCATATGTAAAACACAGAACTCCTGGATAGATCTTAAGTTTCAGTATATGTGATGACATTATTAGTACTGGCATGTGCAATTTGTGTATTCAAAGCATTCACTGCTTTGTACAAACTACTGATTATGTGAAAAAGGCTCCCAAATAGCTGGAAGCACATTTGGGAAAACAGCCAGATTGAAAAAAAAAAATCTTCTACATAATGATGTTGCTGACAATGACAATAAATTATATATACAAAAGTGGAGAAATATGGCTTTAAGAATTTTAAATGGCAGGCATTTTTTTAATCTTTAGTTTGCTGTTCGCAAATAGTCACAGTTACTATAATGAATCCAGAACTAAATTTCAGTTCATATTTTCTTTGTTTCCTGCTTCAGCTGGGTAGTCATGTTAGTCTGTACGTTTCTTTGTTTTGTGTGTTACTCTTTCACCTTCCTCAACCTGCAGGTTCCCTTTCTCACAGTTTAAAACAATGCAAAAGTTTGAAGGTATTAGCTCTCTTTGTGAATAAAAGAATAAAGTACTCTTCAGATTTAATTGTCTGGATTGAAAATAAGCATTTTAGTAGTACATTTAGATGTTTGATAGATATTCAGACCTACTCCTGCAATTACTTCTGGATGTATAGATTCCTGCCTATGGGGAAGATACACCTACCTCAAATCCCCTGTTGGTTTTTTAACACTGCAGCTGAAGTCAATGGATTATCAGAAACATTTTGGCAGGCACTAAGCCCATAGTTCTAAAAATTGACCTAATCTGCCAAGCAGATTATATATTCCTGCTGTCAGGATGCTCAGTCTCATAAAACAGGCACCTGGGGGAAATCAGCTATAATGTTTTAGGGCTCATGCAGACCAATTTGGGGTTCTGTCATTACCTAACTTTTCATTTTGGCTGATTAATTCTATGCTGCTATGACTCAAAGTTCTGACACCATCAGACAGTCTACAAACTTAAAAGGCCTCATCCTGGCTTCCACCTCTGTAGTTACTCCTTGCAGGTTCATTTCAACAACGCTTCCTCTCCCACATCTCCCCAAATTTGATATTGAGACTTTCCCTCCTGATTCATCATCCCTGAAGGAGTAAAAGCTGTCTCCTAGTAACCAGCTCACTTTGGCATACACCACTCCCAACACACCACTCCCACCAGTCCCTACTTGGGGGTTAAAAAAAACAACAACAGATGAAGCAGTTCCAAAGAGGAAGTAGCAAGGGAAAGCAAGGATGTATATATTACATAGAAAACAAAAACTTGAGGCTTCATACTTTTCTGTTACACAAATTACATTTAAAAAATGTCACCTATTGCCTCCAAAGAGTTTTCCAGCATGCCTTTTGCTAAGGGGCAGTTTTATGCCCCCCAGCCTACAAAATAGACTCCTTGTCATTGGTGCAGCTGCTCTTCGGGGGAGATAAGGCTCAGTCTGCCTCTGACAGTGTAGACTTAGCCGACATGCCATGGGGTACTTGCTAGGGAAGTGCTAATCAGGGAGCTCTTTCAAGGGTGATCTCTGACTGGAATGGATTGAAAAAGGTGCTCCTAGTAAAGGGAAGCTCCTAGACAAGTGATTGAGTCCAGAAGTATCCAAAATGGCCTGATTTCACTTCAGCCAGGAGTCTCCTGAACATTGACCAGAGGCCTGGCTTGGCAATGATAATCCATTGACCCTGGAGATGTCACAATGAAGGGACTTTCATAGATCTCTAGCCCTATTCCAGGAGGGGCAGACTAGAAATGAGAGAACCCCTGGGGAACAGCCTAGGTAAAGGTGAGCACTACACTGAAGTGGGGGACCAAATAGCCATGAATGACCTAAATACCCTGTTGGGATGATAATTTTTGTTCCTGTTCTGTGTTGACATTTATGTAAGGAGGTATTCTGGTATTTAATACTCTGTTTAGACTTCTTGATTCATTGGGTGAAGGGAAAAAAATCAAATAAGGGTTCTTCTGTAAAAGAGGGGGTCACCCTGGAATGATGACATTTCTCTCTCTCTCTCTCTCTTTCTTTCTTTCCCACTTTCCTGTATTGTCACCTTTTTAAAGAACAGAACTCCAGCTTTATCACAGTACTTGGTGGAGCTGAATTAATAACTGACTTTTCCTGTGGTCAAAAAAAAATGAAAAGCTTTCAAAGAATCAAGAAGAGTGGGTCAAAGAAAATGTTTCATTAGACGCAGGCAAGTCATTTTTGATTTTCAGTATTTGTGTTATTAATCACTGTTTTATAGAACAACACTCCCCACCTCCAACACACACCAAAATCAAAACATTTTGAGGTGTTGTGGGGATAATTTCATTGAGTTTTTTTTCTAAATGAACAATTTGGTAAAACTAAAGCAAAATTGTGAAATCCTAGGGTGATTCTGAATCACCTTCTCTTAGATATCTTACTATACTTTAAAAAAGATTTCCTGTGGAACAACAGAGTGGCATCACGTCACTGTGCATCCCACAGGAACATGTCCTACCAACCCACATCCTGACCTTTCCCAGGGCCCACATGGAGGGCTGCCCCAGCCCTCTCCTCCTCTTCCCAGAAGCTGGAGGGAAAGCTGAGCCAGGGCCCTGCATGGCTTGGGTCTGGGCCCTCCTGCTGGATGGGTGGAGCAGGAACCCGCAAAGCTTGGGCATGGTCCCTACCGGTGCATGGGGGGGAAATCAGGGCCCGACCCTTTCTAGCATGTGAGGGGTGGGGAAAGCAGGACCCAGTCCCTCCTGGTGTATGGGGAGGGTGAAAGCAGGGCCAGACCCCTCCTAGTGCACAGCAGGGGGGAAAGTGGACCTGGCCCCTCCCAGTGTGCGGGTGTGGGGTGCAGGACCTGGCTCCTCCCGGTGTGTGTGGGGGAAACCAGGGTCCGGCAGCCAGGACCTTCCAGCCATGGGATTAGCACTGGGCCTGTGGCATGCTGCTGGGAGTACTGGTTAGGCCACAGTAGGGGGTAGGGAAGAGGGCCCTGGGTGGTGGAGGGTGTTGGTGGGGGATAGAAGGAGCCCAGGTTGGTGTAGTGAGGGAGAGTGAAGGGCCCCTGGCTGGCATGGATGCAGCATGGCCCTGCCTGGTACCCAGGGGGAGAGCCATGTGACTGGAAGGTTGGAGAGTGCAATGAGCAGGGGGCACAGTCCTCTAATAATCTAAATTTTAAGTGATAGGCAAAAAGTCAGTGTGGCTACCAAAATTAAATATAATCACACAGTCATAATCTTATTAGACTGGGTAACATTTAGATTAAACAGTTTTTCGTACTCCACTGGATATTGCAGTTTTTAATATAGATTTTTTTCTCTTCAACTTGGTACAGTCTCCTCTTTTGGAGACTTCAGTCTACTTCAATCTCAGTGTCTTTGTCGAATACAGCATAGGTGGAGGCAGGAGGGCTTCCTGAATTCTGTTTTATACACCTAGTTCATGTGTTTGGAGAACATAAGTCTGGTGGGCACTGCTAAGTCCCCAGGGAAGATTAAGCAATTGCACTGGTGACAATAGATACACAGTCTCATAACTTCCTATGCATTAAAATTATAAATATTTAGATAGAACAGTAACTTTTAGCAAATCATAGCCTCCCCTCTGGTATCTCACATGGCATGTTTTCTTTTCAATATCATAGTTATATACAGATATAAGAATGCAGGGGGTTACAGGTTCCTCTTCTAAATACAGAAAGTCAAAACCAGCACATCATACTCAAGTGTGTCTTTACCACTCACTTTCCTCAAAAAATCCTTTTCCAGAGCAAGTCTGATTTTTTCAGGAGGTTGGATCTCCCAGTGTGATCTTCTTATTATCAGCCTTAGGATCTGAGCTGTTCTCTTGTCCCTTGACAGTTTCTCTTTGGTGCACTGACAATAAAGGATCAGTCAGAAGGGAAAAGCCAGTGCATTGGAACTTTCTGAGATTACTTGTAGATTCTTTGGATTACATTGAAATAAGACCTTGGATGCAGGTGTTATTTCATGTTAACCTTTTAGCTCCAAATATTAGAGGTATGATTCCTTAAGCACCTTTGGAAATGGGAGATCACAGTCTCTCTTATCAAATATTATTTCTGTTTCCACTTTTGATTTTATGTACTATTCTATATGGTTTCATTTTTATGAGATTTCTGCAGGTTATTGGTATTTGGTAAAATAGGCCCGAGTCTCCTTCCCATTAATGGATAGTTGGAGACACACTATTGTTCAGAGGTATATTTCAGTATGCCAATAAAGCTGTGTCCTCCCCCTGCTGTCTAAAAGTCTTTTTCATAACATTCTATAATGTCTGCATTGACCTTTCTTGTTTTGTGATGGAAATCCCAATCCATGGCAATTTGCCTAAAATCTGCACTGGAAAATTGTACTCCATTATGGCTAAAAACTTTATCTGGAATTCTAGATCTAAAGATTCCCTTCATGCACATCTATGAGTGCAATCTGTACATTTCTGGTTATAGAGAATAATAATATTCTTATGGGAATATTAATTAATCCTCTGATAGCCAGGTAACTAAATCAGTGAACTAAAGCTTCAGAGGGGTAGCCGAGTTAGTCTGTAACAGGAAAAACTTTAAAAAACAACAAAGAGTCTAGTAGCACCTTAAAGACTAACAAAACATATAGATGGCATCTTGAGCCTTTGTGGGCACATGAATCATGATATCGGATGTGTAAAAGGATCACGCTACTCCAGCCATTGGTGGGTTCCCGTCACCCTCTTTATTGTATACCTCCTATGGCTAAGCACCCCCCAAATAGTCCCGTGCCTCGCCCCCTGGTCCCAGAGTCACTCTATTTTCGCCTTTGGCCTAGGCAGCCGGTCTCCCGGATACGCTTTGCTACGCCCTGCCGAGCGGAGTAGGGGGATTCGGGCCCTCTCTCACTCTGAACCCCGACCCAGGGCCCTAAGGCAGGGACTGCTGGTCCCTGCCTAGCGGATGGGGGAAGTGCCCCTAAACACACCCGCTCACGGGCTACGCGACCCTGCACTGGGCCGCCTCCTACTCCGTCCCTCCTAGGGGCCAGTTTCCTCCGTGGGCCCTTGCCTCACCTTCTCCTGTTTTGTCTCACGCCTTCCTGGCTGCCGGGCGTTGTTTTAAACTCCACACCGGTGGAGCTCCCGGCGTCGCTGCATCTGCGACCTGGGTCACCCCTCCCCCGTGATGTCATCCCCCCGCGCCGTGCTAGCCCCTCCTCCTGGGGCATTCTCTGGAGGCACACCTTGCTCCCCACGTCCCGTGGAGCCGGTCCCCGCAACTGGCCGACTTCCCAGCCTCCAGGAACTCCTCCGGCCCTCGCCTCAGTCTCCCTGAGTGCGGGACGGGAGTGCCCCATCACAGGATGGCTCTCACATTATCAACCAACCAACCAATGAAGGTGCTAATGGTTCTTGATGTCTCTGTAGAATCTGGTGTTGATTATCTTCCTTTCCAAGTGCAAACTAATGGTTCTTATCAAACTCTTGTAATTATTTAGTCTTTAAGGTGCTACTAGACTATTTGTTGTTTTTTCAGACTTTCCTGTTATAGACTAACTCGGCTATCCCTCTGAAGCTTATCCACTCACTGTCTCCTTTTTTTCTTCCTATCCTCCATTTTTTTCCTTCTCTCCTCCTACCCTCCCTCCTTCCCTTATTTATTCTTGGATCTGGACTTCCAGCACTCTGGTTATCTGAAGAAGTGTTGGAGGCCCATGAAAGTTCATGATACCATCTACATGTTTTGTTAGTTTTTAAGGTGCTACTAGACTATTTGTTATTTTTTAAATCAGTGAAGACCTTCTTGTAAGGTCTTGGAACTGGTTGAGGTCTCAGTAGCTCTACTTGTTGGCATGGCTTGTACAGATTGAAACAGGTCTCTAAACTAGGACTTTCTGGTCCAGCAACATTCATGGTCTGGCATATATGTTGCAGGACCTTAGAGTCCCAGTGGAGGGTCAGCAGCAGGGATCCCTGTAGGAATGAAAGCACAGCAGCTGATGATGGGGATGCCCAGTGGAGCTAAGAGACCTGGCACATGGCAGCCTGGCAGGGCTGGAAGCCACAGCAGTGATGGCTGGGAGAGGCAGGGAGCTGCAGCTGCCCAGCAGCTTCCGGAGCCATGGCGTGTGGCTGCCTGGCAGGTCCCAGAGCAGCAGCTGCCCAGCAGGGCCAGGAGCCATGGCAGCAGTGGCTGCTCAGAAGGGCTGGCAGGAGGTGGGGAGACAGGGGGGCCAGTGGCAGGAGGGGCAGAAATGACCCTCCTTGGTCCATTAAAATCCCTCATTCAGTACTGGTCAGTTCCCGAGGGTGCCGGACCAGGGAGGTCCAATCTGTATTTAAAGCATAAAAAAATCACTTTCCTTTTATTTTAGCGATTTTATCATTGATCCATAGCAAGAGAGCATCTCTTGTGCTCGTTGCTTTCACTTCTCAGTTCTTAAATGATCCTATTGGATCTTCTATAGCCTTTCTTTTCAGAAGATCATTAGAATTACAACTTCACTGCCCATGAATATGACTCCATCTGTCACAGTAAATTCATGTTGGTAGTTCCAATACTCTCTTATACTTGGACAGTAACTACTTATTTATTCAGGCCACCCTTTAATTATCATTTCTTCAAGATTCTCAACAACTCATCTTTTTCTTTTTCCTGTCTTATTGTGTATGGATTTTTTTATTTTGTTTTTATTTTTGTTTATGCTTTGTAATGATTAATGCTAGCAATCTACTTCTCCTTCACTGGTATATTTGTTCCGGAATAACCAGTTACTTTTACTTTTGTTGCTCCAAGTTTGGGACTTACTTTTTCTCTTATAATCTTGTTCAGACAGAATATTACTTGACCTCCTGTGCCTATTTTTGATTGTATAATTGTTCTATTCACTGTTATAGACAGTATCCAATCCTTGCCATCAGACTTCCTAGACCATAGTATGTCTAATAGCTTAGTACATCTTTGAAGAACTGCTCAAAGAGATTGTCTTCAATTTCATGTACTTGAGTTTTCTGCACATGGGATCTGCAGCATTTTGCAAAATTATTATTTCCCCATATTAATGATAGTTTCCCAAATGCAACAAATTGTTTCTGGGTCATCCATATTCTCCACATTTTCCACCTGACCTAGTCTTTCCCCTAGCAGAGGTTTCCATAGTGGATGTTTCCACTCCTTAAATATATCCTGGATATATTATTTTGTATTTAGTAGATAGCTGGCTCCTTTCTGGTTAATTCAGCTCTTTGGCTTGTTTCTTCATAGTTTCTGCTGTCCTGTGTATTTTGATATCTTTTTTTCTGAAGTCTGGTTCATGGTGCAGACTCTCTCTTACTTATTTGTGGCATTAAAGACAATATGTTATCTTTGATCAGAGACAATGTCAACTAACGACTATTACAGATTTTACTGAATTTCCATTATTCTATGGCATATTGCTCTAAAGTATCATCAGATTTTTGCATGCATGCAAAAATAATTATGTGACTCAAAGGTTTCATTCCTTTTTGGCATTGAATGTTCCATCAGTATTTTGTGTAAGTTCATGCTTTCACTTTCTTCAAACTTAGGTGTTTATAAACATCCAATGATTTCCCTCCAACAACATGCAATTAATTGCTTTCATTTTACTTTTCTCCTCTGCTGCAGGGCTCTGTGCCATTCAGATGCTCAGGTAAATAAACCATCTAGCAGACCACCAATGGCTAACCTTGACAAACCGCATGCAGCCCACAGGATGGAGGTTCCCACACCATTTCCCATGGCTCCCCTTGGCTGCAAATGATGAATCAGGGCCAATGGGAGCCACGAGGCTCCATGGCTGTGGAGCCAGTAAATAAACAAATGGCAATGGCCAGTTAGCAGGGTTCTCAGAGTGGATCCATGAACCACTTTGAGAAACACTATTCTAGAATGTGTTGTAATTTTTTTTTCTGTGAAGAGCACAGTGCAAATTGATACCTGAATATCTGAATAATTTTACTGTAGTTTTTTTGTGAGCAGTTTGTTGGGAGATTTCATTATACATACTTTCAACTGTTCTGACTAGCCATATAGATAACCTGCTGTACTGTACTTCCATGTCCTGATTAGATTAATGTAATTTTTAGAATCAAATTCTGGATGTGGGGAGACTTAGCAGGGCTCTGGGGACTAATTTGTGTACTGCAAATGCCTAGTATACTCCTATAATCATACCCCATGGCCAAATACTCTCACTCATGATACAAATCAGGGTGCCACCATAGAAGCTTCTGTAGCCTTGAGCTGCAGAGCTACTCTACTCTTCATCTGGTTAATTTCTGTTTCTCACAAGCCGAAAAAAGTTTTGATGAAAGACCTTGAAAGTAGTTTGAACAAGATATGTGGGATACAGAGAAGAAAAGGGTCAGAGATAAAAGTATAATGGTGGTGTTTTTCTTTCCCTTGTATTACAAGTGATTTATCCATGTTCTGTTTGTATTTACAAATAGTCTGTTGATGACTGGACTAAGTAAGCTAGAGAACAGCTCTCACAAATCTTGTGAGAATTTCAATAAAATGGAGCTATTACAAAGCCAGTAAGTGGTGACTGAAATCTCTAAACGTATTACCCTATAATGTAACACAGGATGACAAGATGCATTTTATCACCATGTGTGTTACACTTTTGACTTTGGGCAAACAGACTGTTAATGATTCATTGTAGGAAATTCAGCATTACTACATTATACACTTAGGCCATGTCTACACTATGAGTTTTCTCGGCAAAAAATATGCTAATGAGGGACTCATTTGCATGAGCCACAATCTCACTTGCATATTTTCTGCCGATCTGTTTTTGCGCTGGGGTTTTTGCACAAAAACAAGCAGTGTGGATGTTTTATTTTTGCGCAAAAACTCCTTTTTCTGCAGGATCCTTATGCCCCAGAACAGGAGGTTTACTGATCTTGCGGAAAAAGGGGGTTTTGAACAAAAAGAAAACGTCCACACTGCTTGTTTTTGAGCAAAAACCCCAGCGCAAAAACGGATTGGCAGAAAATATGCAAGTGAGATTGTGACTCATGCAAATGAGTCCCTCATTAACATATTTTCTGCTGAGAAAATTCGTAGTGTAGATGTAGACATACTGTGCAGGACCTTCAAAACTACCCATTACATTTGAGTAAGGCTTTTTTTATAGGGGCTTGGGTCAATTGATGTTTTGGGGTTCTCTTTTGAGACATTGTTTCTCAGTATGAGGCCCACCATCAACCTCAGCCTGGACTAATCCACACCTGAAATCCACTTACAGGACACTACAGTACGATTAAATAATGGACAAATTTCCACCATCCTATACCAGAAACCCACCAACCCCTGTACTTACCTTCATCCCTCCAGCTTCCATCCCAGACAGATTTCTCATTCTATTGTATATAGCCAAGCCCTAAGATACAACCAAATTTGCTCCGATCCCACAGACAGATAAACACCTACAGGATCTTTATAGAGCATTCCTAAAACTGAAATACCCACCTGAAGAAGTGAAAAAAACAGATTGACAAATCCAGAAAAGTACCCAGTCATGAACTACTTCAAGACAGACCCAAAAGAGAAAATAACAGAATTCCACTTGTTATTACCTACAGTTCACAACTCAAACCCCTCCAACACATTATACACAATCTGCAACCTATCTTGGAAAATGATCCCTCATTCTCAGATGCCTTGGGGGAATAGCCTATTCTCGCTTACAGACAACCCCCCAACTTGAAACAAATTCTTTCCAGTAACCATGCTATACAACCACATCATAAACATCCAGGAGCCCAACCCTGAAATCAGCTGCAGTGCCAACTCTACCCACATATCTATACAAGAAAATTCATTACTGGAGCCAACAACATAAGCTACCAAATCAGAGGCTCATTTAACTGCACATCCAGTAATTTGATCTATACCATCAAATGCCAGCAATGTCTCACTGCTATTGACAAACTGGACAATCCCTACGAGAAAGACTCAATGGACACAAATCAGATATCCATAAAGAGAACATACTTTAAAAGATCTCCAAGTGGCTGTCTTATTACAGACCAATTCTACAAGCCAAATACACACAGAAGAGTTGGAATTACAATTCATCCACAAATGTAATTCTCCCATCTATGGCCTCAATCGAGATAATGGAAGGCTGGGACATTATCAACCAAACAAACAATGAGGTGCCAACAGCTGTTGGACTGTGTAGATTCTTGTGTTAGTACCCTTCCTCTCTAACTGCTATCCTATAATCTTTATCTGCTTCTTTTAACTATTCAGTTTTTAGGTGCTTATAGTTTACCAGTTTTGCCTGTTTGGTTTTCCCTTTGATATTTACATACCCTTTGTTTCTTGTTTCCCATCCCCTTCCATTTTTTCCTTTCTCCCTCTCCTCTGTCCCCTATTTATTTTGGGTCTGGACATCCTAAACTCAAAATTCCAGACAACTGAAGAAGTGGGCTGTGCCCACAAAAGCTCATGATACCATCTACATGTTTTGTTAATCTATAAAGTGCTACCAGACTATTTGTTGTTTTTTAAGTTAATACCTTCTATTATATTACATAGACCTTTTCAGTAGGAACTGGATGCTAGTATCCCATTGTGTTTTGGTTTTCTACATTTTCTTCATGGCCTGCTCAGGAGTTGAATGTGCTAACAGTCTGTATTTGTCCCTGTGAAATAGTCATTATCAGCTCACTTCTCCTTAAATGGTCATTTGAATTATGTTGACTATCTATGTTAAATAAGCTGTTTTGTCTTATAATTAGCTATGACATGTGGCTTGATCTACACTACAGTGTTAGTTTGATGTAAGACAGTTTGTGTCAAGCTAATTCTGGCCATGCCTACAATACCTCTTTGTTTGGTATAATGAAACAACAACAACAATACACCCATGCATGACATAAATTTTGCTGACATAAGGAAAAGTGAAGACGGTGCTATCTTGGTGGGAGAGCAAAAATAGCTACTGCCACTCTGTTAAATATGTCCTAGGGCAGAACTCTCTTCCATTGGCATAGAGAGGCTAAACGAGAGATCTTAAAGCACCACAGCTGCATTGTGGCACTATAAGCTAGTGCAGACAGAGCCTCTATATGTTCTCTACATTAAAATGTAGGACTAACTGATGTAACTCACATACTACACCGACTTAGCTACAAGAGGCACAGTGCTTAGGTTGATACAGTTAGGTTAATGCAGTGTCAGTGTAGACACTCTGTTGCTTACATTAACTGTTGCCTTTCAGAAGTCGTGCCACAATGTCCAGCACTGAAAGGTAAATCAATGTAAGCACTCTTGATGAGGATGCACACTATCAATACAAGGAACAATTTAATAGCTGTGGTGTCTCTACATCAACATAATTTAGGTTAACATAATTTTATAGTGTAGCTTTTACCCTCTGGTTATGGCTACCAGACATAAAAAAGACCTCTGTGTAAGCTTGAGAGATAATCTTTCTCACCAACAGAAGCAGGAACAATTAAAGTTATTACCTCACCCATCTTATTTTCTATTTTTCCATAAGTGATCTTTACCTTAATTGACAACGTTACTTTTAGATGTTGGGGTAAACTGTTAGAAAGTGAAGCTTCAGGGGATAGCCAAATTAGTCTGTATAGGTAAACTGAAAAAACAACAAATAGTCTGGTAGCACTGTACAGACTAACAAAACATGTAGATGGTATCATGAGCTTTCATGGGCACAGCCCACTTCTTCAGATGACCGGCATGTTGGATGTCTAGGACCAAAATAAATAGGGGAGATGGAAGGGGGGGGGGAGGGTGGAAGAAGAAAAAATTGGGAGGGGGGACAGGAAAAGGCAGCAGGTAAAAGATATATCAAGGGAAAGCCAAGTCTATGAACACCTAAAGACTAGATAGTCAAAAGGGGCAGATAAGAACCATTAATTAGCAAACAGCAGGTTTTCCCATTAATATAAGAAGAAACATCTTACTTGTTTCCATTACTCATTAATGTTTGCAAATGGTGTCACAGAATATAGTCTTCCTATATGAAGTCATATATGAAATGGTTATGGCTGGTCAATATTCATCACAAATGTAGTTGACTTTTTTCGTTGGTTCACCAACATTTCTCAATTTTAATGAAATGTATGTTAACTGTAAATATTCATCACATTTCTGAATGAATAGTTTTCAGGGCATTTGCAGTTAGAAAACTGCTTCTGACAATTCACTGTTGTTTACAAAAAAAAGCAATAATATAGCACTTTAAATACTAACAAGATGGTTTATTAGATGATGAGCTTTCGTGGGACAGACCCACTTCTTCAGATCTGGATCTGCTTCACGAAAGCTCATCACCTAATAAACCATCTTGTTAGTCTTTAAAGTGCTACATGACTGCTTTTTTTGTTTTTTGTTTTACCAAGATCAGACTAACACAGACTAACAACTCTCTGTTCTTTACTGTATGTGATGGTTCAATTAACTCACATTGTATTGTTTCTGTTCCTCACATAGATCATTTTTATTTCTTTTGTTTTAAAGGTCATAAACAATGATGATGCACTTCCAAGGAGAATATTTGAATTTAAATAATCAAGTGGGCTAACATTTTATTAAACTTTTAATATTCACTAATATTTTGAAACCATTTTTAATTTTTAAAGCAGCTGTACTTCCAGTCAAATTATCTACTTCACATGCTCACATGACCCTTATTACTGTAACAGCTAGGCAGTTTTATAGTCCTTAATGTATTTATAATATCACCTTGACAGGTATCACTCCAATTTTACAAAGGGAAAACTGAGATACAAGAAGCTAAGTAATTTGCCCAAGGTGTCATAGAAGGTCAATGACAGAATTCAAGTCTCCCATGTTGTAAGTTGTGCTTCCAACACGTGAACCCACCTTCACCCATTTTTAAACAAAATATCAAATTTTAAGTAGTAAATCTAGTCAGCGGTTTGTGGGATTGCTCTTTCCAGATGATGGAGTAAGGACCATTTTAATTCCTGCCATCTCACACAAATCCATAGGCTAATCATCCCATAAATGATGTCCTCTCTCTCGTGGAGTCCTCAATGGGGCAAGAAAGCCTCTATCTTAGTGATCAAAAAGAATGTTTGCTAATACTATACATACATTTCCAAATAAATGTATCCAGAAATTCCCCATGCTTAACGTGGTTAGAGTAATCCTATTATCTTTGAACATAGTAATAAAAATTTAGTTAAATTGCAGGGTATTTAACAGATTGCACACAGCCAGACCTTAGAGGTATCACAGTGGGATTCATTTTTCAGTATGAAAGATTACCCATCGTAAGCCTGCACTCTTGGCAGGCCTGAAAAATACTAGGATGTAAGCATTAAATTGGCTGTAGGGAATGAAATTTCTGTGGAACCCCTTGTAGTATTAAGGAACACTGAAACACTTCATTTTAATTAGAAATTAGATACTAAGTCAAAAGTAGGACAGAGTAACAAAGGGATCTATGTAGCTTTAGAAAGAAGAATTGATGTCCCAAGTGTTAGAACCAAAGTGTTGAAACCAAAGTAAGACATATATAGAATTTTAAATAGGGAAAGACTAAAAGAAATAAAAAAGGATAAGTGACTGATAAAATACAATAGCGAGTGTCCCATGAGGGCACAAGGGGAGGAAAAGAAAGCATAAAAGTGCCAAACAGCAGAAGGGTTGGAAATGGATTTTTAAAACCTTTTTTATTCCATTTCAATCCAATTATCTGGAATGCATTTTAAATCTTTGTAGATACTAAATGCTTGTGCACTTTCCTACATACAACATTCAACAAAAAACATTCTTTCCTGTTGTGGATGTAAGGAAGATGATCACACTGTGATTGCAAAGAACTCATAGGCCACAACTGTATTATATCGAATAGTCATTGGTACTGGGAAAATAAAATCTAGTTCTTGCATGAAAGGATTGTAGCCAACATCCTCACTAGGCAAGAAGACCTGCCAGCTGTGCCATGGACCAATGTATCCATGATATACCAAGATCTGGCCTGATATCCTAAATTATGGGATAACTCAACACTTTATACTCATTCAGAAGGCTGGAGTAACCCTTGGCAGCCCCTCCCTTGTACTTTGTTTCATTGTTCTCTAAAGCATCACAATACAAAAAACAAGACTGTCTTGTTCCCCCAATTGAATTGCCAGTGGACTTGCACATTTTTTGGTACTAAATGCTGCTAATAACTGCTTAACTGGCATATTGTCAAACTGTTAGCCATAGTATCCTCTTGAAATAGGTCTGGATGCCCAGAAAACATGCCTTAACTAGATTCAGTAAGAAAACTGCAATGAAAAAAGGATGTAAAAATGTGTGCAATTGTTTTCCCCATCCACCCATTTTTCCACTCAGTTATAGAGCATCTTATCAGATGGATAGGTAAGATTCCTGCCCTAAGCTGACACAATGTTGGCATGTGACTTCAGTTACCTGAAGTCAAGATTTAAGATGAAACTTCAAAGACTGCAGCTACAAAGATTGTTTTAGAGACTTTGTTGTGACTCACCCTGCTC
The DNA here is from genome assembly GCA_030068395.1 of Apalone spinifera. Taxonomy (NCBI): domain Eukaryota; kingdom Metazoa; phylum Chordata; order Testudines; family Trionychidae; genus Apalone; species Apalone spinifera. Next base: position 116,402,617 of record CM057847.1, read on the forward strand.
TTTGCATCCCTCAATGCATTCCCTCTTCTTGTTATAGTCTAGTGCATGGAATATGGGACATTCTGTGTATCACTCTGAAGCCTAAAATAGACATAAGAGTAACTTTGAAGTGATGGAAACAACATCTAGTTTGTCTTTACAGGGTTCCTAGCTTTCGTTGACAGGGATCCTTGGAGAAGCAGTAGATGTTATTTATTTTGACTTTAATAAGGCTTTTGACACATTCCTCCATGACATTTCCTAAACACACTGGCTACAGTACTCTAGCTGAGCAGAGCAGGACAGTGACTTCCCTTTTCTGACATCTAACACTCCAGCTAATGCTCCTCAGAATGATATTAACCTCTTTTCAAAGCTGCATCATGTTGCTGACTGCAGCTTAACCCACATAGGCAAGACCCTTTGTTCTGGTGACTGCAGTCTCATTACCTGGCTCTCCAGCTTGCAGTTTTGGATCCCTGTTGTCTTTGGCTGCTACCATCTGCCCCTCCCCCCATCTCTGATACTTCCCTGGCCCCATTCTGGCCCCTCCTGGCTCTGGTGCCTTGTTTGGAAAAATCTAGTCCAGGATTTTTGTCTGAAGCTCCATGGACCAAGGGAGGGGCTGCACCATCCTGCCCCTCTACCTCAAAGCTACTGGGGCATGAGCCTTGAATCCCTGCACAGTTCTCTGAGGACATGTCTACACAGCAGGGCTAAACTCAAAATAAACTATGCAACTTGAGCCACGCTACTTGGATAGCTTAAGTCGAAATAGCTTATTTTGATTTTTGGCATTGTCTACACAGCAGTTATTTCAAAATAGAGCACTCTTCCCCCAATTTCCTTTACTCCTCATACAATGAGGTTTACAGAAGTCAGAGTAGCCCTGTTATTTTGAATTTATTTCAAAATAATGGGTTTTCTGTGTAGATGTCCACTACGTTATTTCAGAATTACTAATGTTATTCTGAAATAACGCTGCTGTGTAGACATATCCTGAGACCTGACATAGACCCATTCACCAAGGAGACTCTCCCTTCCAAGCCCCATTCATTCAGGGAAATTGACACCTATGTTGCCAGAGTACAAGTCCCCTTCATCTTGCTGTTCTAGATCTCTGAGCCACATCACCCCTCCACTTCCTAGTGTGGAGCCAAAACTGCTTCCAGAGTTATTAAAGGATTCTTTTAGATTAGAAATGAAGATCTGAAGTAAAGAAGAGATAAGATGTATAAGATAGTGGCCAGCAGTACAAATGCTAAAGAGACTCAAAAGATGTAAAATTATGGTGATAAAGAATTTTTCCCCCCGTTTTGAGCATATTTTTTTTTAAATAAAAGATGTTTCCAAATACAGGTTCTGGGTAGAATTTTCCAGAACAGAAAAGTTCAGTACTTAAAAATAATATAGGATTCTCTCTTTCCAAAGGAACCAAGGTGCCTTTATGTTTAGGAGCCTATCTGCCTAATTTCCACAGATATCACATAAAGGCACCTTGGTTCCTTTGGAAAGGGAGTAGTAGTAATTCCCCTGAAAAAATAGGCTATTCAGACCTTGGCTCTTAACTAAGATGTTTGCTTTCTTTGCAACAGGGTCACACTTTGACTCATATTTAGCTTATGGTCCATCATGACCCCTAGATCTGTTTTCTGTAGTACTCTTTTTTAGGTAGTCACTTTCCATTTGTGTGTGAAACTGTTCCTCCCTAAGTGGAGTAATTTGCATTTATCCTTATTGAACTTCATCCTATTTACCTCAGATCATTTCTTCAGTTTGTCCAGATCGTTTTGAATTATAATCATAGGTAGCAGGTTTAAAACAAACAAAAGGAAGTTTTTCTTCATACAAATCATAGTCAACCCATGATATTCCTTGCCAGAGGATGTTGTGAAGACCAGGACTTTACCAAGGTTCAAAATAGAACTAGATAAATTCATGGTGGTTAGGTCCATCAATGGCTATTAGCCAGGATGGTAGGAATAGTGTCCCTAGGCTTTATTTGTGAAGGCTGGAAATCGATGACAGGAGAGGGATCTCCTGATGATTACATGTTGATGATTACATGTTCTGTTCACTCTCGCTGGGGCATCTGGCATTGGCCACTGTTGGAAGACAAGATGTCCAGCTAGATGGACCTTTAGTTTGACCAGTATAGCTGTTCTTGTGTTCTTATACTCTCTGTGCCATCATCCAAATCATTGATGAAGATGTTGACCAGAATTGTCCCAAAACTGATCTCTATGGAACTCCACTTGTTATTGCCCTTCCAGCATGACTATGTACCATTGACAACTACCCTCAGTGAATGGTTATCCAACTAGTTATGCACCCACCTTTTATAGTAGCCCCATCTAGGTTGTATTCCCCTAGTTTATCTATAAGAAAGTTTACAGCTTCCCCCTTATCCACAAGGCTTGTTATCCTATTAAAGAAAGCTGTCAGGTTGGTTTAACATGATAGGTTTACAAATCCATGCTGACTGTTACTTATCGCCTTATTATCTTCCAGATGTTTGCAAATGGAATCTTTAATTATTTGCTACATTATCTTTCTTTGCACAGAAGTTAAACTGACTGGAATGTAGTTTCCTGGATTGTCCTTATTTCCCTTTATATAGCTGGGCAACTGTATTTGCTGTTTTCCAGGCTTCTGGAATTTCTCCTGTCTTCCATGAGTTTTCAAGGATAACTAATGCTCAGAAACCTTCTCAATCAGGTCCTTGAGTATTCTAGGGTGCATTTTATCAGGCCCTTGTAACTTGAGGGTGTCTAACTTTCCTAAGTAATTTTTTAACTTCTATACCTACCTCCTTTTCTTCAGCAATCACTATTTTATGCATCCAATTACTACCAAACTTCTTAGTGAAAACAAATAAATCATTAAGCAGTTCTGCCATTTCCACATTTTATGTTTGTTTTTTCCTTATTCACTGAGCAATGGGCTTACCCTGTCCATGGTATTCCTCTTGCTTCTAATATATTTGTAGAATGTTTTCTTGTTGTCTTTTATGTCTCTAACTAGACTGAGCACATTTTGTGCCTTTGCCTTTCTATTTTTTGCTCCTATATACTTATGTTATTTGTTTATATTCATCCATTGTGGTTTGACCTAGTTTTCACTTTTTATAGGACACCTCTTTGATTTTTAGATCATTTAAGATTTCCTGGTTAAGCCAGGGTGGTATCTTGCCATACTGCTTCTTTTGGGACAAATCAGTACTGTTCTCTTACTTGATGCTCTAGGAATATAATCCTATGTTGTGATCCTCCCAGCTTTCCGGTCCATTTAAGCAAAAATTTACTTCAGGATTATAGTAAAGTTATAGGCCAATTTAGGATATGTAAGTTCTATACTATTTGTTCTGAATGAATGCCAATTTGTATGGTCTGGATTATACATATTATTAATATAACACATAGCTTGATAGATGCTAATAAGTATATATTGATCAACATATGGGTGAAAGAACGTACCTATATGGATCTCATTGAAACATCAGGGCCCAACCTGGAATGTTTGCCTGCCTTTCCATTTTTTTTTCTTTCTCTACTTTTGGTTTTATTTTTAAATTAAAATTCTCAGTGTTGAATGATGACACCATTATGTGCAGTATTCTGAGTGCAATGCAATCTAGGAATTCCATTGGATATAGTTTGTCATGACATGGTGATGTGGTGGAAATGTGCGAATGGATGAAACCATCAACCCATTTGAAATCCATTTTCAATTTTACTTGGCCTACTACCCTATCTTAAACAGAAACTTCACCAGCTATCACTTTAACCTAAAATGGCAGTTGGATAAAAAAACAGCCAGTGACTAATAATAATAATTAATAAATACAGGTTGCACCTCCCAAATCCTGGATTCTCTCGTCCAGCAACATCCATGGTCCATCATGACCATGAATGTTCCTGGATGAGAGAGCCCTAGGGCAGGAGAGCCAGCAGCTGGGAGCCCGGTGCAACCTTACGAGTCTGCTAGCATTGAGGGTGCAGCAGCCTGGTAGGAGTGCAATCAGGACCTGTCTGCTGCCCAGCAGTGGGCCCTGGACCACAGTATCCCAAGAGGGGAAGCCTGGTGAGGCCACATCAGCCTGGGAGGCAGCATAGCTGTAGCAGCCCGGGTGGCAGAGGTGCAGGCAGCGTGGTTAGGGCTGCCTGCCCCTCGGCAGCAGGGTCAGGGCTGTAGCTACAGGAGCCCAGGAAGGGAAGCCAGCTGCAGCAGCCCAGAAGAATCAGTGTGACTTGGGCCATGTGCCCTCTGACAGTGGGGCTGGAGCTGCAGCAGTTTGATTGGGCAATGTGCCATTCGGCAGTGGGGCTGGAGCTGCCTGGCCAGCTGACCTCAAAATCAGGGCTGGGGCTGACCCACAGACAGCTGAACCAGCAGTAGGGAGGGGCAGCAAGCTATGGGGCTGGTGTCAGGGGTTCTTCTGTTGTCTGGGAAATTCCCTCATCTGGGACCCAGTCAGGTCCCTTGGGTGCCGGACAAGAGAGGTCCAACCTGTAATAATAAAACCCAACCATGCCTTCTGCAAAGGCACAGAGAGAGCCTAGGTAATGAGATAATAATAAACAATGAGATTATTGTTTTATACTAGAAACTTGTTATTGGATTAACAATTTTGGGATTTAAATGTAAAGCCTCTAATCTGTTGCTGTTCAATTTCCCTGATCAACAGCCATTCACTGAACATAAGTTTCAGAAAGACAAAATAAGCTGAGATATAGTTGATCAGACTGAACTATGGAAACAAGGACAGGTGACAGTGATTTATGTTCCACTAGTTTAAGAGACAGGATTACAATTTCATAAATCCTGGATAAACCCAGGCACTTTAAGTCTCTTGAATTCAGCATAAGTCTTGCTGTGACATCATCTCCCAGTGAGGATTGAAAATCTACTATTTCCATCATTCTTACCTTCACATTATTATACCAGACATAAAGGTGAGATATGTTCTCTCTTTTTTTTTTCATTTATATGTCATTTTAAGCTGATTATCAGGAAAGTAATGCAGACTAGAAAATTATACCTATAGAAAAATACTCACTGTAATAGCGACAAGGACTCCTGTAGCACCTTATTGACTAACATATATATTGGAGCATAAACTTTCGTGGGCAAAGATGCACTTCGTCAGATGCATGCATCTGACGAAGTGGGTCTTTGCCCACGAAAGCTTATGCTCCAATACATCTGTTAATCTATAAGGTGCCACGGGACTCCTTGTCACTTTTGCAGATCCAGACTAACACGGCTGCCCCTCTGATACTACTCACTGTAATGTGTCTAACCCTTTCCCTGCCCTTCTCCCAGCCCCCAAAATGTATTCCTTCTGTAAGTGCCAGACACTGGTACTACTTTGGGTGCATAGCAAGATGATGTTTATGATGGCATATGTTAATTTGATGATCCCACCAGGCTAACAAACAAGGTAGCATAGGTGACTGACTGTTGTCATATCTGGTTGATTCTGCCACTGAGGTAATTAATCAAATCGGCTTCCGTGCCTAATGACTGGAAGGTAGCCAACGTGACACCAATAT
>CM057847.1:116410940-116430907 GCA_030068395.1 Apalone spinifera
GGAGGGAGCTAGAAGGGGGAAGCAAGGGGAAGAAAGGGGAGGGGAAGCTCAGGGTTCAGGGTTTGGAGGTTTCACCAGACCAACTTGATTGTCATGCAGACCTGCTCCTGGGTTTGCATGTGGCCTTTGGTGGCCAGGCTGGCAGCTATTCCGCCATAGACAGCTGCGTTCCTCTGTCTAGTGCGGAGATCATGGACGTTGGAAGCATCCCCACCAAACCAGAATAAGGTCCTTGATCTCCACCCTGGACCAGGAAGGTGCGTGCCTTCTCTGGGCCCTGGCAGGCTCCTGGGAGCTGGCAGGCTGGCTGCTAATGGCTTGCTGGCTCATGTTTTAGAGCCACTGGGTCAGGAGCAGTGACTGCTAGCTCTGGGTTGGCAGGCTTGGAGCTGACATAGGCACTGTGGCCACAGTCAACCCCTTTAAGTGCTCCAGGGAAGGGGGGAGGGGGAGGAGTGTTCTTGGTTGAGGCTGGAGTGGCCACCAGGGCACCCTGGGGAGGCTGGAGGCCCCCTATTTCGAAATAAGTGTCTACACAGCACTTATTTCGAAATAGCTATTTCGAATTTGGCATTATTCCTCATAAAATGAGGTTTACCAAATTCAAAATAAGCATGCCGCTATTTCAAATTTATTTCAAAATAGCGGTTTGACTGTGTAGACGCCTTTAAAGCTATTTTGAAATAAGGGCTGTTATTTCAAAATAACTTTGCTATGTAGACATATCCTAACAGACTAACTCGGTTACCCCCTAAAGCTTCTGTAACATCACAGAAAGTTCTAATCTGGCCACAGGTTACCATGGTAACATATTTGTAAAGCTGTTAATAAGATATTAATAAGAAAAAGTGAAGCTAAGAAAACAACCTATGAAAAATCAGGGTACCTCAAAATGTATAGGGTGTGGATCTACAAATAAGGAAAAGGAGATTGGAAACCTAGTGGGTACTAGGTATGGTCAGAATAGCAAGTTAAAAGAGATTTCCTGGTATGGGAGAGTGGGAAGACCCCAGGGAAGACCTCATTGGGAATGCCCTAGCAGGATCCACCTGTCTATTAATGACCACCTGTGGAGAAATGTGCCTGACTATGTAACATTTTGGGGTAGATGAGTTTAAATACAGCATTGGCTATTGCTTGGGCTCTCTTGGGTTCTGTACATGTGTATGTGAGTGTAACATCACAACCAGAATATTTACTTTCACCTGTGTTTGTGGTCACTTTAGTCATTCTCCATGTGCTCCCCAGTGTCTCCCAATTTAAGAGACTCTATGAAGAGTAATTCCACCATATTGATCTTAAAAATGTAGCACCATAGGAGCCAACTTTATTCCCTAGTTTAGCACAGAATGCAATTGTAGATAAAGGCCGCAAATTGAAAGTGTTAGAGGGTGTATTAGCATTTTGTGTGACTGCTGAGATGGTAGCGGCATAACGCTAGGAGAATGGTACTGCGTAGAGTATTACTGTTTGTTTATGCTTTTTGTGCTTTTTATCACTTTTCTTTTCTGGGAAGATAGACTTCAGAAATTTTAAAATAGAGCAATTCACTGCACATGCACTATTATTTCTGCCTCTCAGAGATAATACTCAACTCCTCTCATTTTAAAATCCCATCTTCAGTTGCATATAACTTTAGTAAACTTTAATTATTTGTGTTGACATTTTCCATACTGAGTATCTACCTCAGTCTGACACTTTTGGGAAAGTTTCAACATAATGATTCCGTCATTTCCAAGAAGGAGATAAGGGCAAATTGCATTGGTTGTCAGATTTTTTTTTCCATATAGGAATAAACTTTCTTTGAGAAGCTCTAATGTGGCAGACTTTGTAGTATGGTCTTGAGATTTATTAGGGGGCTGGCCTCAGTTCACACATTCTCAAATACTAGTTAGGCCTTCACAGCTAAAATCTCTGGCCTGCAGAGTCTGAAGTGGGTTTGCACTGCAATTGCTATTCCATCTTTGGTGTAAAAGGCTGAAGTGGGGTTAGTCCAGTGGGAAATAATTTTTATTGGGAACCACTCAAAAATGTTGGTCCACACTTCTATGCAGGGGTGTGGGGTCTGGAATGGCAGGTGGGGTATAGAAAGGAGTTTGGGATAGAGGACTGGGGTTCAGGAGGAGGTGTGGGGTCTGAGAGGTAGTTTGGGTGAAGGAAGGTTGTGATCGGGGCAGGGGATTGGGTGCATGGCCTTGGAGGGGATATGGTACAGGAGAGGTTTCTGGCCTTGGGGAGGAGGGAAGAAGGGGGTACAGAGACTGGGAGGGAGTTGTGACCTGAGAGAAGGGGTAAAGGGGGTAGAGGGTAGAGGGTTTGGGTAGTAACCTTGGGTAAGAGGGGGTAGTAGCCAGGGGCAGTAAGTTGGTGGGAGAGAGGGGCTGGGGTGCCAGAGGCAGGCTCTAGTTGGGAGGTGCTTACCTAGGTGGCTCCCAGCCAGAAGCCCTGCAGGAACTTGAGACAGGCTCCCTGCCTGTCTGCTGTGTTGGCTGCTCCACGTGGCCCTGCTCCAGCATGGTTAGGGGAGTGAGAGGAGGCTTTGCTCACCATCCCTGTCTCTAGCAAAATTTCTCAGCTCCTATTGTCCAGAAACTGGCCAATGAGAGCTGAGGGACTTTGCTGGGGGCAGAGACAGCACACAAAGCCTTGCCATCCCTCCTCAGCATCTAGAGCACAGAGCAGCCAACCATTAAAAACAGTGTGAGCTGCTCTGTATCAAAGGTGCCACCTTAATCTCTGTGTCTCCAACTATCAAGTGGTGTTAATAAGGCCACCTTGCCTCACACAGATTTGCAGAGTTAAGGTTCTTTGATGGTGTGTCATTCCCTTACAGAATATTAAGTTGAGCAAAACTTAAACTTCTTAAAACCAGGAAATGCATAAATAAATGTTCCCAAGGTAACCCTGTCTCATAGCAGTGTCTTGAATAGTGTGCAGTCAGTAAGTCATGATGCTGCATATTGAACAAGGATAAAACAAAATATTAAATAGATGTTCATTAAGTAAGCATTGTCCTTTCTGTGCTCTGAATGACACAGGGGTCTGTTGGAAAAAAATAGTATCCGATAATGTAATTGAAGATTTAATTAGTTCATATGCACAAGAGGACCAAATTAAGTCTGCACAGGTAATCTTAATTCTTCCATTTCCTAATTTCAGAGTGCTATACTTTGCAATCTTAATGTTGTTTTAACTTTGTGTTTCTATAATGTGAGTCTGAGGAGTTGATAGTTTCGAATTTTACCTCCAAATGTTTCACAATCTTCTGAAGACAACAACAGTTTGAAAATCCTTACATCCTCCAGCAATGCCAGTCCTCGCAGAACTGCCATGTAATACTTGACTATCTTCTTGGCTTCTAGCAATGAAGGTACTCTGTAGCTTGTATCACAATGGTAACATGATGCAGCCTTCAATACAGATGCCTCTCTTGACTCTAATTGACATAATTATAAAGGTGAACAGAAGATAGGCAAATGGAGGAAGATTGCCTGAGGAAAGAGAGCGCTCCGAATTTTTTGTCTTTCAGGCTTTTGTGAGCAGTAGATATATCTGAAAAGGCTCTTAGAAGGAACAAAATATGGACAGTGAGCTATCAGCTGTGATGATCTGCAAAGGATGTGTGATGGTTTTCTTTCTTCCAGAGGATACAAGCAACTTCATCTGTATGAAGTGCGAGCTGGTTTCCATATTAGAAGAGAAAATTACAGGACTAGAGGCCCTACTATCAACCCTCCATTGCATCAGAGAAAAGGAAGAGTTTCTGGATAGAAGTCAGCATTTGATACTGTAGGCACAGCATGCTGAAGAATCAGAGAGGCCGTGCAGAGGGGTGAAGAAAATAGGCAGCATGTGACCTCCAGAAGAAGAAACCATTTTTAGGCTCTCTTCACAGGTATTATGGCAGAGATTGATTTAGAAGAGTTGTCTGAGGGACGAGAACAGAAGGAGACTCCATTGACCAGAAGGCATGGGTTACACTATCCTATGGGTGGGGTTTCTACAACTACAACTCACAAAAGGAGGAGAGAGAGAGTGTTTTTTTGGGACTCGCTCCTAAGGGTGACCGTATCATCCATATGTCAAATTATGTTGTGTTTTGAATAACAGAGACTAGTTGGGTAACTCACATGACTGGAGCACTGTCATGGATAGGTATAAACTGATAAGGAAAGACAGGCAGAGGAGAAAAAGTGGAGCAGTCACATTGTGTGTAAGTGAGAAGTATGATTGTTCAGAGCTCCAGTATGAAACTGGAAAAACACCTGATATGACTTTTTGGGTTAAAATTAGAGGTGAGAGTAACAAGAGTGTTGTCATAGTGGGCATCTGCTCTTGACACCAAACTAGGAGAATGAGGTAGATGAAATTATTTTTGGATAACTAGCAGATGTTTCCAGAACACAAGCCATTGTTTTCATGGGGGACTTCAAACACCATGACATCGGTTGGGAGAGCAATACAGAAGTTAACAAATGTTCTATGAACGTTTTGAAAAGTGTTAGGAACAACTTTCTGGTGCAAGTGCTGAGGTCATGTTCCTCTTGACCTGCTGCTCACAAACAGGAAATAATTGGTAGGGAAATAGAGGTAGGTAGCAAACTGGGCAACAATGACCATGAGATAGTCAAGTTCAAGATCCTGACAAAAGAAAGGAGAGCAGTAGAATATGGATTCTGGACTTCAGAAAAACAAACTTTGACTATCTTAGGGTATGTCTATGCTTGCTCCCTAGTTTGAGCTAGGGATGCAAATGTAGACGACCAAAATTGGTAATGAAGCGGGGATTTAAATATCCCGTACTTCATTAGTATGATCTCGCCGGCGTGTTACTCCGCTGAACAGCTGATTCGAATCAGGAAGTGCGTGCCGGGACACATTAGTTTGAACCAAACCCCTTGGTTCGAACTAACGTTACTCCTCATTTTTTGATATGAGGGAGAAAGGAGTCCAGAAAAGCTAACCGTATTTTAAAGAAGCCATATTGAGGGTTCAGGAACAAACCATCCCAATGTTGGGAAAAAACATGAGGTAGGTCCTCAGAGAAACCATTTAGAAATACTTAGAGGAGAGGAAGAAGACTAAGAATAGTCAACATGGATGTCTGACCAATCTAATTACCCTCTATGAGAAAGTATCTGGCTTTGTGGTTATGGGGAAAGTGGTGGACATGATATACCTTGATTTTAGTAAATCTTTTGACATTGTTTCCCACCATATTCTTGCCAGCAAGTTAAAGTAGCCTGGATTGGATTCATGGACTATAAAATGGATAGAAAACTGTCTAGATCATCAGTCTGAATGAGCAGTGAACAATGGCTCAATGTCTAGTTGTCAGCCAGTATCAAGAGGAGTGTCCCAGAGGTCAGTTCTAGAGTTGGTTTTGGTCAATATCTTCATTAATGATCTGGGTGATGGGATGGATTTCACCCTCAGCAAGTTTACAGGGGGTGGGAAGAGAGATACACTGGAGTGTAGGGATTGGGCCCAGAGTGACCTAGACAAATTAGAAGATTGAGCCAAAAGAAATCTGATGAGGTTCAGCAGACAAATGAAGTGTCCTGAACTTAGGACAAAAGAATCCCCTGCATTGCTATAGGCTGGCTCAGTGGCAATTTTGCAGAAAAAGACCTGGGGATTACAGTGGATGGGAGGCTTGATATGAGTCAAGAGTCTGCTTTTGTTGCCAAGAAGGCTAATGGCATATTGGGCTACATTAGTGGAAGCACTGCCAGCAAATCAAGGGGATAATTATTTCCCTGTATTCATCTGTTGAGGCCACATCTGGAGTATTGCATCCAGTTTTGCCCACACCTCTGAAAGGATGTGGACAAATTGGAAATAATCTAGTGCATAGAAGCAAACATGATTAAGGGGCTGTAGCACATGATTTATGAGGTGAATGAGGGAACTGGGCTTATTTAGTTTGAGGAAAGGAAGAGTGAGGGCGGATCTTATAGCAGCCTTCATCTATCTGAAGCAAGGGAGGTTTAAAGAGGATTAGCTGTTCTCATAGATGATAGAACAAGGAACAAAGGTCTAGGTTAACCAGCTGGAAAAACTACAAGTTGATCCTTTCTAGTCCAGACCTCTCTGGTCTCTAAACAACTGTCATCCAGAATGATTTTAGGTAGCTGGATGTCCACTTATCTATGGGTGTGGCTAAGTTTCCTATGGTTTCATAAAATTTGTTTTCTGCCATAAGTCCCAGCTCAGTGTTCTATGCTGTTATTTAGCTCTGATTTACCCCTAAATGTCCTCTAACAGCCCAGTAAGCAGTGGGAGTGTTGGTAATGCTGCTGGAAAATATTGACCTCCTGTGGTCTGGAGAATTCTCTGGTTCAGAATCAGTCAGGGTACTGGACTAGAGAGGTTCAACCTATATTTTACTAGGAAGGTGGTGAAGCACTGGAATGGGTTGTCTTGGGAGGTGGTGGAATCTCCATCCATAGAGATTTTTAAAGCCAGGCTTGACAAAGCCCTTGCTGGAATGATTTAGGTGGGGTTGACTAGATGACAGCCTGAGGTCTCTTCCAATCCTAATCTTCTATGATCCTGTCATTTATTCCCCCTGATTTCCAGTTGGCTCAGCTGGAGCACTTAGTATGGACCTTTCCAGATTCCTTGGCCTTAATGGCCTTGGCCTTAATGGGAATTTTTAGTATATTTTCAGAAGCAGTTACTGAGCATGTCTACTAACTAGCACACCCTTCCTCTAGATGTCTCTGTGTCCTCTTTGCTAAGCATCCTCACCATGCTCTCTTCTTCTCTGTATGTGTGCAGATACAGAGTATCCTCACTAAAATCCATGTTTCCTCTCTGTTGCTTCTCTCCCTTTTGTTTGAACTTAAAAAAAAGTCAAATGCTGCAGTGTAGGCATGTGGGTTACAGTTATTCTTCTAAATGCTGTAGAACCGTGAAATTAAAATTGAGATACCATATGATTAATTGATTCAGCAGTGTTACTGATGAGTAATTACATTCAATAAGGGTTTGTCTATACAATTAATAATTGTCAGTTTATATCAGATGTAATAGGATTAGGTGTGCAAGTACTGTAAACTGAGTCTTCTTTATGAACAAAAGATTAAAAATAAAGACTCCAACCTCAGCTAAGCCCTGCTTTAAAAGGATGCATCTGCTCTGAACTTGTAGCACTGGCATACAAAAGGTCAGCAGTTGGCCCTGTGACTACTTCTCCTCTTATAACTTCATGCAATAAAGATTCTTTAATTAAGTGTATTGCTTTCTTTTTTTTTTCTAAACTCAAACATAGGCTTTCTTTTAAAAAATCAAGATTCTATTAAATATGTATGCTGCACTATGAATAGTAGCATCTCACTTGGGTGCTTTGGTTAAGGTTTGCATTATTAGTCCTTACAAACAGTCACTACTTATTATCATTTAGGAATCAAAAGTTGCTTGTGGCAATTAACATGCTTTTTTTTTCTCCAGCTGCAGAGCAAATATTTTCCCAACAGCTGGGAAAATGTGGCTCAGCCAAGCTTCAGATATGGAAATGCAAAATCTTCCATTTCATTTTGTAGCACTAGACTTAGTTTTCTGTGGTATTACCCCAATACTGCTTTGTTTTTCAAAACTGAATTAGGAGAGTCATTAGTTTTTTATTGGCACTGGTCATTACTTTACTTATTTTGCAGTTAATTAGGGCACAGCATTATACACTCTAATACAGAATTCCACAAAATTTTTCATAGTTTACAAACTCTTCTGGAAAACTCCATAGAGAGATACAACTTTTTAGAGGATTAAGTATGTGCAGATTGTATATATTTATGAGAAAAATATGCATATGATACACACGCTATAGATAAAACAATAAAGATGGGTAATTCAGATATAGATATAAAGTGATCTGATATGTAGTTGGAGCTGTGTATTGAGCTATATATATATATAGGACTATATATATATATATACATATATATATATATATATAGTCCTAATGGCTTCCAGAAGGTGGGCAGGCATTAGCTCATCCACATCTAAAGGACCTCTCCCCAGCCTACGGGGAGGGTCCACAGAGCCCAGAACACCAAGGCTGCATCTGCTTTTCCACAAAAACGTGCCAGCTGTCTACAATGGCCGCATGAATTTCCGCAAAAGCACTGACGATCTGATGTAAGATTGTCAGTGCTTTTGCGGAAAAACTATGCTGCTCCCGTTCGGGCAAAAGTCCCTTTTACGCAAAACTTTTGTGCAAAAGGGTCAGTGTAGACAGCTGACATTTCTTTTCCGCAAAAAAGCCCCGATCGCGAAAATAGCGATCGGGGCTTTTTTGTGCAAAAGCGCGTCTAGATTGGCCACGGACGCTTTTCCGCAAAAAGTGCTTTTGCGGAAAAGTGTCCGTGCCAATCTAGATGCTCTTTTCCGAAAATGCTTTTAACGGAAAACTTTTCCGTTAAAAGCATTTTCAGAAAATCATGCCAGTCTAGACGTAGCCCCAATGTTTCCTGGGGAAAAATAAAGAGAAAACAGGGATGAGTGTGGAGGTCATAGGGTCAAAATGGGGACACCGAGTAGAGAACCCCAGACAGTGCTCACTGCCCCTCAAAGATCTCAAGAGAGCCGGCGGACGCTACACAGTGGAACTCTGTTCAGATGCATGAACAGATGCAGGAGCGGAAATAGGCCCCACAGTCACAGGCCCCTCCCTTATATATAGTGGAGGGAAGATATATAAGCCTCAGACTGAGGAGATCTCTGTTCCCAGAGTAACAGGGAGGAGCTGGTTTAGAAGCATCAAAGGCAATCAGAGACAGTGGAACACCTGGGGCTAATTGACCAAGCCTGAAGTATCAGGCCAGTCAAGGCTAATTAGGACATGTGGGAGTAATTAAGAAAACCAGTTCAGACTGGCTATAAAAGAAGTTTTGCCCACAGTTGGGGCGCACATGTGTTGCTGACAGGACAGTGCTGCTAAGAGTAGTTTTTCTAACTGTGTTTGAGTACCTAGCATCAGCACACACCTTGCTTCATATGTGGGTCACTTTAGTAATTCAAGTAGAAAAAAAAAACCCTACATGGATGGAAACCAGTGGAGTCTGGCAACCCTGTGTGTGGGCAATGGTAAACAAATATCTGAGGGCCAGACATAGAATCCCAATGGGCAGCATGCCGCCTGTGTACCATTACCCACCAGTACAATAAGATGTAAGACATAGGTACATGAAGCAAAGTATTAACTACAAAACATCCTGTTTTTTACAAACCAATACTTGCGTTTCTCATTTGTATTATGAAGTGACTAAGCATTTAAAATGTAACTCCGGTCATCTGAAGAAGTGGGCTATGCCCATGAAAGCTCATGATACCATCTACATATTTTGTTAGTCTATGAAGTGCTACCAGACCATTTGTTGTTTTTTTAAGTTTATCCTGTACAGACTAACTCGGCTGACCCCTGAAGCTTTTATAATGCTGTAATTTCCAAAGCTGACATTCGTAGATAGATTGTGTGGCACTAATTTGACACAAGAACTTTTGGCTGAATGATATAAACTGTGTGTGGGGAGCAGGAGGGTGCAGGTAGTAGTCTTGAAAAGTTTGTTTTTCCTCCAAATAGCAGTTTCCTTTGCTGGAATTTTTTTAAAAACCTTTTATTAAATTGCTCTGTTGACACAGCTTGGTATGATATGTCATAGTGCAACACATCAACCTAAGAAACATAAAATGGGTTTTGAAAGCTATGCTTTTAAAGACTAGTTGTATGTCTATAGTAGCTGTCATTCTCTGAGTCTGCTAGCTGAAGACAATTGTCCAATGCTTTTAAATGTGGACTTTACAGTATATTGAGCTCCCCTCTCAGCATTGACTGAAATCTGTTCTGCTTGTTAAAATTATTTCCATTCCCAGATGGATCAAACTTCCACTCTAGTTGTGCTTGCTATCCTGTAAGAGCTCCTCTGTACTGTTGTCCCTTTTTAGCTGAGCAGTTTGTTAGTTTGGGGCCCTGGAATGTTTCAGTTGCAAGTAGAAATTGGTCATGGTAAGTTATTTCTTTGATACAAATTTGTATATTTACAAAGAAGTATGCATAGGTGACTGGTGCCTGCAGGGGAGGGGAGTCAAAGAGGAGGCACCCCATTTATCAATTAAAATTTTGATGGGGGCATAGAAGCTACGTCTACACTGCATCATTTTGTTGGCAGAGGAAATGAAAATGAAGCTCTCATTAGCATTTCTTGTGCTGTCATTTGCATAGTCTCCTCTGATCCTTTTTGCGGAAGAGGTTTTTGTGGAGAAAAATGCAGTGTAGATGGGGCCATTTTGCACAAAAAAAAAACAACCCTTTTTCACAAGATCTGTTATCCCTGTCCCATGGACACAAGTGACCACAGTCCATTTAGGCTGCACTAACTGGCTGGGCTTGAGTAGCTTGCTGGAAATCAGGGTGATAGCACTTCCGGAGTCTATGAGTGCTGTAATTGCTACCCCATTTACTTTTACTGGCCTGGTATAATTGTGTGGGTAACTTCAACCCCTCACTAGATTGAGTAGGGCACATGTTGCCCCATTCTCATAGATGATACTTCATGGGCTCTTCCAGTTGGGGCACTAAGCCACTATGTGGTCCTCCTTCCCCACACCTGTAACACCTATATCTATTTTTCTTGTCTGGTGGGCTAGGGTTTTTTCCCTTGGGGCCCCACTCCACCCAATAAACTCCCATTCTGTGTTCCAGTCTGGTTATCGGGGCCCCTTCTCTTCCACTTACGGCTCTCTGGGCATCTGGGAACTGGAATTCTTGGGGTTGGCATTGGAGGCCTGCTACGCATGGGGTCTCCCTTAGGTAGGCGGGTCAACTCTCTCACTGTGAGCCATCTTTCCACCACGGGTTATTGTTTCATTGTAGGTGGTGGAGTCATTCTGGCCCACCCATAAATGAAGATCTAATGGTAATTTCCGCATGAACTTGTCTATTGTCAGTATCTCCACATCTTCCTCTGAGCTGTGCTCCTCAGGCCATAGCCACTTCTGAGCAAGGAGTATCAAATCATACAGCTGGGTTCTAGGTGGTCTATTCTCCTTGTACTTCCAGTCATGATACCTCTGTGCTTGCACAGCAGCTGCTACTCATGAACGAGCAAGGATTTTCTCCTTCAGCTGGGGGTAATCAGTGACATTCGGGGCAGATATATTATAGTAGGCTTTCTGGGCAGGACTTAGATTTCTAGAAAGCCTTTGACAAGATTCCTCATCAAAGGCTCTTAAGTAAAGAAAGTTGTCATGGGATAAGAGGGAAGGTCCTCTCATCGATTGATAACTGGTTAAAAGGACTTTAAGAGGGTCCCAAAAAGAGCAAGATTAATTTGTGGAGAATAAGTCCATCAATGGCTATTAGCAGGGATGGATAGGAATGGTGTCCCTAGCCTCTGTTTGTCAGAAACTGGGAATGGGTGACAGGGGAAAGATCACTTGTTGATTACCTGTTCTGTTCATTTCCTCTGGGGGCACCTAGGATTGGCCATTGATGGAAGACAGGATACTGGGATAGATGGTCCTTTGGTCTGATTCAGTATGGCCATTCTTATGCTGGCGGCATTCCTGAAGTGGGTCCATGGAATAGTTTGAGCACCACTAGTCTGTCATATATTTTTTTTAAATGGGATTCTCTACTGTCTCCAAGTATCATTATTCAGTGGGCAAAGGAACCTTGCTGGCATTAATGATGTGTGATTTTGACTGTGTTGGTCAGTCTGTGTGAGGACTGCTCCTAATTCAAGAGGGGAGGCTTCTATTCAAAATTCGGTTCTCTTATTGAAATCAAAATATGAACCAATGACATAATTGGTGTAAGATTGTCTTAATTCTTCAAGTGCATTTTGATGTTCATCTGATTAGTCCCATGTTGCATCTTTCCTGATAAGACTTCTCTGAAGCTGTGTGATGGTGTATAATCTTGGAATGATTCCATCACAGTAATTTGCAAGTCCTAGACTGTGGGCCTTAGTGGGTCTACTGGGCACAATGGCACTGGGAATGTCCTTCTTTCTCATAGGATCTGTTGAGATGGTGATAGAAATGTAGCCGTGTTAGTCTGGTGTAGTTGAAACAAAATACAGGACTATGTAGTCTTTAAAGTGCTACATAGTCCTGTATTTTGATCTGTTGAGATGACATCGTTGGATACTTCGTATGCAAAAAAAAAAAAAATCATTTATTGTACTCACATTTGTGTGTGTTTAACATAAGATTCTGCGATTGTTCAAAAACAACTGCTATGTGAATATGCTATTCACATGTGGTACCAAATAACTCATTAAGAACTCAGGGATTCTTGCTAGTACCTCTCATATGGTGTTCTTAGACTGAAGAAATTGCAACATGGAATTGTTTTTAAATAGTGTAAACCCACATGTGCGGTGAAGGTTGTTATGTAACTTGATTCAAAATGGAGCTCAGGTAGATTATATTCTGCCTGGAGGTCATGCTTGGAGAATATCTTCCCCATTCAGATGAGCAATCATGTCATCTTCAGCAGGGGTGATGTGTCGCTCATGCTTGAAACCCATACACATCCTCACAAATGCCTGATTGCTTTGGTTTCTGGGCCTTACACTCATTCAATGACAACATCTTCCAAGTGGGAAATTATTCTCTGACTAGCGTTCTAACATGGAAATAAATGTGTTTATGGTAGAACTATAGGCGTAGCCATGTCATCTGCTTTCAGTTTATTGCTGTTCCTTCAAATAGCCTTTCTTTTGAACATGTTCTCATGAGACTAGAAAATTTGATTTAGTCTGCTAGATTTTACCATTTGGATCATCCAAATCAGTCCTAGTGCACCCTAAACAGTGTAACTGAGTAATTAGTCATCACCTACAATAGCTCTTAAATATAAAATGAGCTGAGTATATACCATACATTTATCAGTGGATCTGCATTTCCATAGGCATATATTTTTATTGTTGTTGGTTGTAAAAGCAGTTTCTGTGGCATGGCATCATACATACCAATGTCAGTTAAAACCTCAGTCTTGTATCATTTTATGATGATGAAGCATAGTGGTTGAACAATAGGCTTGAAGCCTTTTGTTCTTTTGTGGAATACTGTGAAATCATAAGACCTGTCCTCTTCTGACCTGTCTGCTTGAAGTTCATTCACTTGATCTTTTACATTTCTTATTTTTGTGTCTCATTTATTAGTTGGATACTGTCTCAAGAATGCCACACTCAGTTTCTGATTGAGTCCTTGGTGTGCTGTCTCTGTATGTGTTGCCAGGTTTACTTGCTTTAATGTGTTAAGCATGTGATTCTGCCATCTCATTCACTCAAGCAGTGTTCTAAGAAGAGGGATTTGGGGGTCTGACAAAGTGGTCTTAGCCTAGCTGACAAACATCTTTGCATTATCTATCCTCTTATCTCATGATACCCATTTGTGAAGCCACATGAACTTGCAAGGTGACATAAGTGTTCATAGTACATATCCATGTCTTTCCCTTCTTACTGATATGCTTCATAGCCAATGTTTTCAAATTATCTAAAATACCTTGCAAGTGCTTTTTTTGCTTTCTTGTCTTCCTTACTAGCCCGAGCATCAGGCAGTGCTTCAAAAATATGGTGCACTTTGTTTCCAGCGAAGTATAAGAGCACAGCACACTTTCGATTGACATCTTCCTTCATAGCAATAAACAGATTTTCTAACCTTTCAAGCCAGTGTTCCTTTCTGGGTCCCAGAGTGAAATGAGATTTATGGACAGGAAACTTAGGGAAGTTTGTGACTTAAAAAAATAAGTTAAGACTGCAATGTAGCAAACTATACTGTGTGTCTATGGTAGAGGAGGCAGACCCTTGATAGATTTGTTGTCATGTAACCTTGGTTATAAATGTTCTGTATACATTGTTGAGGGTTTGGGGTTTGTTGCCGTGAACTGGCCAAGGTGAGCTGCATGGGTGGTGCTTATGTGGGCAGGTAGTGCATGGACAGCACTCTCCCCATACCCCCAAGGGGAGTGCAGAGACATGCGAGCACCAGTCGGGAGCCACCTGTGGTAAACACACCCTGGACAGAGCCTACACCTCACAACCACTCCTGTACCCCAATGCCCTGTGCCAGGTCAGAACTCCATCCTATACCCAAACTCCCTCCAACAGCCTATACCCCTTATCCCATCCTGTACTCCAATCCTCTGGTCCAGCCCAGAGCTGCCTCCTGCACCAAACCAATTTTAAACCTATTTTGGCATAAAAATAATAAGCAATTATTTTAATAGTACAGGGAGCGGGATACTATGTAGTGTGTTGGTGAACAACAAAACTGCATTGTTAAAGAATAACCCAAGGGAGAAAAAAAATCCTGAAGTAGTCACAGTTTATTCTAACACCTATTTTAAATTAGAATTTGTTTGTAATCAGTTGTATACCTGCTATCTTTTTCCATGTGTACAAGTAGCTTTGTATGTGATGCAGCTCTTGAAATATTTTGGTCAAAGACAACAACAAAGAAATGGCTCTTCTTCTTTGAAAGAGTGAAGAGAAGTCCTGTGGCACCTTATAGACTAACAGATTTATTGGAGCATAAGCTTTCGTGGGCAAAGACCCACTTCGTCAGACCCACGAAAGCTTATGCTCCAATAAACCTGTTAGTCTATAAGGTGCCACAGGACTCCTCGTCACTTTTGTAGATTCAGACTAACACAGCTACCCCTCTGATACTTGACTTCTTTGAAAGGTTGCTCACCCCTGGTATATACTTTGAAAAAACAGTGGTCTCTGGAATCTTATTTTAATCCTGCAATTTACAGAATGCAGCATCCAGCTTCCCTGTTTATAGCAAACTGTAGTTTCCAGTCAAAATCAAATCTATCCCAAATTTAATTTCATACTGCACCACACTAACCTGACAGCTATATTCCTTACTCTAAAAGTTCTGCATGAAACACAGAATGGATTCTCTCACAAACAGGTTAACCTGTTTGCTTCAGACTTGCCAAGTCTCAAGCCTTGCTATCTTCTTTTCTGTTTCTCTTACCTCTATAGTTGCTGATAACCCCTCCCTTTTCCTCTGTTAGGCAGAGATTTTTCAGTGATTCATTTTCCTCTTGATCTTAGGAAAACAATCCTATTAATTGGTTGTAGGCAGATAGGCATGTGCGTTCCAATTAATAACCCATCTGTTGTTCTCTGAAGGACCCTTGAAATATTTTCCCTGGAGGCTGTCATACCACTAGTCATTCTTTTATTTCCTGTTTGCTCACTTTCCCAAACATTAATAGTTTTTTTAAATGTAACTTCACATAGACAGAAAACAGCAAATACAGTCCTAGAATGCATTCTGGGATGTATTTGCAGTAGTCAGGGAAAAATTAGGCACTGGTGAAACATTGTCTGGAACACTGAGTGCACTTCTAATCTTCCATGTTTAACAAACATGAATTCAAACTGAAATAGATACAAAGAAGGGATACTAAGATGATATGAGGAATAGAAAACTTACCTTATAAGAGCAGGCTTAGAGCTTGACTTGATTAGCCTAACCAAAAAAGGTTGAGGGAAGATGAGAATTGCTCTCTATAAATACATCAGAGGGATAATTACCAGAGATGGAGAAGAATGATTTAAATTAAGCGCCAGTATGGACACAAGAACAAATGAGTAGAGCCCTGCAAATCTGTGGATATCCACTTTATATCCATGGGTGCCTGCACAAAGTGTGCAGCGGGGTGCTCTGGCAGCAATTGAAAAGTCCTGGGCTTCACCTTCACTTCCATGGTAGCAGCAGTAGTGGCTTGGAGCCCCCGTACCACTTTGAATTGCCAGATCTCAAACAACTGCCCCTTTTTCTAGCCCTGTTAGCGGGCTCACCTGCAATGCGCAGGTCAGGTAGCATCATGATCATCTAGTTTTATGAAGCTAAAGTCTAAGTAGACAATTAATTGGCACATTAGAAAGAACGGGACAAAATAAGGATGTTTCAAGTTGTATACACATTAGGCTCTCCTAACCAGCTGCACAAGTGGTTTTCCTGACCGTCTCATTAGCAACATTTACTTATTATAGCTACCGTTAAAAAAAAACAGGATATGTTTAAAATTATGTACTTTAAGTGCAGCTCCCCACTGCAGCTGCCTGTGGTGTTCTTTCTCTTGTTAGTTTTTCTTAACTCACCATAAGCATATCTTTCTAAAACATAAGTGCTTAAATCATACTTTTAAGACCACTTGGGCCTTTGTGCTGTGTGGCTCTCTGAATACATTTTATTGACAGTTTGCTATAGATAGAGTCATGACCAAAATTGCATCTTGCAGCTGTCTCTAGGGCTACGTCTAGACTGCAGGCTTCTTTCGGAAGAAGCTTTTCTGGAAGAGATTTTCCAAAAAAACTTCTTCTGAAAGAGAGCATCCACACAGCAAAAGCACATCAAAAAAGTGATCTGCTTTTTCAAAAGATAGCATCCACACTGAATGGATGCTATCTCGTATTTCAGCCGTGATTACTATGGACGATGTGGCCTTATGCCTCGTAAAACAAAGTATACAGGATCTGTCACCAAAAGCTTTAGTGAGTGATAGAACTGCGGCTAGACTGCTGCTTTTTGTCACCAAAGCTCTGTGGCAACAAAAAGCAACGGCCATTTTTATGATAATGAAGTGCGGGAGATTTAAATCCCCTCTTCGTTAGCAATTTCAGTATGTCTAATTTATATACCTCTGGCGACAGAGGGATGTAGTCTAGACATACCCTGAATGTGGAAAGCACTATACTGATCTCTTATCTAAATTGTCATAAACTCCCAAATCTATAAATTGGAAACCATATGGGCTTCTTATAAGATTTTTTGGGGGCATTTCCTTTGTCAGCAGTAAAAAAAAAATACCAAGGAGGTAGTCACATACTGCACTTGCAATGTTTAGATCATTTTTAAAAAGATTGGTTTACATTTGGGTAGATCAGTCAGTTTGTTGTCTGATCCTTAGATTATGTATTTAATTAGATCACTTTGAGGGTGGACATGTTCTTGTCCCAAGATGAGTTCTAATATTATTTGAAAGACTATAGAGCTGATCACTCCAGAACTGGAACACTCCCACTACAGGAACTTAATTATATTTACAAATTTATTAATACATTTAACCCAGTCACAAACACTCCAACTTGGTAACAAATAGACACACTATAGAATGTGCATATACTCACACCATCCCTTCTAGAGCAACCTGAAGTGTTAGCCACCATCTTTCCCATCATCTTTAGTAGGCATCATTCTGGTACCTCCCAAGGAAAATATCTCCTTCACCTACAGCCCCTAAATTGAGATGCCACTTTTAGAATATTATGCTGACATCACTATGTCTGATGCATATTCAATAGGAGTTTCCCCCCCTTTTTCTTTTTTGTATTTCCTCAACTTCCTCCAAGATACTAACGTTGGAGTATCTTTCTCATATATGTTAGTATATCAGTGCTCTCAGCTTATTGTCATAGACTTCAATTACCATGCCCATTTCGTGGTTAGGGGGTCTCATTTATAACAAGTTATTTCCAAGTTGTGGTGCCTGGGTTAAGTATAAAAGGGTATGAACTTGGGAAGCTCCTATGCCCAACTAATTCAGCACACCCTCTGTCTTAAGGATTGCAGCCATATATGGATCGTATGTGTTATTTCATCACCATCTATTTCAGTAAAAGGTCCCAAAGATACGTATGCTAACTTTGACTTAACTCAACATATAGGATATGGCCTGTAAGTCCCTTGTGTTACAGCCAAACTATACTCTAATATAAACCTTTAAACCTATTATAAAAACAAATAATCAAACTAATAAAAATAAGAAAATTGTAAGAAAACTATGAAGGTAAGCAACAGGCTAGGCTTAAACGTATCTTTTGTAAGCATGTATGATGTCACCAGAGTAAATAAAACTTTGTTAAATCAAGCTATTGACTAGGGAACTGAAAAACCAGCCCTGCTCCGGATGAAATTAGTAGGAGAAGGTGTTCTGCAAATGAGTTGAATCAGATCTCTAAGGGTATGTCTACACTAGTCTCCTAGTTCAAACTAGGGTGGCTAATGTAGGTATTCGAACTTGCAAATGAAGCCCGGGATTTAAATATCCTGGGCTTCATTTGCGTGTTCCCGGGTGGATGCCATTTTTAAATCCCCTTAGTTCGAACTGACTGCCCGCAGTTACATGCGGCAGTCAGAAGTTAATCCGAACTAAGTCCTTAGTTCGGATTAACTGTTACACCTCATTGCAGGAGGAGTAACAGTTAATCCGAACTAAAGACTTAGTTCGGATTAACTTCTGACGGCTGTGTGTAGCCGCGGACAGTCAGTTTGAACTAGGGGGCTAGTGTAGACATACCCTAAATTACCAGCCTCGTCCTTGGGACTGCCAGTCTGGGTCCAGCACAGATCAGGAAGGTAGGTTCAAATGTTGCTGTATGACAACTTTTATGTGTTCCGCATTCACAGCTACAGGGCTTCTGTAAGTTATGTTGGCTTGTGATACCACTTAAGGAACTCATATGGAAGCTGTGAAGTGTCCAGAAGTAGCAGCTCCCCAGCTGCAATCCCTATGCTACAATGGAAAGAAGAGGGATGTATCAATTGTTAAGCAATCCTGTGTCACTTGGGCATTCTCTCATTCCTGGGGAATCTTTAGTCAATCTACTAAACCAGTTTACATCATGGGAGTAGTGAGAACCAGCAGCAAAGTGACCAGGATATTGCTCATAGACTAGAAATATAGAAGAGAGAATGTTGGTGACAACAGAAATAAATTATATCAGGTTTTCTGGCTTACATCCCAGAAACAAAGTGGATTGAGGTAGTGTAAAGAATGAACAAGATATAAAATCTGATCCTTATATTTTGCTATAGATCTCCTGGATAGGATAAAGAGTTGGTGCATGAAATATGTGATAGATAAAACATGCTTTGTAAGAGTGCACTACAGTAGTCATGGGTGATTTCCCTTACCCAGATACTGACTAGTAAATTAATTATAGAAAAGCTTCAGCACAAAGCTAAGAATGGGATTTGCTCTTAATGTGTAAGTTGAAAAAAGTTACATTCTTGCCCAAATAACTGGAGATAAGATACGTACAGTCAGATAAATTTGGTTGAGGATTCAGGGCAACTAGTATTTAATTATTGTAATACTGTTAGATTTGAAATGTTGATGGATATCCATAGAAAGGGCAGTAAGCACAGTTATTAGACTTTCAAAAAGCTGACTTTGAAGGAATGGGAAACTTAATTGAAAAAAATTGTCTGAAATTCAATGATTCATAAGAAATCAGTTGTGGAAAAGTTGGAAACTATTCCAGGCACTGTTCGTTCCTGTTAAAATGAAAGAAAACAAAGCTAAAAGAACCATAAAAGCAACGTGATCAAACAAAGGTTTGTTTGATTTTTAGAGCTACGTAGAGATGGATGTATTTCAATAATTTGATGAAACTGAGAAGGCAGTTGGGGAAGCTTTATAAAACAATCAAAATATATAAGTCATTTAAGAGAATGCTCAAGCGTTTTTTAAACAGAAGAATATATAACATCAAACACTTGTAACAATGGCCAAATTATGTTCTCATTCAAACTGTTGTCAAACCAAAATATCTCCAGTGAAGTCAGAGGAGTCTGTACAGATTTCCATCAGATGTATGAGAACAGAACAAGCCATTCTACTATTTAGGATTTTTACTGTTATAATTAGGGTTAAAAGTTACGGACAACACACTTTCTGTGAAACTGATGGATTGGCTGTGCTCTTTTTGCTATAGTTGATCTATCTCAACTTGAATGAATTGCTGGGGAATAGACACTACATCAGAGTTTCTTAAACTTTTTAAGACCGAGAAATTTTCCCAGCATCCTCCTACCAATAGGGGATGAGTTTCGCCCCCACCGAACCCTCTCTCCCCTGGTGCTGGTCTCTCCCCTGAAGGTATCTGCCCTTCTGCTTCACCCCCAGAATCCCCTAGCACCTGCACCTTCCC
>CM057847.1:116431007-116444206 GCA_030068395.1 Apalone spinifera
CCCCTAGTTCTCGCCGAGCCTCTCCCCCACCTTTTGCCTTCCAGTTTGCGGGGATGGAGTCTTGTCGGGCCCCAGAAGTCCCTGCAGCCCTGGCCCCAGCAGCTTCCAAGGAAGGAGTGCTTGCAGGGCCTGTAGCTGGACCTCCCGCGGGGCTAATGTTAGTGCAGCATTCTAGGCCCCACACTCTGGCTCCCATTAGGAGGAGCACGGTGAGTGGGGGGGAGAAAGCCCCCAACCTCCCAGATCTGGCTTGCAGAGCACAGCAGAGCAAGCGGGTCCATGCACTGCCACTCCCCCAGTGGAGTGGGAGGGGAGCAGGGGGGAGAAAGGGCCATGCACAGAGCACACCGTCACAGCCCGAATGTACCCTGCTCTGCAGCGCTCCAGCCGGGCTCTGCACAGTCTCTGCTGGCGGCAGCTCCCAGGAGTGGCTCACTGGCTCCAAACAGCACCCCGCCCCCTCCAGCGGCAGTGGCAGCCGCCTGTGTATGGAGAAGACTGCGTGATTGGGCTGGCGGCTGTGCACGGCGGAGGCGGTCCCGCAGCAGGAGGGAAGGGGCCACAGGTGGGGGGGCTTGCTGGATGGCGGCGTGTGCTGCATGGGAGCTCGGAGCTGTGGTCACTGCATGCCACCGGTAGCAGCCCTGGCTGCCAGCACAAAGCACCAAGGGAGCCGTTTAGGTGCTGGGTGGAGATGGGGATTTGCTGGTGCACTGCACTAGCGCTGGATGTCTTTAAATCTGCCACTGTCCTGAAAAAAAGGGATGTATGGTCACCATATCTTTGCGGCACACCTCAGACTGCCTCGTGATACATCAGTGTGCTGCAGAACACAGTTTAAGAAATGCTGGTGTAGACATACCCGGATTGAGGTTTCCAATGCCATATTTATAGTTATAAGGGTTCATGCAAGTACAAATGAATACTCAAAGAAACATCACACTGAGCTGTAAGAATAGAAAGCCATGTGACCTTGACAGGTTTAGCTCAGTTTGTCCTTCTGTGATAGTAAGGTAAAATAAGTTACATAAAAAAAAAATTAAGCAGTTATTTTGGGTTTCATGCAGTTTATGGGGGGAAGAGGAAAGGTGTCTTTCAATTAGGAGCTCTAAAAGAAAAAAATTGTGCCTGCTATGCATGGTCCTTGAAGGATTCAATAGTGCTTTTGATAAGACAAGGGGTTTGCCCAATGTACTTAAGCAAGGTTTGCTCTTCCTGTAAAACTTGTTGTATGTGCACATTTGTTGCTGCCCTCCATCTCAGAAGTGGCTGTGTCAATGAGCCTTAATGCAAATGGTCAGCAAGCACTTTGGGAACCTTTTGGATGGAAGGTGCTACATAAATGCAAGATTGTTGTTATTACTGTTATTAATTGTTATTATTACACAACTACATCATCTAAGAAAAAGAAAACAAATGAGAGGAAAGGAAAGAGAAACATAGCTGAAAGTTTCCCTTTGATCCTAAGAGAGCAGAATGTGTATTTCAAAAAAGAACTTAGAACACGTGTCACACCAGGAGGTACTAGTATCTAATATCAATGTTGGAGAACATGCTTTGTCATTTTGCACTGATGTTCCCAGCAGCAGGAGGAGAAGGGTTACCTGCTAAAAAGGATCTTTTTCTTTATTAGCCTGGTTGATCCCTGCTGAGTTATCAGTAGGGTAGCAAATGCAGCAAAGGTAGAATTTATGCTTATTTAGATTAATCCAATCTTATTCATCACCCAGATGCTGTCATGGGAAAGTATGCCTGAAAACATTGCTGATTTTGACTGAAATAAAAATGTAACAGATGCTCCAGAGACCATAGACATTTCTTCATCTGGAACAGCATCAATTTGACTGTATACATTACTTCCACATACATGTATGGATGTTTCTTGTTATACAGGGTCTTTTTCATACTGATACAAGAAGCACTGAATAATATATATGCTTAGGAAAACATTGATACATAGTTCCCTGACTCAAAACCTGATCTGCCAACAGTGATTTTAAATTAAACTGTGAAATCTGCTAGAAATATTCGTATTGCTAAAAAGGAGGGAAATAGGAATAGAAGATCCAAGCTGTAAAAGGATGCAATGAGCAGCTTCTGGCTTAATGTATTAAACAAATTTCTTTCCCCACTGGGATATAGATTAAATCAAGGTTATTGCCTTCTGCTTATTCTCAGAGAACACACACAATGTTGCACAAGAAGGAGACTGGGGGACTGGACTTGATGACTCTCAGTATTATAGCTCTCATGCAGAACAGTAAATATCAGGCTAATAATAAAACGCTGATCATTGATTCTATTTTCTTCATTCTTCTCAAATCTTTATGAAGCTTCCTAAAAAATGGCTCCCTTTCACTTTAAACATTTTTTCTGATTTTAATTGTAAAAGAAATGTTCAGATTACTTAAGGATTTAAGCCAGTGACCTTAATAAGCAATGACACTGTATGGGAAGGCAGTAGACATGGTGTGGATGGTCACAACTGTTAGTCTTTCAATTACAAAAATGTACATTTGCTCTTCCTTTTCAAACCTGATTACAGCTGCAATGTATTTGACTGTGGGTGAAATACAGCTCTCTTCAAGCAAGGCCGAAATAAATAGGATTTGTGCAAAGGTTGATGGGCCAGCATCTATTCTCTAACCCTCCCAGTTATATTGCAGCACCTCCAGGGCAGTTTTTCTGACTGTCACTGTGACCCCAATATCAATGCTATTCCCACAGGACTCAGTCCTCCTTTATGGACTCACATTCTGCAATCAAGCTTGTACCACAATCAGGATTGGAGCTATTTTCAGGCATGCAATCTAATGGTTTTAGTGAAGATTTTTATTCATGTAAAACTGACAGAGGGGCAAAAAATGGAATATTTTTTACCACAAATATGGAGAAGGAACTGTGTGGATCTTCAGGCCCTTTCTTTGTAGTGGAGCTACAACTAAAGGACCTCTGATCAGCTCTGAATCTGCTGCTGTCAGAAAAACTGGTAGTGACAATCCAGACGTCAGCTGGCACACAAATAGCACTGATATTTGTGCTGTTCAGCAAATTTAGTATTCAATTCCCTGATCCCCAACACATTCCAGCAGTCAGTTCTGCATCTTTAATATGTTTTTCCACCACAGCCAGAGATCACAACAGGAAATATTAACAATTGAAGACACCTATTTTATATTGATTCTGTGTCAGTCAAGAAAATATAATGAGCAAACAGTGGCTGCAGTGGTCTACTGCTGTCTGCAATCTATACCATTAACAGTATGTTGGTATATCATAGAAGAATGGTGCCCAACCTTAGCATTTTAACCTTTGAGTGTCTAGGTTGCCAGCCAGCTAGTGTATCTTTTGAACGAACATTTCATTCTGTGATAAATATCACTGTCTCAAGATCTGGATTACTACCAAAATGCAGTCTGTCATTTTTGTAAATTAAATATTTGACATTCTCAATTCTGTACAGAACATTCAGCACAACAGTGACAATGATTAAAGAACTGATTAATAAATAGCCCCAAATAAAGCAACATTATATTATTCAATACTACATAAAGCAAGGCAAACTACATTTAAGAAATAAACATAGGCTAAATAAGTCATGCACCAATACCACCTCTAATATACTGAATGTTTTATACTTAATGATTTAACTTCAGTATGATTTAGTGTGTCTCTGTGTTTGCTGGGGTTGTTTTATCAAACTTTGTGTGTGCAGATATATTGTTTTCTGTTTTCTGCCCCATTCCAATGATCTGTTTGTGATCTTTAGAACTGTTTCCTCTGCTTTCACTCTTAGCTCCTATGCTCTGGCCATTTCTAAGAAATGTTTCCATTGGTGCAAAACAAAGGATTTTTATAAACAGGTGAACCCTGGAAATTTCCTGCCTTATTATTTGCATCCTCTTAAAGAGTATTCTGTAATAATAAAAGAACATCACGTTACAAGCTTTAAAAAATAATTCTGAATGAAAAGTGGTTTTGGACTATCTTGTGTGGCATTGTTAATATCCTTGTTACCTTGTCTTCACTTACTTATTACTCTCTCTCTGCTGGTTTCAGCTTCCATTTCCCCTTTCTCTCCTCCTTTCTGTTTTTAGTTTCCGCCATTCTCACCAGGAAAGTGAGGAATGAAAGTGCTGGGGCCAGTTATAGCTCAGGCAGGTGCTATGCAAATTTCATTGTACATTGTTGTGAATGAACCTACAAACAGCCATTCCTAGAGTAAGGACATCTCTTTGTGACACACGCTCCCCTTCCTGCCTCAAACCATAAAGAAACAGCCAGCACAAATCATGTTAACTCCCTCATGTTCTTACAGTGCTCTCTTGTCCTTTATGGAAGCTGGGGCCCAAGGCCTGTAGGGATGACAACAAGTTCTCCTCCCCACCCTAGTGGATTAAGACCTGGCCTAAGTTATTCAAGCCTTTGTTCCCATCTTTGTCACTACCATATAGTAATCAGTGTATGTGGTCATGAAACCTGCAGCATTTACAGAATGTTGCAGTTCATCTCCTCAGCAACATAGACTAGATCAAGTCCTTCATACCCATTGTCCACTTTCTATACTGTCTTCCCTTAAAACTTCAGGTTTCAGGTATCAGTCTGTATCTAGCCAGTGAAGTAAAGTTAAAACCACTGAGAATGTTTAATCTTGTGAAAAGTAAAGTGTGGGTTGCAAACATGATAGGTCGTCTTGTTTGGGGGCTGGACTCGATGACCTTTCGAGGTCCCTTCAGTCCTAGTATTCTATGATTCAGACAGGTTTATGATCAATTGTCTCCAAGTCCACTGATAGTAGGACAAGCAGTAATAGATTTCACCTAATTTAAATTACATACAATAAAACCTTTCTAGCTCTAAGGGTAGTTAAGCTCTGAAATAGGCTTCCAATTGAGATTGTGGAATCACCATCACTGAAGGTTTTTAAAAATAAGTTGGACAAACTGCAGTAAGGGGTGGTCTAGGATTATGTGGTCCTTCCTCAACACAGGGGGTTAGACTTAAATTATTTCTCTAGGTCTTCGCGTTCTCTGATTCAGTGATGCCAGGGACATACACACTATGTCCATTAAGCAGGAAATTCTAATTTTGGAGTGGAATTCTGATTTCACAGTTGTCTTCTCACTAAAAGGATCAGTATGCCACACTTAATTCTTATGAAACATTTTCAGATGATCAGTCATCTGGGATTGTAAGAACTGCAATTGATTGCTTCGTGTATTTTTTTCTGAAACTAAAGTCTAATCTGTTCTGATAAAGATGAGAGAGGACTGCTTATTTACTCACAAACTTGCAAGGATGGGGAAAGTTATATTGAGAGTCTCCAGCTTTGTGTCTTACTTATAATCATTTTCACATCTTTAGGTACAAAGTGCTAAGAATTGTCAACTCTGTGGCTAACTAGGACATCATGGAGGACAGTTTTAGTATTCCATTTGAAGCAAGTAATGAGGGGTGAGAGAGTAATATCATTAAGTGCCAATGGAGATGGCATGTTGTGCTAATTGCTTTCTTCTCTCACCCTGGTTATGCTGTGAATAGTGCATGTCATATAGAAACTGTAGAAATCTGTGCATTAACTGCTGTCCTTTGAAAACAGAAAAAACAACAAATGGTCTGATAGCACTTTATAGACTAACAAAACATATAGATGGTATCATGAGCTTTCGTGGGCACAGCCCACTTCTTCAGATGACCAGAGTTATGAGTTTAGGATGTGCAGACGCAAAATAAATGAGAGGAGAGGAGGAGGGGGGAGGGAAAACAGAAGTGGGGTGGGAGACAGGGAGCTAGAGGGAATCAATAAGGTTTGCTTGTGGAGCAACCATGCTGAATCCAGATTTCAGACAAGTCAGCATATGTCAAATAAAGCAGAATAACAAACACATATATCCTGCTGATTAACTCAGAGAGTGGGAACTCTGGACCTTCTAAAACAACTCATCCATAGTGGAAATGTAGTATAGATCATAGAATGGCTACACTAGATTGTTTTGTACATACAATAGTCATGTTGGACTACAGTCACTGTTGTTAAATACAAATTTTGCTATTTTGAATTTGCCCAATGATATTGTTTAGACAAGGGGTATATAAACTCTTGGTTGCAGCTTGTAAGGGCAAACTGCTAGGTGGCCATGAGACACTTCATTTACCTGCACCTCCACAGTTCTGTTGGCCATGGATTGCAATGAGAGCTACAGGAAACAGTGCAGAAGCACTGATAAACAAAGCATCTCATGGCCACCTAGCAGTTTGCCCTAACAAGCCATGGCCCAGAGTTGAAAAACCCTGGTTTAAAAACAGCTTCGTTAATTAATGTTTGCTATTCTCTGATGTGAGGCACTAGGAGTTCAGAATATGATTAATGATGCTTTGAGAGTTTTTTTAGTACATAAATTAATTCTGGCTTCTAATGTTACTTCAGTGCACTTCAGGAAACAAGAAAGATGGTTAGTCAATTAGTGAAACCCTTCCTTTGCTGCTAAGAGGCATAGGTGTCGTGAGGGCTTTCACTATATACAGGTGTCATGAGGGCTTCCAGTATATACTGTTACTATTTAGGATATCAGTTGCCATGCTCTATACCAAGATATGATATGTGGGATTTTCAAAAGGAGATTCTTTTACTGTTTTATTTCTATTTTATAACCCTTTAATTTTGCATTTAATTTGGGGTGAGGAGGAAGTCCAAGCAACATTGGGGAGGAGGCTGTTCATGTAAAATGTAAATGTATGAAGGGAGAAGAAAACTGAAGGGGAGGAAGCAAGATGGGGAAGAGGAGAGAAGATGTGGGTGAGCACCACATGCATCCATCATAGGAAGGGAGCCAGTGGCAGTGCAGCAAGTGAATAAAGAAGAAATCTGTTCTAGGGTCAGAGTCTGAGCAATGTCTGAAGGCTAGGAACACTGTTCATAAGTGCTGCTTCTGTTTCTCATGTGGAATGGAGGAGCACAATTTGCTAGTCCAATGGGAAAGAAGCAGTCAAAGGCTAGAATCCCCTGACATAATCCTGCATCCGTAGCTGTAGCTAGAACGCGTGGTTTTTGAAGCAACTCATTATCTAAGTATTTCCCTAGTTTATGCACAATTGGCATTCCGCTTAAACTGTGGAGGGGCATAAATCAATAAGTCTGTAATGCATTAAAAAAGACCCTCTTTATTCTAAACATGAGACATTATATCTTCAGTGGATGAGTGTATTGAAGGGGGCTTATATCCGAGGAGTAAGTTAGGCTTCTGTTATCTGCCCTGCTATACACTTGTATCCCATCAGCCAATAAAAGCCACATGGATCTTACTGTATACCGCTTAACATACACTGTAGGGTGTGTGTGTGTGTGTGTGTGCGCGCGCGCGCGCGCGCGTGTGTGTGTGTGTGTGTGTGTGTGTGTATGAGATTCTCGATCAGAATCTTTAAAGACCAATTCCTATTAATGAACAAAAAATGTACTCTCAAAGTATGGTGTGTAGAGGAGAAAAGAGTACTAGAACACTTCATCTTCCATAGTTTCATGACTTTCAAATGATAATGATGGAGAAGGGAGCAAATTACATAGTGAGTTTTGACCTGGGCAGTTACACACACACAAGGCAGACTTCTTTCATAACTCCTATTTTGTCAAGGTACCTATCTGATGTGAAGAAAAATAATACTGCTTTGGCAGTCTGATTATGTTCTGCAGTCACATAATTCTGTGTTACATTGCACATGGTATAAAGTTTCTTGTTAACTGGTCTTTCTACATGATACACTACACTAATTTACAATATCAGAAATTAATTGAAGGGCTGAATGGTCTTGTGATCAAACTCTGACCATCAATGAAGAGTGTGAGAATTTTTACTATTTAAAACAAAGTCACTTGGGCAACTAATGAAAAAGTTCATAGCATTCATAGCATTGAAAGTACTTCAAAGTTTTTTCTACCCCATGCAGTTCTGTAGCTACGCTAGCTCTTCTAATTAGTACCACAGCAATTAACTCCATCAGACCTAATTATAAGTTGGAGAATTCCTATTTAAAGTCCACATTGATTACAGAGGAGGAAAGGGGAAAGATTTGGGTAGAATTAATATTTTGTTCATGCTGTATGTTGAGGTGATTCTATCAGGCTGTTCTTATTCCTGGAGTCTGCCCAGAAGTATCAGAAATTCTAATTGTTTAACTATGTGGTATCAACATGTAGCAGTTCAATGTATCTACTGATAATCTTAAAATAAACTGCAATAAAATGCCATCTGGCTCATCTGGTATATTAATGCATATAAAAAAATATACATTTCATTTCCTAGCACTGAATGAGTGATCAGGGGCTCATACAGCTGCACATCCTCTACTGTAGCAGTTCTGAAACTTTTTGGGCTCCGGAGCCCTTTACACATGTAAAAATGTATGCGGCGCACCAGCGGTCCACTGATTGTATGTGTTGTACCTATCGATGTTTCCAGTTTATCAACCTTGCGGAGCCCCTGGAGATGTCTCGCGGAACCCTTGGGGCTCCGCAGAGCACAGTTGAGAAACACTGCTCTAATGTGATATGTCATCAAGTACCAGCAATGTCCCTCTGCCATGTGTATTAGCCAAACTGGACAGCCTCTACGACAAAGGATAAATAGACACAAATCAGACATCGGAAACTGTGACACATACAAACCTGCCCGGGCGCTCCTTAATGGATTTAGAAGTAGCCATTCTTCTACAAAGGAATTTCACAAGCCAATTACAGAGAGAAAGTGCCGAATTGACATTCATCTGCAAATTTGACAGTTTCCCTGAACTTGAACAGAGACACTAACTGAATGTCTCATTATAAAGCCAGCCTTCCCTGAATTTAACACTTCATTTACATCAAAAGCTAAGTATGGGACACTTCCAGCCCACTTAATTAGCCTTATTAGCACTGGTATTATAATTGACAGGTACTTTCCCCCCCTTCTTTTTCTATTAAAAATTCTAGAGTCCTGTTTTTTGCCACTCTAGCTCAATAATTTTCAGAAAGAAAAGTTTATAAATTGGAGACTAGAACATCTTACATTTTTAATTAAAATACTTCTTAAGTTCCCCATTGATTTGTTTATTCATCTTCTGAGCTTTTTCCAGAAGCCCCAGCAGACTCAAGAGGAAGCAACCCTTCACCTGGAATGTCAAAAGGGCATTAACGTTCCATTTAGAAAGAAACAAACCACTGAGAGTCTCCCAAATTTCATTCAATAACTATCTACTATGTTTTCAGTGAAAGATCAAATGATTTCAGAAACTTATAACACCAATACTGCTTAAGGTGTGCTGAGAAATTATTTTTTATTGATATTATATTTCAGCATACAGTTTAGTTCCTGATCTAGTCAAGCATTCAAACATGTGCTTAGCTTTAAGTGCACTATTCATAGGCTTGCAGTTAAGCACATGCTCAAGTGTTGTATTAGAACAGAACCCAAATAAGTCCCATATGCTGAATAAGCTTGTGTATGACTGAGATAAGTTTACCATTTCCCTCGTAGTTATTTTAAATCCAATGCTAGACCATGAAATGGAAAATAAAACTGCCTAATGTTAGTCAGATACCTCCTGATCCTGCTATGTTGCTATATACTTGCAGTATTTGTCAAGTTAAACTGGAATTCGAGATGCTTAGTGTTGCCCAGTATTGAGAGTATAGCATGCACTGATTATCTCATTTCTCAATTTCTGTTCAGAAATACAGCAAGGTAGGAGGCTGGGTAAGGAGTATGGTGGTGGATTTCTGTCTGTTTTCATGCAGCCATAATAGAATAACCCACCTTGAAGCTAATGCATCATACTCTTAATTCTCTCAGGAATTCTGACTCAGTCCCAGGTTCTGATGGCTGCTATATTTTCCCTACACAGGAACTCCAGATGGTTAGTCACATTTTGGGGTACATTCATGAGCCATCTTGGTAGCTGACCAGCCTGCTCCGCTCAGAGATGTGCTGTATATGACTGTATATCACCATATGTTTTTCAACACTTTTGTTGCATATGCTGCAGATTTCTTCTAGTTAATTACAAACTCATTCTTTGATTAATTGCTCCATTATCTTTTTGCTCATGGCAGTTAAGCTGACTGGTTTATAATTCCCTGTTTTGTCCACATTCCGGTTTTTTATAGATAGATACTATATTTGCCTTTTCCAATCCTCTGGTATCTCTCCCGTCTTCCAGACAGTCTCAAAGATAATCGCTAATGGCCCAGAGGTCTCCTCAGCCAGTTCCTTCTTTTTTTCCTAGACATGTCATAGGATCTTATCCACCAATTCTCTGATGCCCGATGCCTTGAAGTCCATTGTCTTTATTCTGCTTGTTCCCCTCCTATCATTTCTTAGATCAAAACCTCTGTCATCTCTTGGTCATTTTCAAATCAGCTGACTTCCACTTTCAGATTTTCAAGTAGTTTCCTCCCTGTTTGCCAAAATCAAATCTAGAATAGCATCTTCCTTATTCACCTTCTTTGTCTGTAACAAAGTTTTCTCCAAGGTATTCCAAGAACCGGTTGGGTAATCTCTGTCCTGTTGTATTATTTTGCCTACAGATTATCTGGGAAGTGAAGTTCCCCATCAGCATCAAAGCCTGTCGTTTGGATAACTTTTTATTTATTTTGTTCAGTTTCATGTAGCTCTTCTTCCAAGTTTATGGTTTATGTTTAATTGCCTGTTCTTAGTCCACAGATTTTGAACAGATCTGACTCCCACTTCTATCTCAGCCTCAGAGCAAGTGTATACATCTTTGATCAGGATTATCCTTAGGATTTATGTGGCCCTATGCAGTATTATTAAATTGGTGCCCCTATGCCTGATGGCAGCTGGGGAGAAGGGGGGGGGGAAGGGGAGAAGCAGATGATTTTGTTAGAGATGTGATTTTATAATCTTCAAACTAATGAAATATTTTAAAGCAAATTTTAGACTAAAGTGCTGTAGACTAACTCAGTAAATTCAGAAGCTGTCAGTACATATCTGTTAAATGGCTTCATTACCACTTGAATGGCTATTTCACAGGTTCAATAATCAGCTGATAGGTCTGGCAAGCTTTTTCACTTTTAAGTTAAATTGCTTTTTTTCTGCAGCAGTCACAGAACAGGTATAGGGAAAAAAAGTGGGTGGGTGGACATGAAGACCCAGTGGTGCCACAAATTTTCCAGGGCCCTACACAGCTCTGAATTCTGTGTATAGGTGAGGATGACCCTGTCTTTGATATACAAGGTAATACCTCCTCCTTTTTTCCCCCATGCCTGTCTTTCCATGCTGTACCTTTCTATACCAGGCATGAGAATTTCCCACCAAATTTCTGAGATGCCTATTGTGTTAAATTTGTGATTATTCATGAGTATTTCTGGTTCTGCCTGTTTATTCCTCAGACTATTTGTATGAGAATATAACACCAAAGATGTTTGTTAGATTTCCAGTTTTTCTTACTTCTTGTCTCTCTGTAATAAGGCATAGCATCTCCCTCCCCCATGGTCCTGTCTCTGCTCTGCTCCAAAAACCACTCAGAGCTTCTGGCTCAGCAATCACCCGTGCAGTTTATTTACATACTGCCATCCTACCACCTTCTCTCTCAGTACAGCTTCAGGGTTCCAGCCTTGAGGACTCCTTGGCCTCTGGACACTCGAGGCTAGAACTTACCTCACTCCTTTCCTTCCCTGGATTCCTCTATCTTCGCTTGTATCTAGCCCTAAGCTAATCAGGCTGGTAATGTTTCTTCTTGGTCAATCAGCGATAGGTCCCCCACAATTTGCCTCCTCTAATTGGAGCTGGAGTGACAGAGGGCTGACTCAGCTATTCCTGCTGAGCAGCCTGTCACATTCTCCTTTGTCCTTGCAGAAACAACTCTCAGGGTATGTCTAGACTACATGTCTCTGCTGACGGAGGCATGTAAATTAGATTGTAACGGGGTACACTCACCGCCACAGCGCCACCAGCCGTCAGTCCTGGGAATTAGCTCGGACTGGTAATTAGGCTGGTCATGGGGTCCTTTTCAAAACACTGCCCTCAGGCAGTGCCCACAACAGTCTCTGAGCTCCCCCCTTCCAGGGGTTGGTTGTAGGCCAGTAGGCCTCCCGGAGGGGTTCCTCCGCCTCCGGGTCAGTGGGTGGTATGCCTGTTTCACTGCACAGCCCCTGTTAATTGTCCCCCAAGTCTCTAGTCCCACAGTCGGGCCTTGCTCAGGACGGGTAGAAGGAGTCAATAGTTCATGTGGCCGGCCTTGCTTCAGGTCCGGGCCATAGGGGAAGAAGTTCAATAGAGACTCAAGTCTCTCAGATCACAGTTCCGGGCAGGGCAGCAGTCCTAGTCCTGTCCCTTTAAGAGGCCCTGGCCTGGGTCCAGGCCAAGTGGTAACCACTTACAGTACATAAGCCCTGGCCCTGGGGCAGGGCAGGGCACCAACACAATAAGCAAGCCCTGGCCCTGGGGTGGGGGTGGGGGGACACCAAATGCAGTCTATAGGCCCTGGCCCTGGAGCAGGGCAGGCCAGCAAACACACAGGTTTGAGGAAGCTCCTGCTTCAGGAGCTGGGCAGGTAGCACACCTGCAGTAGTGGCAAGAGGGAGGCTGCCACCCCATAGGGTGGCAGGGGGCGCAGATCCACTCACTCCACTGCGTCCCGGCCCAGGGGCCCTGGATGCAGCAGTGCAGCTGCTACTGGCTCAGCAGGGGCTCCAGCCCGCAACGTGCTCGCCTAGGGATGCTATCAGCCCTTGCTACCTTCTGGGCCATTCCTTGTCTCCCCCCTTTGCAGGTACCTGTGTCACCTGCAGGTCAGTCAGGGAGATGAGGGCGATGTCGTCCCAGCAGGGTCCGGGCGGCCCAATCCAGGCTTCAGTGGGTTGGAACTTTGCAGCGTCCAGTGAGTTCTCAAGGCCCCAGGGTTCAGGCAGGAATCGGGGTTCGAGCCGGTCCAATGGCTCTGACAAGTCCTCAGGGTCCCTGGGTGTCCACAGGCCTCAGGGCTCGAGCAGGACCTCCGGCTCAGGCAGGTCCTCAGACTCGCCAGGCACCAGCAGAGCCCGGGTTCCTCTGGGTAAGAGGGTAGCTCTGCTGGCCAACTTGGCCAGGCCTCGGCGGCCTAGGCAGGGCAGTCTTCGCCAGCCCTATGGAAGGCAGCTGTGGGAGACCCAGGCCAGTTTTCAGCCTCATCAGCCAGGAGCTCTGGGCAGGCCTCTGTCTCCCTCAGAGGCT
>CM057847.1:116444306-116454928 GCA_030068395.1 Apalone spinifera
CCGACAAACAGCTGAGCCGGCACAACGTGGTGGCCATTTTTATTCTAATGAAGCAAGGGATATTTAAATCCCTGCTTCATTGACTATGTTGGTGTGTCTAATTTACATGCCTCCATCGGCAGAGACATGTAGTCTAGACATACCCTCAGATTCTGACGGTTCACCCAGGTCATATTTTTTACTTACCTGTGGCCTTTTTGTGTCTTGCATCCATCAAACTAGATTTAAATTAATTTCACTAGGTTACCCTGTCTGTATCTGATGATACTCTTCCTTTCCTTAATAGATGGACTCCATTTCTGCTCCGCAGTTCATATTGTCCCCTTCCACTGTGGATGCCTCCACTCCTCTCCCCAGTTAAAAGTCTAGAGCAAATGGGGTGAAGAACTGCTGGGATCAGGAGGCGTGCAGCAGTCAGGGGAAGGGGAAGTTCTGTGTTTTATGGGGTCTCACTGTTTGTACTTTTTCACAAACAAGTGGGTATTTTTTGGGGGGGGTTAATTGCTTGGTTTGGGGTGGGGGGGTTGGTTAAGGTTCTGCTGTTACTGGTATTGGAGTGATAATGGCGGCTGAATTACTGTTGCCCTTTTTATTCATAAATATGTATTAGATGTTTTTTATCAAGAAAGTTTACTGATATCACTGCATCATATCATACAATATTTATTTAAAATAATAAAGGAAAGCACATAATCAGGGACAATTAGGAATTAGTATGCAAGCACTATTCCTCAATTCAGTTGTCTACATCAGTCCATACTTCAATCATATCCTTACATCAATACACAGTGTGAATCACCACCTTTATTAATAAGCAGTCATGTAATTCATATGAACATTGCATAACAATTGACCCTCCTCACCCAACACTCCTCAAAGCATTGAAACTCCCACATCGTATTTCCACACAAACATTCATAAACATACTATTACACCTCTCACTTTGTCCATAATATGGGAACACAAAGCATCCCTTACTTCAGTCACCCAATTGCATCCAGCTTCGCTTGTGACAGGTGCATTGTCTGACTTATCTTATCAATTCGGTTGCCCCTTACTGCTGCAGATTTGGTCAGGAAGTGATGGCTCACTTCTGACTTCACAAAGATTGTGAAGAGCACAGAAAGCTACACTAATGCAGATAGCACTGATAACTCTGGAACCCAAGCAGGTCTATGGACATTTCCAGCAGACTTTTAATCTGCCAAAAACACATTCAGTGAGCATTTTGTACGTGCTCAGAGTGCAATTAAACTGTCTTTTACCAGGCCTCTAAAATCAGTGTATAATTTCATGAGTCAAGACAAAGGGGACAAACTATGGGCACCCAAGTCTCATAATTGGGACCAATGTAGTTTGAAAACCCCATTATTTCAAAGCCAGCATTACTTGAGGGATATCTTTTATGCCTCATACGTAGGTAAACCACATGCCTGATTGCCTTAGATATTTTTGCCACCACTTTACCCACAGTCAATTTTCCTACATCAAATTGATCAGCAGTGGGCTATAGCAGTGCAAAGTAGCCAGCTTCCAGACAGTTATAGCATCTTGCCTCTGGATAGGGATGGTGTCCCTTATGCATGTATCTTTACTCTGGTGTGTCAAGGAAAACTGTTCACAAAGCTTCAGAAATATACCATTTTCATGGAAAACTTCTGGACCTATTGCTGGTCATTCCAGGTCTCACTGATCATGGGATCCTATTGTTGTGTACTGTGGTCCTGCTCTGGCAGTTCATGGGGGGCCATGCAGTGGCTGTACCATGTATTGTGAGCAGCATGAGACAGTTTGATTGCCATGTCTGTGTCCTCTACTTGCTCCTTCTTCATTGTAAGTTCTATCATTAGCCTTTGGTGGGTCAGAAAACCAAAATGCCACCAGTGTGTCACAGAAGCTCTCCCTGTTTTCTGACATGAGAGAAAGGGCAGGTAAGAAAGGGCAGTTCTTCACAAGGTTCATCCTCCATGTTTCTGGCTGCATGCAAACTAAAATAATAATATGTAGGTGGGCTGCTCAATCTTTCTTTAATGGGCAAGGTAGGCAGTCAATTTTTTCCCCCCACAGAACACTACAGTAGAGTACTACACAGCACACTATGGTACAGTGATCACATTTTTAGAAGATGCTAGTGAGTCTGGGATATGGTGGATTTGACTTTGTGTCTACATCCTGCAATTTAAACACTAAAGCCCCAGATTTAAACTCAAGTTAGAACATTTTTAATGTGCGGTTAAAACAATCAGTGTATAGATTCAGATTTTGGGTTTGCCAACCCAGAGTCAGCTGATTCAAGTCCCACTAATCCTGGGTTACCATTGCTGTGTTTAAAGGCCCTGTTCCAAAAGTATTGCTTTTAACTACTCCCTGGTTACAATGGGCATTTAAATGTTTTGACATTAAGGTCTCAAATCTCCCTCCCCTTTGTGGAATATAGTCCAATCTTTTGTTAGGCCTATGGCCTGCTGGTGAACCAAATTCCCAGGACGCTTTAAAATTCTGTTAAAAAGTGCAGTATCAGAGAAAATGTCAGTCTGAAAAATATATAAAACAAATTCTAACATAGTACACTGTTTAGCTTAGTAAGTGATTTTTTTCAAGGAATGTACTAAACCGCAAGACTAACAGATGCTAAGTTGACAAATTTAATGTATTTATTGGAAATTTATAGCTATAGATATAAATGGCATAAGCAATGAATAAACACCAAATGCTGATCTTGCATTTTGAAGTTTATGAAATATGATGGGACGTTTGGAAATGTTCTAAAATAAAGATAAGTTTGTGTATGAAAAAAACTTAAAGATTATACTGGGACTAATCGGTCATATTTGTCATTGACTGTAAGCATTGGTTCCACAGACTTGATAACATATTTTTATGTGCTGTAATAACAATTAACAAATGCCAGTCAACCTTGAATTGAGACTTGAGGTCTCTTTCTAATTACTAAAAAAATCCACTGACCACCTTTCTAAAGAGCTTTAAGATCTTTAAAAAGTGCTATATAAGATTGAGGTAGTGGTGTTTTTATTGATACCATTGCAATCAGAATAATGTCACTTCCACTTTGCACAGATGTCAGTGAGTACACAGGGTGCAAGGCAGTAGTTCTTGATGCCCTCTGAGTTAGATTCTGTCAGGGCCTTTTGATGACCGGTTGCCAACTTTCCACAAAGGTCTGCATAACAGTAGACATTCAGCCTCTTCTTATGATCCATGCCTCAAAAGCATGGTCTATACCTCTATAAGTTCATAACTGCAGTCTTATAGTTTTCAGTACTCTTGACCACAATGTTTTCAGTCTGTTGGTCAAAAGTAATGTTTTGTTATCCCAGTGCTTCTCATTCCAATAAACA
Organism: Apalone spinifera; assembly: GCA_030068395.1. NCBI lineage: Eukaryota > Metazoa > Chordata > Testudines > Trionychidae > Apalone > Apalone spinifera. Next base: position 116,447,666 of record CM057847.1, read on the forward strand.
ACTCTGTCATTTAGACCTGAAATCTGGTAGTCATTTAAGAGATAATGGTTTTCTAGCTCAATGACTCAGAATCAAAGTATTACATTGTAATTAAAACCCTCATCAGAGGCAAATTGAAGCCATAGCATGTATAGAGCAAAAATATTTACACAGAATTAGATGCCTCTCCATGTAAAAAAAATGCTTGCCATTTGGGATGCGGAAATTAATTCCTGTGGGTGGTGATCCCCTTAGCTAATAACTCCAGGTATTTTCTCCCATTGTCAGTTTTTTAAATGCCAAGAAAATAGCATATCACAATAAATTTGACTCCAGTCAGTATATATTACAAATATACAATCAAGCATACTTCATGAACTCCTAAACCCTATTATTCTTAATATTTCAATGTTTATTTTCATATTATTGAAAGAAATGGCTGATGATGATAAAACTTATTTCAGCACTTTGTGTGAATCATCACCTTTAAGTTTAAATGTTTTGTATATCAGATTTTTTTCTTTTTTTGTTTTTACTTTTTAAAAAATTCTGTCATACAAATAACATGTATGATAGCACATTTATCTTCAGGAGCTAGAAGATAAATTGTAACAGTATATTGTGGCATTGTGATATCATAGCCCTAGATGTTGAAGATAAATCCCAATTCCAAAGTATGAAATATCAGTACATCTCTATTTCTGTATTAGAACTTTTATTTACTTTTCTTCCAGCTCTTTAAAAGATGTGAAAGCTATTTTCTGGTTCTTCTTCTTTCCTCATTCTTCTTTTATTTCATTCTGTGATAATTTTACTTTTTGTTCTTGTCCTTGTCCTTGTCCTTGTACTTTTTCTCTTCTTCTTTCCAAGTGACCTTGCTGATTGAGTCTGCCTCTTTTGAAGCAGTTTCCCTATGTATTTTATTCAGATGTTTGTGTACTCATATTGCATGATTCCCAACTATGTAATAGGCTAACTTGGAGCTGTTCAATGGAAGTAGTGTATGCCAACACTTCAAAAGCTAACTGAAGAAATGCAATCTTTTCCTAGTACTTGACTTGAGATAGATTATTACACTGAGGGCTTGATTGTCAATCATTTGAGAGTTTCCTGAAAAGTGAGAAAACAGGTGCCTTCTTAAATATGTGGCTCACAAATTATGACCTAATGTAAAGAATAATAGTTCTAGTCATTCAGCAGATTTTTTTCAGTTCATTATCAAGAGGTCATTACATGTTAAAGAGTTTTTTTATATAGAATTTGTCTGTATAATTTGTAAAATTCATGGGAGCTAGAGTGTATGTGAATAGACTTTCATGTTCTGTTACATACTAATTTCAACTGTTGCTTGATTATTTTCAGGCATAACGGCTTTGCACAAAAGGGTTTTTCTTGCGCAAGGAGGGGCAGTGTAGACAGCCCCGTCTTCCACAAGAGCCTCTTCCGCGAAAATGGCGGATCACTAGCTATGCAAATGAGGCTCAGCGATATTCTAACGCTAAGCCTCATTTGCATAGCTCTGGCGCAAAAGCGTGCCAGTCTAGACGTAGCCCTTGTGCAAGAGCTCATCCACACTACAAAAGTTCATAACAAAAGCATGCGCTTTTGCACAAGAGAGTGTCCAGACCACATGGCTGCTCTCTCAAAATAAAGCTCTGATTGCTGTTCACAGAATAGCCACCAGAGCAACTGTGCTTTTGTTGATTGGCTCTTTTCATGCAAAAAAACCCTGTTGCCCGTCCACACACTTTTTCGCACAATAACTCTTGTGCAAAAAGGAGTTATTCCTCATAGAAGTAGGATTACCTACACTGCAAAAACCCCTCTGTTCTTTTGAATTGTTGTAAATTTACTTGCGCTAAAACACAGTTGAGGTGTGGATGCTCCACGGGTTTTTGCACAAAAACACTGTAGTGTAGACGTAGCTTGAGGATACAGCTTACAATTATATCTATTGTTTTTAAATTAACTTATTGTAGGAGATTTATATTAACCTATTTACTGATTCTCCCCTTTTAAGATAATATTCTGATTAGTAGAAATGCTCAGAAAAGCTCAGGGATTTTGGTTCTCCAAAAGATTTGATGATTTTGAATTTGCTAACAGCCCTAAGATTCCCAGCAGCCTGTCTGCTATGAGGCTGACTCTGGAACACCAATCAAAGGAAACCTGCCTGTATTTTGACAAAAGTTTAGTCATATTGTGCAAAAGACTTTGTTTCAGGTATAGTCAGCATTTTCTGAAGAAATGGGATTTTTGTTGGGAAAAAAATCTGGTCAGTTCCAGTGATCAGAAGTGATATATAAAGTGGTGTCTGTGAAATATTAAGGCAAGTTAGTTAACAAATATTTAGACAAGAGTAGTATGCATTGATTGTATTTTGTGAACATGGCATGAGTGCAAGTACTGACAAACTTTATCTGGGGAAAGCTCTCTGCATTCTTGCCAGCTTTTCAAGGTGACAGTGGCAAAATGATAAACATTCTTGACTTTATTCCAAGTGTAAATATGGCACTTTCAGTCAAAATATTTTCTGAGGCAAAGTAAGTTTTCATACTGCTAAAACTGTATTTATTATGTGTCAAAATTTTGAAGTGAGAATAACACATTTTCCTTCTTTGCAAATCAATGTAAATGTAACTCCTCATTGTTTAAGTGAACTTTCAGGTTCTAAACTAGCTGAAAGTCTGGCTCTAGTTTCTCACTCCTGTTTTATTTCTAAAAGTGAAAGTCACCAGGGTTCCCCAGTGCGTCAGTTAGTCTGTACAAACAGAAAGAAGGAAAAGTGCAAGTGGAGTCACACTTTGTATAAGGGGGGTGGGCTTTGTGTGTGGTAAGGAATAATGAAACTGAATTGGAGAAAGTGGCTTTTAGGCTATAATTGTTAGAGTGAGGCAGCCACAAGTCTAGTTTAATGCCACCTCTTAAGGGTCTACTAGACTGTTGTGAAGGTACCAATTGCTAGATCCCATGTGTTTTAAGTTTTCAGAGTCTGAACAGAGTCAATTTCATGGCTGTTTTTATCTTGGGGTTCCTAGGCACATCTTTTGCTGACGCTTGCCAATATCAAGCATACTCTCCTGAGTCCTTATACTCTTTGGTCCAACAGGCTAACCTCTGGCACAAGTGTTGACCTTTTAGACTTCTCCATTGCTTAAACACACCCTCATCTTTGTCCAGAACTCCAGCTGTGTGAGCACTCTAGGTTAAGTTTTCAGGAACATATGATAGGTGTAGGGCATAATGCAGACAGACTTTGCACAGGATTCTAAAATGCAATTATTCTTTACTTAACAGCATGAGAAAAAAACAGGAAACATGCTGAATGCAGGGACCCTTACTCTAGCTCACCCTTTGCTTAGGCATCTTTGGGGAATAATCTGAGATCAAATAGGTAGATTCTGTCATCAAGTAGGTAGCTCCTCTATCATCTTACCTCTTGCTTGAGTTGGCGAAATGGCCAGACATCCCAACTAAACTAGTTCCTACTCTTTTTTAACTTTCCAGTTCCTCTATCAGTTAAGTCCTGAATCAGTCTCCTCAGGTGATGACAGACCCATGCCAGAGTCTCTCCCCTGGCCAACCTATTCTTCTAGATGGGAACCAGGAAGTTGTCTAAATGTTTGAATTTCAACAGAGGATTATCTTGATTTAAGAACCCTCTATTGTCAGCTGTGTATCACTATCCCTTGGAATTTCAGTCCAATACAGAGTTAAAAAGACAAAAGAGGAAACAAAGGTTTCCACATTTAAAAGACAGTTTTCAACTGTATAAAGATGTGTACAGTGTCCATAATCAAATACTCACAGATTCTCAAATCATCACAGTATATTATTAATACAAACATTAAAAAATGGCAATTGCATCACTGATATTTGTTGGCTAAATCTCATGACTGAAATATTGGTACAGAGCAGGATAGCTTATTCTGGAAGGACAAGAAGGTAAAAGAGGAGAAGGTGTTGCAATATACATAAAGAATAGACACCCGCTGTGTTCTGGTATCTGGAAAGAGGTAAGAAGCAGACTTGTTGAAGATAAAAGGGAGAAAAAAAACCAGAAACAACATCATAGTAGAAATTGACTATGGACCACCATATCAGGAGGAAGAGATAGATGAGATATTTCTAGAACAAATAACAAATATCCAAAACACAAGACCTAGTAGTAATAGGGCACTTCAACTACCCAGAAATCTGTGTGTAAAGTAATACAGCAGAAAACAAAATGTGCAGTAAGTACTTGGAATCTTTTGGGGCCAACTTTCTGCTTCAAAAGTTGGAGGAAGAAACCAAGGAGGACATTTATTTTCAACTTGATTGTGACTAACAGGTAGAGATTGGTTGTTACTCTGAAAGTTGAAAGCTATTTGGGTGTAATTGGTCATGAAATGATACAACTCATGATTCTAAGGAAAGGGAGGAGAGAAAGCAGCAGAATTCAAAAAATTGACTTCAAAAAAGTCAATTGTCCTGCTTTCAAAAAGAGCGTACTATAACAAATTCAGAGAACTGGTAAGAAAGGTCCTCTGGGAAGAAAATCTGAGAACAAAGTTGTTCAGTGGGCTTATTAAAGACACAAGGAGAGTGAAGTAATGGCTTTTATTGGACCAGTTTCTGTTGGCAAGAGAGACTTTTTTAGCTTATACAGAGTTCTTCTTCAGTTGTTCAGGGAGATTAATATTAAAGACACAACAGCAAATAATCCCAGTGTAAAGACAAGGTAGGAAGAATAGTAAGAGACCAATGTGGCTGCATCAGAAATTATTTAGTAACCTGATAATCAAAAAGGAATCCTACAAAAAATGAAAATATGGAGAAATGTTGAAGAATGAGAACAAAAGAATAGCATTATACTATACTGGACCAGGGAGGTCCAGCCTGTTGGGACCTGACCAGTCCCAAACAAAAAAATTTGCTGGACCAGAGGAGATGTTCTCTACCACATACTCAAAGCCAGCTGGCCCCATGTCTCTGGCCCTCTCTCCCCTCCTATGCTGTCATCAGCCCTGGTCCACCTTTGGTATCCGGGGTACTCCAGCCCTGGACCATGTTGCTGCATGCAGCCAGATATCCCCAGCTTTGTACTACCACGGAAGCCCGAGCTTCTTCAGCCCCTGACTCCACTCTGCCACTGGCTGTTGGGGTTCTTCAGCTCTGTGCTGCTGTGGGCTGCCACAGGCAGCTGGGCTTCTCCAGGCCCTGACCCCACGCTGCCATGAGCACCCAGGTTTCTGTGGCTGCCAGCCCTGTGCTGCTGAAGACGTTGAGTTCCCCAGCCCTTGACTCCATGATGCCATGGCCTCCCGGGGTTCTCCAATCCCTGGCCCCAGTACTGCTGTGGGTCTCCTCTGGCCCTCTGTCCAGGCCTGACTGTGCTTCTGGCCCTCCTGCCATTAGGCTCCGGCTCTCTGGTTCAGGAGCATCTGTGGGCCTGCTGAACCACGGATGTTGCCAGACCAGAGAGTACTGATTTTCAGAGGTTCAAGCTATAGGAGTAAGAGAAAGGTCAAAGAAAGTGACTGTCCTCTACTTAGTGGGAAAGGAGAGAAAATTATGAATGACATCAAGACAACCTAGGTATTTAATACCCAACAAAATTAATATTAACAATAAGAAGGAAGAAAAGCAAAGGAAATAACATGTTTAATAATATTTAGATACTTTAGATATATTAAAGTCAGATGAAATTCATGTTAGGGTACTTAACATACTTTTTGAAGCAGTCTTTGAACCATTAGCAAGTATCTTTTGAAAGTTCATGGTGGCCAGATGAGATCTTAGCAGACTGGGCAAGGACAAACATACTACCTACCTTTCAAAGGGGGCCCCATTGAATAAAAGAACAGACCCTGGTTGGGAGGCATATGTCAGAACTGTCTCTGATTGCTTTCAGTTCTTTCCTGACACCTGTGATGGTTATTGGAGAGCTTTTTCCTGGCTTCTGCATATATTTTCATTAAGCTTTTAAGCAGTGTCCATTTTTTTTTCTGTGCACTTTAGTTAGTATAATTGAAGAAGTATGCTTTGGGTAGCTCTGGGTCCATCTGGGTACCAGATCCACTGCTGGCAATTATCTGCTACTGGAATCAGTGTTATGTTATCTGTGTGAACCATCTTCCTTGGTATGGGTACTGAGCACTTTAGCATCAGTTAGAGGTACACTATCAAATTCATCTATAATGAAAGGTAGGTCAGTGTCACTGGTATGAAAGAAGAAACACTTGATATCAGAGTCTTTCAAAGGATATGTCTACACTAGCCCCCTAGTTCAATCTAGGAAGGCTAATGAGGGCGACCAAAATTGCAAATGAAGCACGGGATTTAAATATCCCACGCTTCATTAGCATGTTCCCGGCCGGTCGCCATTTTAGAAATTGACTAGCCTGAAGTAACTGCCCGTGTCTACACGTGGCAGTGAAACTGGATTCCGAATTAAAGCCCTAAATCAAATTAGCTGTTATTCCTCCTGCAATAACTCCTCCTGCAATAATTCCTCCTACTTCGGGCTAGTCATCTCTTCACACACACGTGTGCCTATCAGGCCACGGCCCCTGGTTGCCATGGTGGCATGGCATGTGTTCGCACGTGCACAGGTAGCTGCGTGATCCGTGGGAGACATGGTCCCTGATCTTCCTCCCCACCTCCCCTCCGGGTAGGGAACAGTGCTGGCACTTCCTTGATATAGCCTCCCCAGATGGCCCGGTCGACTCCGGTGCTGGGACAGCTGGTGGTGGCCCCTCTGCGGCACCCAGGTCAGGGTCCTCAGCTCCTGGCTCACTGCCTCCCGGGCTGACACGGACCGCCCCGCCCCCAGGATTCGGTCGAGGGTGGAGAAGTAGGGGCAGGTGGTAGCCCATGCTGCTGCGCCGCCCCTGGTGGCCTTGGCGTACACATGCCACAGGTCCTTCACTTTCAGGCACACCTGCTCCTGGGTGCTCCTGTGTCCCTTGCAGGCCATGGTGGCTGCTATGCGGCTGTAGACAGCCGCATTCCTCCGCCTAGTGTGGAGATCATGGACGTTGGCGGCCTCCCCCAAAACCTCAATGAGGTCCATAATCTCCGCACTAGTCCATGAGGGCACACACCATCTACGGCCCCTGGCTGTCCCCTGGGTGCTGGGGGACTGGGCAGGGGATGGCTGGCTGCCACTGGCTGCCATTGTGCAGCCACTGGCTGAGGGTCTGAGGCTGCTGGCAAGCCTGGATCTCTCACGTGCCCAGTGGCCAGAGTCTACTCCTTTAAGGGCCCCGGGGCTGGGGGAGAGGAGAGGAGTTTTCCTGG
>CM057847.1:116464467-116481600 GCA_030068395.1 Apalone spinifera
TCAGACTCTGGGAATGGCACATAAACACAGTACATGGTTATTCCCCTTCCCCACTAGTCTAGCCAATCAAAGGAAAGCCGTCACTCAGGATGGGAGGCAGGACAAGACACATTCAATGGTGCTAATGTCTCTGCTTTAATCCCCAGATGGACCACATCCTGCAGAGATACCTTCTTGAAGCTGACAGACATATCACCACTTAACTGATAATTGATAATTGATGTCTGCTTTGTTTAAATACTTGTTTTACTGGAAACAATATGTAACTTTATATTATTGTTCTTATCTTGCCTTACTATTAGCATCTATCTAGGGGATCCGGGATCTTCCCCCCTCCCATCACTTTAACTGCCCATTGAGCATCCTATATAACTAGTTGTAACCTATTGTTTGGCAGTGTTCACTGAGCTTAGCAAGTGACACTCCACCCAGCGCTGTGTGTAATAAACTCTCCTGCTTGCTTCACATACGGTATCCAGATTCTGTTCCTTCACTGTGTCTACACTACAAGCAGTTATTTTGATATGTCAAAATAATGTTGATCTAGAATAGAAGTGTCAAAAGAAGTGTCACTTTGTGAGGAGTAAGGGAAGTTGGAGAAAGACTGCTCTTTCTTGGACTTCCTACTGTATAGACAGCGCCTAAAGCCAAAATAAGCTATTTTGACTTAAGTTATGCAACTTACGCTTTAGCCCTGGTGTGGAGACATGCCCTTAATGTCTTGAGGGCTAGTTATTTTTTTAATATAAGAAAGAAAGGGTAATATAGTATAGATTCTGCATCACCTGAATATATTTTGTAGGCCACATAAATACAGGATGTGGATGTGATCTAGCTTATGGTGATGATTTTGACACTTCTATTCTAGATCAAACCTTTTTTCAGATAGACTGGTTATGTTTTGGACTCATTATGACATTATTTTAAATGTGTATCTCTGTGAAAGGAGATATGACTCAACGATTTTGTGCCTCCATTGGTCTCCTTGGGAATTAGCTCTTCAACCCCTGCAGAAACCCCTGTTGACCACCATCTCATCCTCAGTTACCCATCTTCTGAACTACTTCAGGCCCTGTGTCCCTTCTGGCCCACAGTGCCCTTTCCTTGCTGTCACTGCCCCACTGCATGCCCCTGCACTCTGGAGTCCTCCCCTCCCAGACAACTCCTTTTGTTTGAGGACCCATTCCCAGTAGTAATCTAGCCCCTACACCAGGGGTGATCTGCAGTCTGAAATCATCATTGGCAGGAGAGTGTGGACCTGCTGCCTTCTGCCCTGGTTGCTCTCCTGCAGCCCTAGTCACCTTCAAGCCCCTGTATCAAATCTGCAGCCTGGGAACTGGATCAGGCTAAAGCTCCCCATCGCTGCCTGCCTTTCCCCAGCACTACTCTGTGTCACATACCTTCTCTAGCTTTCCAGGCAGCCAGGTCCCTCCAGCTCCACAGCTGTAACAAGAGTGTTCTCCTTGCAGCCCTTTGTAGGACCCAGCCTGGCCCTGATTGGCTAACTGTTCCCCACTCTAATTGGCAAAGATTGCACAAACCTCTTCTAGCCTGCTTGTGACCCTCTCCCTGCTGTAGTGGTAATAACATTCTGTGATATTAATTTGAGTTCATAATACTGTCCCTTTAGTTATGACATCTTAATTATTGTGCAGGATAATCCCTCTGTCACAACTGCTTAATTAAACTGGGGGAAAGGGATCTGTGCATTGTCATGGTCCCTATAGGAAGGCTCTAGTCAGTAACATTCAAATACAAGTACAATGTAATTGATTAATTCTGAATTTTAAATCTTTAATTAGTATAAATGATAATTAAGAGTTTAAAATAAACTGAAAATATCAATACATGTGTTTACTTACAGAATTTTGTTTAATGATATTGTTTTCTTAAAATTTAAATCGAAAGATCAATATCTTAATTAAACAAGAGAAATATTTTTAGATCCCAATCACAAGAAACACTTAAAATTATAATGGTTTGGCTTTATTTAGAGCATGTTGCCATGGAATTTGTGGCAGTCTCCCAGCAGAAGGTAACATTATTTAGTTAAAATTATTAAGGATGGATCACTATTTCAAGTTTAAAAATGGTGGCAATTTTCCAGAAACCAACATAGACTCCAATCATTTATTAGAATCTTAAGTGTAATTATGAATGGTATTTAGAAGTGAGTCTGATCCTAACATGTGGCTTTGACTCCAACTTCAAGCCAGATCCTCAACTGATGTAAACTGGTATAGCTGCATTGACTGCAGCATGATTCTGGGGTAATTAGCACTGCAGGAACAAGCCTTAACTGGAGAACCAAAACTTGAAAGTTTTAGGTATCACTACAAACTCTATCAAGGTTTGTGATATCCAGATTGTCTACAGATTTATAGATGAGCACTGGGTTGGGAATCAGTGTTGTGGTTCAAGCCCTTCTTTCTTTCTTTCTTTCTTTCTTTCTTTCTTTCTTTCTTTCTTTCTTTCTTTCTTTCTTTCTTTCTTTCTTTCACCAAAAATATTAACAGAAATTGTGTGGCGAGGAATGAAGCATATAGCCTTGCAGCCAAGTCTATAGATGAAGGGTATGTCTAGACTGCAGAGTTTTTTCCGGGATACTGTATCCCAGAAAAGCTCTGCCATGTCCAAGGAACGTGTCTGCTTTTCCAAAAACGATTTGGAAAAGCAGACACGTTTTTTCGGCATCCCTGTAAGCCTCATTCTATGAGAAGAAAGGATGTTCCAAAAGAGGGGTTTTTTTCCAACATCTGGCCCAGTGTAGATAGGCCAATTGCCAGAAAAGCCTCTTTCAGAAGAAAAGCAGTAAAATATACAAATTTCAGTTCGCAATACAAATTTCAGTTCGCAATTTGTGTATCTTTTTCTGATAGAACTTTGTAGTCTAGACACAGCTGCTGGGAAAGTGACATCAAGAAGTACATAAATATAACAGAATGGCCAAGTAATGAAGAGGCTTTACAAAGCAGGTTTGTACCCCTGTCCACTGTGGCGCTAATTGCTGACACATCTACCCACAGTAAGATGGACAAAAGGTTTGGTGAAAGAGTGTAGAAAGAGACTGGCCCCTGGATTTAGAACTGTGTTGTTCCTGTTCTTAGTGGTTCAAGGGTGGCTGCTACTGTAGCCAATAGCCTGGAGTAGCTGCTGTGAAACACATTTGCAGGCAGTCTAAAGAATAAAGTCATTCCTCATTTATTCAGGCTTTGCAACGGGGACCAAGATGTTGGGCATAAAAACCAAACGTTTCTAAAACAGTAGGATTAAGCTTTTCCTTTCTCTTTTGGCTTGCCTTTTTCCTGTGAAAACTAATAGTAATTCATATTGATTACAGTGGACAACCCAGATCCAGAATAAATCTTTGAAAAGTAAAAACAGATTATTCATAAACAATATCTAGTGACATAACTGCACCCGTTCATTGGGCCTTTTTGGAGTGTGCTTTCTCTCTGGCCTCTGTCCATTATAATTAATATTCAGTTTCAGCATGTTCTTCCTGAAGATATTAATTGAACAAAAGTACTGGAAGTCATAGCACTCCGACAAATTGGATGTTTTCGAGTATGGGGCATTAGATGTCTATAAATGGGCATTTAAATTAATGAATTGCCAGAATTATCCATAGAATCCATGAGGCGATTCCTGGTACTAAGACTAAAAACGTTCTAAATTCTTCTGTCTCTCTCTTCCTATATCTTTTGTAAACAAATTATTGGATAAATGATGTAACATGGAAATGTCAGGTGTCAACCTCAGATATCTGGCTTTGGAGTAGGGGCACAGAAGTCAGGTTTAATCATCCAGATGGTAGCAGAAGCCTTTTTTCATTTTCTCTTTATGTGTCTTCTGTGTGCTCTTATGAAATACTCTATGGAACATTGACAAATTTGTCATGTGCCTTATAAAGAATTGTGGTAGTTTGTCTGAGGACTGAGAAGGCGTTTGTAGAAAGCCTTAACCATGCTCAGTTTGACCATAACCTTTCCAGCATGTTAAGATTCTAACTGGAAGTTTAACTGCTTTACTTTCAGTGTGGATATGTCTGTTTAAAACAGTGAAGATAACTAACCATTGAGCTTACCAAGAGGTGTTGTAGAGTCTCCTTCACATGTGGTGCTTAAGTCAAGACTGGGTGTGCTTCTAAAGCTTATGCTGTAGTTCAACCACGAGTTTATAGATTCAGAAATATTTATGGCTACAAGGGACCATTAGCTCACCTAATTTGACCTCTCTAACTCAGGGCATGGGTTTAAGTTATTGGCCTTTAATGCAGATATTACTGACTGACAAATTCTATGTATTTTATTATATAAAATAAAATGAGACTAAATGATCATAACAGTCCTTTTGTTCTAAAAAAACAAACAAACAAAAAACCCCACCCCAAAAAACCACCATCCAAAAACATAAGAACTTTCTGAACTGAAATTCTATGCAATATGGATGAAAACTGTCAGAACAATAACCATATCAACATTAAGAAAATCTGCCATAGTGAGACCTGAACTATTATTGTGTCATCTTATATATGCCCTCTCATATCTGTCACTCTATGGTCTAGCATCTGCAACATCCATGGTCTAGAATGATTTTAGTTAACCAGATGTCTACTGATCATGGGTGTGGCCAACTTTCCCATAGTCCCATAAGTTTGTTTACAAACACTAGTCCTGGCTCTCAGTGTTCTGTACTGTTACTTAGCTCTAAATATGTTCTATGTACCCAGTAAGCACTGGAAGTGTTGGCAATGCTGCTAGCTCTGGTTAGGACCAGTCAGGTCCCGAGGGTGCCAGACTAGAGAGGTTCAACCTGGACTGTATATCAGAACTAGTGAACTATTAGCCATTTTGTGGTGTCTTTTCTGGGACTAAAAAAAGGCTAACAGGTTATTGGTTACTTTAACACTGGGACCCTGTCATGTGTGACTGCCACTCCAGTAGAATTTGCATTTATCACCTTACAGTATTGGTTTCTAATTTTAGTCAGTATGTCCTTGTTTGTTAGTTCTTCCGCACACTTTTCTTTGGCTGCTCTTTCCTCTTTTTCAAGTACATATTACAAAAATGCATAAACCATGATGCTAAAATCTAGTTTGAGTGCCCATACAGGCAGAAAAGGGCTGACAATGAATGTATTTTAATAAAAATTGTGATCTGTCACAATTATATTGCTAAATATTAGAGAACAATTGATTGTTGACTTATGTATTTTAATATTGCTGAGAAAATATATTCTAGCCCCCAGCAAATAATAGTCTATATTGGTTGTTCCCCCCTTTATTAGAAAAGAAAATTGGCTTTAACTCTAGGGGCAGATGCATTTTCAGTCATTTATTAATAGAAAGATAAACCAGCAATGCTCTCTGAAAACCTCTTTGCCTACTTCATGCTTCTCTGTGTCAATTCAAATGAATGATCAGTGGTGCAAAAAAGTTGTCATATTTTAGAAACATTGATTGACCTACACCCTTGGAAATATTCAGTATATCTGATCAATGTGGCATCTCCATTTTATGAATTTAGGTCCAACTGTTTTTAAAAAAGAGCTTTCCTTTCATATGTAGTATTAAAAATGTCAACATTAAGCAACCTTTATTCCTCCTTTCTTACACTTGTTCTTCATATCTTGAAAATCTGAGTGTGGTCACATCTTTGACATTGTCTTGCAATGGTAGCCACCGAGTAATGTTATGGAACTGATGCAACTTAATTTTAAGAATTTCTTGGAATATTCAAGTAATTTGTCTAGTCAGGTATGCCTCCAGGGTAAATTAGAAATGTCGACAGAGCAGTGGGGGCACTTGTGGTCTACCTCTTTTTTGTGTAAGTAGAAAACACCAATCTCTAGTGTTTTGTTTCAGCAACTTCACAAGTGCTAAAGGCTAGATTGTATGACTTATGACAACTTGCCCAATGAAGGAGAATAAGACGTCCTCTTATCCGACTACCCAAATCTAAGTCTGAGCCCAAATAGAGCTGAATCCAATATCTCTTATAATCAATGGAAAGACACTCAGTAACTTGATCAGGCCCAGTGTAAGCAATGACCTGCCAGGGACCAGCTCATTCCTGTAGATATTTCAGATATGGCAGACTTTTGTAATAAAAATGTATGATTATTTTAGTGCTGGTAGAGGAAGCAGAATCTCAGTTGGATGTGAGAAGAGACTATTACCATGAAATTGCAGAGTGTAGACTATAATAAACAGTCAATGTTTCAGAGCAAGGACCCTAAAATCCCTCCTCATTTTGTGTTCTTCGCCCTATTCCCATTGTTAAGCAATATCCATATCTTCTATCATGTTTCCAATTATTATGAAAATATGGTAAACTTCTGGCTGCAACAAAGTTCAGGGTAGATGAATTTGCTGGGAAAATAATAACAGCATTAGACAAACATAATTATATAAGTCATTCAGAGAATAATTGGTATAAATCTCTTTAGAGGTTCTTACTTTAAAAACTTTCTTAAGCAAAGCTGCTTATATTATCCATAATAAAAGGTTATTGTGAAGACGGGTATTCGTGTAAGTGCTGTAGCCTGATCTAAGATTATGTTTAAATTCTAATTACCCACCTTTAGGGTTAACAGGTTCTCTGTACCAGGATCAGGCCCAGTACTCAACTATACTGTGATTGGGAACCTTGATGTACACGGTTGCAACACTCACAATATAGAAACTTTTGTATATTTACAGTTTATTAATAAGGTTGGCACAGTCACAAACACCTCAATTCCATAAGACAGGGAATGTACATTCATATTTCCTTACTATATACTTACATCATTCCTTCTAGAACAATCTTAGGTGTTAGCCCATCATCTTTCTCATTACCTTCACCTTCCCCATCATCACCAGTGGCCATCATTCTGGCCCTTCCAGGGACTATATCTTCTCCTACCTATCGACCCTTGGCTGGGGTCCCACTTATATACCAAGTGATGCCAACAATAACATGTTTTATGCATATTCAATAGGGGGTGTTTCTAATGTTGAAGTGTTCTTTTCCTATTGGTCAATATATCATTGCTTTTAACTTATTATCATATACATCAGTTCATTGCCATGGGTCTTTGTGGTTATCTATCGCAACCTGTGTCCTAATTGCCCAACTTAGCCTGAACCAATTATTTGAGACTTATATTTAATAATACATCTGCTGAGTCTGAGGGTATTGTTCCCGCCATCCTGTGTGGATGAGAGGTCCAGACCTAAGTTCCCCTTTTTCAGGCCCGGGAAACCATAAAAAAGTTATGACCAGTATCTGGGTGAGACTGTGTCCCAACCACAGAAGTTTGCAAACCTTAGCTCCTGCTGATCTTGCAAACGGCCTGTTGCAGCATGGATAAAAGATAAAATATAACCCTATATTACTTGACCTGGACTGTGAGCTTATGTATGTTCTCTCATTCAAATATAAGTCTGTCCTTTACTTGATTGTAATGTAGATATGGCACTCTTTGGAAAGTGCATTCAGAGGCTGTACCATCTTGTTATAGTCTAGAGCAGGAGCTACTACACTGCAGGGGAACCAGACTCACCAGGCAGCCTAGGCCTGGGCTGTACTGTACCCAGATGGGTTAATGGCAAAGCCCTCCACCAGGAGTTGAGTGCTGCTGTGTTAGGATTAGCGGCCTTCACAAACTTGGGCAGACATAAGGCCTAGTGTATGACATCTGAACCCAGAAATCAGTCAAGCTAACACAAAGGGACTACGGGAATGCTGAGAGCAGCTTTTAGAAGATTTCTTGCATTAGAGTTTTTAATTATTACCGAATTAATCTAAATTAACACAAACATATTATTGGCATGATAGGAAAGTACCTTGATAGGCTACAGTGCCACATTGATACAGTGTCATGAAGTTCTATCCCCCTAGTCACTCCAAATTCATCTCAGGTGCATCTACACAGCAGCACTCAACTCCTTGGTGGAGGGCTTTGCATAGCGCAAATTGCATATCTTATCTCGAATTTATTTCGAAATATCTTATTTTGAAATTTGGCACATCTACACAGCGCCAAATATTGAAATAAGGTGCTATTTCTATCAATTCCTTCTCCCTCATGCAACAAGGTTTACTAGGATGGTGAAATAGTGCACTCGTTATTTCAAAAATATTTTGAAATAATGGGTGGCTTGTGTAGTTCTGGGATAGCTATTTCGGGATATCTCGGGTATGCCAAAATAGCCATGCAGTGTAGACATGCCCCTCCTGTGTCCATGCTTTTTAGGCTCTTCCCAAAGCTTTGGAACAACCATTACCAGAATTTTGATGCAATTTTATGGAATGGTGCTCTTTGCTTTATACGTGGTGTTTGGGGGGTAAACCCTTGAGGAATTAATAGACTTAGGTATAACTGATTAGACAGCAAAAACCACATTTTTGTGTTGAGGAATATTTTACTATTTGCACTACTAGGGAATTTATTTTTACTTGTCTCTGTAGAATGACATTGAAATAAATGCCTTCTGTTCAAATTTTGCTCTTCTCTTCTGTAAATGACAAGCATTTGTCCCTGAAGATTGTATTTTCCCTCCAAAACTCCACTGCTTTAACAATCTATGAATAAATCATTTTGCCTTTTAGTTTATCATTGAATCATGGGACTGTACAGCTGCAGGGTTAAAAGTAAGGGAGTGAGAAAGTTGTGGTCCAGTGATAGGAAAACAGCTGTAGGAACAAGGAATACTAATTTTGGCTCTGATGCTATCAAGAAAGCTTGATAGAATTTAAAGCGACAATTTTCAAGGGGCTCTCTGCAGGTGCAGTTTTACCAGCTCAGCAGTCCAGAGGACGAAACCTTTGGACCAGTCAAATTGTGAGAGAAGATTTCAGTTGAACTTCTTACACCTTGTTGTTAATTTGAATGACATCAAATCACAGGAAGGGAGAGTTCTGACTTTATACTGCACATGGACTGTATTTGAGAGCAGGTTCAGAAAGGCAACTGATCACTAAATGTGCCAATTAATTAATAGTGTGGGGAGGGGGCAGTTCTGCCAGGTTATAGTTTCTCACAGGTGGAGATATCCATGGCAGCAGAGCTGGTATTTTGATTCCCTTAATAACAGTAAGAAATCCAAGGGACATTTGCAGAGTTTTCCATGGATCAGTCATTGTAGAGAACACTAGCTTCTTTGATGGGATAAAATGACCCAGATGGTGGTTGTAGAAGAGTAAAAAAAGAGAAAAGAAAAAAGCTTTTAAATGTGGCATCATGGAGAACATTAATTGAACATGAGTTCCTGCTCTAATTATAAGTATAAAGGTTTGATATTTTTTTAAGATCCAAATATAATAGAATAGCCTGCAGGCTCACTACCCTCTTTATTATTAAAAACAAAAGAGTAACTCTGTTCGGCAGAGCTGGTCATGTGTGAAAGGACACTTTGGAACACAGGGGGATGTTATAAACCAAATTGCTTTTGACACTGACAATATTATTAAAGGCCACTTTAGTATTTCCAGTTAATGTTATAATCATTCTAGTTCCGCCATGTTTAAATTATTTTTCAAAGCATAGTACAGCTTTCTCTGTGCTTTGCAGTATAGAATTTCAGTTTTTTACTACCCAGCATTCAGAATAACAGTCTGCATGGACCCGGAATAATGACCAAATAAGGTTTATCTTTAAGTCTGTGTCTGCTGAAATGTGATGAGTTCTCTAATGCCCTAAGGCAAAAGACAGACTCATGTGAATAAAAACATTTGGGGTGCCAACACATAATTTTTTACAAAATTTCTACCCTGATTATTTTGAAACCCATTGCAGTCATGTTTAATATATCTATTTTTACTGATTAATTGCCACTCATTTGAAAGAGCACTTAAAATCAATCTATCTTATAAAAGATCCTGTAAGTCTATTTGAATAATATAAGGAATATTCCTGTTTGTTCAAGATGTGTGCATTGTACTTTTTAAGAGCATACAGTATTGATCCCATTACAACTGAGTTGCAGACTTAAATCATTCCTCTATGGTAGCTCTTATGAAGGTAATGATATTTTTGCATGCATGGATAACATACAAGATCTATATTTTCTGGTTTGTCTTTTATTTGGTACATTATCAATTGTTATCAAAGAAATACTATAGTGTAAATGCTCTGCCATGATACTATAGTGGTGTAAAATAAGTATTTTGACTTAATGATGTTACAGCTGAAGGGATTTTCCATTCTGAATTTAATTTAGTGTTATTGGATGGATCAGGGACTAGTAACAGCTGGCATAAAACCGAAGTCACTGGTTCAAAGGTATTCCAAATTATCAACCATCAATTTTTTGGCTGTCTAAAAAGAAAAATGTTCATTTATATTGTTTATGTGGCCCCTATTCCTGTAGTATCTGAGCACCTTGCAATTTTTAATGTAGATACCCTCAAAACACTCACTTCATATGAAAAAGTATTGATCTCTGGAAGATGAGGAGCTGAGGCAGAGAAGTTAGCTGAATTGCTCACTAGGAAATTTCCTACAAGACATTTCTCCCAAGTCTTAGGTGTGTCCTAACCACAGGACAATTCATCCTCCCTGTATTTCTCCCTGAATGGAGAGATGAAGACCTTAGTGATGAAGCAATCACTATTCCTAAAGCAGTTTGAAACAACTATTGATCTGTGATGAAACAAACAAATAGCACCACTTTTTGCCAATGTTTTTGTTATTCATCCCATCTTTACATACTTAGGTATTTTGTTCTGAAGTTTTGGGTTGTTGGGTTTTTTTCAATAAAACTCTTGTCTGTCATCTTGTGATTCAAGTCACTTTCTTTCCATTGTCATGGCATAACTGCCAATTCTTTAAGGCTAGGTCTACACTCAGGGACATGTTTGAATTAAGATATGAAAATCCAGCTATATTAATTGCATTGCTGGAGTCAAAGTATCTTAAATCAAATTTTGGCACCATCCACACAGTGCGAGGTTGATGGGAGCACACTCTCCCTTCGACTTCCCTTACTCCTTGTAGGAGCAGGACTACCGGTGCCTATAGCAGTGTCCTCTCCGTTCGAATTAGCATCTCTTCACTTTCTGTGTGACAGGACATCAGGCCTTTTAAGGGCAAAAACCCAGCCCTGAGTGAGGGCTGAGAGCGAAGCCCCAGATATTGCTAATTAGGGCCCAACTGGGGGGCTATATAAAGAAGGGCTCCTGGAGGAAGAGGAGAGCACTTACTCTTGCTTTGGCTAGAGAGCAGGAGAGACCTGGCTGCCTGGGAAGCAGGAGGCTTCCTGGAGATAGAACAGTGCTGGGGAAGGAAGGCAGAGCTGGCAAAGCTTTGGCTAAGCAAGCTCCCAGGCAGGGCCTGAAGCAAGGCCTGAGGCTGCTAGGGCTGCAGAGTGGCAGCCAGGGTAGGCAAAGGGAGAAGGTCCACACCCCCTTACCAATGATGAGTGGCCATTAGACTGTAGTTTGCCCCTGAAGCAGGGCTAAATGAAGACTGGCTGTGGGTCACTGAGGCAAGGAGGGTACAGGTGAACTAGTTGTTTCCTGGGAGGGGAGGACCCTGGAGCGCAGAGACTGATAAACACCTCTGGGGGGAAGAGGGTTGAGAGACATTGGAGCAAACACTGCCAGAGGGCCGTGTCCTGAAGAGGACACCTCAGTCCAAGAGTGATGCAGGTCTGGACTGGAGAGTGAAATGAGAACACAGGAAGACATCAGCCAGAGGGTGGCATCCAGCAAGCAAACAAAAGCTAATTCCCAGGGCTACCTGCAGGAGGCGCTGTGGCAGTGAGTCCACACCATGACAACCCGCTAATTCAAACCCAGAAGATTGACTATGGCAGGTTCAATCTTCTCTGTAGGGTAGACATGGCCCTAAGTGTCCTCTGTAAATTTGCACGCTTGGGATACACTGATTGGTGCACCTTGGACAGGAATCTTCTGATGGTACTGCTGATTAGAGCATTTATTTTACCATCAGTATTTGCACATGTTCTGGTAGTGAGGCTATAAAACACTACTAGCCACTCCAGTCCCTTCCAACCATAGCAGCCGATGGATGTATTTGAACCTCTCCAAATCCCTTGAAATATGCAGAGACCATACCAAAGAGCTCAGGTTTCAAGTAAGGAACCTTAATTTGTTTTTGGGGGCTTTTGACTCACATCTTGTTCTGGCTGTGAACGGCATCTTGCCTACTAGCACTGCTTTGGCTTGCAGTTGGACAAGGTATTAACTTAGGCACAATGACAAAGTATGCCTTACTGGTACCCTGGCAATATGTAACTATAGCAGTAAGGCACCAGTAAGTGACTCCAACTTTGACCCTTGAAGGATCATTTTGAGGAACATTTCTGGTGCTAGGGAGAAATAATGATCTTCAGCTCAATGGTAATTATTTCCATAATATGACTAACTTAGTGGATCAATCCATATAGTCTGCTAAACAATTTCTTACACTGGCAATAGCAACTTCATTAAAGGAGGGATTTAAACCATTTTTAAAATATTTTAGTCAAAAGTATGCATTACCCAGGCAATCTCTATTGGTATTAATGTCCGTAAGCATACACTGAACATAAAAAGCTGAATTTAGTCCACTATACCAAGTTGTACTATACTATTGCTGGTGTGCTCTTTTCTACAGTATTGGATACCTATTTTTTTAAAAGATTTTGAGGGTAGTTAGAGAAGGGTGACAAATGATTAAGGGCATGGAAATTTTCATCTGAAGAGAGGTTGAAAAGACTGAGATTGTTTACCTTAGAAATGAAATAAATAAAATGCTCATGATAAAAGTACACAAAATAATGAATGGTATTGAGAAAGTAGACTAGGAGTCTTTGTTTTCCCTGATTCATAACACGAAATCAAGTGGACAGTCAATTGATTAAAAGGTGGCAGATTGAACAGTGATGATAGAAATACTTTTCATGCAATGTATAATTAAGCTGTGGAGCTTGGTGTTACAGGCTATTTTTGTGACCAAGAATTCAGCAAATTAAGACCACATATGGATAACAGAAGTATCTAGATTTATAGTAATTAACATTAAAAATGTTTAGGTAATATTGAATCCCATGCTTCAGATTGTAAACCAAAGTCTAACAGATTTAATAGGATCAAATGCATTAAATATGTCAAATGCATCAAATATTGCACCTTCCCTGATGCAGCCACTGTCAAACCCTGGACGAGGACTAATGAGGTCCTAGTCCTGGTCCTGCAGTTTGTTTCCTATGTCTTTAGCTTTCTTGTCACAATCACAGACCATGGACTTTAGTTTCATCCATTTTCTGTGATAGCCCCTGAAAAAAAAAAAAAAAAAAGAGAAATGAAGTACTAAAAGCTTTGGTACAGGTAGTGATTTTTCATCATTCTGGCACTTCTTAAATAAAATTCTTCTACCTCGGGTTTTTTTTTCTTATTCAGGAGTTTCCTTCCTTCATTCTTCATCTATATATGCAAAAGTGATTCTTATCACAAAGCTGTTTTTGTATAATAAAGTCACTAACTTTAATTTTCTGGTCTGCTTCATTTTTTTAATCTTCTCCTCTATTATGCATAGACAACTGGTAGAGTCTTCCTCTCAAAACCAGTGCAAATGTTTTTGTAGCATGAATGAACTTGTGCAACAAGTGCTATTGATAACATACATCATTTGTTTTCTGCCATCTTCCTAACTATCTGTGATCATCACCATCATTAAGTCACCCAACCAGACCTTAAAATATATATACTAATCCTCAACCACACAGCATCACAGAAAAGTTACAGCTTTAGTTCTAAATAGCCTTAACACTCTTGTTTGGTGACTGAATTGTTGGAGTAAGCAGGCAGACTGCCAAACCTCTCTCTGGGGTAGTTGTTTCCTTTCATCTATATCATTTTAATTTGCATGGAAATTATCAATACTTTAAAACGGTACTTGTCTATCAAGCTTGTTTATTTCCCATCTCCCTGAAGTACTGCATTACAAATACAAATCAGTGATTGGTTGAACAAACATAATTGACTCCTGCAAATTCTATCATATTGCATGTCTCAACTTCCTCATCCTGCTGTAACTGACCCAAGTCCAGCTGTTAGTGACAGCTCCCATGTCATCCATCAGTAAATTGAATTGAATCTCACTCCATTATTTTAGTTATGCTCTACTGCATAATCTAGATGGTGTTAGAGGCTGACCTATGTGTAATTATATTACACAAATACATATTTATTTTTATATTAAGAGGCTTATAGAAGCAGGTAGCTAAAGACTTATACAATACTGCAATTGATATATTGTATAAACTGTGTTAATAGTGAGAAATGTGTGGTACCATAAGGGATTAACAGATTTATTAAGGAATGAACTTTTTTGGGTAAAACCCACTTTATCAGATGAATTAGAGTAGAGTTTACAGAGGCATGGGTATATATAAACAAAGACAGCAAAAGAAAGAGGATACTTGTGTAAATGAGGCTAATCAAGTCAGGGCATAAGTGGCTCATTTACATCAGTTAGGATATGTCTACACTGCACAATTATTTCAGTATAAGCTATTCCGGATGAAATACTCCAAAATAGCTTATTTTGAAACAGCACATCTACACTACAGGGAAGCCTGGAAATTAGTCCGAGGCAGGTTTCCCTAATGTGGATGTGCTGCCTCTATTTAGAGCCCCAGCAAGCACTGGGGATTAATTTGAATGGCCTGGGGGAGGAGCTATTTTAAAATAGCAATAGTGGAGCGTCCACACTACTGCTATTACGAAATAGCTATTTTGGAAGAGACATCATTCCTCATGCATTGAGGTTTACAAATGCCGAAATAAGGTGCCCATTATTTTAAAATTATTTTGAAATAATGGACTAGCTGTGTAGACGCTCGCATAGTTATTTTGGAATAACAGACGTTATTCAAAAATAACACTGCTGTGTAGACATACCTTCTATATGGAAATGTGGCTATTAAGAAAGTGGAAATTACCTTTGTAGTACATTAACCAGATAAGATCCTTATTTAATCTGAATTTTAAGCATCTGCTCCTGATTCAGATTTGGAAAACTACTGAAACAGTTGCTGTAATGCTTTCATAAATGCTTGCCTAGCAGATGCTAGAGTTCTTATTTTTCAGAATAGCGGCCTTAGGAAAGGAATATAGGAACTGCCATAATAGATCAGACCAGTAGCCCAATACCCTGTCTCCAGTATTTGCAGTTGCTTCAAAGGATGATGCCGTATCTGCACAATGGACAGTTAGAAAATATTGAACTAAATTATATTCTACACTACAGTCCCATTCGTAGTGACTCAACTGTAGCTCTTTTTTCAACCATCTCTTATAATTAGGACTACGATGTGTAGTTTCTCCTCTTCAGTCCTATGCTATTCCAAACAGCTAATGTTTGTTTAAAGTAAAGATATAATTCTCTAGTAAATCCCATAGGGTGGGTTAAAAACCTGTGGACAGGTGATTTGATTTTTTTCTAAAGCGAGTATAAGCCTTCTCCATAAGGCATGCTGCCAGAGAAGGGAAGCCTGAGTACAGAGAGGTTGGTAATAGTAAACCAGAATAGTTAGCTCTTATTTCTTAATTGTGGGGGACATATTTGTCTTCCACGTTTGGAGCTGTTACTTCTTCTTAAGGCTCCATTTATCCCTTTCCATAGTTAGTGGGAACCTACTGACACATGGGCTAAGAAAGATACTGAATATACTCAGTGCCTCCCTGACTCCTTTCAACCTACAGCAGGGACATAAATTAGTCAAGCATTCCACTTTTACATAGGACACAGGGTGGCTGGCTGACTGCATAGATATTATACAACCTCCCTTGAAAAGGTCTTTGTACCAGGATATGAGGAGCCCCTCCAGGATGGGGAGGACCATCTGGACCGTGTGGCTCCGTGAAAGTTCTATTCCTTATCTCCCATGTTACACAAACCATCTGTAGTTTGTGTGGATGATTAGTATCAGCTTCGAAGTATCTCTTTTTTTCTGTGTATTGCTCCACCCCCATTTCAATATGGGTCACTTAACTTTCTATTCATTCACGTTCCTGCAACATAGCATGGAAAATATGACATCAAATATGTCATGGGCTAATACAATGATATTCTGGAGCTAATACAATGAAATTTGGACAAAAATAGCTGTTAAAAACTGGGAGATAAGAGTTTGTTAAATGTTATATTTCAAAAGTAATATTTTTAAATAATAGAAACCTTTTCAATAAGTAACCTTTTAAATAATAAAAATGGTTTCTGCTAAGTGGAAGGATTAATACACTGCTCTATCAACGATGATAACACCAAAACCACTTTAAATTATTTAAAAAAGAAAAAAGCTGATCAAGAAAGTGGCATGGCTACATGCTACATTTGCAGTTTTGCATAATATACTATAGAGGCAGCTTGTAGTGGCTTGACAGAGTACAGGAACATAGATAATAAACATGTGTAGCAGTATTTGATTTATTTGGATTACACCAACCGGGATGTTTGGGCCTCTGGAAGCAGACATACTTTATGCAGTTAAATTTTAAACAGATGCACTAAAGGGGATAATCAAGTGAGCTGGAAGACTGCAACATTGACAGCTAGATTTAATACAGCTCACCTGAGCTGTGGGTGCCACTGGAGCTTGAACATATAGTCAGAATGGATAATGCAAAGCGAATCTGATGTAAAAGTAAATGTATCCTTGTGAAACTTAGTCAATGGAGCTATGACAGTATGCACCATCTGAGGATTGCAACAGCTCTGTTGTATGGGGAAAACATGTCACAGGAATTGAAGAAAAAAACGAAATCACTTTGATACTCCCTTTTTCTTTTTTCTATTGTGTATATATATTTTTCCCCGCCGTAAAAGACTTTAAAACAGAGGAAGAACAAAATGTCCCCTTCTCCCACCTCAACCCAAAAAATCATATTTGGATTTAGCCAAAAAGACCCAGTTTTTTTAAAGTTCTGTTTTTAATGGAAAAATGTTCCCATAGACTATAATGTTTTTAATTGGTAAAAGGAGGGCTGTGCACATTTCAAGAGCAGAATATCTTTATACTTTTAGAATAATTGTATCACTTGGTTTGGAATTCATCAACATGTTCCTGAATATATTATATTTTAAGCATTATGGCTACGTCTACATTGGCGCGCTTTTGCGCCAAAGCTATGCAAATGA
>CM057847.1:116481700-116505720 GCA_030068395.1 Apalone spinifera
AGCCTCATTTGCATAGCTTTGGCGCAAAACAGCGCCAATGTAGATGTAGCCTACATGTTTAGGCATGACACAGACTGAACAGCATATGATAGGGACAAACCAATCTGATTGCTTTAAAATATGCTTCTCTAACCTATTAAACTATTTTTGGCATGTCAACAAAATAATAGCTAAAGGGAGAGCCCTGCACCTGTAAGAATAGTTAACTTCAGGGTGGGCTTATGTACCTTATGACTGTAAGGTACATAAGCATCTTACAGTCTCTGTGCTTTCTCTGAGGGAGATGTTGTGCCATTAACTATGCTGGTGAAGAATTCTCAGAAGACAGGAAATAATTGCACATCTGGGTTTCCTGCTTCTTCCCTAGCTGGCACAGCCCATGTTTGACTGATTGGAAATGACACTCTTTTTTTTTTTAAGGTTATGGCCCCACTCCTTTTTGACACTTGCAGAATCTAGGCTTGTGAGGTTAGGTTTCCAGCCCCTGTGAAACCTCAGCTGAGCAGTTAGAGAAGCAGAGGAGATTATAGTCAGCTTTAAAATATCAACTAATATAGTCCCCCAAAATAGCTACTACTAGGTGAGCATGCTGTGTTCATAGAAACGTCAAATTTCTCTCTCCCAGCGTACTGCATGAAGATGATATGAAATGCTTTCACCAGGTGTATAACTAAATTAAAAGAGGCCTCCACATTAAAATTTCTTAATAGAACACAACAAAACAAGAGATGTTTCATATCATACATTAATACCACATCATAAAATCATAATACACTACAAGAAAATCTATAAACTTGTCAAAGAAGCAATGAAATACACATTACAATAATACACAATCAATAAAGTAATTTAACAAACAGTGCTGCATCAGGCAAAAGGTATCTGCATGCTCCTTTGGTCATACAAAGGTTTCGCTAAAAGTGCATTATCCATATGCTTGTTACAAACCAATGTACAGCAGCGTAAAATTATGCCAGAGTTCAACTTCTATAGTTAGAGACAAGTTACCTCTCATGGGAGGTCAGATGAAAGAGAATCTAGCTAAATTCATATATGTGTGTTAAATTACAGATAAAATAATATATATGAAATTCAGCGGAGTTTTCTTATGTAATCCCCCCTTTCCTTCCTTGGTTACTTGGGAGCAGTCAACACTCACCTGTGCTCCTGGGTGCCTGATGCTGTTGATATTAAATGAGATCCACAGTATCCCATTGGTGGTGATGGCTAGGTGGGAATCCTCTATCCACCCCTCTGCTGTAGTCCTTTACTTCTAAAACAAAGGTCGGCATAATATGGTGGCAGTTCATCAGGATTAGTCCCTGGCAGGCTGCTGCCACTATATTTACCTTCATGGCCAGCCAACGGGAGCAGCAGAAAGCAGAGAGGACTGGGACATCACTTCCCGCAACTTCCATTGGTCAGGAACTACAATTTGCGTCCAAGGGCAGCTGCAATCACCAGTACCTTCGGCTGTGCAGGCAAATATAGTAGTGGGGTCCTGCCAGGAGCTAACGCTGGCAGACCAGATCCAGCCTGAGGGCAGGTATTTGCTCACCCTGTTCTAAAGGAATTTAAAATTATCAGTATCTCCACCTGCCTGGCCTCAGTACATACCCAAAGGAGTGCCTTGGACACTTCCAGGAATAAATTCATTCTAATAATACCAATAATAATTTGTGTCATGGATCTAACTCAAGAATACAAATTATAAATAATATGTATCTAATGCACTTAAATTAGACTTAACACATCTTTACATGAAAACTTAATGAAACAGGTTTTAACAGATGAAGATTAAATATCACTCCTAATTTAAATAGATGGTGTGAAGTTGAATATAATCAATTAACAAATATAGTATACAGTGATAAATGAAACGTATCTAACTGACATTTACATTCCCACCATTTACCCCACCCGAGAGTGCATACTCTTCTGGATTTCAGAGTCCTAATTGCTTGAGAGGACGCACTTGAAGATCTGCAGCTGGAGACAGTACTGTGCAGGTTTTGTGTATCAGTATACACAACAAGATTGGAGCAACAAGATTTGGAGCTGGCCTCACCGAATGCCAGCAGCTGTGGATCCTGGCTCACTGGGACAATACTCTGCCTCTCTTCAGACTCAGACTTCGTCTCTCAGGTGTGCTCCTTACCTTGCAAGCGTTTTTCTAAAGAGTGGGGATTAGTCACAGTTTCTTCATTTCAGGGACCAATCAGTCAGCTCTAGGCACAGCAAAAGTCACTCTCCTTCAGGGGAAAGCCACCAACAGGTGATGGTGCTCCCTGATCAATCAAAGCCCCAGAAAGCTCTACCTTCCCAGCAACAGATGGACTGAATCTCTCCAGCTAGAATAAAGGACAGAGGCTACTATAGTAAAGGAGGCCTAAACAATTTATTTGTTACCTTCAGTCTACATTCAGAATCACCTTATGAGATGTGAGAAGACAGTAAAAACATACATGATTAAAGTAGACAACTACAGGTTGGACCTCCCTGGTCCAGCACTCTCAGGACTTGGCCCATTCTGAATGAGGGAATTTGGTGGATCAGGAGAAGTCCCTTGCAACCGTCCCCCTCCTTTTGGGGGGGTCTGCTCCAGCCCCACTGCTACAGGGCTTGGGCTTGGCTCTGACTGGAGATGGGGATGGGGCTCTCTGCGGATGGAGCTCCCCAGCTGTCATGGCTTTGCTTCTGTCCCCCTTAGCTGGAGTTCCCCGGGATGAGCCCTGCCAGTCCCAATGGTGGGGCTCTCTTCCCAGTTGGCTTGCACTCTGGGATACTGGGACTCTCTGGTTTAGCAACATCCCTGATTCTGCTGGACCACAGATGTTGCCAAAACAGAGAGTCCTGGATTTAGGAGGTTCAGCATGTACCAAAAAAGTACTCATCTCTTTAGATGTTCTCTCTATGGATGCCCTGGGACTCCAACACCCACTGAAAAAACCGGGTGGTCCTTAGAATTCACAGGACCAGATTAATCTTTTGGGGGTCCAATAGTAGACGATCACACCATGTGCATTGTCCACTCCAAGGTCTCAGCCCCGTTCAGCCTCTTCTCCCAAGGCCCTGCCCACTGCTCTGATGAAGGAAAGGGGTTGAGAGGAGTACCTACCCTGCAAAACCAAAAGTCAGCACCTGTCCCCATATCTTCCTTCTGTTTCCACCTGATATCTACCTATCTTTGTGGCATCCCAGTCTAGAATGGGAGTTCCTGTGCAGTGATACAATAGAAATATCAATGAAGAATAGTAGTCCCTATCAGCATGTCCTGTGGACCTGACCTGGTAGTCTCTAAGACCATGTCTACATTAGGAAACTATTTCAAAATTACTAAATTCAACTTAACTCTTGATTTAACAACTTTGAACTAGCATGTCCACACTATGGGGAAGCATAGAAATTAGTCTGAGGCAGGCTCTGTGCTCTATTAATGTGAATGCACTGCCTTGGACTTAGAGCCCCAGGAAGCACTCTGGGTAGCTGCTGGAGGCCCCCTGGAGACCAATAAGTTTGAATTAGGGGCATAGGAGCGTGCACACTACCATTATTTTGAAATTACAATTTCAGAATTAGCGTTACTCCTCGTGAAAAGCAGAAGTACAGAGTTTGAATTCCATGGCCTCTTATTTTGAAATAATGGGCTTGGTATTGTGGACTCACCAATTATAAATTAGAACTTGCAGGTGTGTTATTTAAGAATAAGGTTCAAGTGTAGACCAGGGCTGACTTTTTTTTTTTTTAATAGTACTAGAGAGGTAGCCATGTTAGTCTGGTCTTGCTGAAACAAAAGACAGGACTATGCAGCACTTTAAAGACTAACAAGATAGTTTATTCGGTGATGAGCTTTCGTGGGCCAGACCCAGATCAAATTGTGGAAGAAAATTGGCATCACCATATATACCAAAGGGATACTATCAAAAAAAAAAAAAGTGAACACATATAAAATTGACAAATCAGATTTTAGAACAGAGGCCTATTTGTAAAGTGTCAAATTTAAGCATGAATGACAGTTCTGAGGTTTCCCTTTGTAGTTTGGTGTTAAAGTCTCTTTGAAGTAAGATACATGTAGTGAGGTCGTATCTGACTCATACAGTTATCTACGTGCCTCCAGCTCCCATCCAGAACATACCATACGATCCATCGTCTATAGCGAAGCCCTTAGATACAATCGCATCTGCTCTAATTCCACTGACAGAGACCAGAAACTTCAGGCTCTCTACCAAGCCTTTGTAAACCTCAATTACCCACCCGGGGAAATAAAAAAACAAATTGAAAGAGCCAGACAAATACCCAGAAACCATCTACTTCAAGACAGACCCAAGAAAACCAACAATAGAACACCACTTGTCATCACCTATAGCCCCCAACTTAAACCCATCCAACGCATTATCAATAACCTACAACCTATACTGGAACAGGATACTACACTCCGAGAGGCTCTGGGAGACAGACCCATAGTCTCCTATAGACAACCACCTGATCTCAGGATGATGCGTATCAATAACCACAGAACATACCACACTAATACCAACCCTGGAACTTTCCCTTGCAACAAACCCCGTTGCCAGCTTTGTCCACATATTTACTCTGGTCCACATATCACTAGACCTAACCACGTCAGTTACAAGATCAAGAATACATATTCCTGTTCATCCAGAAATATAATTTATTCCATCATGTGCCAACAGTGTCCGTCTGCTATGTATATTGCACAAACTTCTCAGATACTTTGCCAAAGAATTAATGCCACAAATCAGACATTAGACAGTTTCACAAAGAAAAAACAGTTTCTTGTCATTTCAGCCAGACTAGGCATTGTCTCAACAACCTCACTACATGTATCTTATTTCAAAGAGACCTAAACACCAGACTACAAAAGGAAACCTCAGAACTGTCATTCATGCTTAAATTTGAAACTTTACGAGTGGGCCTTAACAAAGATGCTAACTACTTACCCATTACAAAGATAGCTTCCCCAATTATCACCCCTAATATCATTATCTCATAGACACTAACCTCCCCTCTCCCCGCCTCCCCCACACACACATGTTCCAAAATCCGAATTGCCAATTTTATATGTGTTCACTTTTTTTTTTATTGTATCCCTTTGGTATATATGGTCATGCCAATTTTCTTCCACAGTTTGATCTGAGGAAGTGGGTCTGGCCCATGAAAGCTCATCACTGAATAAACCATCTTGTTAGTCTTTAAAGTACTGCATAGTCCTGTCTCTTCAGAACTGGCAGTCATATGTGTACCTACTGATGGCATATGCCATAAAGGAACATCAACTGGACCATGTATAAGTATTTAGCATGGCAATACACTGATACTTTAAGTAATACAGCTTCCTATTAATTATCTGAAAGCCTAATTCAGTGCATCTCTTTGGGGAAACTACCACTAGAGCCAATAAAATGAAAATTATTTCATGTACACAGTGGAAAGCAGGGCTTAAGGCTTGAGTTTATTTATGAGACATGACAACATTCAAGTATCCAACACCTTAATTTATGTAAGTTCTCTCCAATGTCCTGTGGGAAATATATGAGAATTCAGTAGTTCTAAACAATGGAGTGCAAGGCTAAGTCATTTAAAACTGAGGGGTAAGTGCTGAATGGGAGTGCTATGGGCTAGCTACCACAATTGATACTGATATAATTGTTGCTTAAGGGCAGAAAGAGCTCAATAAACTTCACTGCCTCTAAGCACCACAAACTGTTAAAGCATGATAAGAAGAAGTAAGATCTAAGGAACCTATAAATAAAAGTCTTCACAGCTATTTCTTGAAAGGAGTTTACCATCCCTTTGGAAAAGTGGGAGCAGGATTAGAATCAGAAACAGAAAATAAATCCCAGTGAAAAGAAATCAAATTTAAACTGACATTCAGAGAGGTTCAACATCCTTCTTTTTTTCTTGCAAGAGAGACACCAGGACAATTTAATTAAGTCAATATTTTTAAATGAATTTTATTAGAGTACTAACACGAGTCACTGTTTGTGTCAGGGCTTCACACTTGAAAATGAGCAGTGAACCTTTCTTCATGAGGTGAAGGAAAACTCTTGCCATATTATGCAAAATAATTAAGTGCCTCTTACCACATTTTCTGGGTGAAGAATGGAGCAACAATATGCTCAGTTTGTACACAGCCAGTCACCTAGCTTTTCACATAGGGCTTGGCTACACTACTGAGAAGAATGAAGCTACCACAGCTGATTTTCTAGGGTTCGAATTAGCAGGTCTAGTGAAGATACACTAATTCAAATTGAGAAAGTACTCCTGTCGATGTTGGTAGTCCTGCTCCTACAAGGAGTAAGCAGGGCCGGTTCAAGCCATTCCTGTGCCCCGGGCAGCAGGTACGCAATGCATACGCGGCTCCACCCCTGGGCACACGGTGCATGCGCGGCCCCATCTCCCAGCGTGCTGAGCACCTTACAGCTCTCATCAGGCATGCGGCACCCGATGGCAGCTCTAAGGGGGTTTTATAACTCAAGCTATAGCGGCTCCTACACTAAGTTATAGAGCCTGGTTCAGTTCTTCCTGTCAGTGTTACACATGTAACACATTAAAAACTTCATTGTGAGTACATTCTATATGTATTCAAACTTATTTACTTGATCTCTACTTGGGTACATATATTTTGTGTTTTAAATACAATCCTTGAATTCCTAAACCCTGACTTTTGTTTTAATATAGTTCAGTGACAAAATCTTTCTGAAGCAGTGCAGGCTGGTTGAATATTTGTAGCAAGGACATGGGAAAGAGACAATAGTTCAGGAAGGTGCAACATGAGGGATAGATAGTTTAGCAGGGATCTAGTGAGGTGTACAGGGAGAAAAAGAAGCAATGAGAGAGAGAGCCAGTAGGGGAAATATCAGAACAGAGTTGGCCAGAAAATGGAAATCAATTACTGCAAAGATATCAGTTAATTCACATTTTGTTATTTTTTCAAAAAGAGATTTCCAGAAAATAAAAATTGTTTAAGGAGAACCAAAATGAGATGTTTCAGCTTGTTTACTGCTCACCTGGAAGGTTCTTGCCAATTTCACTGTCTCTCCATGGGAAGCTGTCATTTTGACTTTTCCCAATGGATAATTGAATCTTTTCAAGTAAAAACAAACTTTTCCAGCAAAAAGAAAACTTGAGTTTTGTGAAAAGAGCATGTTCTAACAGAATAGTATATATATATATATTAATATTAGAACAATCTGTAACAGACTATACTCTTTTTTGTCCTGTTCTACCTTGTGACTCTGGAAGTTTTTTAATTACACTTTCAGACCAAATATATTCTGACTGAAAATTCTTGATTAGCTGTACTGAAGAGGTTGGCATTTGAAGGTAGATTCAGATGCTGCTGGGCCCTTACTATTTGTTGGAAAGGAGAAGAAATCAGAATGCAGGCATTCCAGGTAATAATACTGTATAAATTGTTCTCAAGGAATTGAAGTAACATATACTGCAGGAAAAGAGCTAGAGCAATGAGAGAACAGTTGTGCAGCAGCAACCCAAAAACGTGTATGAGAAAAAGAATCAGAATTTATTAAGGCAACCTCTTCTGCATATGGCTTTATTAAAGGCCTTACTAAAAGCTAGAAAACTAATAGCCCCTCTTTTCCCAGCATTTTTAAATCCAATTTGTACTTTTTGTACGATTTGTGATGTATTGTGGTCAAGGCTAATGCTTTATAAAATTATATTGGTACATTTCTAGTTTTCTTTAGAATATCTGGCATATATTTTAAACAAAATAACAAAAAAAAAATCTCAACCATTTAGTGGCATTAGCCTACAAATGGCAAAAGTTGTAATCTCTTCTTAAAAAGCATGAGGCACTTTTTTCCCTTTTGCACTCAGCAGGAACTCTCTCTAAATTCTTTCTCCCTAAACTAATGTTTAGTTGCAATTTAAGCTTACTTGAAACAAGCATGATACCTTGTGAGTGTATTACAATGGGATTTTAACAGACAGGCATGAATGTAAGCATTCCAGACAAGCTGCATAAATTTTACATCCAAGTATGAGATGACTAATTTTTATCCCAAAATATTCACATGGCTGCATACAGCTGAATTTTGGTAATTGAGATTAAATAAATGGTTAGATAACATTATTTCAATTTTGAAATGTTAGTTTTAAATCTTTTCTTTTAAATAGTTCTCATCTCTGTTCAAAATATGAAATGGCAGATTAGAAGTTTGGGTAAGAAGAGTAACAAGGCGGGAAAAGGAATATTATAATGAACTCTCCTTGTCTGAGCAGAACTCATATCTTGGTATAAATGGAAAGGTGGCTGTATATTACATTGCAACTAAACATCCCCAGGAGCCTAAGTTAGTTGGTATGGATAAGCCACTGATGTCTCATTGCAATGTAGACCTACCCAATAAGACAATGTCAATCAACATAATAGGCTTTGTGGAGAAGGTAAGTTTTAAGTAGGATTTTAAAGGAACATAATGAAATAGCTTTGCAGGAATGGAAGCAAGAAAAAAAAACCCATGAAGATGATTATATGAAAGTTTAATAAATGGGTGTGAACTGATACTTCCTTTTTTGTCCTTGAGGACTTGCTTGGTGCCTCACTCTTTTCAGATAATGTGAGGTGAAAAATAAGCACATGAGAGCCTAGTAAACAAACAAGAGTCTCCATCTCCATCCACGGGCAAAGTTCTAGCTGCTGTACAGTCAGTCTTTTATACAAAACAGTTGTTACCCTATCTATATTAAACCACTTTGTTACATTTTTATTTAGGGTACTGTTACAGTCCCTTTCCCATTCACTGTATTCCTGCAAACTAGAAAAATGAATGGTGGAGAAATAAGGAATATGTATTTGTTTTGTCACATTGTTGTTTGTTCATTTGAACAAGAAAAAAATGAATACAATATTTTGGCCTTTTTAAAGTTTTTTTTTTTGGGGGGGGAGCAAATTTGACCTGACAACAGACTGAAGTTCTGATTTTTTGGTCAAATATTCCCATTTTTTTGTCTGATTTCTGGCTTCCATTGCCTCCTCTGCATCTTTTGGTGAATGCCAGAGTGCATGTGTAATGTACTGGAGATTCTCAACTGGTTCCCCCATGCCAGCTAGTCAGCATTCTCCCTGCCCTCATAATACTCCCACTTCTTCTAGAGGAGAGGCAGAGAGGGATGACAGAAGAGCAGGCAGCACCAGCAGCTAGCAAGGAAAGGACGAAAGTAGGAAGAAACACCTACTAACTTGCTGCAGCAGCAGGACTTGATGCAAGTGGTAACCACAGAGCCTAATGCAACCTGTTTGAGAGATACTGAGAAGTGAGGGAGGGAGAGCAGAGAAGCTCAGAAAACAGGGCCATTTTTTCATGAACATTTTCATCAGATATTTGTTCTTTATATATATGTACAACAAACGGTTAAAATTGACCAGTGCTCAGTGAGAGATTGGGAAGTATGCTGGAAAAAAGAGGGTTGAGGGACAAAGAATAGGTAGAGAAATGAGTCTCTGGAAAACTCAGTATGAACTGGTAGTTATTGGAAGATGGGAACTGGTAGGGGAGAGAAGGGAGAACTGATGAATTATAGGGGGATAAAAAACTTCAACAGTGTATTTATGTGTGTGTTTGATAAGGAGCAATAAACAATGAATTTCTATTAATTGTACAGGTTGTACCTCCCTTAACTGGGACTCTCTGGTCCATCAACATCCGTGGTCTGGAAGGACCATGGATTTTCCTGGATCACAGAGCGCAGGTATAAGGAGGTCAGGCCATAGGGTGTGTGTGACTCACTCGGGGGCTCCATGTTGGAGGGGCACACAGGGGCGGGTGGTGCAGCAGGGAGTTCTGGCCCCTGTGGCTGGAAGGTAGCAGGGGGCCTAAGGAAATCCGCTGAAGCTTGGGGCCGGCAGTGGCAGCCAGAAAGCTCTGGCCCTGGCTGCGGAGCTCTGTCTGAAAGCTCCAGCGGCAGCCACAGAGCTCCAGCCTGGAGAACCATGGCTAGGCAGGCAGTAGCGGGGCTGAGATGGAGCTCAAGCTGTGGGCATCAAAGCAGCATGGGCCATGATGGGAGACATCTCTCCTGGTCCAGCAAATTCCCTGGATTAGGATCGGTCAGGTCCCGAGGGTGCTGGATAATGGAAGTCCAACTTGTGCTTATATATCCAACATTAGCAACATGTCTGAGTATCTCACAATCACTAATGTAAAGGTCGAACCTCCCTGCTCCAGCACCCTTGGAACCTGACTGGTCCCAATCCAGGGAATTTACTGGACCAGAGGAGGTCAGTTCTGGGCTTCCCTTTCTCCTATTACTCTGCTGCCCCACTTGCCCCTCTCCCCCATCTGTCGGGGGCTCCACTTCCCGCCAGCTGTCAGGGCTTCACTGCCTGCCACAGCCCCTTATTCCGGCAATGATCCTGACCCAATTCTACCAGTTTGTCCCCATGAGTGCTCCCATTGGGTCACTGACAATGCTGCACAAGGGATGTTGCCGGACTAAGAATTATGGAAATTCAATCTGTATTTAAGCTCCTCTTTTACAGTTGAGGAGCTGACATTTTGGTTTTCCCAGAGGACATTTGGAGCAGAGCAGAACTCCTGTCTCCCAAAGTCTAAGTTAGTTTTTTAATCACTGGATCAATGTGCTGTTGAGATTTGAGAGTTTCTGTAATGGAGTGTCAAGTCTGAAATTTCAGCATGTGCTAATTCTTTTTCAAACTGAGACCTTTATGCAGTATTGTTGGATAAACAAGTGGTGTGCTGTATGTCTTTATTGAAGGAAGACTGAGAGAATTGGGTTTGTTTAGTTTAGAAAAGAGAAGACTGAGAGGGGACACAGTTTTCAAATATCTAAAAGGGTGTCATAAGGAGGAGGGAGAAAAATGTACTTGTTGGCCTCAGCTGATAGGACAAGAAGCAATGGGCTTAAATTGCAGCAAGGGAGGCTTAGGCTGGACATTAGGAAAAACTTCCTAACTGTGAAGGTGGTTAAACACTGGAGTAAATTACCTAGAGAGGTTGTGGAATCTCCATCACTGGAGATATTTAAGAGCGCGTTAGATAGATGTCTATCAGGGATGGTCCTTTGTCCTGCCGTGAAGGCAGGGACTGGACTCGATGACTTCTCAAGGTCTCAGTTCCAGTCTCAGTTCTATTATTCTATGATTATTGTAAAAAGGCTATTTTATTTTCTTTGTTCAAAGCTTATAGTTCAGAATTTTGTTTTGGAAAAGAAAGAACAGAATTGGTTACACTTAGCAACTATTTTTCTGAATTGTGATGGAAACGTAATGATTTTGTTTTCACACAGTAGTATTGCAGGAGGTGGAGAAGTGGACATTGAACTTTAAAGTATTTTAAAGAAATCATTTATGAAAGATTGCAGGCTATAAATTAATATGATTAAATATTAAAACAATAAGAAAACTGCAGTGTTCTACACTCAGCTTTTAGAAAACATGTTTAACATTTTCCAGACTAATGCATATGTCCTGTGTCGTGCATCAAATGTGGTCATGTCCTCAATCCTATCATTAAGTAAACCTGACAGAATAAACAGACATGAGACACTTTGGTACAGGGAACTTAACAAAATCTTGGCATTTTTAACAAAACAAAAAGACGGTTACAGTACAGTCTTTTTTAAAAAGACATGAACAGCTGCTCCAGCCTTGAAAATATACAGTGAATACATGTAAATGCATGTTTTTTACTTTATCTTCTGTTAAGATAGTGGCCACAAATGCCAGTCTACCTCAACAAAAATGCTATCACTAACCCATGGTGTTAGAAGGAGAAATGAACTGCTCTAAGACAAAGATCATATTCAAAATAACATTGAGTGTCTGGATTAATACTTGTATCAACTAATATTACATTAAATATGAAAGTCACAGACATGAATATTTTGCTATTAGCTGCTAGAAAAAATATTCTGTGTCACTGGCAGGATTCCTTCCTATCAAGAGCTTGTTGACTTGCTTTTTTGTAACCTCATTTAATTCAATGGGAACTATGGGGCTCTGCCCTTTTGATAATACGATCAATGTGCCAGGGTCTAGAAATAACTTCAATAGCCTACATTTAGCATTTTATTACTTAAAATTCATTTTTAAATGTATGAAATTCTGTGAAAGACTTATAGAACATGTCCGTACAGGAAACAGTCTGACTCAAAATATATCCTTGTATTGGAACTAGCTGTGCATGCGGAGATGGCTTCATCGGCACAGAGACTCCCATTCACTCCCTCACAGGAAGGATGGTCCAGGACTTAATGCTCCAATTGATGCCTTAAAGAACATGGCCTCAAGTCCCAACTGAATCATTGATTTTGCAGCCTATGAGCTAACAGAGCCTGAATCTCAACTTCAAGGGATGTCTACAGTTATCTTTGAGCACCAGCCCAAGCTGGTTGTCTGGGCTTAGGAGCCTCATAGCAATGGGTTGTGTAGATGTGACATAGGGCAAGTACTTGTCTATACAACACTCAATTTTGCTGCAAATTGGGTTTACCTCTAAAATAGAAATGCTGCAAAAAGATAGACATCTCTATTATTAATCCATGTCTCCAAGAGTCAGTTGCTGGCTTGATGGAAGAATTCTTCTGTTGACCTAGCAGTGTCTATGCCTTGACAAAGGTTAGCAAGGCATGCCATTTTTCACAGCTTTGAGTGTTGTATATAAGTTGATCTAATTCTGTAGCGTAGACTAGGTTACAGTCTTACCAGGAACTAAATGTTCATGGAAACAAGCCCTAGCCTCTTAGGTCCTCATCTGTAAAATGGGGATAATATTTCACTACCTTGTAAGGGTGTTCTGACTACAACTACATTAAAGACTGCAAACTGCACAGATCCTGGAATAATGGAGGCCTTGTAATAACTTAGGGTATATCTACACTGAAGAGCTATTTCAGGATACCGGAAGTATCCCGAAATTAGCTACTCTGCGTCTATTGAAGCAGCCTGTTATTTCAAAATAGATTTCAAAATAATGGGTGGCTTATTCCAATGTCCTGATAACTCTCATTCCAAGAGGGTTAAGGGGCATTTTTGAATAGTGTGTTATTTCAAAATTTGGTGCTGTGTAGACCAAATTTTGTCTGAAATTGACTCAAAATAAGCTACGCAATTTGTGTAGCACAAATTGCATAGCTTATTTCAAGATAAGAATGCTGTGTAGATGCACCCTTAGATATACAGTCTTTTGCAGGATTAGAGGCTGCTTTACATTTGGAATTAGCATTGGATGAGAGAATAATTTTTCCAATCACCTTTTTAAATTTGCCTACTTTTATTTTTGTTCAGCTGCTTTTAATAATTAACATAACTACCTTTTTGGAACAAAAAAATTATACTACAGATTGTACCTCCCTTAATCAGGACTCTCTGGTCTGGCAACATCCATGGTCCAGCAGGAACACAGATGTTCCTAG
This sequence comes from Apalone spinifera, assembly GCA_030068395.1. Lineage (NCBI taxonomy): Eukaryota > Metazoa > Chordata > Testudines > Trionychidae > Apalone > Apalone spinifera. Next base: position 116,495,123 of record CM057847.1, read on the forward strand.
ACCACAGAGGCCAGGTATAGGGAGGTCTGGCCAAGGGGCAGAAGTGCAGTGGGGGGTGGGAGGGGCAGACTTACCTGGGAGCCCTAGGCCACAGAAGTCAGATCTGGTCCCAGCAACTGGGCAGTAGGAGGGGGTCAGCAGTGGCCATGCAGCTCTGACCCCAGCTGCAGCCAGGAAGCTCTGATCCTGGCCACAGAGCTCCAACCCCGGGAGTAGCAGGACCAGTGAGAGCTGGAGAGCTCCAGCCAAGGGAGCAATGGCTGGCTAGGCAGCAATGGGATTGGCAGTGGAGGGTGCAGGGAAGCAGTTTAGTGTGGGCCATCCTCTGGTCCAGCAAATTGCCTTATCCAGGACCAGTCAGGTTCCAAGGGTGTTGGACCAGAGAAGTGCAACCTGTAGTAATGTTTATGTCATCTCTTTGATGATTTGCAAGGAACAATGTGTCATTTCTAATTGTAAGAACAGATGATAAAAATATTTGCAAACAATTTATTTAAGGGGTGACAAACAGTGATGAGTATCTTACTTTACCTAATATGATTTAACCTTTTATAGAGATAATTCAGCAATAAATATAATAAAATAATTAAATATAATAAAATATAATAAATAAATATAATAAAATATTCAGCCAAACCTTTTAATATTAACAAATAACTGCAAGATTAATCATAATTCTATTACATACCCTTATTTTTTCTTGTTTGTTAAGCTATCATAACCAAAATAGAATTATGGGTATGTTTAGGAAATTATTTTGAAATAATAACTCCTGAAATAATTATTTCTAAATAAGCTTATTCCCCAAGGAAATCAGGAATTATTATTTTGAAATAACCAGCACCTTATTTCAAAATAATGGGCTTGGAAGTGTGGACGTTCTGCTTGTTATTTCAAAATAAGGAGCGTTATTTTGAAATTACTCCCTAGTGTAGACCAGTGCATGGTGACTAGACCACACCCAGTCTAGTTTTATCCCTCTTTCTTCTCAAGGTGTGAATGGGGAAGGGGAGAAATTACATAGAAAATTAAATTAAATTGGAATGCATAGATGTGGGTGGAAACTGGCTCAATATGTCAGTTAGAATTAGGGAAAGCATCTAAAAGCCAAAACAACAGCAAATCCAAAATGATTCTCAGCAAGATCAAGAAAAGTTGCAGTCTGATGACTTTAAAGTCTTTAAATCTGGAACATACTATAGCACTTTTGTTATCCATTTGTCTCAGAATGGTTTACAATTAAGGCCAGTGTCATTATCCCTTTTTTAAAGATAGATAAACTGAGGCATAGAGAGAAGAAAGTGGCTTGGCCAGAATCACCCAGCAGGTCAGTAGAAAAGCCAGGAGCAGAATATAGGTCTCCTAAGACCTGGTCCTCAGTACTCTGTCCACTATATCTTCTAATATTAGATCCAAATCTAACATATTATACCTCCATTGTATTCAACCTAGCTATCTGAAAATAAAAAAGCTGCAGATCTTGTTCAGGGTCTTTATAGATAAGGCAGAGAAAATAATATTTCAAATTGCTTCATCTACTCACAGCTTTGTATGAACTTATTCCCCAAATGAAATGTTTTCAAGAAAATGTGGGGACATCTGTTACCATGGTATGTGAAGAATCCCGCATTTCCTCATACCTGGACGGCATGAGAGCCCTTAAAACTAATCATTAAAAACTAATGATGTGGAAATAGAGCTCCATTATTTTTTTAACAAGGTGGAAGTTTGAGTAGTTTGTGATAGTTTTCCAATAATGCAAGTTCCCTGATTCTCTATCTCATTTACTTACACGATGAAACGTGAAATGGATTCCAAGAACTACCCAGGGGATGTTCCTATTTTTACAGAATAGCAAACTCACCCAATCTCACTGCATCAGCTCCCCAGACTGCACTGCATAGTTAACAATCCATGAAATGCAACTCCCAGGAAAGTTACAGCTGCCTGACTTTGCAGTGGCTAGCATAAAACAGCACAAATAAATTTGTGAGAAGACTGTTTCACTGCCCTCAATAATTCAAAGACATTTACTGCATGCTTTGTACATGCCCATTTATGATGATATAGACTTTAATGTACAATCTGAATCAGTGATGCGTGATGGCAAAGATATCAAAACTGATAGGTTTTACCCTTCATACCCATTCTTGTAAAAATAAATTGTACATAAATGGGAGACATCCAAAAATGAAGTGTCTGGTAGGTTTTTAAACAGGTAGTACATCATTCTCTCTCTCATGACCTTGTGTAACACTAAATCAATGTGAATAAACATGTGACTAATTGTTATAAAGGAAAAGAAAAGCTTAAAAATAGTATTACACACAAATGTGTTTTCAAAACTTTTCATAGTGTGGAGATGATAAAATTTTAAGTGTTAATCATTTAATTGTAAAATGAACACTTACCTAAAATAAAATCAAATTAATTTTAATTTGTAAATCATAAGAAAATGAATGCCCAAAAGATCTAATTAAAACCCAGTACAGTGAGGCAAAGGTTTTTGTTTGTTTGTTTGCTTGTTTTTAAGATGCACTCTATAGCAGTACTACAACTATGAAAACATGTCATACCTGATTCAGAATATCCCTTTCATTCCAAGGGTAGTTCTTTCTTCTCCTAGTCCTCTCTTCATTTCAAACCTCCAATTAAAAATACTGAAGTCACATTTCTTGATGTTTTATATCTTCCAACAGTGGAAGTCTTCAGGTCAAGTGCATTTTGTCACGTTGTGCACCACTGACAAAAAATAAAATGAAAACAAGCTAAAAATACTGTTTTGCAAAAAAAATGGCATTATTACAGATTAATAATGAGAATAGAATATGGCTCTTTTATTATGTTTGAAGGCCCTAACTGCATATGCTATTAAAGCAACAAACTAAATTTGCATTAAAAAAGGCATTTAAAAATCTTAAAAGGGTAGCCATGTTCATCTGTAAATGAAAAAACTTAAAAAACAATGAATGGTCCTATAGCACCTTAGAGACTAACAAAAAACGTAAATGGCATCATGAGCTTTCATGGGCACAATCCACTTCTTGGCTACATCTATACTGCACTCTTCTTGCACAAAACCCTATGCAAATGAAGTGTGGATTAGCATATTGCCACACTTCATTTGCAAAGAGGCTTTTGCACAAAAAGGAGTGGTGTAAACAGCTCCTTTTTGCGCAAAAACCCCCTCTTGCACAAGAGCCACTCTTCCTGAAAAAATGAGGAAGAACGACTCTTGCACAAGAGGGGTTTTTTTTGTACAAAAAGGAGCCGTCTACACAGCTCCTTTTTGTGCAAAAGTCACTTGTGCAAAAACAACCCCTAATTAATTATGCAAATGTAGCACAGCAATATGCTAATCCACGCTTCATTTGCATAGGCTTTTGCACAAGAAGAGTTTAGTATAGATATAGCTCTTCAGATGAATGGAACAAGAGGTACAGAGTTACAAATAAATAGCAGAAAAGGAAGGGATGGGGAAGGAAAGAGAAGGGGAAAAAAACCTTGTCAAATTTGTAGATGAAGGCAATTTCTACAGCTTCTCTTTTCAGCTGATTTTGAAATTGCTTTGTAATAGTATAGTCACTTTTAGATCCATTAATGAATGCCTGGGCAGACTAAAATGTTCCCCCACGTATTTCTGTGTGTTATCATTTTGAATATCTGCTTTGTGTGCATTAATCCTTTTTCGTAAAGACTGTCCAGTTTGGCCAATGTAGATGACAAAGGGACATTGCTGGCACTTGATGACATAGATCACATCAGTGGATGTGCAGTTGTATTGCCTTCATTTGCAAATTTGACACCTTTAATCAAGGTTTGAATAAAGACCTGACCTGGATGGGCCACTATAGTCAACAACCTAATGACATCAAAAGTTAAGTATCAGGCACTTACACCCCACTCTATTATCCTCATTTAACACAGACACTCTAATTGACAAGTTTTTTTCCCTTTTCTTCCCTCCCCAAAGCTTCTATTTTACATTTTTTTTTCCATTTTTCCCCCTCCTTATCCCCTTTTTCTGCTATTTATTTGTAACTCTGGACCCTTCGCTCCATTCAGCTGAAGAAGTGGATTGTGCCCATGAAAGCTCATGATACCGTTTACATTTTTTGTTGGTCTCTAAGGTGCTGCAGGACAAGGCATTTAGTTAGCATATTATATTTTAATGTTATCATGTAATATTGGTGTAAGAAAAAGATAGCACTCATAAATACTTTGGGTTTAGTTTGACTTCTGGAATCTGATGGGCTCTCTGCTGTTGTGATTTTGACAAGCCTACAGGGCAGGTGAAGACAAATTACATTTAGATAAATGCAACTCCCAACTCCTGAAATTTTGAGTGGACCTCAGAATACACTATACCTCTTATAGATTATCTTGCAGCTGCTGAAACTAAAGTTGGGGAAACAGTGTGAAAATTATTTGGTAGCATATCCACAATATAGGAATAACAACTTAATCCATTTATATTCAATCTCTGTTGTTCACTGTTGTGCTGATATTTGTATGACTGGTGTTTGGGAAAGAGCTTTGCACCCTTGCAATCCCCTTTGATTGTTACTTGAGTCAGTGTAGTTATAATAATGCACCTGCACTAATCTGATTCAGGATTCAGTATATTAGTCCATGAAACTGAATGATCACTCCACACAAGGAGGCAGTGAGGAGGCATTGTTACTATCCCATTTCTGTGCTGCCCCTGGTTATATATTTCCCGGTTTACAAATTCCTCCTCACACAACCATTCTCTTTTTTTCTGAAAATCAACATCTTTGCCCAGATTCCAGTCCATCTAGTAATAATTCTTTTTTTCATGATCACCGTCTAATTTGTTCATATCAGTAAAAATTAAAAAAAAAAATGTTAGTTTCCTTCATTTAATGTCCTTGGCTCCTTTTGAAAAAAAAAACCTGATGCAGGATAGCTAGAATGAGGGATTATCTGCATGTGGACACTCAAGAAAATTAATCCAAATCAACTAAGGGTGTGACTTGAAAGCAGCTAAATTAAAACCCATTAAACCCCTATGTGGATGCTGCTCTTCAGAATTAAAGTGGCCTTAATTCAATTTAGTGGTTTAAATGGGTTTAATGGGTTTCAACTGGTTTAATGGGTTTTAACTAATCCATTTCATATTAATACATTTAGTTAGTTTAGATAATTTTAAACTCTCTTCTCATTGATACACCTTGGGGCCTTCAGATTCCTTTTCCATGAGTCTTTGATTGGAAAGTACCCAGTCTATTCTAAATAAAGCTATCATATTTAGTGGACCAGCACCAGAGTGATGAAACGCTTTGCCAATCGGTTGCACAGAAATTTGTTGACAATAGAGAAGAAGTGAAGCTGAGGAGTCTTTTATTCCTTTCTTGGAGAAGAGTATGCTTTAGTCAACATTCACACCATGCTTCACCCCTTCTTCCTTATTCCCACTCTCAGTCCCTATTTCTTGTTCATCCATTCCTGGTCCTCTGTTTCCATCAGCTGTTTTTCTCTAATCTTCCCAAGTGCAGCCAATGTCATTTGCTCTCCCTATTGGTCCATGATGCAATTTCTCTCTCTTTCCCACATCACATATATTCCCCATCCCTACTTTTAGCCTAAAGTTAGTTTGGCATTATTATGAGTAATTTAAAATATGGTCTTATTACGGAAAGTATCGGGCAGCCTTAATAACTGGTAGTGCAACCATTTTTCCCTATAATTTATACACCACTCATCTCTGGATGTCTGTTGGGCTACGTGTACACTGCAACACTATTTTGGGATACCTGAGTATCTCAAAATAGCTATCCCACATTTTAACAGCAAGCCATTATTTTAGGCTCGCTATTCCAATGTCCTTGTAAACCTCATTCCACGAGAAGTAAGGGACATTTCAGAATAGGGAGTTATTTTGAAATAAGATACACAATTTACATAGTTCAAATTGTGTATCTTATTTCAACCTATGGTACAGTGTAGGCACACCCTTAGAAAGCTCTCTGTATCAAAAGAAGTGAATGCTGGAAGTACTCCGAGCATAGGCTCTACAGCTTCATACTCACCCTCAGATTCTGGGTAAATAATACAAGACAATTCTATTAGTAATGCCACATAGATGGGCTGCAAATACCCTTGCTACAGTTACTTTTAGCATGTACAAATCAGTTCCAAATTCCAGTCCTGACTCTGCCTGCCCTTTTGTCTGCTGCCAGCTCTAAAGCCTCAAGTCTCTTCTTCCCTACCTACCACTTCTTGTTGGTTTGTGCTATAAAGTCTGAACAAGACAATAGGACATGGCAGTTTTACATGATACCCAGCTGCTTTGCTGTGCCTGCTGACAGACATTCCAATGGCAAACAGATATTTGCTGGATAGCTGCATGTGTAGATGTCCCTCTCCCTATTAGTCTTTACTAGAAACATGTTTTATTGTCAGCCTCAGAGGCTAAAGGAGACACAAGGTTGGACTCATCCCTAGAATTTTCCAGAATTTAAATCTATGGTGAATGTCCTAGTAACTTCCTTTCTTACACCTGAAAGAGCCTAATATTTGAATCTCATAATTCATTTACACTGAACTTGGCACTTTAAAATGAGGAAAGGAGGCACATAAATGTTCTGTGAAGTTAAATAAAATATTATTGGGAAGAGTGACAATGCCAGGAGTAGCCTACTGACCCTGCTTGCAGCAGTAGGTCCACCGATAAAAACAAAATCAGCAGTGAAACCAAACAAGAGAGTACCTATTAAAAAAGGTAACAGACAAATGCTGACATCCATATGTTAATACCGGAAAAAAATCATTTTAGAACTTAACAAATATGTCCTGCCAGCATTTCCTGAAGCTTATCCTGTGAGAAATAATCACAGCAATGCAAGCTAACTGAACATAAAGGAGTTTATTACACATAGTCAGGAACAGGACAATTCAAAGTGAATATTTAGGAGGGCACAGTGAGTCACATATGCCAAGTCACTTAGGGAACATACAATGATTTTACTTAAGTGATTGCAGAAGTTAGAAGATGCAATAGTTACGGCACATAGGTTTGTTTGCAACAGAATCAAGGGGGACTCAGTGTCAGTGTGTTAGAAAACCTGCTACAGCTTCAAGGGCTCATACTGTTATTTACCTCAAACGGAATAAAAGGAACAGGGTAGTCAATGTTGAAAAGTATAATCAGGTCAGTGTAAAACTCCAGTCTAGACTTTCTGAGCTTGCCATAGGTGAGAAATGTGGAATTAATTAAGATTATATGCACAGCTGTCAAACAAATGGCAAAAGTTAAGCCCCTGCTTAGTAATTCCTTCTGCTATCTGTGAGCCCTTTCCTTTGGAATAAATTAAACATAGTCCCACTTTCTTGTAGTCCCACAATAATAAGGTAACTATATTTCAGCTATCCTTGCATTTAATACAATCATAGCTGGTTTTGGGTTACATGTTAAGTTGATAATAATCAACAATATATCGCTCTATCTGATGAATATCTAAGAAATCTAAGTAAAGCAGGAGCAAACTGTATTTACACAGTCTCAGAAGGGTAGCCGTGTTAATCTGTAACTGAAAAAAATCATGAAGAACAACAAATAGTTCTACAGCACCTTAGAGACTATCAAAAATGTAGATGGTATCATGAGCTTTTCTGGGCAAAACCTACTTCTTCAGTATTTACATAGACACATTCAAGGTCTCTCCCTGCTTTCAGCTAGTTGTCAGGGAAGCATGCCTTCGGATCCTGCTTACATCTCACCAAAATTAACTTTTGAAAGTATTGGAATAGCCACTGGTCTATAGAGAAATCACTTCTTGTTTTGACAGTAGATTTTTGAAAAGTAATCATCCCAGTTTCTCCTATTCTCTGGATGGCTGTACTTTTGCATGTCAAGTGGACGATGTTGCTTGACTAGTTGCTCTAACATTAACTTTTTCTTGCATAGATTTTTTACTTTAAGCTCACAAGAAAAAAATGTTTCTATTTTAATATTTGCTTGTGTTCAGTTTTTGGGCATGAAGCTGTTGATATGTTTTATTTTTGTGTAGTTTAAAAATAATTGAATAAGACTTCAGAAGTTTTTCAGCAAAGTGCAAAAATGGTGCGAAATCCTGTTAAAGTTGTTTTAATTTGTCTAGGATATTGTTTTCAATTACTATTAGCAGTCCCAAACCAGTTCCTTCCATTCTTTCAAGTAAATTGTTAATTAATACTGTTTCGATCAAGCTACTTATTTTCAATCGCTAAAGAAATTATGAGTCTCCAAAATTCTCTATCTTCTCTCATCTCTGCCTGTAGTAAGATAAACCATGTGTTCTTATATATTATCTTATACACATACATATATAGATATATTATTATAAATGTTTTCTCCTAATTTTCCATGCCAGTGTCTCATCTAGGAAAGTGACTCATGTCTGCAGTACACCGGGAGGATGCATTACACAGTTTAATGGAAAACTAATCATGATGGGTTAGCCACCCTTAGAAATTAAAGTGTGGAGCGGACAGTACTTTCTTAAAAGCCATGGTGACACAGATGTTAATAACTAAGGCTACATCTACACTACAGAAGATGATTAAAGCTTCCACCATCAATCTTCCAGAGTTTGAATTAGCCATTAAGAATTAACTAATTTGAATTGAGAGGAGCACTCCGGTCAATGGCGGTAGTCCTGCTTCCACAAGGAGTAAGGGAAGTTAGGATTGGTCCTGCTTTGGGCAGAGGATTGGATTTAATAACTTCCTGAGGTCTCTGCCAGCCTTAGAACTCTATGATTCTATGACTGTGAAGTTGAAGGGAGAGTGTTTTCACTTCAACTTCCTGCAGTGTGGACAGCGCCAAAAGTCGAGTTAAGCTACTTAGACTTCAGCTACACAATTAATGTAGCTGAAGTTGTAGCTAAGTCAACCTTGTCCCATAGCGTCCGTAAGACAAAATCTGATAACCTTTTCCTGTTATATGTGTAAAATCCATGTCATTCTTCATATTTATTTTTCATTTCAAAAGAGAAAATGTAACAGTCAGCTCAGCATATATTTGAGACCAAGGGAGAAAAAAAAGGCCAGTAAGCAAATAGGTTCCACTTCACATTTCTAGGAGTTACACTAAAAAGGGAGTAAAAAAATCGGTGTGAAAATTCTTAAAAATTCCTTGACATTGTCATTTTAAAAATAAGTTAATTTAAGGCAGAGGCAGGCAAAATACAGCCCAGGAGCTGGATCCAGTGCACCAAGTATTTGAATCTGGCCCTAAACAATACTCTGGGCCACAAATGTACTGCAGCCCAGCAGGACCCTTGTTCAGGCTCCTGGCCTGCCACAGCCCCACATGCTGCTCAAAGCACCCAGCTGCTGGGACCAACATGTGTTTCTCTGTATGATATGTCTCTTCCCCTGCCTCCAACACAATCCTCACAGCTCCTCTTGGCTAGAAATCAGACAATGGGAGCTGCCTGATCCGTGCTTGTGAGCCCGTGCATGCAGCATGTGGACTTCCCCCAATGGCACACGCTATGCAGAGACACACATGCTGGCCTCAGCAGCCAGCCGCTTTGAGCAGTTTGTGGGCCTGTGGCAGGCAAGGAGTCTGCACAAGGGTTCCACTGGGCTACTGGATGAGAGTCACCTACAGTTAGTACCTCCTTACCAGAGACTGTACTTGGCATCCCCCTTCCCATATCCCAACTCCCTGCCCCAGATCACAACCCAAACCATCTTTACTCCTGCCTGCACCCCTGCCACTGGTTACAACTCCCTCCCAGAAACAGGACCCCCCCCTCTTTGACCCTCCCCCAGGTCAGAATCTTCTCCTATACCCTAAACCATGCCTAGACCCTGTACCCACGCCTACAACCCTATTCCCTGAACTGGGTCATAACCCCCTTCTTCATCCAACTCTGTCCCAGACCACACCATCCCCTCCTGCACTCTAATCACATACCCCAAGTTCCCTTCTGCACCCAACTTCTAGTTCAGACCCCTGCACCTCTTCCATTAATATCATTGTTTACTATTGTATTTATTCATTATATTCTACTACATGAAGGATTCATGTTGTAGGTCATATTAGAGTGCACTGCTAATGGTACTAAACATTTGATATTTGTCTATAAAATAAGCAGCTATAACTCAAAGACACAGAAAACAGGTAAATCGAATAATAAAGTGTTGTTTTTATGTAGTCATTTTTCTGCCTCAAAATATATTTTAAAATAGAATGAAAAGACATTTATCCATGAATGCTCCAAAGAAGCTTGGAAAAACTAGAGGACCCAAGAGGGAACAAAACTTCAAAAGTGAGCATTTTAATTAAACAAACAGATTTTCTGAGGTAGCCTTTGCTATCTGGCTGCAGATTTTGTGACACAAGGTCTTCCATTTTTAAGAATGAAACTGGCAGCACACTTCCTGATATTTAAAGAAAAGATATGTCCATTATTGTCTATAACAACTTCTGGACATATCTAGTGTTAATATTGAAGATCTTAATAATTAGTATCACTTGGATGTAGACTGGTTTAGTGTAGCCAGGTGCTGCTCTGACTTTTCCATACAGCTCGGCTACGTCTAGACTACATCCCTTTTTCGTAAAAGGGATGTAAATTAGACGT
>CM057847.1:116505820-116517261 GCA_030068395.1 Apalone spinifera
TTAGCAATTGCGATGCGTCTAATTTACATCCCTTTTACGAAAAAGGGATGTAGTGTAGACGTAGCCTTCTAGTATTATAATCCTTTATTCCAATCTTCTTGGTTTTTCAGGTCTGTGCATCTTGTAAACAATCAGGGTGCATCTACACAGCAGAGCTTAACTCAAGATAAGCTACACAAATTGAGCTACCTCAGTTGCATAGCTTATTTCAAAATTAGGAGCATCTACACAGCACTTATCTCAAAATAGAGCATTCTTCCTCCAACTTCCCTTTCTCCTCATACGAGGAAGAGTAAGAAGTCCTCCAGCTTGACAGTATTTTGACATTATTTTGAAATAATTGCCTACTGTATAGACACTAAGTTATTTTGAAATAATGCTAGTTATTTCGAAATAACGTTGCTGTTTAGATGTACCCTTATTCTGTCATTAAACTGTCTGTTAATCAACTCCCATTTATGCCAGCTGGGAATCACCATTTTACCACTATTATATTTCACAACAATTTGACTTCTATTGAGCACAGTAATGAACAAATTTTTGTGCTGCTGTGACGAACAAAAAGCCAAGGTGGAGAATTTGGCTACAATTCATGAGTAAAGCTCATTAATTTTTTTTTCAATTAAAAATATCTTTTAGTAGTAAATTAGATTTTCTACAAAATGGAATTTTATGAAAAAAAAATGTTTTCTTTCCAAACACTGAAACATTTCAATTTTCAATTCATTCTTTCTTAAAAGATAAGAAAAAAAAGCAAAATTCCAAAACTGAAATATTTCAATTAAGATATGTTTTGGTTGCTTCCCATCCTCGTTCTTCTTTGTTTACTAAGCCTCTTAGCCAAATAACATCTCCAACAAAGCACAACAATTCCTTTGATGCGACTACTCCATCACTAGAAGGGTAGTGCATTCTGAAAGACATCATATGAGGAGAAAGCCCATCCCACAGAACATGAGGAAACCCCCCACATTTCCTAGGAAGCATCACAGTAGCATTTCCAAATAAAAACATTTTGATTTTCCAAGTATTTTAGTTTTCAATTTTTGGCTGAAAATTCAATTTTTCAGCAGATAATTTTGATAAAACAGTTGCATTTTCCCCTTATTTATATTTAAATTTCCATGGGAAGGGGAAAAAACCTGTTCTCTGACCAGTTCTGCTTGTAAGAGAAAATTTACCTAGGGGATGAATATAAATATACCAGTCTCCACGCCAATTCCTCTGTGGGTAAAAAATTATCCAATTTATTTCTTCAGAAGGCAAAACATAGGATATCAGTTCCCTGTGCTACTTGTAATGGCTAGTTCTCACATACCTCTTGCTATTTCTCTAATAATCTAAGCTATTTTTAAACTAAATCAGAGCTGGACCTGCGCCAAAATCTTGGGTCTCTAGACATGTGTACTTGGTGCCAGTATGTTGGCACAGATGTTGTCCAGTATCTTCATAATGAGCCAGATCAAGTTCCCTGATTAAGGTATCCTCACACTTTAAAGATTTGATATCTAGAGCCCAATGTTGTGGTTCATGGCCACATTTCTAAATCTATATATATATAAATTGGTAGTGTGCTGTGGTAGAAGGCTACTGGCTGCTGTAAACTACCTGGCCTTATCCAAAGGCATCTTTAAAGTGTGAGGATACCTTAATCAGGGGACTTGATCTGGCTCATTATGAAGATACTGGACAACATCTGTGCCAACATACTGACACCAAGTACACATGTCTAGAGACCCAAGATTTTGGCGCAGGTCCAGCTCTGATTTAGTTTAAAAAATAGCTTAGATTATTAGAGAAATAGCAAGAGGTATGTGACAACTAGCCATTACAAGTAGCACAGGGAACTGATATCCTACGGTTTGCCCTCTGAAGAAATAAATTGGATAATTTAATTGTCTTAAGCCGAATTAAGATGACTATAATTTTCCATATTAAATAAAAAATCTGCACATTCTCATAGACATTAGAGTGTTAACAGGCAGGATAGGACCCAGTTGATTTCAATGTAATGAACCAATGTGGCTGCTCAGCCAGGAGAAGCTGCCAGCATGGAGTGCTGGCTCTTAGGAGTAGTGGCACCATGCTTCTCTCTTTTGGCCACAGCATCTCCTGGAATTAGAGCCCTGCAAATCATCTGACACTGATTTTTATCCACAGATATTGATATCAAGAGTAGACATTTATATCCACTCAGGGCTCCACTGATTGACATCTTAGCTTCTGTGGGAGCAACTAGAATGTTCTCTTCATTAACAGGAACTCTGGGCACTGCCAGTGAGAAAAGAATGCAAAGAAGTTGGTTTAGTTTTCATGGAAAGCTGAATCTCTTTGGCAGAAAACTTAATTCAACAGCTATTCTGCAGTTCAGGATTGCAGTTGTCAGGCTTTCCTGGAATGTTATGTGTGTACCTTCTGGGACAATATATTAAAATTAAAGAAAACAAATTGTAAGAAAAAGTGAGGCATGAATTACTTGCCATAATGGAGGAGGGTAATTTAGTAGCCAAAACATCCCTTCACATGGGCTTGGACACTACTGATTTTGCAGCTACCGCCATGGCATCAGCCAATGCAATGTGCTGATGCTCATGGCACCATTCATCAGGTCTTCCTAAAGATGTCCAACAGATCATATTGGACCTGCCACTTCATGGACGATTGGTTTTCTCTGAGCAGGCAGATGACAAACTGCATTTTGATGTGTTTGTTGAGGACAGCTACCAGTCTTCAGAGCCAGCCTCTCCTACTCCAGTTTTTGCTAACTGGCTATCTCAAATCATTATAGAGCAGTTGGTCTTAAAGATGGTGGACTAGGGATACCCACTTACATTTCTTTCTATTCGCCTTTCCCACCTCTCCTCCCAGTCCCTTTACAAAGACCATTCTCACAAAACCAGGTGCAATCTTCACTTGGGAGCCCTATAGGAAGTCCATCAGTCAGACTCAGTGAACAGTTTTTATTCCAGCTATTTCCTGATCACAAAAGCAATGGGAGGTCTCAGACCCATACTAGACCTTTGACAGATCAACAAAGCTCTGAAGAAAGTTTTGTATGACACCACTGGCTTCTATTATCCTCACCCTGGAGCTGGAGACTGGTATGCCCCCCTAGTCTTAAAGGATGTTTTTTTCCCATGTGACAACAATCAAAACCAAGGGAATTCCTCAGATATTTGGTAAATTAATCCCACTACCAGTTTATAGTACTACCATATGATTTATCTGCAGCTCAACATGTATTCTCAAAGTGAATGGCAGTAGTGGCAGCATTACTGAGACAGTTCAAGGATTTCCTTCCAGATGAATGGGTAAGAAGAGGACAGTCTAAGCTCAGTTACTGTCCAGGGTATCTATCTTCCAATCTGCCTTTGACATGCTGGGGTTGTTAACCAACATGGAAGGGGCAATCCTTTCATCTGTACAAAAGATAAAGTTTATGAGAATGTACTCTGTGGAAAGCAAAGCCTTACTTCCACAGATAAGATTCCAGATGATGCTGACCATTGATTCTAACTAAAGGCCCAAAGTATCAGCATGGTGTGGACTTGTAGAAATGGGGTCTGAGCATTCACTCAAATCTTAGCATCTCTATACCAGTGGGCAGACACTTCAGATGTATGTGGGGGGAGTTCAACCAGCTTTGACACTAGTCATAGAATCATAGAACACTAGAACTGGAAGGGACCTCGAGAGATCATCAAGTCCAGTTCCCTGTCATCATGGCAGGACCCAGTATCATCTACACCATCCCTGATAGATGTCTGTCCAGCCTGCTTTAAAATATCTCCAGAGAACTGAAAAAGACCTAGAGAGGTCATCAAATCCAGTTCCTTGCCCTATCAGCTGGACCAAGCACTGTCTACATAATCCCTGATAGTTGTCTGTCCAGCCTGCTCTTAAATATCTCCAGTGATGGAGATTCCACAACCTCCCTAAGCAACTTATTCCAGTGTTTAACCACCCTGACAGTTGGGAATTTTTTCCTAATGTCCAATCTAAACCTCCCTAGCTGCAGTTTAATCCCAATTGCTTCTTGTCCTATCAACAGAAGCTAAGGAGAACAATGTTTCTCTCTTTTCATTGTGACAGCCTTTTAGATACCTGAAAACTGCTATCATGTCCCCTCTCAATCTTCTCTTTTGCAACAGCATCACACTATTGACTCATATTTAGCTTGTGGTCCACTATGACCCCTACATCTCTTTCTGCAGTATTCCTTCCTAGAAAGTAGCTTCCCATTCTGTATGTGTGAGACTGATTGTTTCTTCCTAAGTGGAGTACTTTGCATTTGTCCTTATTAAACTTCAACACAACAACAGGCCTAACCCTTGCTATGAATCTGGTTTTCTTTCCTAATTTTGTTTTCTTAAACAATAATTCATAGTTTAATAATTGATCAATGCAAACTTCATCCTTTCCCTGCATGATTCAAGTATTATCACTGAAGTAAATTATTCTTACTTCTTATATTGAGTTTAATTTGTTCTGAGCAAAGTAGTGTGCTCATAAATTTTTGCAAAGAAATATGTTTCTCATGAAAATTGGCAATTTTACACTTATACTCAGTGACACATACAGCAGATCAGCTATGGAATCAAAGCAAAAACAACTCTGTAGTACAAGAACAATGTTGAAAGTAAAAAAAAAAGTAGCAAGCCCTAAACCTTGTCCACTACTCTGCCTCTGACACAATGTCAAAAAAGTTACTATTATTAATATTAGTTTTGCAAATTCATATATTCACATATTCAAAAGATGAGTCTGGATCTTTATGCAAGTCAGTTTATTACCGAGGCATCATCTGTCTGCTCCTAGAAATGCCATGATCCTATAGAGAAGAATGCAGACATTTCCCAGTATTTCCATTTATGCCTCCGTGTAGTCTTAATGTAAATCATCCTTACTTAAGTACGCTATGCATGTGCAAGTGTTAAAACTGAGTATAAAGGTGATAGAGGACAGCTAGTTTCTATGTAACTAAGAGGCTTTCAGTACAGACCTTCAGTTGTTATGGCAACCTTCAATTAATGAAAGTGTCAAAGCTATATTTCACCCGTACTTTATACAGTTCTCACCATTAAACATGATTAAATTTTTCAATCTGCAGCCAATGACTTAGCTGAGGTTGGAAGCCATTTTAGTAATATTAAAAATATTCTTATGTTATCTGATCATGAGATGACTCATTGTAAAACTTCATTCAAAATTAATGGTTTACTAAAAGAGCTGTCCATAGCTAAGTGGTTAATAATTTAGTAATAATCAATGCTAATTGAGAAGTTGTTCAATAATGTGAATGATTAGGACCATTTTTTTCCATGTGGAACTATGGCCAAGATTATCACTGTGTTGCATGGAAGAAAGAGACATTCTGTTTGTTTTTCAAGTAATTATTATTATTATATTAAAGAGATTAGCTGAACCATCAAGCATACAATTCTGTAGAGACTATAATATTTTTTTCCTTTGGAGCTCCCTTCTACCATACACATGCATGCACACACAAACAAATTGTAGGGCAGTACTTTATCACATCTGTCAATTAATTATCACGAGAGATGGAAAATCTAAGATTACTGCATCACTTGATGTAAAAATAACATACAACACACAAATCTGTAATAACATGTGTCTCTTATTCTAAAGTTGAGACCTTGCATAGATATAATGACTTTTATAAGTCTCCAAACTAGCTCATTAATGTCCAGTGACCTCATGTTAACTACTCACTGAGATGGCAAGAATGAATGTGTTGGAGTTTAATAGCCTATCTGCTAACAACTTTTCAGCTTTAATACTTCCCTCTTAAAATCTCCTTGGAGCTCAACCTACAGTAATGTGAAAACGAACTGTAGCATTATTAGAAAAGAAAATGTGCTGTGACTCATTGCTCCAGAATATGAACTTCTGGAAGCTAAAAATCTATGATACATTTATGGAATAATGATCTCGTTCAGTTATACCTAAGTCAGTATAAAGAGTGGGGGCATAGAAGGAGGAGTTTCCCAAGTTAGTTTCATTCATCCTTCTTTATTAACATTGGCACATGTGTGAACTTTAAGAAAGTTTGCACCTCAAAAGTCATGAAAACAGTAAACCAGACCTCAGTTGACCTATCTGAACTCTACAGAGCTATGTCAATTTACAACTTAGCTGAGATCTGGCCTACTATTTCACTTTAAAAACAAATAATAAGTGATTTAGAAAATACACATATCTTCAGGGAGGAAAATGTGCTATCACCTACATATCTATAAAAGTAGAGTTATTAAGGAATAAAGCATGATATTTCCATATCCTGTAAGGCTAGATTTGAGACCTTTGTTCTCCGACTCATGAGGAATTAATAAAAAAGTATTAAATTGAGCAGCATTAAAGTCAGTTAAAATAAATGTGCCACACAGGGATTCAGTATAAGTAGAATTCTTTATTTTACTAGTTTTTTCTAATCTGTTATGCTTGTATGTGTTCAATGCCTTCAAACTGCTGGCATACCACAGATCTCTTGGGGTTGAATGGCTGAGGTTTCAAGTACAACTGAAGACACTCAAGAGCCACTTTTAACTTATATTTTTCATTTCATTAGGTTTTGTTTTAAACATTAAACATATTCATCCACTAAGAAAAAAAATCTCTATATAAGTAACTTTAGGAGCCTGAATTAAACTCATTAAACCAAGAGTAACAATGCTGAAACTCTCCACGAACTCTCCTTACATCAC
This sequence comes from Apalone spinifera, assembly GCA_030068395.1. NCBI lineage: Eukaryota > Metazoa > Chordata > Testudines > Trionychidae > Apalone > Apalone spinifera. The sequence continues at coordinate 116,512,546 of CM057847.1, forward strand.
CCTATTCTAGACATTTAATATCAGAGTGTGTTTTAAGAGCTATCCTGTATTGCAGTGGTCACCAACCAGTAGATCGGGATCTACTGGTAGATCTTGGCACCTCTGACAGGTGATCTTGATTGGTTTGGCCAAGAAGCTATCAAGCGCAGTACTTCAGCTACCCCTCTACACTACTGCTGCGCCTCGCATGCCCTTTGCCTTGGAGCTGTGTCCCCCACCTCGGGAGCCTTCTGCCCCTCTTCCACGCTGTATTCTATCTCCATAGGCTGGAGCGGGGTGGGGCACAACAGGGCTTGAAATAGAAGGAGTTTGCTGGCTGCTTTTGAGAGTGGTACAGGACCAGGCCAGGGGTGATCCTGCCTTAGCCCCATCGCACCACTAGGAGCCACTTGAGGGTAAGCAGTGTCCATCTACAACCAGCTCCAAGCCTTGAACCCCTTCCTGCACCCCAACTCCTTGCCCCAGGCTCAGCTCAGAGCCCCCTTCACACTCCAAATCCTTTAGCCCAAGACAAGAGACTGCACTCCAACCCTCTGCCCCTGCCTAATGAAAGGGAGGGAGAATGGGGGAGGGAGGATGGAGTGAGCAGGGTCAGGGCCTCGGAGAAGGGGCACGAAGGAGGCAGGGCAAGGGTGTTTGAGTTTGAGGTAGATCTTACATTGCACTTAAATTGAAAAAATGATCTTGTGATTAAAAAGTTTGGAGACCACTGCTGTATTGCTTGCATACCTAGAACCTTCTCTAAAGTCAGTGGGAGCTTCTGATATGAAAGGAATTCATTATCAGGCCCAATTTGTATATTACTGTCAAAAATTGAGTCAGTCAAAATGTGGTTTGTACTCATGAGTTACTTCATAAAAGTTAAATAATTATATTAATATTTTCTCTCAATAACTTCCCTATCAAATTTGCCTATTTTACAGAGGGGTTTTTTTTTAATGAACCAGTATTACACAAACTCAAACTGAGATTTTCTTTCTCCCTCTTTCTTTGCTCATGCATAATTATTTAAAATACATATTCTGTTACCAGCACTTAGGCAACATTTCTGTTGACAACAGGAGAATCAGATTAGGAACCATCTCATGCGCCTAGAGCTGTATTGGCTCTGCAGTACTGAAAAGAATAAAAGGTAGAAGAGTTAACTTAGTCTTTAAAAGTAAGAAGCAATAGCTCTAAATCTACCTAGGACACAACACTATTATATAAGATTTTTGTTTTTCCATCATAATTCCCTTTATGGATTTGCTCTTCAGCAGACTTAGCTGGTACTGTCAACATGATGTTACAGTGCCTTCAAAAAAGTCAGTGCTTGAAATTATTGTTGAAATTAAACTTGGGTAACACCAAGCTAATATTGCTAGAAAAGGAGAAGTGTTTCAAGGAATTAATCTAGAGTCTGATATGCCCTTACTTCAGGAGCATATGAGGTCAGTTAATGTGATAGAAAGACTAGGGGGTTCATCTGGGGTCTCTGCTGGGGCTATATATTCCCAGAAAGCAATGATGGTGAAAAACAAATTTGTATACTTTTGTTTGCAAGAAGACTGTGCTGCTTTCTCTCAGATAAAGACCTGAACACAGTCATCAGCTCCAGATTGGATTACTGCAATTCACTATATTTGGGCTAACGGTAGAAATAACATGAAGATTCCAACTTGTGTAGGGCCTACTTGATTCAGACTTGTTTATTATTAGAGACAGTCTCTCTATACACAGCATAGCTGCCCTTGTGTGGTTATCTGACTGTTATCTTTCTGTTCCTGGTTCTGCAGAAACCTGGGGCAGAATCCATATCTAGGTGTTCCTTTTCAACAACAAAACTGAGAAACAACTTGAACCCCTTCCTGACATCTCTGAAAGGCAATACTTACCCACACTCAAAGTATGAGTGTAGAAAAAACTTTTATTGAAAGTAAAGAAATCACCCGCATTTAATTAGGGAAAATGCCATGCTCAGGCTTCATAAACATAGAGATGTGAGCAGGACATGCACCCCATAGTGCATGGGGCAGAGTCCTCTATCTCATGTTCTTGAGTTTTGCAAACAAAGGTGCCCCCCCCTCCTCCTTCGCCACACTTACCTCACAGTGCTTGTCTTTGGTCGGTGAGAACCCACAATTCAGCAGTGCATCCATATGAGTTCACTTCCTACTGGAGGAAGAAAGCAACTTGTTTGTTTCACCATCTGAGTACTACCCTGCCAAGTGAGGTTCCTCTCCGGTGGCTACCTGCCAGCCATGGTTCCTTGCTGCCCTGCCACTGCTCCCTTACAACTTTCATCATCTACTCCTGCCACCTGCCTCTCTGTTCTGATCTCTGTAGGTCAATCTCTTTGTGATTTTTAAGCTCTCAGACAGCTGGGCAGAAGCACTGCCCTGCCACAAGTGATTTCAGCTCTTATTGAGTACTTAATGTAACAAAAGGCTCCAAATGAAATCTATTTTATTCTAACTTTGAACAGTGGAGAGGAAAAGATTAAATCAGACCAGGGACTCTTAGGGAAAATCCACATCTCCTGGGTAGGACGTATGCCTCCCTCCCCCCCCCCCTTACTTCCATGGGCATTCAAGCATTTGGCTTATCAAGTTCCTTTCAGATGAGGTGACCTCACTCAGAACAGGCTCAGCACAGTTCTGCTCCCCTTTAATCATATAATGAAGATAACAGCATTGATAACAGGAAAAACTTAAAAAAACAACAAATAGTCTAGTAGCATCTTAAAGACTTACAAAACATGTAGATGGTATCATGAGCTTTCGTGGGCACAGCCCTCTTTTTCAGATGACAAGACTGATTGATGACAGCATTTCACTACTCCTGCATTCAGTGCTAAAGTGATTTGTAACCCTACACAGCTCTTGACTACTAGATACTTACACAAATTAAGTGTGTTAATGTAAATACAATTTGCTCCTGAAGTCTCTTCACATCTCCAACTCTAGTGTCAGTGGAGAGTTCATTCAGACCCTGCTTACACAGCTATCCATTTTATGTAACCCATCAGAGTATTTACTCTTTTTTATTATTATTTATATTATTGTAGTGCCTAAGAGCGCCATTCATGGATCAGGACCCCATCATGGCAGGTAATGTACAGATACAGAAAAAAGCCCACAGCTTTGGCTACAAGACGCTTACAATCTAAATATAAAAGGAGACAGACACATAGACGGGAATACAAGGGCACACTCTCGATCAGCATAATAGACAGTCATCTCAGACAACAACAGCCTTGCTGCTGTTTAACTTTTTTTTGTACACATCACTGCAAATGAGAGTATAAGGCTGGTTTTCAAGATAGCATCTACTAACCACGAAAAATGGCATGATAGTGCCTGGGTGAAAAAGTTTATAAATGGGTGAAGGAGACTAGCATTATGGGCCAATCTTATCTGGGAGTGGATCTTACAATAGTGAGTGGGAGATGATAGTTAGGGTGGGGATAGGCCATGATGGGCCTGGAACAAGAAGACAAATAGCTTATGCTTGATATGGAGTAACCAGTGAAGGGATGTAAAGATAGGCATGATAAAATCAAAGAGATGGACTAGGAAAATAATGTCAATAGTAGCATTTTAAATATACATGAGCAAGACAAAATTATATTTGTCAAGGCAAGAGAGAAGGATAATGTAATAATTGAAACATTAAATTTTGAGAATTTTGAGAAGAGTTTTAGCTTTGTGGATGGATAGAGAAGTCTATATCTTGGGAATGTTATACAGAAAGAATAAATAAGACTTCATAACTTAAATGTGAAGGTCACGATATCTCAACCAACAAAACCTACAATAGAATTCATGAGTGATGGATAAAGAGTACTCACAGTTAAGGATGCTTCATTGTGGCACAAGCTACCAGAAGGGAAAAGGTGAAACAAAGGTGGACATTCACACAGATTAGTGCAAAATCTTCTTGATACTACTAAAAGGCAAAGAGCATCAATTCTCATAATAGCCTCTGTGGATGTATTTTGCAAATCTACATGATGCTATTTAGTGCCCTAGAAAATATGATGGTGGGTTAAATATAAATACCATAGATTAGATACCAGTTTCCTTCTATAGTATAGTAAAAGTCCATAGTGTCAACTCCAGAATCTCCATTACTCTATCCATTTGGATTTGGTGGTGTCCCACAATAATTCGTTCATTCTCTTATCCTCCCCAAACAGAGACCTTCAATTCATATGCAACCCTGCATAGACTGGACAGGCATTGGGGAGCATTGTGTAAAAGACAGCATGGTATCACTTTCATAGCGGAGGGTAGATGTCCATGTGTGGAGGAACCTCTCTGTATATGGAGCTTGGGATGTGGAGACAGAGCATAATGAGCCACCCTACCATGTCAAATAGATTTAAAGACAACACTAATGCATACAAGAGCAAGAGGCCATTAACACCTTGTTTCCTTGTAAGACAATATAAGGCAAATCTCTAATAAAATTCTGATTATAAATAGCTGATTTAGTTAGCCTCTATTTTCCACTAACAGGGATAAACAGGTTGCTTAAATATGACACAGCAGTAATTATAAATAGTGCTATTTTTTAATCTATAAATTCTTGTGGTTAATTGATAGGAGTTTTCTTAGCTAAAATTTGTAAAGATAATTATAATGGAAGAAATCATTATAAAAGGGAGTTCTCCAGGTAAAGACCTTGCGAACAGGCACTGCTAACAGGGAGTTTGAAGAGGGAGTTCTCCAGGTA
>CM057847.1:116522397-116533058 GCA_030068395.1 Apalone spinifera
CCTCAGTGAGGTAGGCAAGCAAGCAGGGAAACCTTAGAACCGGCTGTCTGGGGGAGGGGGTCCCTTTATGCACAGGCCTCAGATAGCCTCAGGCAGCAGCCACACAAGGTAACTCCTGACCTGATGCCCTGCCAGAACCGGTTCTGGCTGGCCTTAAATGCGATTCAGCATCCTATCAGTGTGGACGCACTATTTTGAAATAACAAAATGCTATTTCAAAATGAATTTTGTGTCTAGATGCCTTATTTGAAATAAGCTATTTCAAAATAACTATTTCAAAATAAGATATTTTGAAATAATGCTGTAGTGTAGACATACCCTACGGCAGTTGAATATAGAACTTCAGTTACAGAGGTATTATGTAATACTGGGCAAGTAGGTTATTTTAACTAATTTTTTTTATAGTCACTAATACTGTGTTCCTCATTTTGTGGATGCCTAGACTAAAACCCTGGGGTCTCATTTGCAGAAGAACAGAGCATTTATAGTCACAACTGAAGTCTATAAGAAGCTATGAACTGAGCATATAAAGTGTTAAATAATGCTGAAAAATCAATTCTTAGATACATTAAATTGGGATCCAAAATTAATGGACACCCCCATGACCTTAATATTTTTGCCTTGGCTCCCTATCTGTTCAATGGGGATAATACCACCCCAATTTCAGGGTTGTTGTGAAGACAAATTCATTAATATCCGTGAAGCTTGTACATGTTATAGTGATGAGTGCCTCTGAAAAGTCTATGAAGAAATTAATAATCCTGTCTTTAGAACCAGGATTGAATAACTTGCACCACCCAAGGCCTAGAGCCACACATTGAACAATGAAGAGAGAACATAATATTACATAGCTGATCATTAACTGCATAATCCAGCCCGTGCATTGAATGAGATGTGGCCTATGGAAAAACTGGTGTGCAAACATGTAATTAAGGACTTCATCATAATGCAAACATAATTAAGATTGTCCAGGCACTTGTGTACTGGGTCTTGTTTAAAATCCTTACTGGATTCTGGGAAAGTGGATGCTATTTACCTTGTTTGATATTATATCATGGTCAGGAATCTGGAAAGGATTATGTATATGAAATTTAACAACAACAAGAGCAAGGAAAACAAGGCAAAGGATTTCTATGGGCGGTAAGCCTTCTCTCATCTCATAACCTTGTAAGTAACTTCACAAAAGACAAAAACCAAGAAGCACTTCAGAGCTCTCACCTCTACCTCATTGCCAGCTATTTAATGCCACAACCAAATGTCCCATGTGGATAAATTTCTATTTTACACTTTTGCCCCTGCATTTGTTTTATTTACAGTATTTCCCCTAAACGTTCTGAGTTTCCAGAATTTTTATTACTTGATTTGTTCCCTCTTTTTGTTATGTTTGCCTGGCTCAGATCACTAAACTTGAATCAGTATTGTTAGGATGCACATGCACATGACATATCAAAGAAGAAGTGTGAGACAATAAGAAAAATTTACCTGTGGATACTTAATGTGTTCTTGGAAGTTACTCTGCAGGAAGAAAGCTTTCAAAGTTTCCATCCGCATGATATTGTTTAAAACAACTCTTCTCCCATTTTCACTTAGGCTATGTCTACACTACAGAGAAGATTGAAGCAGCTGCAGTTGATCTTCCAGGGTTCAAATTAGGGGTCTAGTGAAGATACACTAATTTGAACTGAGAGGGAACTCTCGTCAATGCCAGTAGTCCTGCTTCTATGAGGAGTAAGAGAAGCTGAAGAGGGAGTGTGTTCCCTTTGACTTCTTGTAGTGTGGATGGCACCAAAATTCAAGTTAAGATACTTTGAGTTCAGCTACACAATTAATGTAGCTGAAGTTGCATATCTTAATTCAAACTTATCCCCTAATGTAGACCAGGAGTTCGGGATTTATGATTTGGATAGTTGCCCACTCTTCAATCCAAATTCTCAACATCATTCTAGTTGTCAACTTGTCAAGCCCTAACGTGGGACAAAGGGCTGCAACTGAAAATAATAAAGATCCTCAAAATGGTTTGAAATGAATGTCTTTAAAAAAAGACAACATATTCTGTACTCTCAGTATGTGATTCAGAATGACCAATCTGTACATTTTTTTTACCCCTTTCCTGCTAAATGTGTTTGTTCTATTGCATTGTCTGGCAACAGTAATGAGCCAGCATTAGTCTAAAGTCAGCTGGTGGATTGTTGGCCCAGTTATGGGACTATTTCTACTATTATATTTTATTATTTTTATTTTTTGAAACTGGATTTTGCAATGCCCATTACTAGATGGAACTGGAAAAGCTTAAAAGAAAACATTATTCAGCTACCATAGTGGACAAAAGGTAGTCCAAGGACGCAGTAGGACTGTTTACTAATGATGTGGTAGAAAAGACAACAGAAAATGTGCAATTGCACAAATACTAAATAACTTTTTTTTGTTTCAGTTTTTATCAGAATGATTATTGGTCAGAGGTCTCACATACTGAATGCTGTGAAAATGAGGTAAGATCTGAGGCTAAAATAGGGAAAGAACAAGTTAAGTATTACTTAGACAAGATAGATGTCTTCAAAATTGTCAGAGCCAGGTGAAATATACCCTAGAGTACCTAATGAGCTGACTAAGAAGATATCTAAGCCATTAACAATCATTCTTGAAAATTCACAGAACACAAGAGAGATTCCAGAGGACAGGAAGAGGGCAAATATAGTGCCAATTTATAAAAATGAAAGTAGGACAACCTAGGGAATTATAGACTCACCAGTTTTAACTTTTGTACCTGGAAAGACAATAGAGCAAATAATCCACCAATTTACAAACACCTAGAAGATAATAAATTAATAATTAACAGTCAATAAGGATTTGTCAAGAAAAATAATGTCAAACTACCCTATAATAGCTTTATTTGACATGGTAACAAGCCTTTTAGGCTGTGTCTAGACTGGCGCGATTTTGCGCCAGAGCTATGCAAATGAGGCTCAGCGTGGAATATCGCCAAGCCTCATTTGCATAGCTAATGAGCCACCATTTTCGCAGAAGAGGCTCTTGCACAAGACGGAACTGTCTACGCTGCCCCTTCTTGCGCAAGAAAAACCCTCTTGCGCAAAGCCGTTATGCTGATTATTTTCAGACATAACGGCTTTGCGCAAGAGGGTTTTTCTTGTGCAAGAAGGGGCAGTGTAGACAGCTCTGTCCTGCGCAAGAGCCTCTTCTGCGAAAATGGCTGCTCATTAGCTATGCAAATGAGGCTCGGCGATATTCCACGCTGAGCCTCAGTTGCATAGCTCTGGTGCAAGATTGCGCCAGTCTAGGCGCAGCCTTAATGTAAGGAGTGAAGCAGTAGATGTGATATATGTTTTCTTTAGTAAGGCTTCTAATACAATCCTGCATGGCCTCCTCATAATCACGTTAGGGAAATTAAGCTTAGATGGAGCTAATATAAGGTGGATGTATAACTGGTTGGAAAATCATTCCCATATAGTAGTTATCAGTTCTTTACAGTCAACTTGGAAGGACATATCAAATGGAGACCGGTAGGGATCAGTTCTGAGTCCAGATCTGTTTAATAACTTCTTCAATGATTTAGATAACGCATTAAGAGTTTAAAGTTTTGGATGAAGATGGGAGGTTTCGCAAGTGCTTTAGAGGATAGGATTAAAATTCAAAATGATCTGGACAAACTGTAGAAATGGTCTTAAATAACTAGGATGAAATTCAATAAGAACTAATGCAAAGTACTGCACTTAAGAAGAAGTACTGAGGAAAGGAATCTGGGGCTCTTAGTGGATTAAAAGCTAAATATCAATCAGGAGTGCAATGCCAATCAAACATCATTTTGGGATGCATCAGCAAGAGTCTTGTAAGTAAGACATGAGAAGTAATTCTTCCACTTTGCTTTACACAGTAAAATCTCACTTAAGGTACAGCGTCCAGGCTTTACTTTTCAGGAATGATGTAGACAATTTAGAGAAAGTCCAGAAGAGAGCATAACAAATGATTAAATGTCTAGAAAACAAGAGTTTCAGTATATGGATTTATATGAAGCAGATGTAAGGACCATCCTTTATGTTGAACCATCTATGTGATCATAAAACTAACAATCAAACTATAAGATATCACTAATCCTATTATTCACTTCAAACAATTTGATAAACTGAATTCAGACAGTATTAATCAACATCATTAGTAACTGTGGTTTGTAACCTATCCTTTAAATCAGTTTCTGTACCTAATGACTGTAAGGCTATGTCTACACTACAGGGTTTTTGCACAAAACCCCACGGAGTGTCCACACCTCAAGCACATTTTTTAGTAAGAAAATTTACAGTAAAATGGCAGAACAGAGGGGCTGTGTCTAGACTGGCAAGTTTTTCTGCAAAAGCAGCCGCTTTTGCGGAAAAACTTGCCAGCTGTCTACACTGGCCGCTTGAATTTGAGCAAGAACACTGATGATCTAATGTATGATTGTCAGTGTTCTTGTGCAAATACTATGCTGCTCCCGTTCAGGAAAAAGCCCTCTTGCGCAAATGTATTCGCGCAAGAGGGCCAGTGTAGACAGCTCAGGACTGTTTTGCGCAAAAAAGCCCCGATGTCGAAAATGGCGATCAGGGCTTTCTTGCACAAAACCGCGTCTAGATTGGCACGGACGCTTTTCCACAAAAAGTGCTTTTGCGCAAAAGCGTCCATGCCAATCTAGACGCTCTTATCCGCAAATGCTTTTAGCGGAAAAACTTTTCTGTTAAAAGCATTTGCGGAAAATCATGCCAATCTAGACATTGCCAGGGTGATTTGTGGGGTAGGTATACCTCTTTCTATGAGGAATAACTCCTTTATGCTCAAGAGTTTGTGTGCAAAAAGGTGTGTGTGAACGCTCAACAGGGGTTTCTTGCACTAAAAGAGCCTATCAGAAAAAGCACAGCATTCTGTGAATGGCAATCAGAACTTTCTTGCACAAGAGGATCCATGCAGTGTGGATGCTTTGTTGTGCAAAAGCACATCACTTTTGCAATGTTCTTTTGAGGTGTGGACATGCTTTTGCGCAAGAAGTTTTTGCGGAAGATCTCTTCCGCAAAAAGCTTCTTGCGCAAAAACCCAGCAGTGTAGACAAAGCCTAAGATAAGTAACATGATGCCAATATTTAAAAAAAAGACTCTAGCGGTGATCCTGGTAATTACAGACCAGTAAGTCTAACATCAGTACTGGGCAAATTAGTTGAAACTATAGTAAAGAATAAAATTGTCAGCCTTATAGATAAACATAATTTGTTGGGGAAAAGTCAACATGATTTTTGTAAAGGGAAATCATGCTTTACTAATCTACTAGAATTGTTTGAGGGAGTCAGCAAACATGTGGACAAGGGGAATCAAGTGGATATAGTATACTTAGTTTTCCAGAAAGCCTTTGACAAGGTCCTTCACAAAGGTTCTTAAGTAAAGTAAGTTGTCATGGAATAAGAGGGAAGGTCTGATACCTGGTTAAAAGACAGGAATCAAAGGGTTGGAAGATTGGAATAAATGGTAAGTTTTCAGAATGGAGACAGGTAACTAGTGGTTTCCCTGAAGAGTCCGTACTGGGACCAATCCTATTCAGTCCTTTTATAAATGATCTGGAAAAAGGGAAAACAGTGAGGTGGAAAAATCTGAAGATGATACCAAATTGCTCAAGATAGTTAGGACCAAAGCAGACTGTGAAGAGCTTCTAAAATATTTCACAAAACCAAGTGATTGGGCAACGAAATGGCAAATGAAATTTAATGTTCATAAATGTAAAGTAATGCACATTTATGTTGTGAAAAAATAATCCTCACAACTATACATACAATATGATGGGGACTAATTTAGCTATAACTACTCAAGAGAGAGATCTTTGAGTCATTATAGTTCTCTGAAAATATCCACTGAATATGCAGCAGTAGTAAAAAAGCGAACAGAATGATAGGAATCATTAAAAAAAGAGATAAAGAATAAGACAGAAAACTTCTTATTGCCTCTATATGAAATCATGGTACACCCACATCTTGAATACTGCATACAAATTTGGTCACCTCATCTCAAAAAAGATATATTGGCATCGGAAAAGGTTCAGAAAATGGCACCAAAATGATAAGGGGTTTGGAACTGGTCCCATATGAAGAGAGATTAAAAAGTCTGAACTTTTCATTTTAGAAAAGTGGAGACTAAGGGGGGATATGATAGAGGTATATAAAATCATTTCTGTAGAGAAAAAGTGAATAAGGAAAAGTTATTTACTTGTTTCCGTAATATAAGAACTAGGGGTCACCAAATGAAATTAATAGCTAGCAGGTTAATAAACAAAAGGAAGTTTTTCTTCACACAGTGCATGGTCAGCCTGTGGAACTCCTTGTCATAGGAGGTTGTGAAGACTAGGACAGTAATAGGATTCAAAAGAGAACTAGATTAATTCATAGTGGTTAGGTCCATCAATGGCTATTAGCCAGGATAGGTGGAAATGGGTCCTTAGCCTCTGTCAGAGGCTGGAAATGGGTAACAGGAGAGAGATTACTTGATGATTCCCCATTCTGTTCACTCTGTCTGGGGCATCTGGCATTGGTCACTGTCAGAACACAGGATACTGGGCCAGATGGACCTTTGGTCTAACCCATTATGACTATTAAAAAACAAAAACAACAGACAAATTTAACCAACTCCATTATTACATTGAAAGAGATCAACACAATGGGCCCAATGAGCCCAATGGTCATCCATTTGCCTAAGTCTTGTATATAACAGAAATTGCATTTATGAAATGCAGATGCAATTGCCCCCTTGTTTTTATTGTGCAGGGTGAGGTAACATGTCAAGATAAATGGAGTTAGCCCAAATGCTTCATCAGGATAATGTCTCAATTTAGTTCTTTTCTTGGAGGTCTATTACTTACCAGGGCACAGGATAGAGTTTGTATTTCATACACTTAAAATTGCTTTCTGAGGCTACATCTACACTGCAGGTTTTTTGCAGAAGAGGAAGTGCAAATGGACTACTCATTTGCATATCTTTCACTCTCATTTGCATATCTTCTTTCGATCCTTTTTGCAGAAGTGGTTTTTGCGATAAAAAGCCCTGTGTAGATGGGGCCATTTGTTGGAAAAAAAAAACCTTTTGTGCAAGAGCCCGTAAACCTCATTTTTTGAGGAATAAGGGATCTTGCGCTAAAAGGTGTTTCCTGACAAATGGCCCTATCTACACAGGGCTTTTTATTGCAAAAAAACCTCTTCCGCAAAAAAGGATCAGAAGAAGATATGCAAATGAGAGCATGAGATATGCAAATGAGTGCTCCATTTGCATTTCCTCTTCCTCCAAAAACCCACAGGGTAGACATAGCTTGATTTCTACCTTTTTTCTGAATGGATTGATTGCACACAAACCTAAAGAGTACGTCTACACAGCAACGTTATGTTGGAATAACTGACGTTATTCAGAAATAACATAGTCTGTATCTACAATAAAAGCAGTTATTTCATCATCATATCAAAACAATGTGAAGCTGGAGGACTTCTTACTCCTGTAACCCTCATTTTACAAGACGTAAGAGAAGTCAGAGGAAGAGTGCTCTAACTCGGACTTCCTGCTGTGTAGTCAGTGACAAAAGCTGAAATAAGCTATTTCGACTTCAGCTACGCAATTGATGTAGCTCAAGTTGAGTAGCTTATTTTAGCGTTAGCCCTTCTGTGTAGACATGCCAAAACTGACACAATTCTGATTTGCCGTCTCATTTAATCTGCAGTATGCTTTATCCTTATAATACATTTCATTTAAAAATGCTTCTTTGTTGCTTCACTTCATTTAGTTGGCATAATAGAAATCAAAGTTCTATTTAGTGTGTTTTACAATAGTGAAACTGCTCCCAGCTTTATAATAAAACCTGAGGTATTTATTATACAATGGTAGTTTTTTGTGCTACTGGAACATGCACTAAAAATGTCAATGGTTTAATATATTAGAATCTGATATTATCAGCGCTTTATTACTTGCCACCTGCAAATACTTTCAATGCTTATTACTAAAACTTCAATTAGCATGGTTTGGAAGGTACATTAAAAATATAAAAACAGATTCACTTGCATGGATGGATTTTATCTTCATGTGGTTCTCCCCCCAACACCACATTTTAAGATGCTACTTTCAAAAAAAGGATAGCTTCAAATATTTTATATTTATGATAGTGTTTATATTTAAGTCCTAATTGTTCCTCACTTTAAATGGAAATCCAGAATATGTTAAGTAATGCTGCTACTTTAAAAAAAAATCACCTAAGCACTTATCCATGTCAGTCAAGTGCTGCATGATAATTAATTAAAGTTGCCAATGTCTATGTGATGCAGGAAAGTATTATTAGTTTTACAGACAGGGGAACAGAGGTAGAGCTCTGAAGTGACTTACTCCAAGTCATTCAGCATTTCATTGCAGAATTTGGACTATAACTATGGAGTGGCTGGGTCAAAGTCCTCAAATTACTGCTAGTTATTACTGTGCATGAAACATGAAACTGCTAATAGACAGTAAGGGCAATTAAATTATTTCAGTGTGATGTAAGTAATAGTTGGTACTGCCAGACTCCATAGGAGGATGTTTTTTGTCTATTCTTCCACATCAGGATAATTAATGTTTACACAGTTTCTTAATTATCAATAGGTCTTTACAGAACAAAGATTATATGATGTATTTATATGAATATTTTTTTTCACAAGACAGGTGATTGTATCCCTATGCTTTTATTAATCATACTGTAGCCTCCCTCTACCTTTCACTGGCCCCGTATGAGGCTGTTCAAGCCTGCCTTAACACTTTTTACACAGTTTTGGGAGACTGGGCCTGAGGGTCCTTTTGTGTGTTTTGTATTGTGTGTCAGTATGTGTTCACCTCAGACCAGACCCACTCAGACAAACCACCAGGAACAGGCTTTATTCTGTAAAAAAAACATAGAACAGGATTACTGTTCAGCAGCCTTCTCTCTGCTTGGCTGCTATATGCTCCCAGCTGGGGAGTAGGAATCAGAAAGTTCTCACAACATGTCACAGTTTGTGGCCCACCACTTGTTGTTCCCACAGCTGCTGTTGAAATACACTGAGCCTTGGGCTACACCCTTCCTCCACATCTTGAAAGACTCAGGAGCAGCCCTAGACGAGCTGCCAGCAACTAGCACCCTAGGTGAAACGCACGATTGGCACGCAATCGGTGCCCCCGCCTCCAAAGCCCTCAACGGCCGTTTTTCTTGGTGCTTTAGGTGACCACCTAGGTCACCTGTATTGACGGGTCACCACTGGAAAGACTCACCTCATCCCTTTCCCTAGACAAAAACTCACAGGTTGAGTATCACATACACCTCCCTTTTTGCAAATGTTTCTGAGAGCTCCCTGCTGCAGGTTGTCACACAGCAGAACTGGCCAAGCCCCCAGCCTCTGCTTCTTTTTCATCAGGCAGCCCTCTGTTCCAAAGCGAGCCAGACAAATACCCTTTGCTGTCCTGCTGAGCTTCGAAATGTTGGCGGACTATCTCTGGGAACCTGGCCAATATCACTATCTATCTGTCTACAATCCAATTAGATTTGCACAGCCTCTCCTTAGTTTCAGTGGTTTCCTCCATTGTTCTCATGGTCTGGTAAGGCTCCTCCAGGTCAGACTTCTAAGGGTCTAGATCAAAATGGTCTGGAGCTCGTGACTCAATACAAAGTAGCCCTGACACTCTTTCATTTCACTGCCCATTCCCCATGCCCCAGGCATCCTTGTGTATGTCATCTGTCTAGTGGTTTTCTTTCCGCCATAGCATCCTGGGCTATCTACAATGCCCCTCACTATGTTCCTTCCCTGCCACTGCCTCCAATGGGAAGTTTCACTCAAGTCCTGGCTTGGCTTTTCCACTTATGACTCCACTGATAGGTATAAATATGCATGGTGCATTTCATCTACTGTGTATCACCCATTCACCTCCTGATTTTGTTTATACAGGATAGGCAGGTAAGTCCCCTTGTCTTCTGATCATGATATAGGGAATCGGTTCCCATCTGTCTCTCAGTTTCAATCTCCTTTCTTCCACCTAGCTACTAGCACCCTGTTTTCAGGAGTCAGTGGGGCTTCTCGTGTCTGGAGGTCATAGTAATGTTTGGAAGTTTGGAAGCTTCAGGTTCCTGTCTTGCCTGATGATATTCTCTCTCTTTAGGCATTCCCTTAGCCAGCAGACATATTACTCCACATCTACCCCTTCATCTCAATAAGTTTCGATCATCCATTATTCAGGTGTATATTACATCACCTTGTTATCATTTAGCTCATTTTAGTAAGATTTGCTATAGGATTAATATATATGGATGGCTGAACAGTACCTGACATGTTGTTAGTTTCCTCTTTTAAAAGACTGAAAGGAGCAAAATCAGAAACAGTTCTAATGGACAGTTCAGATTTGGGGAATGCTTTACTTAAGGCATATTTTCTATTTGTTAGGGGAGTCCAAAGAAGTCATCATTATTTCTTCTTTTGGTCTTTTTTTAGTTATTTTTTCCAGTGATGTAGATTGGAGCTCAGATGGATGCTGGCTGCCAGTAAATCTTTATGGTTATGCTTAGAAGAGAAGCTCAAAAGATAGCACACTTTATACAAGTCTTTAAAGATTTTACATAAGAACATAAGAACATAAGAATGGCCGTACCGGGTCAGACCAAAG
>CM057847.1:116536479-116550302 GCA_030068395.1 Apalone spinifera
TGCAGCAAGGGAGGTTTAGGTTGGACATTAGGAAAATGTTCCTAACTGTCAGGGCGGTCAGACACTGGAATAAATTGCATAGGGAGGTTGTGGAATCTCCATCTCTGGAGATATTTAAGAGTAGGTTAGATAAATGTCTATCAGGGATGGTCTAGACAGTATTTGGTCCTGCCATGAGGGTAGGGGACTGGACTCGATGACCTCTCGAGGTCCCTTCCAGTCCTAATATTCTATGATTCTATGATTCTAAGTTTTTCCAGAAGATCTCTTCTGGAAAAGTTTATTCTGAAAAAAGCCTGCAGTCTAGTCATAGCGTTATTTACCAGTGAAGTGTGGGGTTTGTGAAGCCAAATCTGCTCCTAAATTTTATTTTCCATCAGCATCAGAACAGCATAACATGCTACCAGGAAATGTCAGTCAAATGACAGTTCAGAAGACTTTTCAAACACTGTCAAGCAAACTTCTCCATTTCTAATTTTAGGAAGTGCAAATATTAACAGAGAGAACTTTCAGTATATATGGAAGTTAGCATACTGTTTTCAAAAGTGAGAAATATAATCTGTCACCAAAATATTAATTTCAGAAATCATGAAAAAAGTCCCTAAGGGTCACTTTGTCTTTGCAAGTCCAACATATTTTGCTGTGCAAATATAATAACTTTTCATGCAAAGATTTAGCAATTATTGTTCCTTCACCTTATGCAGTAGCAAACTAGGATTCTCATTGATCAAAGACTGACACAACTAGAAAAACAAAAATAATTAATAATAAACTGTTTACTATCCTGGTAATTATAAATGATTAATAGAGAGGTTGTTTTGAGCTCTTTGAATGTAAGTCGATACTAATTAATTTCTGTCATAGATGCTGTGCATGAATATGTCAACAGCTTATATTGTTGGATTTTACCTTCTTGCACCTTAACTGTGTACACATGGATGGATTTAACTTTTTGCTAATGCTGTCAACTGAAACATAAAATATAGAGCTGTGTGGGAAACTGACTTTCCATCTTTTTGTGAAATTTTGTGACCACAATATTTTTTTTGTTTTTGTTCAGAATCAGAGTGAAACCAAATAATTTTTTAAAAATTTCCTGGGAAATAATTAAAAATAAACAAACCCTGTTTGGGGGGGAAATTAAAATGTTTTGTTTTGAGTTCAACTTTATTTTGTTATGCATTAGTTTAATTTTATAATATTTTTTCTGCACTTTTTTATGGTGGGAAGGTTTTTGTTTACCAATGACCCCAAGAGTTATGTGGCAGGAATTTCAATTCCTGATGAGACCACTGAAACAAGACAGGTCAAAGGGTAGAGCAGATGAAAAAGCAATACAGTATAGTGGCTTTGCAGCTCAGGAGTTATTGCATTTTTTCAACACAAAGCTAGGCTGTTGGCACATTGCATAAGCTATAGAAATGCAACAGGTAGTCATTCCAACAAATCCTGTGAAAGAGGTTTACATGCTAGAGGTGGCATATCTTTATCCATTCCCTAAGTGGAAAGGATTCATATTTAGACTCAGAATATCACATGAAATATACATTTTGAAAATGAAAATACATAATATTTAGTTCTGCTAAGTACTGACTTTCTGAAAGGAAACATATAGTTATACTTTTTTTCTCATTTATCCAGACTGAAGAAGTACTGTTTTATATTAACAACAAAACCAGTTCTGCAAGTTCCAAATATCTATAGATTGTATCACTATAATATAGTACCTGAGATCAATAGAAATTAAAGGTACAATGTCAAAAGAAAATCCCTGCAAACTGCAAGGAGACTTTTCAAAGGCACCATAATAGAGGCCCAATTTAAAGGTATAACCCAAATTTAAAAACACAGCAAGAGATCAAAAAAAGTGCCACTGTGCCTTAACAACCAAGTAAAAGAAGCAGTGATAGATAAAACAGCATAATTTAAAAAGTGGAAGTTAAAACCTAGCGAGGAAAATAGAAAGGAACATAAACTCTGTCAAATTAAGTATAAAAATACAATAAGGAAAGCCAAAAAGAAGTTTGAAGAACAGCTAGCCAAAAACTAAAAAATAATATCAAAATGTTTTTTTTAAGTACATCAGAAGCAGGAAGTCAGTGTGGCTATTGGATGACTGAGTGGGGCCACTGGACGACTCAGATGCTAAAGGAGCAGTCAAAAGCGATAAGGTCATTGCAAAGAAACTTAACAAATTTTTTGCTTCAGTCTTCACGGCTGAGGATGTTAGGGAGATTACTAAATCTGAGCCATTCTTTTTAGGTGACTAATCTGAGGAATTGTCCCAGACTGAGGTGTCATTAGAGGAGGTCTTGGAACAAATTGATAAACTTAACAGTAACAAGTTACCGGGACCAGATTGACAGTCACCATAGAGTTCTGAAAGAAGTCAAATGGGAAATTGAAGAACTATTAACTGTTGTTTGTAACCTATCCTTTAAATAGCTTTCTTCCAGTCATTAGGAACAGAAGCTGAATGTGATGCCAATATTTAAAAAGGGCTCTAGAGGTGATTCTGGCAATTACAGACAAGTAAGTCTAACATCAGCATGGGCAAATTACTTGAAACTCTCATTAAGAATGGAATTATCAGACAAATAGATGAACATAATTTGTTGTGTAGACAGGACCAAATTTCAAAATAAACTTTTTTGACTTAGACTTGGAATAAGCTACGGAATTTGCATAGCACAAATTGCATAGCTTATTCGAACAGAAAGACACTGTCTAGACACACCCTAACTTACAAGATACAGTTAGAAGCTACAGGAGCTGTGGTTCATGCTATGTGAAAAGTTCCACATCCCGTAAGAAAAAGCTTAGGAGTAGATCTACCAAATATAACTGGTATTCTGTGATAATGTGGAAAAGACTGGGAAAGTAA
This sequence comes from Apalone spinifera, assembly GCA_030068395.1. Lineage (NCBI taxonomy): Eukaryota > Metazoa > Chordata > Testudines > Trionychidae > Apalone > Apalone spinifera. The sequence continues at coordinate 116,539,364 of CM057847.1, forward strand.
AACCAGACAAAAAATTATAATAAAGGAGAGATGTCATCTCCCATAGTTTGAAAAACAAAAGACTCAGTGAGAACTTGGCAACATGGGCACTGGCTTGTCAAAGCTATAGTGATCCAGGATGAGCCACTTAACTCATACTGAATGAACACAGTCAAGGCAACAATCTTACAAAGGAGTCATAAATTCAAGATATTTGACAACTTGGCCAAGAAAAATGAAGTGATAGCAGGCATACAAGTCACAAAACTGACCCTTTTATTGGCTATGAGATTCAACCGCCTGTAATAGACAGAGATTTGCCTATAGCAGACCAGGAAGATGGTGAAACACCCTCCTGAAAAGACTGATTGAGACCTGGAGGGTAGCTAAATGAGTTATTAAATTTGTAATAGATTTTTAATCTCATTTAATAGTATTTTAATTTACTAAAGTAATTTAATAAGGAATCTAATATAGGGAAGATGTGCAATGGAAGGAGCCATCAAGGAAGTATAAAGAAGTCATACTTGCAGTATTTTATGGATGCTATCTCTGGTTTCCTAGGACACACTTCCCAGTGGGGCAGAAACAAAGCAACCTAGGAAGAGCATTCAAAGGTTTTGGATTTACAGAGAAGCAGGAAGTTCTGTTGCCTCCTTTGTGAACAAGAAGTATGTACAGAATAAGGGTTGATCTTGATACTAGCCTATTCATCAGTAAAATTACTACAGATGCCTCAACTCAGTCTGTGGAAGTGACTGTAGAGATTTTCCAGAATTACTGTTTCCACCATGAAGGCTGGTACAGATTATGTCTCCCCTTACATACATTAGGTCTGCTTATTCAGGTTTCATATCATTTTCCAAAATTTGCCTTACAGTGAAGCCATCCATAAAATGTCAGAAGTAACATTTCCAGCAACAATATCCAGACCTGCAATTGTGGTTGTTCAAACTTTTTTGTTCTTGAAGTTGAAGTCAGATTGAAGCAGAGTAAAGTTTTCAAGTATAGCTTGTCTTCCACATTCACATGTCAGCAAATAAATTACAACACACTGAGAAGGAAGAGTTGACTTTGCATCAAACAAGCAAGCCATACTGGTAGTGGCCATTTTTCTGTCTTCCAAACTTTATTATGAAAGCTATGACTCTTTGGCTATATCTACACTATCGGTTTTGGCCAGAAGAAGCAATGCAAATGAAGCGCAGATTAGCATATTGTCGTGCTTCATTTGCATAATCTATTCCAAGCCATTTTTGCACCAGCGGTTTTTGCGCAAAAGCAAGCGGTGTGGACATTTCCTTTTTGTGCAAGATCCTTATCCCTCTCCAGGAGAGGGATAAGGATCTTGTGCAAAAAGGAAACGTCCGCACTGCTTGTTTTTGCGCAAAACCCCCTTACGCAAAAACGGCTGGGAATAGATTATGCAAATGAAGCATGACAATATGCTAATCAGCACTTCATTTGCATTGCCTCTTCCGGCAAAAGCCACAGTGTAGACAAAGCCTTACTGAGTAAAGGTAATTTCTATCAAATGGAGTAGGAAGAGTCAGACTTCCATCTCAATTCTCTTTTAACATTGATTAAAAATGATATAGAAAACAAGTTAAAATATAAAATGTTCAAAATATACATTTACGTCTAAATTTTGAAAAGTGACTGGTGATTGTGCCTGCACTGATATTTGGGTGCCAAACCTTAAACTAGGAGACTAATTTTCCAACGGTGTATTTTCAATGGTCCCTGAAAAAGCAGGTGTTTTTAAGGTGTCTCCATCTGGGAATCAAAAATCCTGACACAAAATCACTAGTCCCTTTTCAAAATTTAGGCCTTGAAGTCAGTGAAAATATTTAACGTGTTACATTTTGAAAAATTAATTTAAAAAAAATTGGGAGGAAATGTGATGACATTCTTTTAAGATGTAATTACTTACTGAATTGCCAGCTAGTGCCGTTTCCCCACCATATTGGGTACCAGGATATCACTCATGTTACCCCAGACCTTGTTATCCCAGACATTCTAATGTCACCTAATAACACTGTGCTTCAGCTCCCCTTCTGTAAAATGAGGGAAATATACAACAATCACTGACATGTTCTGAGTAAATAAAGTTTGTGAATGGCTCAGATATGGCAGCAAGGGGCCTATGTAGTATCACAGGCCAGGTATACACTAGACCTAGTCACTCACCTTAAAGTATTCAACTCCAGCTACATAAAATATGTAGCTGAAATCAGTTTACCTTAATCCAAGATTAGTAGTGTCCCTACAGCAGGAGGCCAAAGGCTTCCCTTACTCCTTGCAAGAGCAGGAGTACCAGACACTATTTTGGAATAGGATGTGTGTAGACAGGGCAGATGGAGTTAATTTGAAATCAGAGGCCTCCAGCCGTTCCCACAGATGCCCTGCTGACACTCATCAAACCTCTGTAGTCCCTCTTCCCCTGCAGCCATTGAAACTACAGACAGAGGGGAAAGGGCTTGTGACTCATAGCAGGCCCTGAAAGCCCTGAGCCAGTCAGCACCAGCATGTTCTGCCACCATGAGTGATTCTGTTGTTTCCACTGAGCCCTCCTCTGTTCCTAGGGAGCTGGCAGCCAGCTCCCTGAACCCTGCCCATCCCCTGCCCAGGCGTGTGCCTTCCTGGTCTGGTGCAAAGCTCCTGGACTTCTTGAGGTCTGGGGAGAGGAGGCAAATCTCCAGGATCTCCACACCAGGTGCAGGAATGCGGACATCTACTGTCAGATGGCTGATAGCCTGGCCACCAAGGAGCAGGTGCACATGAAAGTGAAGGAGCCCTGGAAGACCTATACCAAGGCCAGGGAGCACAGCTCACACTTGGGGGCTCCACCTCAGGCTTGCCTGTAATACACCCAGCACCACCCCATCCTAGGGGGCAGGTCAGGTCCTTCCCTGCTGTTGTCATGGACTCAGGGCTGGAGATGCCTATCATTGCCCTCCCAGGGGGGCACAACTGGTGAGAAGAACGAAGAGGAGGAGCCAGATGAAGCCAGTACCAGCTCAATGGCTGACAGCCAGGAGGTCATGCTCACCCTGGAGCATCCCCCAAAGAGAGTCATTGCACAGGCCCCTTGTAGGGCAAAGGGGAGAATGTCATTGGGGTCCTTGTGTGAAACTCTCCCTCAGGGCCTCACAGATACCCACGGCCCCCTGATGGGCCTGCCAGATGGCAACTGTGCATGGATGCTCAAAGTCCCTGCTGATCCAGTCAGCCTCTGTCCCCCACCTTGGCAAGAACATCTCCCCCTTGCTTTCACAAATATTATGAAGGACACAACATGCCACCACCATCTGGGAAATGTTCTGTTTGCTGATGTCCAGCCAAGTGAGGAGGCAATGGACCCTCCCTTGAGACACCTGAAGGCACCCTCAACAACGCCTGGCATTGAAGCATCCCTTACTTTGGTGCAGGTGTCCAGTATAGGGCTTCATTAACCAGAGGAGCAGTGGGTAGGCTTCATCCCCCACAATACAGATCAGCATTTCCACATCCCCGACCCCGATGGTGCAGTTGGGGAAAAAAAGGTGCTAGCGTACAGCTTCTAGAAGAGGCTGGAGTTTTGAAAGACATGTGCGTTGTGCACCTTCACCGACCACCTGACATAGATATCTGGGAACTGGCCATGGTGGCTAATGGGGGCCTGCAAGACCATCAAAAATATCGCTTCCAATTAATATACTCAGATACCCAGTGATCAGGGTCTTGGATAAGAATATGGGTGCCAGCAATAGCACCCCTGAAACTGAGGCACACCATGGCAGCAAATCTGGTGATGATGGGGTCAGCGTCATCCATGTTGATGACTCTGTGCAGCAGGATGGTCTTGATGGCCCTCACCACTTGTAGAGACAAATGATACAGAGATTCACTGGATTGCCAGGGCTCTTGGGAGGGTCCTGAACCCAACCCCCCTCCCCCTTTCCCATACACCAGGAGCAACCCTAATTTGCCCCATCTCCCTTCAGGGCTTTGTGAAGGTGGGAGTGAAAAACCTCTTGAGAAGAGCACTTCCACCACCACCCTTCCCTAGGGAACTCCACTACAGCAGTTCAGTTAATCAACCTCTTGGGACAATAGCACAAGAGTGCCATACCTGCATGACCACGGCCCTGATGGTTGATCTCCCCATACAGAACTGATTCCCAATGGATAAGTAGATGCCCAGTGTGGCGAGCGTCCAGATGGTGATGGCAATCCTGGAAGAGGATAGAGGGTCTCATATGAGTGTCCCATCAACTGAGGGCAGGGGCAAACCACTCACACAACTCCAGAAAGGTGTCCTTCTGCATATGGAAATTCTGGAGCAACTGCTGCTTGTCCTACTGATCCAGGCTGATCTGGTCCTACCTCTGAGCTGGTATCCAGTCACCAGAAGTGGCGGAGCACAATGTTCAGGAGAGGGCAGGTGGGGTCATGCTGCATGAGCAGCGCCCAGAGAGAAGAGTAGAATTGCTCCATGAGGAGCTAGGGGTTCTGTTCCTGCAGGGCCAGGAAGACAGCCCACAGAAGCTGTAGGAGGTGCACCAAGACATATAAGAGCCATCAACTGCTCACAGGCAGGTCCGGCTCCATGGCAAGAGAGCTGAGATGTCTGCAAGGGCAACCACAGCAGTCAGAGAAAAGGCTTTGCTGTCCCTCAATGAAGTAGGCAAAGGAGAAGAGCCTGATACATGGCTGTATAGAGGGGTCCCTTTAAGCTCAAGTCCCAGATGGCCTCAGGCAGCAGCTCCAGGAAGAGAGTATTGTCCTGATGCCCTGCTTGAAGTGCTTCTGGGTGGCCTCAAATACAATGAGTCCAATGAGTGTGGACATTCATTCAGCGTCCAGTGAGTGTGGATGCTCTATTTCGAAATAGCTCAGTGCTATTTTGATGGGCATTTGCTGTGTTGACGCGCTATTTTGAATTAAGCTATTTCAGAGTATTTCCTCCAAAATAGCTCATTCAGAAATAAACATGGAGTGTAGACGTGCCCTAATAGATATTACTTTACCCTCATTCTGTCTTTTTCATATCTTGGGACCAAAACACCTGTAACAACAGTGTAATCCCCAAATATAACATTACAATTTTAAAATATGCCTGGTGTTAGACAGCATATTACCAAAACATACATTTCATTTAAATGCATAACATTTGCTCATTAAAATAGACTAAGGCAAACGAAATATCATCATACAATGTCAAAATAATACAATTTGTTAAAAGATCACGATAGATGAGATAATAGTGTTCTGTTTATTATGTCACAGCTTTTCTCTTTCTCTCTTTTAGTCCTAGAATCATAGGACCCAGATGACAAGCTATAGAAACTATTGTTTCAAAGACATCTGCCCTTTTGGCAGGCTTCACTGGCAACTGTATTGGCAGCTTTGCAGATGCCTCTGGCTCTGTCAAAGGGTAATCTGTTGAGTTGATGGATAGGATATCTGGCACTCTTGAATATAATTTCTATCATTCGTTTTCTTTCATAATCTCTTAAAATTCCCTCGGGACTTTTTTCTGTGGACCATATAACTTTATTATATGAAATAAAAAAAACAATATCTAGCAGGCTTCTCCTTTCTAACCACAGATAACATGGAGAATCTAGAAATATAACACTTCATTTGGCAAATAAATATAAGGGTAATGTGGAACATTCTTTTGTAGTGTTTCAATTTCCTAGGACAATATGCTGCTCACCTTACTCACTCAAAAAGCTCCAGTTAAAGTGAGTGGGTCTACTCATGTAAATAAGAGAAGCAGAATTCAGTTCCTGATATTATGGAAAACATCCTATTTTATGTGTCTGATACATTACAGAAAGTCAGGTACAGTATCATTTATCATCAATGTAAACTATATTGCCCATGGAATGATGTAATAGCAACCAATGAGATGATCATGCTCCTGAACATGATCATGACCAATCATTTGATGGACCAATGCCTTTGGTAAATTTTGGCAGGGGTTTAATGATAGTCTGTAAGAATCATGTATTTCTGCACTGTTCACAAATGATGGAGTTCAGTTATTTACAGTTTCTGGGCTAAACTTTCAGTTACATTCTGTATCCACAATGACATTATTAAGCTCGCTGAGGTGAAAGTGAGGAAAGAATGAGGTCTTTATTCTTGTTACTATTTTAAATGAGTAACAAGAAATTCATTATCCCTAGAACTTGACAGTAGAACAAAAACAACCATGTAAAGATTCAGACTTAATGCCTTCATCTACTATACTGTGTTGTATTTAAAAAAACCTAAATGTATTTTATTTTGCTAGTGGAAATACAGCAGCAGGTAGATTGTTTTGCTTCAAAGAAAATACTAACTACCTTTGAAAGTACTGTATATGGTAACTTTTGATCTCTTGTCAGATCCAATATCTAATTGCTACAGTTATTCTTTTCTAATTCTATTGCTTTAAAAGCAATTGAAAATAATAATTGCCTCCTTAACTATCAGTCGAATATAAATTAAGTTTGTAGAAATATATATTTTTTTTTTCTCAGGAGAGGTGTTATTTATTTTGATTTATCCACATACTACAGTATCTTGAATGTAAAAATGTTACACTTTTTACACTTTTGTTCTCATGAGAAATCTAACTTTGGCAGTTGTATTAACATACTCCATTGCAAGCTACTTTTCACAGCCAACTTGGCATTTCTTATTTAAAAAGAAAATCCCTGGCTTCAAGTATATCTTCAGAGTTTGTGTGCTAGCAGAGACCAGCACTGAAATCAGTTTGTGAATTTTAAAAAAATTAATAAACATATTTTTATGGAACTGAACCACAATAAAACAATTTTATCTAGTAAACATCATTAGGAAATTATAATGGGTTCATTCTGGAGATACAAAATGATTTGTCAGTAAAAGATAAATTTAAAGATAGAGATAGGCCAGCAGAAAAATGTTTGCCGTCAACCAATAGTTCCACAATACTCAGGCCAGGTCTACAGTAGGGGACAAAGTCAAACTAGGATATGCAACTCCAGCTACCTGAATACTGTAGCATGACAGGAGTCAACATATCTTAGTTTGAATGTCTGCAGTGTCTCCACTGCAGGATGTCTATAGGAGAAACTACACAACGACTTCTGTTATTCCTGGTGACTTGGTGGAGTATTGGTATCAACGGGGGCATGATCAGTGGTTGATTTAGTGAGTTATTACTAGAACTGCTAAAGCGAACCCTGGGGGATCAATCTTGGTAGCGTTGATCTGCAGGGCAGAGACAAGGCATCAGGGATAAGGCCACAGTTTTTCTACACAAGCAAGACACCATTGAAATCAGTGGGTCTCTGGATAAGTGTAACGGTACACCTGGGTATAGTAACTTGTTTTATGCAGGGTTGTTCACAGCTGTGCTTGAAAAACTGTCTACAATTGGAGGTATGAGACCCTGATATAATGAAAGCCTTTCAGCTTTTAGAAAAAATGTTTACATATTCTCATTGATTTGCTTGTGTATGTATGTATGTATGTATTTATAATAATAAATACTGATTTGTTGGGATTCTACATATCAGGGGTTCTGGCCTATGTTGGAGGTGATGTTGAGCCACCGTATCCTGAGGGACTTTCCAGGTGCAAAAGGGGGTGAACTAACTTCTACATACCTGTGATTGCAGCATACATATCCTTTGCTTGCCTGGGGCTATGGGATGATATCATGATCCTGTTTTTGCACTGAGCCTTTTCATGCCTGGGAGCTCAAGGAAGAAACAGTTCTGACACATGAGAGGAGCATGAGGTCTTCTGCCCCTAAATAAAACACAAGAAGCCACCACATCACAATAAAATTATATACCCAAGTGCTTTGAAATTAGCAGTTGTCTTCAGTTTAAACAGAATTGAAAATTCGTGTAAAGGCCTATTTGGATATTTCAGGATGGAAAGCACCCACGTGTTTTTGCAAATCCAAAAGCTTTCATGAGTTTTGGAATAAGCAACCTGTTTTTTTTTATGCTAAACTGAACGTAAACACCACATTCTTTGTTGTTGGTTTTTTTTGTTATTTTTATTGTTGTTGTTTTAAGGCTTACCTAAGTGTGTGCCGTGCCATCCCTTGGACATAGCAGCCATATTATGGAGACATCTGGTTATAAAAAGAGGGTCTACTTTCTATTTTTATTTGAGTTGATAAAAATTTTGCATCTATGGACTTATGTTTTTAGATATGTGTTAGGATGTCTGCTAATGTCTCAGAGACAGTTTACCATGAGAAAGAATTCTTGAAATTATATAGATTCTTTTTTTCTCTTAGTGCCCTTAAGCTGTTTGAAAATCTTGGAGTGAAAAGCTTTTGTTCTTTTAAAAGAAATGGAATCTAACACAGAAATAACCTGATAGAGACATTTGAATCAAAGTAAGCTTTCTAAAAATGTCTACACATTATTCTTAGTATATCAGAAATTTGGTCTTGGGGAATAATAAAGAAATTATGCAAATCTGTGGACAAATGTATTTAGTATTGTGTTTAGTCTGAAGTTATAAAAATACATTAGAACAAATAGTATAAGCATTAAGATTTCTATATTATGAGATTCTCATACTATTCCAAATATTAAATTAGCAAATGAGAAATGTAAAATATGAATTGTTCATGCATCTCCATGCTTCCTCTCATTCTGAGAAAATTAACATGAAAACAAGAAGAGCAGTTGTATTCCTTTTGGCTTTAAAACAACTCACAGGAGTTGGGAGTAAGGGTACGTCTACACTGCACAGCTATTTCGGATACCAGAGGTATCCCATGTCTACACAAGCTGCCCATTATTTCAAAATGGGCAAGCTATTTCGCCATCCCGGTAAACCTCATTGCATGAGGGTTAAGAGATGGCTTGAAATAGCCCATTATTTCAAAATTTGTCACTGTGTAGATGCACCAAATTTCAAAATACGCTATTTTGCAATAGATTCAAAATAAGATACGCAATTTGCATAGCACTAATTTTGTATCTTATTTCGAGCTTAGGGTGCTGTGTAGATGTACCCAAAGTGATTGGGGTGGAAGGGTGTATGTGTAGGAATATGACCATGCAGGAGGATGTTGAAGGAAACCAGACTGAGTTGAGTAAAATGCAAGGTGAACCTGACCAAAAAAGACAATTGCTAGATAGAGCAAGGTATAAAATTAAGATAAAGATACTTAAGGCAAAGGAGCAAAACAAGTGGCCGCTAGTGATAATAGAAAAGATGAAGGAGAATGGTAAGGAAACTACTGAGAACAAAATAAAACCAAACTAAATGACCAGCATTCAGAGCTATGCTCAACTGTAAAGCTCATTTTTGGATGACAGGAGACAATTGAGGGCAACGTGGTCCATCACCACAACCTATTTATGCTTGGAAGACATCTTTTCCATTGCACCTCACTGCATATGTCACTTTATGGCTTTTGACTCAAGTTAGATTAATAGAGTTTAAATTAAAGCTGGGAATATATCAAACATCTGAAGGAGCAGTTCTGAACAGAGTCCGGATGCTTATTAAAAGTTAATTATATCTGTAACATTTGGATACACTCCCCTTCTTGTAAATTCAAGCAAATGATTCCTTCTTAACTGGGACCCAGCTCCCTGCCTGCAGACATCCTCAAATAACTCCATGTTTCTAGCAAATTGCATTACTTCTTTGTCTCGCCATTTCTTGCAGATGTATTTTCTACACCTATTTATGTGATCAGTACTTTCACCCTCCAAAAAGTAACAGAGCTTTGTTTCCTTTTGTTGTTCATAGTAGATATAGCTTGGGATAACAATCCCTCATGATTATTGATAGTGCAATAATGACACTCCATGAATTGTCTCTGCCTGCAGGGGGGTTACAATTTAAGCATATGCTGAAAGACAGTTTTGTTTTTATGTGCGTGCAGTGCCTGGCACAATGAGGCCTTCACCCCTGAGTGGACCCACTAAGTGCTACTGCAAATAAATGATCATTGTAACGTTTTAGGGAGACATCACTTCATTCTGATAATGTCAGAATCTAATGTGTCAGTGTACAGATATTGTAGATATTTGGGTAAGGATTATCACGGCATGTAAGTATCAAAGACTTGGATACCTTTAAAATATCTTCCCTTTTTAAATGCTCTCTTTGCTTAGAGTATGTTTGTCTAAAATTAATTGCACATGTTTTTCAGCAGATACATACACACTTTGTACTTTCAAAGATTTCACTTTACCTGGTATGCAGGAATGAATTTGGTTTCATCTTTGCTATCTTCAGCAGGAATCTTCAAAACAAGACACGTAGCTGCAGAAAAATGGATTTAGAGTTTATTATGAAACAAGAATGTGAAGTTAATTCCCAAAATGGATATGGGAACAACTTTTTAATATTGGTCCCAGAGTTGTGGACTTGTGTGTTATGCTGAGAGGTACTGGTGGCTTCTTGAATCACAGTTCCCTTTAACAATGGGTGTGAATGCACCTTTCCATTAACATAATTATCAGGATAAGTTAATCAGAAGTCTAGACTCCCTTCCCCCCTGTCCAAACACACACTAGCTCAGTTGGTAAAGTGTCACACTTTCAGTCTGAAAGTCCAGAGTGCCAGTCATCGGTCAGGCCACAGAGTTTCTCTCTTCCCCCCACTCTTGTGTGGTTAAACACCGTGTACATAGGCACTTCAGAAAATGTTCATTGTAACCAATGAAAATATAGCAGAAGATGTTTCCCCCCTGACTCCAGAAAATATAAAAGGACTGATGCTGCTGCCATGGATGCCAAAGGAAAAATCCATTTTAGTTTTTACAGGGTAAGGATAAGGCTCTAATAAAGATGCATAGATCAGACTGCATTCAGCTATGTAATACACAAACTATTAGATTATTTTGTACAGGTAGCATTAGTGCCAAAATCAGTAGAAATTGGTGGCTTTCTCGGAAATACTTCCAGTTTCACGCGCAGGGCCAGGTAGGCAGGCAGAGCTTCAGAGTCTCAAT
>CM057847.1:116563539-116583825 GCA_030068395.1 Apalone spinifera
AACATCTCAGACACTTCGCCAAAGGATCAATGCCCACAAAACAGATATTAGACAAGATTACAAAGAAAAAACAGTTTCTTGCCATTTCAACCAGAAAGGACATTGTTTCAATGACTTGATTACCTGCATCCTGCTTCAAAGGCCTTTTAAGACTGCACTTGAAAGAGAATCCTCTGAATTGTTATTCATGCTTAAATTCGACATTTTACACCAGAATTTGAATAAGGGATCTAATTATCTTACCCATTACAAGGATAGCTTCTCCAATTATCACCTCTAATATCATTAGTTCACAGACATTCACCTTCCCCCCCTTCATATCCCCTTTCTGTTCTGAAATTTGATTTGTCCTTTTCATATGTGTTCATTTTTTTTTAATTGTATCTTTTGGTATATATGGTTGTGACAATTTTCTTCCACTACTTGATCTGAGGAAGTGGATCTGGCCCACGAAAGCTCATCACCCAATAAACCATCTTGTTAGTCTTTAAAGTGCTACATAGACCTGTATTTTGTTTTAAATACAAGACTGTTTCCTGGTAGGAAAAGAGTTGAAATTGTCTGGCAATGTCTACTGAATACTGACCTAATGGGAGAGATGTATGCATTTATTTGATTAAAGAGATGAAGGCTACAACATTTTTAAATGGTATCTAACATTGTTGTAATATTGTGCAGAAGAATATCAGTGATGAGGGTGGTGGTGGTGGTGGCAAAGTCTTTCCCATTCATCCAGATAACATGCGTTCAATCATTAAGTATGAAATTTTTAAATTATTCTTCTGCTGTAAAGTATATTGCAATATTTTTAGGGTTCTTCTCAATGGCATCTGCTGGCAAACAATCTCTGTGAGGACTTCCCCAACCACCACTTCAGCTAAATAACATGTGTACAAGCACATCATGATAGCTGAGCCAGCTGCCAGTAATTATGAAAAATCCATCTTTACCAGGTTTGCCTTAAAGCTAAATTTCATTGCCCAGTTTCATGGAGGCGTAAAAAGGCATGTAGAATAGATATGGTACCATCTGCCTAGAATATGCTAAGCAGAGTAGCTGTTTTTCTGTGATGCGCAGAAAAGAGTGTTTTATATGCCTTATCTTGTCCTTACATTAGATCTTGGGGCAAAAAATTTGTCCGGTGTGCAAGCTATTTCCAAAGAAATTGTTTTAAATGTATGTTGATGATTCTACACCTAGCAGGAGTTTTAGTAATTATCAGTGGAAAAATAGATTGAGAGGGGAAGCTACATCCAGACACTGTTAGATATTTTCTAAAAAAGATTTTCCCTTTGCTTCTGACCTTTGAAATGAAGTACTGTAAATTGCCAAAATGCTAATTATATGACAAAGTGTAGTGAAATCTGATTTGAGTAATTAGTCAAAAAATGAGTGTATTGAAGTTGGGTTTTAATCAGAGGTCACATAAAATTGTTTTCTAAGTAGGTACTTTTGCTCTTATCACTATAGTAGTTGAGCACTATCTTCACAAGTGATTTCACTCCTCTCTCTCTCTCTCTCTCTCTGGCACCAAGTAGCAAGCTTCAATTTTTTTCTATAATTAATCTTAAGAATAAGGAGGGTACTCATCGAGAAGGGTGGAGTGAAGAATTAGGTTTTACACTGACCTCTCAAAATGGTGTGATCAATGGTCATTCTTTTTAATTCTGACAGAAAGTTAACTATTCTGGGACAAGCATTTGTGAAAATTCTGCTTCCAATAGTTCTCCAGATACCAGTATTTCTCAACAGTAGAATGTAGCTGTTGTAGGTCCTAGAGAGAAAGCTGACACACTGAAACATACACTCTGTATGCTTCTAGAGTGGATGAAATGATCCAAGAGCCAAAAAGACAAATGATTGTCTACTGAAGATAGGAACACTTTAATGCAAAGCACAGACGCTTGACTCAAGCATTTCCCACAGAAAAGCAATAGGACAATAGAAGAAATGTCAAGCTCTATCAACAATTTTCCCAAAAGAGGAAGAAATGCCAGATACCAAAGCCTCTCCACTACGACATTTTCTGAGTGAGCCACTTTAGATGTACTAATGTAGGGAGTGAATTACCAATTCATACTGATCTGTAATGGTGATGGAAGCATGACTAGACATAAGAATGTATCTATGAATCTTTAGTACAACTGGGACATAACTGTCTTGTGAGGCAGGTTATAATAGTGCCATGTGAATTTGTGATTAAGAAGCAGGCAGCATTATGTCCTGCGAATGTACACAAACTTGTTTGTCTAAACAATTGGCTTAACAAGAAGTAGGACTGAGAGGTCTTATAGACTCTAGTTTTATGGATTTATTTTATTTTTGAATTCATTAATTTTTGTACATAATTTTACATTTGTAAGTTCAACATTCATGATAAAAAGGTTGCACTATGGTACTTACATGAAGTAAATTAAAATGCTATTTCCTTTTTTTTACAGTGCAAATTTTTGTAATGAAAAATAAATACAAACTGAGCACTGCACACTTTGTATTCTGAGTTGTAATTAAAATCAATATATTTGAAAATATAAAAAACACCCACATATTTAAATAAATGGTATTCTATATTGTTTAACAACATGATTAATTGTCATTATTTTAATCATGTGATTAATTGAGATTTTTAAAATCCTAAAGTGAAACAGCTTCAACAGGAAAGAGAGAGATAGCCCCACCCTGGAAAATACAATGATCAAGGTACTTTCTTGGGAGGAAAGAGATCAAGTCCCTGCTCATCTTAGGCTAAGTATAATTTTGATTCTTGGTCTACCACATTCTACATGATTGCTGTTATACTAAACTATAAGGCATGGGGGGACATCACCAGAATTTTGTGGCCTGATCTGCTGGGATGGCTCAGAGTTTACCCTTTTTCTAGTGTTTTCTGTTTGTTTGTTAATGACCATAGATTCACTCACCATGCGAATCATTTATGTACTTTCATCAATTTCACTATCAAATTATTGTTTTAATGTGAATTTTAATTTATTTTAGATGTTTACATGTGAAATTTCATGGTGTTATAATTCTAAGGCTCCTGACCTAACTCTGAAGGCAGCCACACAGAGGTAATAGTGGCATGGTATAAGATTGTCACCTTTACTTCTACTCTGCTGCTCATGGAGTACTGCCTTCAGAGCTGCGTGGCCAGTAGCTAGAAGTCTCTGGCCTCCCCTCTGACAGCAGAGCAGAAAAAAGGATGGCAGTATTGCAACCTCAATTCAATAACCTTGCAGCAAACCCCACACACATCCTGCCTGTGGGCAGGACCAGTGAGAAACACTTGTCTCCCCTCCCCCCCCCCCATGAAATCTGTACAGTAGAAGGTAAAAGTACATAAAAGACCAAATTTCACTTGGGAGCTCAGATTTCATGGTCTGACACACATTTTTCAGGTATATAAATTTGGTAGGGCCCTAATCACAGGTGAGGTGTATTTTCAGGAAACGTTTAGAGTGACTGAAATTGCCATTAGACTAATAAAGCCACAAACAAATAAAAATAAAAATGCTATTTAATAAAGTAGAGTTGCAGTAACTGAGCCAAATTCTACTGTTATTGACTCCAGCATATTTCCTTTTAAATCAATGTATTCACCTCTAATTTATACAGAGGCAATTGGGAAGCGGTTGTATCCCATATCTAATTGAAATTATAAATAGCCTGTTTCTCTCTTTAGCTTCCTTTTCATTTAATGTTTTAAAGGTAAATGTGGCATGCTCTGGAAAGAAAAATGTGGCAAATTTATTATAAGCATTTCCCTGATCTTTGGCTCCATCAGAAAAGTTACTAAGCAAACCCTATGATGTTTTGAAAGTCCTCCACTCAATGGAGGCTGAGGGTGCAGAGCACCTCCCTGTGGCACAGAGCACTTCACAGGCTCAGTGAAAGAGGAACAAACCAGCACACAAGGGAGCCAAATTTATTTCGCTTTCATATAACTGACAATCATAAACACATCTCAAGTCTTTACTAATAACAGACAATTTCTAAAACCACTTAATTAATTGATTTAACTGCTATATTATTTAGTACAGATTGAACCTCTCTAGTCTGACACCCTTAGGAACTGACTGCTGCCAAACCAGAGAATTTGCTGGAACATGGGAGGTCAATATTGTCTACAGCATTACCAACATTTCCACTGCTTACTGGTTTCTTAGAAAACATTTAGGCACACATTAGTGTTAAATAACAGCACAGAAGACTGAGAGCCAAGACTTGTGACCATAAGCAAACCTTATGGGACTGTGGGAAACTTGGCCATACCCATGATAAGTGGACACCCAGCTAACTAAAATCATGACAGACCACAGATATTGCTGGACCAGAGATTGCCAGATTAGAGAGATTCAATCTGTAGCTATTTCATTTACTCTTAGATTAACTGGGATTGCACTAGAGAACATAGAGAAATTCATGTATTTGGGGAGCAATGTGACATGTGATCTAGACTTTAAGAAGGAAATAGCGACTAGAATAGCGAAAGCAAGAGTGAGTTTGAAGACGATGGATAAGATCTGGAAAAGTAAAGTGATTAGCTTAGGAATTAAGCTGAGCGTCATGAAAACATGTGTATTTAGTAGCATGTTGTATGGATGTGAAACATGGGTGATAACAAAAGATTCGAAGAAAAGGATATTGGCATTTAAGAGGAGTGAGACGGGCCGGCAGTGGCCCGCACTAGAGCGGGGCGGGCAGCGGCTCCGGCCCTGGCAGAATGCCCGGGAGGGCCTGCCTCGCTGGCGTGCCGCAGAGGGGACTTGTCTGCCGAACACCATGGGGGGGGGGACAGGGTTCTGCGGCTGCGGGGGACCGGGCTGGGTGGAAGGCCGGGCATGCGGCTCTGACGGAGGACACCGGGGCGTGACTCTACCCCCTGCGACCTGACGCGATAACGCCAGCGACGTCGGGGGCGGGGGAAGGGGCACTGACACAATCTCCGGCGGGAGGTTTAAAAGGAGGCCACAAGCCAGAGCCAGGGGAGGGATGCGCAGGAGACGATCCCTCCCCCCCAGTGGAGTAGGACCGCCTATCCGGGCGGTGGAGGGACAAGCAAACCTTCCACGTGAACCTCCTGAAGAAGTGGAATATGACGGAAACCCTGTTAATAACTCCTGTACCTCTGGAGGATGATCTCGGACCCTGGGGGGGAGACAATCAGGAGGATGCGGATGTCAAAATAGGTGCGGAGTTGGCGGCGCCTCAACGACAGCAACTGGCGAACCTGCTAAGCCGGTATGAGACCGTGCTCACGGCCAAGCCAGGCCGCCCCACGCTGGGTTACCACCGGATCACCACGGAGGCGGGAAAGGTGGTGTGAGAGTCTCTCCAACCCTTGCCCCGTAAGATGTGGAAGACGGTGTGGAAGGAAGTGCAACTAATGCGGCAGTGGAGAGTGATCGAAGAGTCGCAAAGTGAATGGCGGAGCCCCATCGTCCTGGTCCCGAAGCCAGATGGAACAACAGGGTTCTGCATCGACTTTCGTCGGCTCAATGACATATCCCAATTTGACACCTACCCAATGCCCCGGATTGATGAGCTCCTGGAGCGATTGGGGCGGGCCAAGTATCTGTCCACATTGAATTTAACAAAAGGCTACTGGCAGATCCCCCTGGCACCGGAGACACGAGCAAAGACGGCTTTTTCCACCCCCTTCGGCCTCTTTCAATTCAGGACGATGCCCTTTGGCCTCCACGGAGCCACGGCCATGTTCCAAAGAGTGATGGATTGTCTGTTGGCACCCTACCAGACGTTCGCTGCTGCCTACATTGATGACATTATCATCTACAGTGACCACTGGGAGGACCACCTACGCCACCTTGATTCCATATTGAGGGCACTGGAGAGGGCAGGCTTCACAGTGAACGCAAAGAAGTGCTGCCTGGCCAAAACAGAGTATACTTGGGGTATACAGTGGGAGGCGGAAAACTAAGACCCCTAGCCAGCAAGGTACAAACCCTTAGGGACTATGCTGTGCCTCGATCCAAGAAACAGGTCCGGCAGTTCTTAGGACTGGCTAGTTATTACCGGTGCTTTATTCCAAACTTCACCACGATAGCCACACCGCTGACAGAGCTCACGAAAAACAGCAAACCCATGCGGCTGCAATGGACTCCGCAAACCCAGCAGGCCTTCGAGAGACTGAAGGAAGGTCTATATAGCTCGCCGGTGTTGCCACAACCTGATTTTGAAAAACCTTTTTTTCTTTACACAGATGCCTCACAAGTAGGACTCGGAGCAGTCTTGGCACAAGGACACCAAGGAGCGGAACACCCAATCCTGTATGCCAACCGAAAACTCCTGCCCAGGGAATTGAACTATGCTACAGTCGAGAAGGAAGTGTTAGCAGTCAAGTGGGCGGTAGAGTATCTAAGGTACTACCTATGGGGAAATAAATTTTATTTGATAACAGATCACGCCCTGCTCGTGTGGCTCAATTCGATGAAGGATACAAACACGTGGATAATGCGATGGTATCTGGCCCTGCAGCCGTATTGTTTCCAATTAAGGCACCGACCGGGTAAGACTCACCAGAATGCTGACTTTTTTTCGAGGATATGGGATTGTGACAAAGAGGAGGGCCTAAGGCCTCCGAGGGGGGAGGTTTGTGACGGGCCGGCAGTGGCCCGCACTAGAGTGGGGCAGGCAGTGGCCCTGGCCCCGGCGGAATGCCCAGGAGGGCCTGCCTCACCGGCATGCCACAGAGGGGACTCGTCCGCCGAACACCATGGGGGGCGGGGTTCTGCAGCCATGGGGGACCGGGCCAGCCGGCGGGCCAGGGGGAACGAGCACAGCTCCGACAGAGGATGCTGGGGTGTAACTCCACCCTCTGCGACC
Source organism: Apalone spinifera (assembly GCA_030068395.1). Classification (NCBI taxonomy): domain Eukaryota; kingdom Metazoa; phylum Chordata; order Testudines; family Trionychidae; genus Apalone; species Apalone spinifera. Next base: position 116,570,383 of record CM057847.1, read on the forward strand.
CGACGCAATAACGCCAGTGACATCAGGGGCGGGGGTAGGGGCGCCGACCCAACCTTCGGCGGGAGGTTTAAAAGGAAGCCACAAGCCAGAGCCAGAGGAGGGATGCGCAGGAGACGATCCCTCCCCCCCGGTGGAGTAGGACGGGCGAGTCACCGGGAGGACTCCAGAACCGAGACGCCAGGACACCGGATGAAGAGGTAAGGACCGACAGCTCAGGCGCGGGGGCTGCGACCTCAGGGCAGGCTAGGAAGCAGCCTGGGGCAGGGCCCTTTTGGCACCCGTGGGCTGACGCGCTTCGGGTCGGAACCCCATCAGCCAGGTGAGGGATTAGCACCCAAGCCCTTAGGGCCCCGGGCTGGGACCCGTAGGAGAGGGTGGGCCTGGGTCCCCCTAGCCCTTCCCCCGGATTACTCCGTGACATAAGGCCCACTCGCATAGAAGGAACGAGGAGGGGATGGGGGGACATCACCCCCCAAGACCCGTGTGGAGGTTGAACTGAGACACCCTGGGAAAAGGACCAGGAACGCCGGGCTCACAGAGCCTCGTCCCCCCCGCTTATTGAGGGCAGGGGGCTGATGGGAGTTCGTGCCCCTGAAAACACTAAAGTCCGAAAGGACAGACGGTGGGCTCGCTGGGCCGCGACCCCGAAAGGGGGATGCAGGCTTGCGCCCCGAACTAAAACCGTCACAAGGAGTTGTTATAGAAAGATCCTGAGAATAAGATGGATGCAGAAGGTCACCAATGAGGAATTATATAGGAAGATATAGCTGAAAGAGAACTTACTACAGAAGTTTATACAATAGAAGTTACAGCTATTCGGGCATATCTGCAGAATGAATGACAGCGAAAAGTTAAGACCCTGGTATTCCGCATAATGGATGGTCCGAATAGTAGAGGCAGACCTCACAGAGAATGAGTAGATGATACAGTGGATTGGTGCGGAGCATTCTACAAAAATTAAGCCACTCCACACTGGACAGGGAAAGATGGAAGGAAATAGTGAGGGAGGCATCGGACACCAATGGTCCCATAGTTGTTGATGATGATGATGATTTAAAAAGAAAACCAGTGATTGCAGTATCTTTATGAAGAATTGTAGTGATAATTGTTCCTTTTATTCCCTTTGTGACTCAGATTGTAATTGCAGTGTAGAAGTTGTTCTGTTGCTGAAAATAAAAGTAAAGAATAAAATATCCCTTGTATTCTTTATTATCTATTAAGAAAGATATAGACAGGCCTTCTTTTGACAGGCTTCCACACTCAATGGCTAATGTGGGATACTTTTCTTCACAACTGAACCATGGTAGTCCTGCTACCAAGTGATATGCATTTTTTCAAGTTATTTCAAATAATAGTATAATGGTAAATTTCAGGCTCTTATCTATTCTTTAGAAGCTCTTCATGTCAGTCCTCACATCGATACACGTTTTGTCATCTCTTACAAGACGTTTTTTGGACTTGGCTAGTATATTTTTAATGGATTTGTAGTTTCCTGAAGGAATTCTGTAAAATCAAAGCCACATTGTCTGCACCATTGGTCTTCATTTCTTTTAGCAGTTTTGGCTATATTAATATGAAATATACAATTTACTATTTTTAAGGCCAGACTGGACCATGTGATATGTACTCTGACTCCTGTATCACATAGACCATAGAATTTCATTCCCTAACTCCTATATAAAGCTCAATACGCTGCATTTGGCTAAACAATATGTTCCATAAAAGCACTCGGTATTGAGCTGAAGGCTTTGTGAGATGAAGAATCTGCCAGAAATCTGACTTACAATAAAAAAGACACCTATTTGTTAAAGGAAAATAATATACAAGGAATTAATTACTGAGTCACAATTGTATTTATTTAGGAGTGGTGTCTCAAGTTAAGCTTAGTTCAGGAAATAAATGGTGGATGGATGAGTGGGTTAATTTATGTCATGTAGTTTAGTCTTGCTCCTGGAATGACTGCCCATCACTAGAGAAAGCAAGGGACTAAGCTATAACTAAACACTTCTTTTCAACAGCTTGTATGCAGCCAAATATGTTCTGTTTGATAATGCAGCAAGTCTGGAAAATGTCCAGCTTTGCTATTGAAGGGAAACATTCTCATTTCATAATTGTATTTCTGCTAGCCAAGTAATCATCTGGCCTGAAGAAACTCCACTTGTTCTTTGGACGTTCTCTTATTTAAAGAGAAGACTTTAAAGACTGCCTATGATTATCTACTTTTGCCATGACCTCCAGTTTCAGGGTGTTTTCCTGTAAATATTACTGTGTTTTGCCATCTGGTGAAGGGGAACTATGGATACATAAGGTTCAGAGTTTGCATTGTACTATTACTGCACGAATGAAGTGTGAATTCCTTCCCCTAAACCCTTTGGAATGTGTTAAATATGCTTCCTCCGAGTAACACTAAAGCCTCAATATTACAGTTTTACTGTATGTAACTGATTAAAAAGGCTGGAATTGTTTATTAAAACTTTTGCAAACATGCGAGTTTGTAACCAGTTTCCTTGACCTTATTTAAGCTTCTGTTCTTGTAAATAGCAATTTGAAATACATATTATCTCTTCAATCTCATCTTCTTCATATGTTTATTCTATCTTTAATAGACTCAGTCAGGAACTGCATATTTTATATGTTCTGAAAAGAGATTGGTTCACTTTACCTGGGTAAATAAATAGGATTAGTAACATTTAATATACGTTTAAACCAAATGATACTTTTAAATCCTTTCCCACCCCACCCCCCAATTCACTGTTGAAGGAAACTTTTTCATACTGGACTTCAAATGCCTAATCCCTAATGGCTAGAGCATCATTACGAAAGACAGATTAAAACATGGAAGATGATGTTTAAAAACATATAATTTGGAAGGTCAATCTTGTGGTTTTTGACCATCTGACTCTCAATTTTTGGTAATTTGAGATAGGCAATGTGGGAAAAGAGTCTAGTCTTATGCCCTACTTAAGGAAGGGATGGGCAATAATTTTTTGCCAGGGGTCATTTAAAAAATGCTTCTGGGCTTCCCCACCCACAGACGATGAATGGTCGGACAGGGGGAAGCCTCTTTGCGCCCCCCAAAGTTCCTCCTGGGCACCCATGCCCCTGGCAGTGGGAGGAGTTTTCCTGTGCTCCCCCACCTCCAGGACTAATCAGGGCCTGGGGATGGGGGAGTACATGAAGCCTCCTTCCACCATGCCAGGAGCACATGCTGCTTCTAAGTGCCCCCCGCTCCTTGCAGGTTGGGGGCAGGGCAAAGGAAACATACTTTCCCTGCCCCCAGGACAATCAGGGCTTGGTGGTGGTTGAGCGCAAAGTCTCCTCCCACCCTGTCAGGACCATGCAGCTTTTGAAGCCCTGACATCACTGACTTAAGGTATCAAAAGAGGACTTAAGATAGTATATGCCTTTTACCGACACTTACAACTGGGGAGAATTTTACTCTATATGAATAAACACCTCACTAGAAGATGTGTAGCATTGCTCATAAGTTGAATATTGTATTATAGTATACAGAGATGATATAATTCAATTTCATAGCTTGGTCTAAAACATTACAACCAGTAAAAACTGTGAATGACTTGCAGAGCTACCTGACTATGTAAAAGGGAGCACAATCTCCTAGGTTCCTTGATCCTTGTGACATACCATACCCCATATGGCTGACCAAGTTCATTAGCATCTTTGAGCAAATTTTTAAAAAAATTAGAGTATCTTCAGACTTGATGGTTATTAAATGGTAAAGACTGGATAACCACGGTTCTTGGAAATCTTGATAACAAAGGAAAACCTTTCTTGTAAATAGCATCTTGTTAGGTACTCACAGCCCTTCAAGAATGAGCAGCCTAAAATTTAAAATCCAATAATACAAACTTGTTAAAAGTGGCCATGAAAGAAACTGCTATTTTTCAGTTTAATGATACACTTAATAAAATGGATGAATAGCAGCGCAGTTAATATAGAGTAGCTCCTGTGGGAAATGAGATGTTATTGGTCATTAGGACAAGTGACTGCATTTGGCTTGGGCATAAATTTTACTGCAATTTGTTTAATATTTATATTCACTTAATTAGTTAGAGCTGGCTAGAGGACGACAATTCTATTTTGAGACAACTTTCAAAATTTCAAAATTTGTTTTCATTCTGTATTAGAATGGAAACAAAATCTTTAGAATGGTTTTGCAAATGACTTTTTTCCAATTGAAAAGATCAGGGCTTTTTTTAAAATTTGGGTCTCTTTCCTCCCTCCCTACTCAGAAGTAACAAGAGAACACTGGTCTTTAGAAATATCCCCACCAAATATCTTTGCCAAATGTTTCAACTTAATCAAAATTAAAAATTACATTTAATCAAACATATTCTGACCATCCCTACCATGAAAGCCTCATTTCTACATACACTTAGGGTATGTCTACACTAGCCCCCTAATTCAATCTAGGGAGGCTAATGAGGGCGACCGAAATTGCAAATGAAGCACAGGATTTAAATAGCCCAAGCTTCATTAGCATGTTCCTGGCCAGTCATTATTTTAGAAATTGACTAGCCCGAAGTAACTGCCCGCATCTACACGCAGCAGTGAAACAGGATTCTGAATTAAAGCCCTAAATTGAATTAGCTGTTATTCCTCCTGGAATAAGGAATGAATAACAGTTCAAAGGAATGTTACAATGGTGCGTCCCAGGATCATTCACGTATGTAAAGGTACTCTGCATAGATGTTCAGAAAAATTTGACTACCCAGCAAATAGCTTTTTGTAAGGATATCTGTATCAGTCATTAAATATTTCTAAACTTCCCATTGAAACTTTGAAGGTCCTTCCTTTTCATACTGTCAGTTGATTTGATTGGGTGTTTTTCAAGATTTTTCCAACCGATAGCATATCAATTCAGAACACAAACTTCTTCATGATGTCCAGCAATAGTCAGTGGGAACTTTGAATTCTTGACTTTGGATATCACACCATAGAGCTCAATAGCAAAGTTCGCTAAGTAGTGCATGAAACAAGGTGGGGTAAAATCAGAATGCACTTCAAATGAAAGACTCGCATACTAGACACAAACATATATTTTCATTATAAGCTTTAAATAAATCTGCTTTGCTGGTGCCTGTCTACCTCTTCCATTTGCTTTTCCAGACCTATGGTAGAGAAGATATTTATTGTCATGAACATGCATGAAATCAGCATATTTCAAGATAATATTAACAGGATCTAGAGAGAACTAACAAAAATTGGTGTTTTTGTTATGTTTTTCATTGCATAGTTATGAAAGAAGTGAGCTTATAATAGCTGCAAACAATGAAACAATGCTGATGCAATCACCATCTTTGGACTTCCGGTGTACCATGGAGTAGATGCTCCACTAACGAAAGCTGTCATAGTTGTCAATGAACCAACAACAGTTTACACTAGCTGAGGCTCTATCTCTGTGTCTTATTTGTGTCTTTTTGATTAAAAGATCTTTGGAGAAGGAACTGTTTCATTTTTTTAATTGCTCAGCACTGAGAACATGGCTAATGGTAAACAAAACTAATGAAATGTCAGGAAGCATTCTGCTGAATTACTGGTAGAGCTACCTGACTATGTAAAAGGGATCACAATCTCTTATGTCCCTTGACCCTTGTTACATACCTACCCCATATGGCTGACCATGTTCATTAACAGGTGTATAAGGATGTCAGAAGCATGATTCCACCAATTCTTCCTCTTTTTGGCAAGTGGCAACCAAGGGGGAACAGACTGATTGCAGCGCATACTCTTCCCCCTCCCACACACACACACGCGCGGTCTGCAATTTTATAAAGCAATTTTGCAGGACCTGCAAAAGGCTCTTTACATCTCTCCATCTTTCTCTCCATATTGCATGGCAGTGTTGCGGAGCCCATGAGCTAGCCCCAAATACATTATTCATAAAAGTTTAATATCTGCATGTTAAAGCAAATGAAAAGCCTCCCGGGAGGAAAAAAAATATCCTAGTAATGTACATTTATTTAAAATCCATGCCTATTGTAGTAAAATACCCTATTAAGGAAAAGTTGTCATATCTACATCTTTTTCACATTAGTCTGAGTAATTCAATACAAAGTGGAAAGTGGCTCTTTCAGAAAAGGCAAAAGACAAGATAGATTACTTTGGAATTCTATATAATTTGGCAGACTGGATGTATTTTCCATTCAGCATTATGCATAGACAAGGTTGAGGGTGAAGTTGGAATTTTATTGCCACTGCAGTCAGAAAGGAGCACTAGTTAATAATGTTACAGATATTGAATATGGTATTTGTGTTTAGTATACAGCTAAACGTGTGGTAGAAGTACAGTGACTCTCATTTATCCTAACTGCAAGCTTTGTAATTGGAAATTTCTTCCCATCTTTCAGCAAAGAAATGTCAGATCCTTAAGTGAAATTGCTTACTATTATGATGGTGGGGATTTGTTGTTGTTGTTGTTCTTTTTTTAAACAAATATACTGCAGCATATTTACAAGTATGCCAGTGAAATATAAATACTGTAAATTAATGTAGAATTAACAAAATAGGTTAATAAACTATATGTAATGCTTATTTGTGCTTGCTTTTGAAATTCTGTTTGTTCACATAGGCCCTGATCTAAACTTCACTGAAGTCTATTGGGCATTTTTCCAACCAATGAGCCTTTGGACTGGGGTCTTACTTATTAAGTCACGAAGAATTGTTGTTTGCAGTATGGTAGTTAGTATTAGCACAAATCAACTATATTTGGGAAAAAAACCCTTGTAGTTGAACAGGACTGTACATTTAGGAAATAATCATATGTTAAAGTAAATATGTTAAGGTAAATTGACTAATGCTTTAAGAAAATAACAAACCTTTAGATCTTCATTTTCCCCATTTGTTTCAGATGATTTTGCATCCTTTGATGCAACTTTTCACTTTTACTTTTCAAGAAATATAGAGTTAACTTTTTTTAATACCTTGAAATTAATGTTCATTTTATAGTATGTTTTGAAATAGATGTTTGTAAGAATCCCATATTCTGCAAACAGTATATACACCTGCTAGATAAATAGTACCCAGGTAAATTTTTTTTTTATTTTTTTTTTTTGAGCAAGAATTTGAGCCTCTGGCCTTTGGTTACAAAAACAGGCTTTATCCACTTGAGCTAAAGGAGTGGGGATGGAGCTGGCATGAGAATTAGGCCTGATACCCACATTATGGGCTAGATCAGGGCTACTCAACTTTGGAAGCCCTGGGAGCCACAATGATACTCACAGCACATGCCGAGGGCCGCAACTTAAGTGTGGTTGCATATACATGCAAATATATATGCAAATATATGCAAATAGCTTTTTCACACTGATGGCATGAATACAAAGATTAAGGCAAGACTACATAACACACAGGCCCCGTTTAAGTCAGTTCTGCTGATATTAATAAAATACAATATTTACTCAATTTCCACCCATGACATCACTTTTAATGAGCAATGACAGTCCAAGAACATAACTACTAAAATGCATATCAACAGACGACCATTATATTGACTACTTTTTTGTTTTGGCTCCCACCCACAGGCCGCATGTTGAGCCCCATGTAAACCCAGTCCATGCCGCGTGTTGTGTAGCCCTGGGCTAGATGAATACTCTCACATGCATGTATATTACAAGAAAAAGATTCATTATCTTCAATCTAAACTTCTTATAGAACCCTTATTACCATAGTTTTTAAGGACTTCATAAACTGTACCCTAAAAACTACTATTATATCCTTTCTACTTGGAAACTGAGGTACAGAGACATTAATCATGCAGTCCAAGTTCACACAGGTAGTCTGCAGCACAACAGGGAATTGAACCAATATCTCCTATGTGCTAGCCTTAGAATCTTCATCCCATCTTTCCTATTTTGGAGCCTTTCTTCTGAATTAGCATGTGTTCAACAATTATCCTTCTCTTTCCTCTCTCCTAACTTTTCCTACGTGTACAATTCCACCGAACTCCAGCAACTTCATCATGGTGATATGTGTCCTTTCTACCATTGTATTTTTTCTATGTTCAGGGATATTCTGGATCCATTTTACATTAATCCACCCTTCATCAAACTTGTCTTTATTCTCTGGAAATACTGTTTAGTAGGGATATGGCTGAAACCTTCAAAGGTCAAAGTTCAAGAAGAGGCAATACGATGTCATGAAGAACTATCCCTTTTCTAGAAAAACAGATCTCTTTCTTATCCTAAGATAGCACAGTAAAATTTTTCACATGTTGAAATCTTTTCCTATTGCTTCTACTTGTAGACGATGGGGATGATTGCCCCATTACAAATGCTTGGTACTGTACTTCAATATGACAGACCAACATTACATTAATAGGCTTTGATATTAATGAGGAGAAGTCTAAAGAGATGTGTATTGGCCTGAAGTGAATTGCTGCAGATATATTGGATTCCTGCCCAGAGATAAAGAGCAGTAGAGATTCCATTTCAGTGGCACTGATGTGTAGGGTTCAATCCTAATTGTGTGTGTCTGTGAATTTCGTAAGATTGTCCATTATGGAGAATCTCATTTACCTCAGTAAAAGAAAAAACCCTTTAATTATTGTGGGAGATTCCCAAGTATCAGCTTGGGAGCAGATACTGAAGATTTACATAATTCTTGAGAAGAGATCTCACTGAATTCAGCCAATCTGAGTTTTGCCTGAGTTAGAATTGAGTAAGGGTATCAGGAAGTGGCTTACTGTATGAGTGCCCCAAAAATTCTTGGACAATAGTGGCTATTCCTTCTACCATAAAAACTTGAGAACCCTAGTGGTAGAAATGTCATGAGTAATGTAAAGAAAACACTCCATTCTTCAAATACATCTGATGCTTCTTCTGCCACTGCTCTGTCTTTTTGTGCTTCCTCCTTTTTCTCCCCTCCAACCCCCTCCCCCGCCCCCAGCAGTGTAGGAGGAGAGAAAAAGGAGGAAGAAGTGTTGCATTGCTTCTTTAGTTATTTTATCAGCATAAAGGGTTGCAAATCCGCTCATTAACCAAGAAGGTAAACAAGACTCATCCTGATGCTAAACACAGAGGTACTGGGAGGGGTATGTGAGGGCACCCTATTTAGCAATTAACATTTTGGTGGAGGTATAGAGGGGTGATGAACTTCCTGAGTGCTACCATTAGTCACCTATAATTTGGACCTTGTTGCATATTATCATATTGTTTTGCTATTTTAGTGCATATATATGGCAGTTCAAAATATGTTCTAGGCATTTTCCAAATATTTAATAAGAGATAGTACTGGTTCTTTTAACTCCTGTACAAAGATTAGAATTCACAAGAAATTATCTTAATTCAATAACTGAAAAAGTGTACTCTTCAATGCAGAGTCATGGCTCTGTCCAGCATAGTCAACTGAAAGTGAGCTGGGCCTAATAGAAAATCTGGATTGTGGAGATTGTGTGAGCAACTTTCTGCTGAGAAGGAAATGGAGTGCCATGATATATCGTCCAAACTGAGGAAAGAACAGAAGAGGTATGAAATGGCCCAGAAGAGGTTGTATTAGCTAAGAAGTCTGTGACTCTCCTCATTTCTTTCCTATTGGGCACCAGACAGGAGACAATGGTGAAGGAAGGCCATGGCCTCCCTTGATTACTCTTCTTCTGATAGACTGAGAAAACTCAGGGCCATCACTGGACCATGAACTGTGACTCAGATGCCAGACCCTTAAACTGTCTGGCAAGGCCATCCCAAGATTAGGAGACCTGTTAGCCATGTCCTGCCTATTAGATCTGCTGGCCCAAGTGAAGCCCACTACAGGTACCAAAAGCACCTAGATTTTCAAAGCACTTGATTAATTTCAATGGACGTTAGGAACCTAGGTGCTTTTGAAAATCCCACTAGGTTCCCATATGTATATACCTTCAAAATGGTAGCCCTTACTCACACCGGTGCCCATTTCAATGTTTCATGAAGAGTGCCCATTTCAATGTTTCATGAATCCATCCCATATTGATGAATTATTGCACTATATTGTTCAAACCACAGCACATCTCTGAGCATCTGAGTTATAACAACACATAATATCAGTGAGGATGCTACATGGGAAATAAATGTCTCAAAATCTCATGTCTCCCAAAACTAGAAATTAATTCAGGAGCTTTAAAATGCCAGCTCTGTATTTAAAACCAGACTTTGCTGATTCTCTTTCAACCAGCTCCATGCTCCAATTTGATCTGTGGTTAATGGTGCATTATTGGGGCATTACATTATGGAGGCATCATATTCAGCTTATATTTGATAGTTTACTTTGTCAAGTCATCTTTAAATTTTCTATTGCTTTAAATTTTCTGTTTGCCCATTAGTTATTTTAGAAGGCCTTCTACCGTCTTGTCTGTATAAAATAAATGCATTATTTATTTTGATAATCTGGGCTACTTATAATTCATAACATCTCTTTGCTAACATTTCTGTCCAATTTACATCTTAGCTGGAATAGTTTTATAATATGCCATCCCCATTATATCCTTAAATGCAGGTCTGCTACTTAAATAAATAAAAAACTTGATTTCTGAACTGCAGTTTGTGATTAGTTTTAAATTTTAAAAAGGAAATTAGGTTAAGATACAGGTGAGTTTTAAAGCACATGTAAATATTTTCATTTGATTAAAAAAAGTAATTATGTTGACAAGCAATGTATTTGAAAGTGAAAATGGGGATATGAAAAATTAATGTAATCATCAAACTGCTTAATGGCTCTTGAAAATGTGATAAAATAAATCAGGAAGATGTCAGCTTGCAAAGTAGAGAAAACAGCATTTGGACAAAAGCAAATTTTCTGTAGAAATTAAACAATGGATAAAACAACAATGCTGATATAATCAAATGCAGGCTTCACACGTTTATTTTTGACAGACAAAAATGATTCATGTACACTTATGCTGAGTATTCAATACTAAAATAAATTGCTACATTAATGGCAATAATCATTAGCTCAAATGTGCAAACTAATATCCCCTGAATATATGTCCTACTCTAAATATCGGAACATGGGAACCCCCAGTCAACCTGGGCTCTGAGTAATTTCCTCAAAGTATGCTTCTAAGTAAGAACTTAAATGTGTGTTAGTCACCAAAGCCCAAATCCTCAAAAATATTTAGGTACCTAACTCCCGTTAAAATCAATAGGAGATAGAAAACTTCTGGGATTTTCTAAATGATGTAGGACCTAGATCCTCTCAGGATATGTCTACATCAGCCCCCTAGTTTGAACTAGGGAGGCTAATGTAGGCATTTGAAGTTGCAAATCAAACCCGGGATTTAAATATCCCGCGCTTGATTTGCATCTTCCTTGCCGGTCGCCATTTTTGAAATGTACAAGTCCGGACTAACTGCCCACGTTTACACGTGGCAGGGACCCAGTAGTTTGAAATAAAGCCCTAGTTTGAACTACCTGTTATTCCTCCTGGAATGAGGCTTACTACCGTATCCCTGCCATGTATAGACGCGGGCAGTTAGTCAGGACTTGTACATTTCAAAAATGGCGACTGGCCAGGAAGATGCAAATTAAGCGTGGGATATTTAAATCCCGGGCTTGATTTGCAACTTTGAATGCCTACATTAGCCTCCCTAGTTCAAACTAGGGGGCTAGTGTAGACATATCCAAAGGTATTTATGTGCCTATTTACAACATTAGGCACCTAAATACCTTTAAAAATCTAGCTCAAACTGAAACATTAATGAACTGGCCCAAGAAAAATGATGCCATAGTCAGGGCTCGACAAATTAGTCAATCTACTCGCCCGAGGCGAGTAGATTTTAAGCCGGCACAGCGCTGCAGCGCGATCAGCACATGTGCAGCGTGGTCTGCGCATGCGCAGCGTGCTAAACTGCACAGCTGGTGAGCGAGGCTCGCCACCGTTTGTCAAGCTCTGGCCATAGTTATATGCATAGTGCAAGATGGTTCCTTCCTGTTAGAAAACTAGACGGGTAGAAAAAACATTTGTTTAGCAGTTTTCACCCAATTTTCCCTACCTAGCTGAGATGGGGAAAGAAAGGCCCTTCCATGAGAAATTAAACAAGTGGTTCACCCCCTGCCTCAATAGGTTCAGACCCTGAAGAATCTGCAGGAGATAATCTCAGGGTAACTGCATGTGGTGAGTTCAGTCAGATCATAGGTCTCAAAGACCAATCCCTACCATATTTTGAATGACAGATGATGAAGACTGTAGGAGAGGTCAAAAAGGAGAGAGGGAGAGAATTTGAGAAGGAGACAGCAAGCAGGAGGATGGAAGAGACAGGTATGTGTGAAGGGAGATGGGCGTTAAATAACACTCTCCATTTACATGTACTGTGGTAAACTTTGATCCCAAGTCAGAATTAAAAAACTATTGAAATTGGAAACATTTACACTTTATATGAGAATTCTTCAAGTGTTTGTTGTTTTTAATGCACAAAATAAAAGAATAAACAAAAAACCTTATGTTTTATTCCTGTTAATCTTGTAAAGCAAAGGCAAGTAAGAGAAAGTGTTGTGGGGATCCTATTTCATTTCTCACATTATGAAAATGTTTGTTTACTATTGTGACAAAGTCCCTTGTTAGCTCCCTGGCGGTTCTGCGCTTCTTGGCAGTTACTTGTGCACCTCAGAGACTTATGGAGCCCCCTTCGTTGCCCTGGGACTTCCCTAGAGGCAAGGGTCCCTGCTGACTGAGTCATTCTCATCACAGGCCAGTCTTTGGGGTTCAGCATTTCCTTGCTCTGGTCTTCTCTGCTCTCCAACTCTCCTCTGTGCACCTTCCAAAACTCTCCCCCTGGGAGGAATCCTTTTATAAGGACCCGGAGGCCATAATTAGCAACAGGTGATTAATTAACCCTTGCTGCAGGCTATGTTCAGGTGAGGCTAATTGGGAAACAAGAAGGCATTAACCCATGTCCCAATATGGCTGCCTTCTGTCACACATCCTTCTTCCCCTCCCCCCCCACTCAACACCAGGGGGTTGTGAAACTTGGGATGCCAAACAGTGCATGCGGGATAGCCCATCCACATTCCCGTGTTGGGTTCTGGCCCTGTGCTGAACCCTAAATTGAAAAGGTTGTAGGGATACAAACTACCGGGTGACCCTAGCATTCTTTTCCCTATTCCTCTGCATCCACTGTAGTGGGGCATGGTCCGTCACCAAGACAAAACGTCGCCCAAAGAGATAATAGCATAGTGCCTCCATGGCCCATTTTATGGTGAGTACTCCCTCTCAACTACCGTATTCTTGTGTTCCCTTGGGAGTATTTTCCTGCTAAGATACAACAATGGGTGTTTTTCTTCCCTAATTGTTTGTGATAGTACTGCCACCATCCCCACATCCAGTGCGTAAGTTTGTAGGATAAACTCTTTAGAGAAGTCTGCTGATATCAATACCGGGTTGCTACAGAGAGCAGTCCATAGTTCCTCAAATGCGCTTTCTCCTGCCTTGGACCATTTAACTGGGTCTGCTCCT
>CM057847.1:116583835-116606341 GCA_030068395.1 Apalone spinifera
CCCGGGCTTTCACCAAATCTGTCAGGGGGGTGGCCCATGTTGCAAAATGGGGAATAAATTGTCGATAATAGCCCACTACTCCTAGAAAAGCTCGAACTTGTTACTTTCATTTAGGCTGGGGCCACCGTTGAATGGCCTCTAATTTATTTAACTGGGATTTTACCACCCTTTTTCCTACCGCATATCCGAGGTATTTAGCCTCCTTGAACTCCACGGCACACTTGGCTGGATTTGCCGTGAAGTCGGCCCACCTAAAGGAGTCTAAAACCTCTACCCTCTTCAGGTGGGTTTCCCAATCTGCTATGTGGATGATGACATCATCTAAGTAGGCGACAGCATAGGTGGCCTAGGACCGCAACAGCTTGTCCATGAGGTGCTGAAAAGTGGCTGGAGCCCCATGGAGACCAAACAGGAGGACTGTGTACTGAAACAGCCCCTCTGGGGTAGTGAAGGCAATCTTCTCCTTGGTGTCCTTGGCCAATGGGATCTGCCAATAGCCTTTTGTCAAGTCCAGGGTGGTCAGGTATTGTGCTCGGCTCAGGCGGTCTACCAGCTCTTCAAATGCATGGTATGGGATATGCATTGAACTGGGAGATCTCATTCAACCATCGGAAATCGTTACAAAAATGGGTGTTGCCGTCAGGTTTCAGCACCAGTACTATGGAACTGAACCACTGGCTATGGGATTCTTCGATGATACCCATCTTTAGCATCTTGTGTACCTCTGCACTTATCTCCTCTCTTTTAGCTGCCGGGACCTGGTAGAGCCTCATCATCACTCGGGCTCCGGATTGGTAATAATTTGGTGGGTGGCCTCCAACGTTACACCGGGCTTCTCTGAAAACATGTCCCTGTTCTGGGCAATCATGTTAGAAACCTCTTTCCTTTGGGCCGGCGCTAACTCGGGGCCCACTTTCACTGGTACTGGGGGTTTGGTTGGGGGATCAAGCTCCTCCCTTCGGGTAACCAGACAGGCATCCCTCTCCTACCAAGGTTTCAAGAGATTGATATGGTAGATTGCTCTTGCTTTCGACACCCTGGATGACTCGTCCTATAGTTTATTTCCTCAACCAGCTCAATGACTTCATAGAGACCCTGCCACTGGGCCAGCAGTTTACTTTCACTGGTGGGCACGAGTACCATGGTCCCCAGGCTGGAATCACCGTATCTTGGCCTGGCGATTATAACAGGCCTGTTGGGCTTCTTGTGCCTCCTCCATGTGCCTCCTCACTATGGGGGTAACCCAGGCTATTCGGTCCCTCATCTGTGTCACGTAATCCACAATATTTCTCCCTCCCTTCATCTCTTTCTCCCAGCCTTCTTTGGCTATATCCAGATGCCTTGAGGGTGACACCCATACAGCAACTCAAAGGGGGGAAACCTCATGAATGACTGGGGCACCTCCCAGATGGCGAACATGAGATAAGGCAGCAGCATGTCCCAGTCCTTTCCATCTCTGCTCACAACCTTCTTGATCATAGCCTTGAGGGTATGATTGGACCTCTCAATGAAGCCATCGGTCTGAGGGTGATAGACCAAGGTCTGCAAGGTCTGTATCCAGATTAGTGTGCAGAAATCCTTCATCAATCGGGACATGAATGGGGTGCCCTGGTCAGTTAAAAATCTCCTTTGGGAGGCCCACTCGGGAAAATATTTCCACCAAGGCCTTGACTATGCTCTTGAAGGCTGTTATTCCAATCAGTAACAGGTAGGGGAGGTATGGGACCACCCCAGCTAGTACCTTGGTGCTGGTCCCTTGGATTTCTACCTTTACCCTTGCACTGGGATAAAAGTTCACCATCCCATGGATGCATGTAACCCGTGTGCTTTTCTGGTATCAGCTGATTTGGCCTCACCAGATTTCTTGAAATTAGGGTAATGGCACTCCCTGAACCTACTAGTGCCAGGGTCTCCACCCCGTCTACCCGCACTGGTCAGGTGTAGTTGAGGCGGCAACCACCACTCCCACCAGATTAAGCAGGGCACATGGGTTGCTCCAGTCCCTGAGATTGCACTGCATTGGTTTCATGAGGTTGGGGCACTGGGCTGCTATGTGGCCCTGCTCACCACACCCATAACACCAGTAGTTTTTCCTGGGGCCCCAGGGGAGAAAGGACATACTCTCAGGGGTTATTTTTCCTGGCTCATCCCCTTCAACTTGTGACCCCTGTGAAGCTTCTTTCCTCCCTACCTTGATTCAGAAAATGAAATAGAATGAACAAGAAGCAAAGAGAAGAGTGGGGCTTGTTAGAAATGGATGACAAGGATCAGGAACTGTAAATCATTTGAAGAAGAATATAATCATATTATACACAGAGAAAAAAGTAGCTCTTCCAAGGGCTAAATGACAAAGGAACTATAATTCAATCAACACAGTTAAAAATGATACATCTTTAGAAGCATGTATGTATGCAACATAAATATGTGCAACATTGGTTATGAATGACAGGGAATAATAAATCGGAGACAAGTTTATGGATTACATTATATATGAGGTGGAATGTCACTGGCAGCTTTTCACTTGGAGAAATGTTGCAGCAGATGGGATCAGCAGAAAAAATACAAAAACAAATATAAAATAAGGAATCAAAATAATTTTAAAAAGTCACTGAGACAAAGAAAACTCTAAGTGTGTCACATAATATGAAAAGTACAATGGCAATGATGATGAATGAAGGAATATAATTAAACTGAGTCAGCGAAATCAACATCTGGAATTTCCATGAAGAATTATTTTATGACTCAGTAATAGACTGTTTGTTACACTCTTCCTGACCCACAAGGAAATACAGGCAGAGAAGTGAGAAGATCTTTTACAGAGTCTTAGCCATTGTCCCTGGCTGCCATTACTAGCTACCTTCATGTCCTGTTTTCATACTTTTTAATGAAATGAAATGAAAGCTAAGAAAAGTTGTAGGACCTCTGAAAGTTGCACCACCCAAATGAGTAATGTGTGCTGGGTCAGGTGCACTCAGCACCTTGCAAGATTGGGCTTTAATTAAACTGAGTGATTCTGGTAGCCATATCACAGGTATGTTATCACTGCAGTGTTTAGTATTGATATAATAATTTCCATCTATAGAGCTGAAAGCACTTTACAAAATAAGGCAATTATCATTAATGCTATTCTGAAGTCAAAGCTGCAAGTACCCTGATGTCCATTCGCAAGTCCTCCCTATTAGATCACCTTGCATTCCAGAGCACATTATAACATCCTACTCTATTAACACTTCCTTTTCAGAAGTTTGCCTTTGAAGATAGTAATGGGTCATGAACTAGGAAAATCCCACTCACCCAGACTCTAAAGCTAAACACAGATATAGCTCTCTAATGGTTGCTGCTGTGGCCTTTGATGCTATACTAATAGAGCAGGGAGTCCTACGTATATTGTATATGTAGTGAAGAGTTACAAGGAAATTACTCATTTTACCAAAGGAAAAAAAGTCTTCTATCTAAATAATGAGTCTAAGACGTAGGATTTCTGGGTTCCATTTTCAGGTCTGCTACGGGTTTCCTGAATGACTTTGCACAAGGCTTAAACACTGTGCTTCTGTTTTCCCATCTGTAAAATTGTTCCTGGTACAGTCCCTTAACTAGTATAATTATCTTAGATTATTATAAGATATAATAATCATGGATTTAGGTACTCTATAGACGCAAAACAGTATTGTTTTAAAATTAGGGATTTTTTTCATTTAAAGTCAGGGTAATGAGATTGGTCTCCAATGTTTCCACCCTAGCCTAAAAATGTTATAGAGACCAGTATCTCATTTTTATTGCCTTTTGAGTTGTCACTATGAAAGGACATGATTAATACAGAGCTGTCACACAGTATTAGGTAAACAGCTTTATTTTAGTGATTAGCAAACTTCAGACTGTTTCTTTGCATTATTTTTTATATCACTTTTCTAAGATAATATAAACGCCAGTAATGCCTCAGGAAGATCTGAATGTCATTGATGTGGTGATAGTGAAGGTCTGAATGGTTTCATCAGCTGTAATTAGCTCACTTGTCTATTTTATCTGATTTTGCCTTTTTCTTCCCTGTAGTTAAGAAAACACTAGGGCAGCTTTTAAGATACAAGCAATTATCATCATCATTATTATGAGTGCAGAAACATATGCCAGACATCTCACAAAAACAAGCAATGGCCTGGTCCCTATCCTAATTTAAATTTAGCATGACTAGCACTGAGGCTTATAAACAGACAACAAATAGAAGATAATGGGGGATGAACAACACAAACATGTACTTATGATGTTTTATTGAATGAGATAGGATAGGGTGTAAATTGACTCCAACTGATGAGTGTTTGTAAGAATCATTTTTCATCAACAGGTTACTCCAAGAAGCCATATCTACACTAGGAAGATATTTCAAAATTAGTAAATTCGATTAGTTTAATAAATTCAAACTAGCATGTCTACACTATGGGGAAGCTGTGAAATTAGTCCAAAGCAGGCTCCATGAATGTGAACACGCTACCTCAAGCTTAAAACCCCAAGGAGCACCAGGAAGTAATTAGTTGGAATTACTCTGTGGAGTACTTATTTTGAAATAGCGGCACCGGAGCATCCATACAACTGTTATTCTGAAATAATAATTTCAGAAATAGTGTTACTCCTGATGAAAAGTAGGAGTACAGATTTCAAATTCCATAGCCCGTCATTTCAAAATAACAGGCTTGATAGTGTGGATGCTCCAAATTTGACCTGGGGAGGTTTATTTTGAAATAAAGTCCTAGTATAGACCAGGGCTAACTGTCTCATGAAGGATTTCTTACTCTCTCGTTTCAGGCTGCTGGTACTAGACTAGATAGGCCACCAGGATGACCTGGTATAGCAATTTCTATGTTTTTTAAGTAACAATAATTTAAAACTTAAAAAAAAAATCTTCTCAGAGGCAAGAAATGGTAGGATTGAGTTTTTGGGAGAAATTTGAATGTGGTAAGGGCAGTAGCTTGGCAAACAGGTTTGGGAGGAGCACACAAAGCATAAGAGGCAGTATGGATAAAGACAGAGATCAGAGAGATCAGATCAGAAAATTTTGGCTGCTATAATATTAGAGAAGTTGAGAGACACAGCTAGGGTACTTATGGGGTGGTGTGTGTGTATGCGTGTTCACACAAAATCTCTGCAGTGACGATGAATCAAGAAGTTCAAATAAGAATGTAATTAGGAGCCACTTTTGAAGTCTCAAAAAGGGCTAGTGTTTTTATTATTTCAAAATGGCCAGGCAGATTTTGTTTTCATTGGCAAAATAATGAACTCTTGGACTAGTGATTTTGCACCACTTATCCTATCTTGACTTAGTTCTGAATTCCTGAAAGAGAGTGGTTACAGGTGGAAGTGTTGCATTTACTTTAACTTCAGCATTGTGAATATGAAGCTGAAGTACTTCATTGTATTTCAAGTGACGAAGTGACAATACAACTGTAAATCATGGAAATGCTACTGTGAGATGCTCTGCTAAGCAATAAAACTCCAATAAAGTGCATCATGAATGGAAACAGAGTTCATAACCCGAGCAGGATGATCTCATTCAGAGACCTTCAGTTCACATTAGCAGAAGTGGAAGTTCCTTTACCTTCATCTCTAGCCATTATCACATAAAAATCCTAAGGGAGCTCAGGGCTGGGAAGGTATCATTTTAGTCCAATACATAAGAGTCAGCAGCAGTGTGACAGCAACACACGTTTTTTAGGCACAGAATAGGTTGGGATTTTTGTTTTCCCCTCTACTTATGAAGCAGTTTTTATTACTTTGATGACTGACTTTGGATGTGGTCCATATGAATTGTTTAGCACCTCCTTTCCCTGGTTCACATCTTATGACAAACCTTTTGTATGAATAAAGATTTTTCAAAAGTCTGTATGACCTTTGCAAAAAGACTTAAGACTGTATTGATGCACAAAGTAAAAATGCTCAGGGCTGCATGCACCAAGTGATATATAGTCACATAAGTTTTTCCCATACGTTCTGTGAACAGCCTTAACTTCTCATCACTCCAAACATATTCAACATCTCAAAAACTTGCAGTCCAGGAAAATGTTCTCCAGCAATAGCTCTGCATCCCAATTCTAATACCTCGCTACAGACTCTGTTGTGCACTCAACATCTCCCAACCAGATGCTTCTGTCTGCTGCAAAAATGCAGGTCCATCCGAGAAAAAATGTCTGAGAAGACACTTTTTAATTTCTCCATCAGCCTAAATGGGCTAGAAAGTAACCAGATTTTCCAAAATGGTTGAATCTATGATGTAGCATGTGTCCAGCTGGTACAGAGACAGTGTAATGGATGTGCCAGAGCACTTCTAGAACTGTTGTAAGAATATAGTGTGTACTGCTTACTCCAGGTATTGAGGGCTGAAGCCAGCTGTGGGTAGTTTAGAGTAGATCTGGTTTAGCAGCTCCAGCAAATGGCTCCTTCCCAACCAGTGGTAACAAGGCACAGCTAAGGATTGAGACAGCAGTGCCTAAAACTATTTGCACTGAAAGACAATACACTGTAGTAAAAAAAAACAAAAAACAAAAAAACCTCATAGGTACAGTAATGATCACATAATACCTGATGGAAATCAGAGCTTCAGGACTGAGCACAAATTAGTTCCTAACAAAAATCTAATCACTTTTCTTCAATTAAATATATTTCTTTCAAATATAACCAGTACATGAATTTTTGAGGAGATTTTAATATCTGAGAAAAAAAATGAACAATCAAGAAGTGATTTGGAGCTAGATGAAAGAGTCAAAATCCCCAAACCAGACATTTTCTTCTCATAGTTCCCAGAATATCATTCTTTACCATGACAGTACATTTGCCCTTTTACATACCAGACTATTTTTCAGGCATACATATAGAGACTAAAATAGGACAAATAGAAGCTATTGTAAATTAAACCATCAGTAGGTGAAGAACTTGTCATAATATGCCACTCAATTGTTCATTAGCATTGCACATTAGATAAGAGAATCCAGGTATGGTAAATAAAAAGATAAATAATATATAAAAAAGCTAACAAAATCAATGACTAGCTAATATATCTGGTATGTATTCCTTAGAATAGATGGATTTATAGGAAGGAGAAAGAGGCTTTATAAATAAACTAAACTTTCACAAATCAGTAAAAGAAACATAGTGTGAACAAAATGCCCAACTCAGTACTTAGTCTTGATATTGTGATTGTTGTTTTTTTACACCAGTGTCTGGGCAAATAGAGTAGAATCAAGAGAACTATCTGCATATAAAAACAAAAAGAAAGAACACAATGAAACGATCAGCCTGGAGAGTGCAATGGCATCAGAAAACATCATGTTCCCTACACTTACTTAAACTTCAGTGAACTAGAAAATAAGAAAACATCTCACACTGAACCCAAGTAAAATACATAATTAAACAATTTACTATGTGTCTCAGCCCAAGATAAAGCTCTGTCCAAAGAGCATGTTTTTTTTCAGCATTCAAGGTAGCAGATCCCTTGGCTTAACTACGAGATCTTGCATGATCTAAAAATTAAAAATGGAAAATCATGGGAGACAGGAGAGATTCTAAAAGACTGGAAATAGTGTCCATTTATAAAAAGGGAAATAAGAACAACCCAGGAAACTACAGACCAGTTAGTTTAACTTCTGTGCCAGGGAAGATAATGTAGCAGGTAATTAAGGAAATTATCTGTAAACACTTGGAAGGTGGCAAAATGATAAGGAACAGCCAGCATAAATTTGTAAAGAACAAATCATGTCAAACCAATCTGATAGCTTTCTTTGATAGGATAATGAGTCTTGTGGATAAGGGAGAAGTGGTGAATGTGGTATACCTAGACGTTAGTAAGGCGTTTGATACAGTCTCGCATAATATTCTTATCAATAAACTAGGCAAATATAACTTAGATGGAGCTACTATAAGGTGGGTGCATAACTGGCTGGATAACCATACTTAGAGAGTAGTTATTAATGGTTCACAATCCTGCTGGAAAGGTATAACTAGTGGGGTTCCGCAGGGGTTTGTTTTGGGACCGGCTCTCTTCAATATCTTCATCAACGATTTAGATATTGGCATAGAAAGTATGCTTATAAAGTTTGCAGATGATACCAAGCAGGGAGGGGTTGCGACTGCTTTGGAGGATAGGGTCATAATTCAAAATGATCTGGACAAATTGGAGAAATGGTCTGAGGTAAACAGGATGAAGTTTAATAAAGACAAATGCAAAGTGCTCCACTTAGGAAGGAGCAATCAGTTTCACACGTACGGAATGGGAAGCGACTGTTTAGGAAGGAATACAGCAGAAAGTGTTCTAGAGGTTATAGTGGACCACAAGCTGAATATGAGTCAGCAGTGTGATCCTGTTGCAAAAAAAGCAAACATGATTCTGGGATGCATTAAGAGGTGTGTTGTGAGCAAGACACGAGAAGTCATTCTTCCGCTCTACTCTGTGTTAGTTAGGCCTCAGTTGGAGTATTGTATCCAGTTCTGGGCACCGCATTTCAAGAAGGATGTGGAGAAATTGGAGAGGGTCCAGAGAAGAGCAACAAGAATGATTAAAGGTCTAGAGAACATGACATATGAAGGAAGGCTGAAAGAATTGGGCTTGTTTCGTTTAGGAAAGAGAAGATTGAGGGGGGACATGATAGCAGTTTTCAGATATCTAAAAGGGTGTCATAAGGAGGAGGGAGAAAACTTGTTCATCTTGGCCTCTGAGGATAGATCACGAAGCAATGGACTTAAACTGCAGCAAGGGAGGTTTAGGTTGGACATTAGGAAAATGTTCCTAACTGTCAGTGTAGTCAAACACTGGAATAAATTGCCCAGGGAGGTTGTGGAATCTCCATCTCTGGAGATATTTAAGAGCAGGTTAGATAAATGTCTATCAGGGATGGTCTATACAGTATTTGGTCCTGCCATGAGGGTAGGGGACTGGACTCGATGACCTCTCAAGGTCCCTTCCAGTCCTAGTATTCTATGATTCTATGATATACTCAAAAGACATTGGCATAAGGTAAAATAACCTGATTTCATTGCCTGAATCTAACCACCGTGAATGAATGATAGTACTGACAACTGGTTATCATATATTTCCCTTATCCTGTTCCTAAGGAATGTTAATCCATTGGGCTCCTCCAATTTTTCAGTTACTTCAGAAAGCGGCACACAGTCTTTTCAGTTATACAAGATGTTCAGCACATAACCACTGTGTACTCTTCTTCCTTCACTAGCTCCCCATAGGATATCATGGAAAATGCAAAGTATGTTAATATTCAAGGTCCTCTGAGCAATTGGGCTTAAATACATAAAAAGAATGTTTGGGTTTTTTTGTTTTTTTTCCCAGAAAAGTCAGGGTACTGGAACAATTTTTATAGTGGGGATGCTGAGAGCCACTGAACCAAACTGTACATCTTATTTATAATG
Source organism: Apalone spinifera (assembly GCA_030068395.1). NCBI lineage: Eukaryota > Metazoa > Chordata > Testudines > Trionychidae > Apalone > Apalone spinifera. The sequence goes on from CM057847.1 coordinate 116,593,241, forward strand.
GAAAATACTTCAAGCAAAGGGGTGCTGCAGCACCCTCTGATGCTTATAGTTCCAGCACCTATGGAGACAGTGACCATTCTAAACAGCTGTGTGCCTCAAAAGCGATCTTCAACAGTGCATCTCATGAGTTGTGGTAGATTGAGATCTTTGGAGTCATGAGTTTGCATTCGTGACCAGAGGAAATAAGAATTATCACTGATTTCACACTTTCTGGCACATTGTAAAACTCATTGTTTCATCTCTGTTCAAGGCCTACATCCTCAAAGACAGTTAGGTGCCTAATATTGATTTATTGAAATCAATAAGAGTGGCATACCGAAGTACCTTAGTCAGGTTCTAGGCCCACCTGTTTAGCTGTAACTGAATATAGCAAAGAAAAGTAAAGAAGGAAAAAATGAAGAGAAGAAAGAGAGAAAGATGAGACAGGAGTTAGTAGAAGTGAGAGGAAAGAAAAGGAAACAAATTAAATAAACAGAAGTTCCCCAAACTCTGAGGCTACGTCTACACAGGCACCCTTTTCCGGAAAAGGGATGCAAATGAAGAAAGTCGGAATTGCAAATGCAGCGGGGATTTGCATTTTCCCCGCTGCATTTGCATTTACATGGCTGCCGCTTTTTTCCGTTTCGGAGCTTTTCCGGAAAAAAGCGCCTGTGTAGACAGGGATTTTGCGGAAAAAAAACCCTTTTCCGCAAGATCTCTTATTCCCTTTTCTAAAGCCTGAATGTCTTAGGGCAACAAGAGATGAATGTTGGACAACTGGATTTTGATTATCTTTTGAAATGTGGGATACTGTACAGAAGGATGGTGGTATAAGAATATAGATAGATTCTTTCCCTTTGTTTTTTTGCACCATCTGCTCCCTTTCAATTAGCCATTTCTCCTGATAAAGAGGGCAGATCATGTCTGATTTGAAGCACATGTATGTTAATTCATCCATCACTTAAATAAGATCACTCAGAGTGAAAATTCCTGTTCAGGTAGATATCCCAGTGCTAGCATGGTGTATGGGGCTAGTTAGTCCTAAGTTTGTACCTAGAGTCTTGGGCAGGTATGTAGTTGAGGGAGGAGAGTTAGCCCCACTTGTAGTTCATGCCACCCTCTATTTTTAGCACTCTTGCTCGACTAGAACTACTAGAGCTGGAAATTACACTTCTGTTTTTATGGATAACCGTATCAAAAGAATGACAATACAAGGGTATGTCTACATTAGCCCCCTAGTTCGAACTACGGAGGCTGATGTAGGCATTTGAAGTTGCAAATGAAACCCAGGATTTAAATATCCCGGGCTTTATTTGCATGTTCCCGTCCGGTCGCCATTTTTAAATTCCACTAGTCTGAAGTAACTGCCCATGGCTACATGCGGCAGTGAAATGGCAATTCGAACTAAATCCTTAGTTCTAATTAACTGTTACACCTAATTCCGTGGGCAGTTACTTCGGACTACTGGAATTTAAAAATGGCGACCGGACAGGAACATGCAATAAAGCCCGGGATATTTAAATCCTGGGCTACATTTGCAACTTCGAATGCCTACATTAGCCTCCCTAGCTCGAACTAGGGAGCTAGTGTAGACATACCCCAAGAGAGGTCTTCCTCAAGCCTGCCTTTGAGATGAGTGAGTCATCTCTAGATCTAAACCAGTTCCTACTAGCTTGATATCAATGGTTCGATTTGGGACTTGAATTTGGATCCCTTAAGGCACGTCTACACTACATGAAAGATCGACGCTACCACGGTCAATCTTCCATGGCTCCATTTAATGTGTATAATATAGACTTGCTAGATCAAACTCAATGGGTGCCCCTGTCAGCACTGGTTCTCCTACTCTTCATGAGGAATAAGGGAAGCTGAGAGGAGTGTTTGCTCTCATCGACCTCCCACTGTGTGGATGGGGATTTAAGATATGTTGACTCCAGCTACAAAATTTACATAGCTGGAGCTGCATACCTTACTTCAATCTTCCCATTTAGTGTAGATCAGGCCTTAGGGATACCATGAACAGAAGTTGTTTTACCAAATTGGAGTACTGACCAGATAATTTTATAAAAGCGAATCAACATTGTTTGACCAAAACAAGAAAATAAGGCCAGCAAAAAATCCAGGAGAGTTATTTATAATAAATTTGATGCTGAAATTAGATGTGAAATAAGCAAGTTTCATGAGAACTAAAAATCATAGGCTGTGTCTACATTGGCGCGCTTTTGCGCCAAAGCTATGCAAATGAGGCTTAGCGTTAGAATATCGCCCAGCCTCATTTGCGTAACTAATGATCCGCCATTTTCGCGGACCAGGCTCTTGCGCAAGACGGGGCTGTCTACACTGGCCCATCTTGCGCAAGAAAAACCCTTTTGCGCAAAGCCCTTATGCCCGAAAATGATCTTGCGCAAGAGCCTGGTCCGCGAAAATTAGTTACGCAAATGAGGCTGGGCGATATTCTAACGCTAAGCCTCATTTGCATAGCTTTGTCGCAATGTAGACGCAGCCATAGTGTTCTCTTGGAAATAACCCAGCCTCTGTAAAAACAGGAAAAAAACTGTTAAGTAATGATTATTCTAGTCACTATTTTATTACTACCCTACAAAAATTCCAATCGTATTTCAAGATAAGGATGCCTCCAACTGCAGAACTTTTCTTTCTGTAATCAAAACATATTACTCCGGGAATTGTTTGAGTCAAGAGAAGCATGGTATGAAAATAAATCAGCCTATAAAAGATGGTTAGATCCTCAGCCGGTGTATATCAACATATCTCCATTAATGTTAAATAAGCTCTTCTGATTTACACAAGCAGAAGATCTGGCCTTTGACTTTCAATATAAAAATGTACTGAGCTTGGGCAGTGGAGGAGGAAGACATGCAGTATACCAGCAGAGAGGATCAGGGAGAAATGAAGAAGGGGCAGTAGGAGAAGGCAGTAAAATGTTGAAGAAAGAGACTATGAGAAGGGGGAGAAAAATCGAGGGTGCTGCACCTTCCCATCTCTAGTAAATCTTAAGAAAATCAGAGAGATCTCAAAGCTACTAGAAACTTTTGCACGCTTCTTGAAGGCTCACCCCATCCCATGGCAAGTCTGACTAAGTTTGCCTGACCCTTCCACTCTAACTCATAAAGTGGTACAACAATTACACAATGAAAGGACTATCTCTGTTATTCCTGAAAGGGAGGCCTCTAAGAACATCTGCAATAGAAAATAAAAAATAGTGATAAGATGAAGACATGCTACTTTTTGTGGTACCTGAAGAAAATGAAACTGTTTCCCTGAATGGGTAAAGTAGCACCAGTTTCTAATTTTCTCAAATAGCACTATGGGTATAAATCTCAGGTATTTTGGCTACCAGAACTATGAAGTTTAATTCGGTTAAAGTTTGTTGAGTTTGTTGTAAGTTTAACTTCAGTTCTGAATTCTTGAGTCTCTAATTTTTTGGAGGAGAGTGATTTGCTTATTTTATACAAAATTATATTATTGAAAAGTTATAATATTTGCTACCCTACTGACATGTGCCTGCTGTTTTAACTTTATAATAGTTACCAAACTTCCCTGTAGTTACTGACAGCATTGCAAATTCTGAGGTGAAGTTTTGTCACTTAAGGACCTACTCCAGCACACATTAAAATGAAGGGAATTCTTTCTATTGAACTCAACGGACATTGGACTATTATATAAAAGCAATAACTATATCCGGTTTTGATAACATCTTCTATCCCATCGTAAGTTCCAAGGAAATGTCCCCTAATACTCCCACAGTATTATTGCTTTGCTATACACAGTGAAACACATTTGCTGAAATATTGATGATTTCTAAATATAAATGTAGCTTATAATTAATGATATCACAGTGAAAGCTTCTGGCTTAGAGAATTCTTTAATCTTGTTCTCATTAGGAATTGTATGTTATGAAAGATTAAGATACACTATCAAATCAGACAATCAAATTAAAGCTATCTGCCTTGAAGTTAGATGAAGTGATGATACATTTTGCATGCTCTGGGGGAGATAAGACAATCTTGGTCCATTGGGATATTACCATTTGCTACTTCCATTAATTGTGGGCAAATACTATGGCTTACTAAGAAAAAAATAGTTTACATTTAGTACAGATCCATATTATATGTAGCAGGAAATGTGGAAGCTGGCAGTATTACTCAGCTACTGTCCTCTAAGCTGTGCATTTGATGAAACAGTTGTCAAAGCCTATTGTGCAGTTGAAAGGAAACCATTCACTTGCAATATGCATAGTTTCCTTATGGATACACAAAAAAGTTGAGGTTTCCTATTTGACTCTTACAAGTGATGCTGCAAGTGAAAATGGGGACAAGTAAACAAATAAAAGAAGTTGTGAATATCAGCAAAACAAACTGTTGAGTTTTATACCTAATATTTCTCAGTGTCTCCCTCCCCCATAATGACCCCACCTCCTGCTCCTGCTTTCCAGTCTCTTCACCCTCCAGTATTCACCCAACTCTAATTTTAACTGTGCCATTTGTATGTATGGTCTGCATCTATAATGGTCTTTTTTTCCCCCTCAAAAAAAATCCTATTAATTAAAGTTAGATTCCGCTGTCAATACGTAGGTATTAAAATAAATAGCCTGGTTTTCAAAGCCAGTTGGTGCTCACACTCAGGACTTTTGAAAATCAGAATGCTTATTTAGGCACTTACATGCAGAAATAGGAACCTAACTTTTGGCTCCCAATTTTGTAAATTGTGGCATGCAGACCCAATAAATTTAAGCTCTCTAGCTTTGAAACCTGAGGTCACATTTTCCTTTAATAGGAGCCAGAGAAAATAAGTAGGCAAGTCACTTTCTGAAGTGATTTAACAATACTAAAATGATGATAGCTGAGCTATAAATTAAGATGTGAGGTCACCCTTATTTGACAGTCACTTGCAGACCTCCCAAAGATTTGGCAATTTTACTCATATGAGCAGACTTCTTTAAATAAAGAGAGTGAGACCATTTACTAATTCTTATGTTCAGAATTCAGTTATCAGCACCACCTTGGATTACTGACCTTTCTGTCCAGTGTCCCACCTCCATTCATGACCATCTCTGATGATTCAGAGGAAGGAGAGTAAAAACAAAAAAACAAAATCAACCCCCTGAATCTAAATAAATGTGGTGGGGGGAAATGTGTGACTGACAGAAGCTCTGAAGTGTGAGATGTGGAACATAAAAGAAACTGGACTGTACTCCTAAGGCTTCCAAGTCCAGCCTTTCCATCATCACAAACAAATCTTTCGTGTGATCTAGGTCTTTACTCTAATTAAGTTGATTGCCTCCAATGCTCCTATTGGGAGGCTATTCCCAGAATCTCAGTCCTTTGAGGATTGATAGAAACCTTCTAATTCCCAGACTGAATTGTATGTGGCTAGTTTATACCCATTTGTTCTTGTGACCACATATGTCATCTTAAATAGCTCTTTACCATCCCCAGTGTTTACTCCAGGATGTATTTATAGAGAGTGCATATCCTTTCTGAGCCTTTTTGTTGCAAGGCTAAACAAAGCAAATTCTGCCAGACCCCTCTCATAAAATAGGCTCTGAATTCCCCTGATAATCCCAGTAGCTCCTTGCTGCACCTGTTCCATTTTTAATTCTTTCTTGAATATGAGTGACTAGAATTTTATGCTATTCCACTTGAGTTCATAACAATGCCTTCTAAGTGTCATTAACACTTCTCGGTCTCTACTAGAAACGTCTTGCCTTATGCATTGTAGGATTGTGCTTGCTTTTTTTGCCAGCTTCATCTCACTGTCAGCTTTTGATTGATCAACTTACCCAGATATTTCTCCTTCTCTTTTGTGTTCCTCAGTTTGTAGTAGAAATTATTATTATTAGACCCTAAGTATTACCACTTTATACTATTGAATTTCATTCCATCTGTCCTCCATTCATTCACTCCAGTCCTCAAGGTCATCTGGAACTTCCTGTATAATAAATACTACAATCTTCCTCAGTATTGATATCTCAGAAATTTGTGCCATGCACAAACTTCATTAGCACACTGCTACTTTTTGTGCCAAGATCATTAAGAAAAGTATTGAATAAGATTCGTTCCAAAACAAATAACTGAGGATCTACAATAGCAACTTCACTCCAGTTCAATACTGCAGTTATAAGAATATAAGAACGGCCATACTGGGTCTGACCAAAGTTCCATCTAGCCCAGTATCCTGTCTTCTGACAGTCCACTTTCCCACATAACTTGTGACCTTTTTCCCTTTAGCTAGTTCCTAAACCAACACTCAATTATTTTACTAATCCCTATCACCTTGAATTTAAGTCATAATTGACCATTTGGTGCTGTGTCAATTTTTTTAGTAAAGTCCAACTATGTTAGATTTACTTCATTTCCCTTATCTAAAAAATCAGGTATTTTCTCTTACAAGCCAATTAGGTCTACCTTTGGTGAAAACACATTGAATTACATCTCCTTCTCCATTTACCTCCATGAATTAAAATAATTTTTCTTTCACAATGTGTATAGGACAGAACAGATGAAAGACTTACAAGTCTGTAATGACCCAGCTCACAATTTTCTTTTTTTGAACTTTAAGTCATACATTAGTTATTCTCCAGACATATGCTATTATCCCTCCCAAAGAGCAAACGTTATTAAACATTGTTGTTACCAGATTAGCAATCTCATAGGCTATGCTCTCAGTATGATGGGAGGAAAGTGTCCACTCACTTAGATTTGTACACATTAGGCATTTTAATCCATGACAGAATAGCAATAACTTGTTTAAACAGCGAGAAGTCCTGTGGCACCATAAATACTACAATTTTTATTTGGTCTACATCATCCCTGATAGATGTCTATCCAGCCTGCTCTTAAATATCTTCAGATATGGAGATTCCACAACCTCCCTAGGCAATTTATTCTAGTGTTTAACCATCCTGACAGTTAGGAAATTTTTCTTAATGTCCAACCTAAACTTCCCTTGCTGAAGTCTAAGCCCATTGCTTCTTGTCCTATCTTCAGAGGCCAAAGAGAACAAATTTCTCCCTTCTTCTTATAACACCCTTTTAGATACTTGTAAACTGCTATCATGTCCCCTCTGTCTTCTCTGTTCCAAACTAAACAAGTCCAGTTCTTTCAGTCTTCCCTCATAGATCATGTTTTCTATACCTTTAATCATTTTGTGTTCTTCTATGGGCCTTCGCCAATTTTTCTACATCTTTCTTGAAATGTGGTGCCCAGAAATTGACACAGTTCTCCAAATGAGGCCTAATCAGCACAGAGTAGAGCAGAAGAATGACTTCTCATGTCTTGCTTACAACACTCCTGTTAATGCATCCCAGAATCATGTTTGCTTTTTTGGAACAGCGTCACACTGTTGACTCATGTTTAACTTATGCATTTGTCCTTAAACTTCATCCTGTTTACCTCAGACCATTTCTCCAATTTGTCCAGATCATTTTGAATTTTGACCCTATCCTTCAAAGCACTTGCAATCCCTCCCAGCTTTGTATTATCTGCAAACTTAACAAGCATACTCTCCATGCCATCATCTAAATCACTGATGAAGATATTGAACATTCCCAAAACAGACCCCTGAAGAACCCCACTTGTTATGCCCTTCCAGCATAATTATGAACCATTAATAACTACTTTCTGAGAACAGTTGTCCAGCTAGTTATGCACCCACCTTATAGTAACCCTATCTAGGTTTTATTTCCCTAGTTTATGGATAAGAAGGTCATGCGAGACCATGTCAAATGACTTACTCAAATCTAAGTATACCACGTCTACCACTTCTCCCTTATCTACAAGACTTGTTATCCTATCACAGAAAGCTATCAGCTTGGTTTCTGTCTAATTACACACAGAGGTGGCTACTTTAACCTATGTCCTGCAACTACCTCACTTGAAATGAAAATCTCATTTTTATAAGAGGCAATACGTGTGTTTACAGAGGTGTTTGAACTAGCGGTGCTGGAGGTGGGGTTTCCATCTTATGCAGGGTATATAGTTTGGTTTAGTAGCTCTCAGCACCCCCACAATACAAATTGTTCCAGTAACCTTGTGTGCTTCTCTAAAGCAGGCAGAACTCTTCAGTCCAAACAAAAGAAATGGGGAAACAGAGACCTCCATTCTTTAAAAGGGGGGGGGGAAGGGGAGGGAATGTCAGTGCATATAAACTTTGTGTTCTCTTATACCTTTCCGTTTGTTCCCAGACATCAAAGCTGACGTAAATATTTATGTTTCAGTATAGTTGTCATATGACTTATTTACTCTCTGAAACAGTGTTTGGTCCTTTGATGCAGTTGTTGCCATGGCATTATTGTTTAAGGACTACTGCAGAATAAATATATTGTGAGAGGCCACAGCATGTTAAATCTGCCCTTGGGTGAGAATAACATTTGTATCAAGAAGTTTGGCTTTCTTCTTCTTTTTTTAAGTTTATTTTCAGTAGCTAGCACACTGAAATCATTGAGCCACAGCCTTTTAGCTTGCAGTCATCTTTCTGTTTTAGAGGACGCATCTCACATTGCAATATGAAATCTATTACACGTATAATAGTAGCATAAGTCAATGCCCCTTCTTCATTATATACACAAAACTCCACTGCCTACACATATGAGAACACTTGTTTCCACACTGTACTTTAATTTGTCATGTATTACACTGAATAGAGGACATTTAAATATATATATATTTGACTTTTTTCTGAAAATCTGATATCTCCAAATTCAGTTCCTTTTTTAAAGTAGGGCTCCTTGTCCTATACATATCATGCATACATATTGGCTCAGTGAGGGTGTTATGTTTATAAAGTATCACAGAATAAGATTATATGTTGCTTCAAATTAGGTTGCTCCTTCAAACAACAGATGCAGTGAAAAAGAATAGAGGTCTGCCAATTTACATCAGCTGAAGATCTTGTTCTACATATTTAATTAAATTATCTAAGCCTTTCCATCACAATTCCAGTCAGTATGCTTTGCTCAGCACTAAAAATGACTTATTAAATATATCTTTGAACTGACACCATCGATGCAATGTAAAAATACTCATTGTAATAGTCTAAATAATTCAGAGTAATTTTTGAACTTCTAAATCTCAAGTTTGCAATATTTATTACAGTCTTGATCTTAATTCTAAATAATATTGCTTCCTGAGATCTGAAAACTTAAATTAATTATTTAGCATTTTAAAAATTTCAATGTAAGTGTACTAGAATAGGTGCTGTGATCACTTATACATCTACACACCGACATTATTCCAAAATAACAAAGACTGTGTCTACACTACAAGCCTTTATTTCAAAATAATGATGAACTGGAGGACTTCTTACTCTATCTCATGGTAACCTTTATTTCATGAGACAGCACCAAAAGCCAAATTAAGCTATTTTGACTTAAGCTATGCAATTGACATAGCTGAAGTTGTTTTGCTTAGTTTGACTTTAGTCCTGTTGTGTAGCCACACCCTTAGTTATATCCTTTTATGCCTGTAAGACACTGTTATGAAGATGCATAGCATGGCTTTCATTTTCTGGATGCTTAAGCCTGCCAGAGACCACCAAATAAAATGTTTTATAATATATTTTATTCTTGCATATATATGAGTTTACTGGCTTTTTGGGGAAAAAATATGAATAGAATGGTATTTCATTTGTAATAATAAAATTGCCCATTTGAAAAAATATCAAAAGTATTTTATGTCAAAGATGTGACATTGTAAAGAGTAGCTTTTTGCTCTAAAATACTGTTATATTAATCCTGATTTTCCATATCTTTAACAAGCCATATTTCCACATTAATTGCTTGATTAATGGTTGTGTTGGGATTAATGGTTGTGTTGGGATTCATAGGTCTATTTCTGCAGATATGAAACATTCACTAGAATGTAGAAAGATCTTCATGTATACCCCTTTCAGCGGCTTGAGTAATATGAACCATTTGTAGCCTAAATGCATATTGATCTGGCCAGAGGATCAGAAGAATTTGTGATCTACATCTAAATTGGCAGAGAGATTAGATTGTGGTGTTTTTTATAATATGTAGGAGAGACACCATGGACTAAATTATCACTGATTTTGAAAAAAAAATAGAGCTCTTCGGGTCTTGAGAGTCATTTACCAGTACCATAATACAGTGATGCAAATCTTTGCTGACGAAAAAAGTTAGAAAATAACTTTACTATGTGGAAATCAAAGAAAGTAAATAATTGTACTTGCACTCAAAAAGATGAAATGAAAAAAACTATTTTAAGGGTCAAAGCATGCCCTCAAGGTCATTTTACTTAGTATTCAGTAGATTTATCCCATTTGTCATGAAAGATGGTAAGTTCAAAAATAGTCATCCTAGATTACCAGAAAGATTAAAAATATGTTAGCAAAAGGAGAAAAGTCTTTTTTTAAATGAAAGAGCTAAAGGGAGAAGTGAAGATTAGGATCAATGAATTGTCTGTAGCATGCTGGATAATAGTCAAAGCAAAAATATGTGAGGTTTGTATCTGAAAACATTAGGAAGAACAATACATTGTCTACAAAATATGTTAGCAGAAAGCAGGGAAAAAGGTTACCACAGAATTACCAAACTATCAAGCAGAGGAAATCATGTGTTAGGTTATAATCTTGGCTGACTAAAATTTCTTGAAGGTGTTCACATTAGAAAATTATTAACATTTCCAAATCTCTATGCCAGGAGCAGAGGGGTTGTTAGGATTGCCAGGCCTTTGGACAATGTGAGTGGGTGGGGCCTCAGGAAAAAGTGCTGGGGCTAGGACAGCCAGTGCACAGTGCTGCCAGAACCATGCCATCTTCCCCTTTCCTCTCCAGCCCTCTGAGCTGTCCAAAGTACTCGGGCCAAGGATCTGGAGTATGCCACTGGGGACTCTGGTGGCCATTTAAAGGGCCTGGGACTCCAGATACTGCTGCTCCACATGCAGCTGTTCTACATGCTGCTGCTTCAGATGCTGCAGCTCCATAGTAGCAGTAGTGGCAGTTGGGAACCCTGGGCTCTATAGAATCACCGGGGCCCAGGGCAATTGTCCCCTTTGCTCCTCACCCTGTTGGTGACCCTGGCCTCACAGAGCTAGGAGATTAAGATAATGATACAGCCAGCTTGCTTTGTTTTCACAGAGTTTAAATGTTTAAATCAGAAGAAATCGCTGGGTTTAAGTGGTTTATAATCCAGAGCAAAAAAAGCATTTTTAGGAGGATCTCAGATCCTAGATCTTTGGAGCTTAGTTTAACTCTTCAAAAAGTATAAACACTTGAATGAGGAATCTATATAAAGTATATCGATAAAATGGATTGAAGGGCTAAGCTACACTAATAAGAATTGCTTCAGATTTAAAAAAAAATAGATCATGTCAAACGGGAGTTGGCATAAATCATAAAATGGGGGTTGAAGCCAGATTTTGGCCTTCACTCTTCCTGTTTTAATATTTTCATGAATATTTGAGTAATGAACTCCACTAGAAAGTTTGTTATTGCTATTGATTTTATATTGATGATGTTCAAAATATGATGAAGGGAAACCCTTAGAGAGATGGCCATCCTCTTGATTATCACCAAAAAGTACTTCAAATCCTGAAATATGAGTCTCTGCGGCTTGAGTTAAATAATGAAATTCTCTAGATAGGAATTGTAGCTGAGCCAAATCCTCTGTGATTCAGGCATGGAGGGGGACTAGTAATACATTGAGTCAGGTTACTGTGCACTAGTATAAGCAATATTTAGGTGAAAATTCTTGAGAACAAAACTCCATTCAGTCAAGTGTTCACAAATACAAGTGGCTGAAGACGAAGTGAAGTGATTGAAACTGGAATTTTTTAATATATTTTTTCCACACTTAAAAAGTTATAAACAATGCCTTGTACCTTAGGCAAATTATGAAGTGCAAATTTTGCAATTGAATATACATTCTGAAAATCAGTGAGGGAAAATTGAAGCATTTGAGTAAAAACAGTTATTTTTCACCATATTTATCACAGTAAAACACGAGCACTTTAATTTTTGTGGAAAGCAAAGACAAAAAGAACATTTACGAAGTTGAAGTAACATTTAATTTTTAATTTAAAAAGCATACTTATGAATGCCTTTTATTCCATTATTCAGATTAATCCAATAATTGCGAAGTTTGGGTTCAGTATGCAGAGGGTGTTTTCATTTTTAATTTTCCCCTTTAGACTGTAATGAAGAATTGCGATTTTTGCCTCTGGAGGCACTGACAGAATTAATATAATTTGAATAGAAAAAAATTGGTAATTATCATACTACCATCAATTCTAAAGATGGAAAAGGACAATTGGGTCTTCTATTATATCTCACTGCCAACCAAGGACTGATTTCTACAGGTTTTTTTTATCAGTTTATTTTATATTTGTTAAGACCTGGGGCTTCTTCCATTTTCCTTGGGGCATTATTCTGCAATACAGCACATGTATTGCAGAATAATGAGGTTTCTGCTTATATTCAGGCAAATTTTTCTTTCCTTAATTTTATCAGTCGACTTATACCTTCTTTTTCCATGTAAACAATTCCACTTTTCTTCTTTATGATTAAATTTTTAGCTATCTGTAGGCTAATATGACCACACAGTCATAACTTAGCCAAGACATAAGAGCTGAAAAAATATATTAACATAGTGATAAAATTGAGAGTACATGTCACAATTGAGGGGGAAGAACATTACAGGCATATTTCAATTGTCAGCAAACAAAGGGTTATAAATCCTGAAGATTCTGAGTTAAACTTAAAACATGTTTAGGTATAGATGTGCATAATCTGCGGGGAAAAAAAAAAAAAAAAAACCACCCTTAACTCTGTGTAGTAATGATGCCAGACAGCAATTATGAATGTATGACAAAGGAGTTTTAGTGTTTGGGAACCAAGATGAGAAGAACTTATTTTTTAAAGCACTTCGATGGCTTTCTTTTTACCTTTTGGTGTTACTAAAGAACAAAGTTAAGGATGTTTGCTAGATAGGCTATAGTCAGGGCCGGCCCACAACATTTTGGCACCTGAGGCAGGGAGCTTAAATGACGCCCCCATTCTCCCTCGCTTGGGCCAAAATTTTGAAAGGTCTCGATTCTGCCTTCTTCCTGTTCTACTCCTCTCATGGTACTGCAGAGAGAATACATA
>CM057847.1:116606441-116624328 GCA_030068395.1 Apalone spinifera
CCCCCCCCCCCCCACACACACACACAGTCTGGCATCTGAGGCAGTCACCTCAGTTCGCCTCATAGTAAGGCCAGCCCTGGCTATAGTTTCAGTATATACAGTGAAACCTTTGTTATCCAGCATTGCCCCCCAGCCACAATACTGTCACATCTTCAGGCACACAGACCTGGCTTGGTTTACCATGATTGGCTTAACAATTTTTTATTAGGCCTTTAACTCTTTAAGAAATACTAATCATTGTTAACTCAAAATAGAAATGTGAGACCAACTGCCTCACACTACAAAACTACCAATATTAGAAACTTGAGTTTTACTATCATTGTCCATTGGTTTTTCCTAGGTTGATGCGACCCTCAGATAACTGGAATTTTTAGATAACCGGAACACCCTAATCCCCAAGTGTGACAGATAACACAGGTTTTACTGAAATGAGGTGGTCAAATCCCAGTTTTAAATGCAAAGCTCAATTCAACTTTAACTACAGATCTTTGAATAACACTTCCAGCATAATACTTCATTCTTTTATCCTTTACTGAGGCCTGGTCTGTAGTACCAAGTTAGATCAACATAAGGCACCTTATGTTGCCCTAATTATGTCTATCTCTATACTACCAGGTCCCTCCCCCTAGCCCACTATGTTGATTTAATTACTCCACTTTTGTGAGAGGCATAGTGCTTAAGTTGACATGGTTAAGTCAACATGGTGACACTGTGTTGCTTACATTATTTTAAATGGCTTCCATAAAGTATCCTGTGGTGCTCCACTGAGATCGCTCCAGATTATTTTCAACTCTGCTGCCCAGCAGCCAAATCTACAAGAAACTGCCCCTCCCCTTTTAAAGAACTGGGAAATTTTAATTTTCCATTTCCTGTTTGCTTGCTGTGGAGAGCCCACTTGCCTAGCTGAACATATCAGTTTCATGCTCCAAACACACTCCTGCCAAATGAACACCTCAGAGGAGTATACCTCACAGGCCAGCATGGGCAGTACTAAGGAAAGGAAGTTGGATAAGGAAGAGGAGAAGTAGGGCAACCATTGTTTGTAACCCAGTCACAGTACTGCAGCATGTTCAAGAATGATATTAGGGAAGGAACCTCTGGTGAATATGCAGTTCCGTAATAATACTTTGGAGGCACATCTTCTCATTTGCTAGATTTTATTTAAATAACCAATGGAGATAGTCACTCAATCGGCTTCTCAGTGTCTGGGGAAACTTTCTTGGGGGTAGCTGACAATCCATTACAGAAAGGCTCTTGGGAGGGCTGCCTTATTTCTTCAGCCATAGTAAGATACATTTCCATGCTTCTCTAGTATTGATTCAGAAGGCATCTTTGCAGTACACAGCCTAGCAGCATACGAACCCAGTTTGTACCCAGACGCATGCAGCAGCTTTTCCCTTTCTGCCTCTGTTACCCTCAAAAGTATGATATCAGCTAGGGTCACTGAAGGGAGATGGTGGTAGCATTCATTTCAATTGCTTGAACTGAAAACACTAGTGCCTATATGTGCCCTCTCCTCCAAGATAGTTTGACCTTCCCCTCCTTTCCAGACAAGAGAGCCAAAACCAGAGTGGGGCAATGGGGCAACAGTATTGGAACTGGGGAGAGGGAACGCTGCCTCCTGTTCAACACAGCACAATTTCAGTGGTGGGGAGTCAGCACTGCCCTTCACATGACAGCTATGTTACAAAGGGGAGGAAGCCTGGACCCCTGACCACCCAGGTCTCACATAGGTTGTTCTCCTCCCCTCCCCCCATCAGCAGAACTTCTGACACCCCCACTGAACTCCCTATGTCGGGAATAGAAAACCAATTCAACTCATAGAAATGAATTTTTTCTGCTTTATATTTGTGTGGATATAGGGTAATCATTTTTATATAGCAAGTATGCACCAAACACTGGATATGCACTGACAATGGTTCCTTTGTGCTTTTCATGTTTTACAGCTGAAAGTGTGGCCTTTAACTCTCCCTCCATATCAGCAAAGAGGCTTTCCAAGATAAGACAAAGATGAAAGGGAATGTGTGATGACATGTTTCTTGAGATAATGGACACCTCTGGGACAGTGGACACTGAGCAAAAGGGCCTGAGGATCGTTCTGTTATTAAAAATGGTCCTGATCAGCAGGACAAAATCTCAGAAGAATGAGTGTGGTACACAGCAGAAGATGATGAAATTCTGAAAGAACAAACATGTGGAGGCATCTGATTGTCCTTTAGGAGAAACAACTCAGATCTAAACTCCCACTGCAAACACTGAGGAACTGCATTCCAACATCATTGTACCCCCTCTCTCTCACTCACACACACATTCCACTAGGTTGGGCGCGGGGGATATCCCTTCCTCTCAAATCTAGGAGAGGTTGTACGTACACTGATGTGTGACAGGCAAGGCCAATGTTTTTCCAACAGAAAATGAATGTGTTTTCCCTCTTCCATTTGCAAGGATTACTTCTGTGGCACACATTTATTTCTATATTTGTATGCAATAAAAGTCCATTCCTTGAAACTGAAATCAACTTTATTATTTCAAAACACTGCGAGAAAGGGGAAGAGAATGGGAAACTGAGGCAGTGGGGAGATGTGAATGAGGCCACTCAGAATCAAAGTTGTGCACAGAACCCAGGAGTCCTGGCACTCCTCCCCTCCTCATTGTTAGCAGTATCCCACACTCCCTTCACTAATGGCAGTCCGTGTGGTAGCCCTGTAATGAATGACTTGATATGTTTCAGTTCATTTTGGGGGGCATCAAGTACACCAAACTCTCCAAGGAAGGGAGAGACAAGCACCGAGCATACAGGAAATCGAAGTCCACAGCATTCAGTATATCTAGTTCAGTGTCACTGCCCATCTGTAGTAGAGGTAGTGACAGACTCAGCTGTGGCAATGGTGTAAAGTCTAGTGCAGAGGGGGCAAACAGCCCTGCATCTACCATTGGCTAGGAGCATGCAGACTGGGGTGGAGGCAGCACATAGAGCCACTTGGCCACATCTACATTTATGAACTGGCTGGAAGGGTGTCATACCTCTGCTTGTGGAAGCAGCCTGATGAAGTAAACACAGCCCAAAGCCTGCACTCCTGGGCTCCACCTCTATGCCTCAATCCTGATCTCCCTCCTGGCCTCCAAATCCTTTGGTCCCAGCCCAGAGCCCTCTTTTGCACCCAACCTCTTATCCCTGATCCCCATCCCCAGCCAAAGTCCTCACCTTGACTCCAACCCCCTGTCCTAGCCTGTAGTTCCCTCAAGCATCCTAAACTCTTCATTTCTGGTACCATTCCAGAGCTCATGCCCTTCTACACTACAATTTTGTGATTATTGATGGCCCTCCATACAGTTTACATACTTCGATGAAATACTTGGGCCAAAAAGTTTTCCTGCACCTAGGGGTCATCTAGACTACGGGGACCTGTCAAAAAAAGATATGCAAATGCCACAGGAATTTGCATATCTTCTTCCAATTGCACTTTCGAAAGCTCTGCTTTCGAGAGCTTTCGAAAGTGAAAGTAGTTAAGACACGGCTTTTTTGGCAAACCCCTCTCCTTTGTCAAAAAGCCGCTCTTTCTCAAAAAAGGAGGTTTACAGGGCTTTTCAACAAGTGGGGGTTCGCAGAAAAAGCCGCGTCTTAACTACTTTCACTTTCAAAAGCTCTGCTTTCCAAGGTCTGCCATGGAATTTGCATATCTTCTTTCGACCATTTCCTGTAGTCTAGATGAGCCCCTAGTCTAGTAGTTTGACCAAGTGGAAGCTGTTGGTGTCAGGGCTTCTGGGTATTCTTCCCAGCTGTGGCAATACAGGGCTGTCTAGTGCTTGTAGTGGGTGGGGGCTGAGAATTTTCAGAGCAAAGGAAGAGGTGGATTTTCAAGGTGACGTTACTAGACATACAGCAATCATAGCAAGATTCAGACTACTGGCAGACCCCACAGAGAAAAGCAACACACATTAATGTGGATTATTAATAAAATGGGTTTTCAAAGTCATCCTGAGTTGCACCAATGTCCGCTGAGCTCTTCTTGTGTTTGGTTGCTCAGACTTAGCTGATCAGCCTACACATCTCCAAAAGCCCCATCCTTGTGGGGATTTCTCTCCCTCTTTTTCACAGATATTATGAAGCACACAGAAGGTAGCTGTAACCACAGGGATTTTTTTTAATGAGGTCTAACCTGGTGAGCAAACTGCAACAGTGACTCTTCCAATGGCCAAATTCAACTACACATTCAACCTCCATTCTGCATTACTGAGCCTATTGTTGAAGCACTCATTGCTGCTCTCCAGTGCTACATCTACACTGCACCTCTCTTGCACAAAAGCCTATGCAAATGAAGCATGGATTAGCATATTTCTGCACTTCATTTGCATAATTAATTAGGGACTGTTTTTGCATAAGAGGCTTTTGCACAAAAAGGAGCTCCAGTACGGCAACCCTTTCTTGGGGTGCTCACTCTCACTGGGGGGGGGGGGGGGGGGGGGGGGGGGAATCTGCCCCTCCACCTTTGGTATGGTGCCTCTCAGGGCCTTCAGCACTCCTGCTTCCACCATGAGCCTTTCGGGGGGTCCACTCCCTCTGGACCCCCGGGGTTTCCACTCCCAGAAGGAATAGTGCAACCCTATTCTCTAGACCAGAGCAACTATCAGCCAGAACAAAACAGAAGTGTTTATTGAGCTTTGAATACAGCAAATGATCCCTCAGGCCAGTTGGCCTGGGCCCTCAGCACACACATCAATCTCTCCTGCAGCTAGCTTGCGCAAGGGACATTCTTCCTATATGACTCCTTTTTGTGCAAAAGCCTCTTGCGCAAAAACAGCTGCTAATTAATTATGCAAATGAAGTGTGGCAATATGCTAATCCACTCTTCAATTGCATAGGCTTTTGCGCAAGAGAGGTGCAGTGTAGACATAGCCCAGGTGCCCTGTTCATGGCTTCTTGGACCCTGAGAGTAATGGGTAGCAAATGTCACTATTGGCATTTCAACATCTCCAAAGATGATTTTGTTGTCCAGAAAGAAAATCCCTGGTTGCAGCTTTCTGAATAAGCTTCTGTTCCTAAAGATGCAAGTTGTGCATCTTTCTGAATCATTTCATGTTGATGTCACCAAGATGTCATTCATTACAGGTAGGTGGGCATTTCACACATTATCACTTGCCTTCAGTTGCCAGGAACTGGCATTGCTTGATCTTAGACTTGTCTATGCTTTTTCTTCCACATTTCTTTGTCATCTGTAACTCAAGTAGTAAAATAAATGCTGCTTTGTTTCAATATTTACTACAATCACATTCAGTACTCAAAACTATTACAGATGAGAAAATCTTTAGATTTTCATATTGAGAATGAGACCATTGAAGACAAATCTAAACGTCAAAAAATAATCAAATTGCTGGAACCTTTTTCATGCAATTTGAGCTGACATATAAGAATAAAAAGTAATATGATCATAATTATCACAAAAAAGTCTCACATGCAACTACTGCAGATAGAAGGGTATAATGTATAATGATGCAACTACTGTAATTGATTTGTTCTGTCTGGGTTTAGTTTAAGATAGCAATTATTTACTGCATATGTGATTTGAGTTTCTCAAAATATATTATAGTTCTAAATGTTTCAAGACTAGAAAGATGTATTACTGCTGTTTGTTCATGGGGATGTGCTATCACTAAACCTGTCTTGTAGGATTTAAAAAATGCATATAAGTGTATATTTCATAGAATCATAGAATACTAGGACTGGAAGGGACCTTGAGAGGTCATCGAGTCCAGTTCCTTGCCTTCATGGCAGGACCCAGTACAGTCTAGACCATCCCTGATAGACATTTATCTAACCTGCTCTTAAATATCTCCAGAGATGGAGATTCCACAACCTCCGTGGGCAATTTATTCCAGTGTTTAACACCCTGACAGGAAGTTTTTCCTAATGTCCAACCTAAATTACTGCAGTTTGAGCCCATTGCTTTTTCTTCTATCCTCAGAGGCCAAGAAAAACAATTTTTCTCCCTCCTTCTTGTGACACCCTTTTAGATACCTGAAAACCACTATCATATCCCTTCTCAGTCTTCTCCTTTCCAAAATAAACAAGCCCAATTCTTTCAGTCTTCCTTTATAGGTCTCGTTCTCTAGACCTTTAATCATTCTTGTTGCTCTTCTCTGGACCTTTCCCAATTTCTCCACATCTTTCTTGAAATGTGGTGTCCAGAACTGGACATAATACTCCAAATGAGGACTAATCTGTGCAGAATAGAGAAGAATGACTTCTCATGTCTTCCTTACACACATCTATTAATGCATCCTAGAACCATGTTTGCTTTTTTTGCAACAGCGTCACACTGTTGACTCATATTTAGCTTGTGGTCCACTATAACCCCTCGATCCCTTTCTGCGGTACTCCTTCCTAGACAGTCGCTTCCCATTCTGTATGTGTGAAACTGATTGTTCCTTTCTAAGTGGAGTACTTTGCATTTGTCCTTATTAAACTTCATCCCGTTTACCTCAGACCATTTCTCCAATTTGTCCAGATCATTTTGAATTATGACTCTATCCTTGAAAGCAGTTGCAACCCCTCCCAACTTGGTTGCAAACTTAATAAGCGTACTTCTATGCCAATATCTAAATGGTTGATGAAGATATTGAACAGAACCGGTCCCAAAACTGACCCCTGCAGAACTCCACTTGTTATACCTTTCCAGCAGGATTGTGAACCATTAATATCTACTCTCTGAGTATGGTTATCCAGTCAATTATGCACCTACCTTATAGTAATCCCATCTAGGCTGTATTTGCCTAGTTTACTGATAAGAATATCATGCAAGACCATATCAAACGCCTTACTAAAGTCTAGGTATACCACATCCACCGCTTCCCCCTTATCCACAAGACTTGTTATCCTATCAAAGAAAGCTGTCAGATTGGTTTGACGTGATTTGTTCTTTGCAAATTCATGCTGGCTGTTCCCTATCACATTATCTTCCAGGTGTTTGCAGATTATTTCCTTAATTACTTGCTCCATTATTTTTCCTGGCACAGAAGTTAAACATGTAAATGGGTGGGTACATCATACTGGAAATCAGGTTTCCCAATTACCCATTTTGCACTCAGTAGACTAAAAGACAACCCTATTACTGCTTCATTCTCTAAAATGTTTCATTCTCTGGATTATGAGAAGCTACAATTGTAAACAACAGCTGTAACTTGTCAGCAAAATTCCCATAAACAATAAAGAGGGAGGAATGCAGATCAGGATACGTAAGGAATACAATACACATCTTCTCACCAATTTGAATGAAATCAAATCAGTGGGACTGGATACTATTCTTCCAAAAGTACTGAGAGAATTAGCTGAGAAATCTCAGGACCACTGGCAATAATATGTACATACTCATGGGTGACAGAAGAGGCCTTTGAAGATTGGGAAAAGATTACCATGGCACCTATCTTTAAAAGACATGAAAAGGAGAAGCTGAGGAATTATACGGATCATCTTGACTTCGATACCTTTGAAGCTGCTTGAGCAACATACAAAACATTCAATTTGCAAATTCCTGGAGGATGAAGGGATAGCACTAGGAGCCAGCATGGATTTACTGAGGAAAAATAATGCTAAATCAACCTGATTTCCTTCTTTGACTGGGTAAGTAATCTGGTAAATAGGGGGAATGCAGTGGACACAATATACTTGGATTTCAACTCAACTTTTACACAGTCCCACATGATATTCTGATAAGTAAACAGTACAAATATGGGTTTCAGAGAACTACCATTAAGAGATTACACAATTGATTATACAACTGCAAACAAAGGGTGTGTCTAAACTACACCCCTCTGCCGACAGAGGGATGTAGATTAGGCACATTGCTATTGCAAATGATACGGGGATTTAAATATCCTGTGCTTCATTTGAATAGAAATGGCTGACACTTTTTGCCAATGCGGCACTTTGCCTGCAAAAAGCAGCAGTCTAGACGGGGATCGGTCAACAGGAAAGCCTTTTCCGACCCATCCTGCAAACCTCATTGCATGAAGCATAAGGGATCAGTCGAAAAAGGCTTTCCTTGTCTACTGATCCCCGTCTAGACTGCCGCTTTTTGCAGGCAAAGAGCTGCATCAGCAAAAAGTGGCAGCCATTTCTATTCAAATGAAGCAGATTTGAATAGATATTTAAATCCCCGCATCATTTGCAATAGCAATGTGCCTAATCTACATCCCTCTGTCGGCGGGAGGGTGTAGTTTAGACACACCCAAAAAGTAACTATTAATAGAATGATGTGAGATGGGAGGAAGGTCTCAAGAGAGGATCTGTTCTAGGTCCAGTGGAGCGAGCATACTGATCAGGTTTGCAGATGACACAAGGGCACCACTTCTTGGGAAGTTTGAGCTAAAATACAAAGGGATCTTGATAAATTGGAAAGATAGGCTATAGACAAAAATGGTGAAAGGGATGTTGAGACAAGGCTGAATGAATTTGGCATGTTTAGTTTGGAAGAGAGGAGCTTAATGGGAGGGATATGATAGTCTTCAGGTACTTGAAAGGCTACCATAAAAATAGAGAAAAGTTGATCCCTTTTGCCACAAAGGACAGGACCAGAGTCAATGGATTCAAACTACAGCAGAACAGATTTAGATTAAATACCAGAAAAAAAATAGTTAAGAATGGTATGACAGTTTGCCTTGGATGATTGTGAAAGTTTCTTTACTAGAGGTTTACAAAAGAAGGCTGCATAGCCATCTGTTTAGTTACAACAAATCCTGAATATTTGTTGCAGGATTAGACTAGATGACCTTTGCAATCCCTTCTAACCCTGTTATTCTACGAAATCTATTTAAAGCTAGAAAAGCTATTCTTAAGGAATAATCTGTTCAACAGATTTCACATGTTTTCCATGCTCCTTATTCTCCTCTATATAAACTACTTACTACAGTGATGAGCACAGTCATAAGTATTTAAAAACGTTCCAGTGGTGCATTAAATGACATGACTAGCCCTTTATCAATGTAGATAGTGTTGAGGTTTCAGTTTGGGGCAGTTTTTAAAGTGTACATGCAGCTATGTGCTTACATTAGAAAAGGTATGGATAAAAAAGACTGACACAGAAATTCACCCACCTCTTCCCACTTTATTTTGATGTGGACTTATATCTCCACGTAGTCTAATTTGTGCTCTGACCTAACTGGGAAAACCCAGAAAGACCTTATAAGGCAACAGGCCCTTGTGCAACAGTATGAAGCAAACTAACATGTGAGATCTTAATTAGCATTGTTAATCATGGATTTTAAGAACAGAAATTTCTATTTCTGTTTTTCTTCTTCAATTAAGAAAATCAGAGTTGTTAATGGCAGGCTAAAATTAATACCAAAGTACCTGCATTCCAAATGGCTACGGTTGTTTTGAGGGATAAAGAATATATAAAAATGTCAAAGAGAATCCTCAAAACTCAATGTTGAACTGCCAATAAACCCTAATATTATAATTCAAAGAAGATTGCAGTGTGCCTTGTGAGACAGAACATGAAAAGGAAAAGGGTGCTGAAGGAAGTACGCTGCACATGAATTTTTATACTGATGAGCCATTTTTCAGACCTAACCAAACAGAGAACACTAACAGCAGGCTTAGAAGTCCCAGACAGAGGAAATGTTCCAAGGGGCTCTACAGAGATCAATATTTGAACCAGGTCCTATATTATTGCTGATTTACACAACTGACCTAGACAGAGAGACCAAATATAAAGCTGTTAAATTTGTTCATGGTGGAATAGAGTAACCAGCAATTTGAACTCTGAAAAATTGGATTGCTAATACATAAGACATGAATCTTGGGAATTGACACTGTTCAGGAAGAGTTTACGACTTCAGTTTAATAGTCTACAAGTCTCTAAATATTTCCAAGCAACCTGAAGGAAAGGACAGACATTATAAAATCAAGCAATATTTTTAAAAGTATATCTAGTTGCAGGAATAGAGTGAAGGTTCTGGCAATTTAAATGAGATCAGGAAAATGATAATCTTTCTGTTTTCATTTTCAATTTTTTTTTCTAATGAGCCAAATTTCACTCCTCTTTATTACCTATATTAATTAATATAGATCAACTTTTGGTGATCCATATCCAAAACTTTTCAGAAAACTGTATTGATTGTGTTACCTTTCATCTACCAACTCTGCTATGTAGGCAAAGAATTAAAGTTAATTTATCGGGGTGAGTTGCCTCTCCTGTCTCATGGAGGTACTCAGATAGTACAGTGGAAGACAAAGAATTGAGGTACTTATAAATACAGAAGACACATATCATAGGGAATTCTGTAGCCTAATTAGAGAGTGAATTGTGATTTCACTTTTGACAGACTTATGTGACAGAAAACAAACTTAAAAAACAAGAAGTAGTCCTGCACCACCTTGGAGACTAACAAAAAATGTAGCTGATATAATGAGCTTTTGTGGGCACAGCCCATTTCTTCAGATGAATGGAGTTAAGGGGAGCCAAGTTCCAAATAAAGAGCAGAGAAAGAGAGGGGATAGGGAGGGAAAGGAAAGGAAGAAAAAAATTGGAAAATAATAGTCAATTAGAGTTTCCATGCTAAATGAAGCTGATAAAGAGGGTTCTAAGCACTCTTAAGTACCTGGTGTTTGGTCTTTTGTGTCATTAGGCTGTGGAATGTAACAGATAATCCAGTTAAGGTCTTTGTTTAAACCTCTATTGTAGGTATCAAACTTGTAAATGACATTAAGCTCTGCAGTTTCCCTTTCAAGCTGTTTTTTTAAATAGGCTTGTTGTAATATGGAACTCCAGTGGTTTGACCCCCAGAAACTTAGAAGAATTAATCCCAACAATCTTTCCAGATCACATAGGGTGAACTTGCCCATGCAAAGACGACCAGCCCAGCCTTATACATTACTTAAATTCCATTTAAGCCCTCAAAATAGAGGTTAAGTGGAACTCAGAGGCATAGGCAGTGGATGCCTGCAGCGAGAGACGTGCAGGGTGGGCCAGTGGACCAGGGAGAAGGCAGGACAGGGCATCACATTTAGCAATTAAGTTTTTAGCAGTGTGCCTCCCAAATGCTACCTATGCTCAGAAGTGCATAACTTTGTTCTGGCTCCCTGCTCGCTGGTGAAGTTCTCCCATGCCAGAATTATATTGCCTAGTACAACCAACCAATAGCACAATATGTGTTCAAGTTTAGAAGTGCCTGGACTCAGCCTCTAGATGCTATTTCATGGGAAGACGGAAATCAACAAGGATGACTATTAAAAGCAAACAGATAACCTTGTCCATCTACAAAGATAGTGAATATGTCCAGTTCAGAACGTCAGGATTTAAGGGTGTTATAATAAAATGTGTGTTGTGTTGGATATCTGCAAGGTAAGGAAGAAAATTGTTATTTGATAGCTGCTGAACTGAAGAATGGAAATACTATTTTCAAGGAATTAAACTGCTTCTGAAAGGAAGGAGCAAAGGCTCAGACCTACAAAGCTCAGGCCTGGATAGAGAACCAAATGTCTCCAAAATTCAGGGAAATACATATGCAGGGATTTGTTTTGGTTCATTTTAAGGGCAATCTCACTGTTTGGACTAGAGAGTACAGTTTAGATGGAAATATTAATAGTTGGGTTCTGATCACTCCACTTCTATTTCTGGGGGGGGAGGGGGGAAATGCTAAATTATCTGTGAAGTCACCTACCTTTTAGATTCAAACAGCAAAATAGCTTGGCTATGTCTATACTGTACCCTTTTTCTGCAAGAATATGCCAATGAGGCTAAGCATGGAATATTGCTCAACCTCATTTGCATAATTAACGAGAACCCACTTTTTGTGCAAGAGGCTTTTGTGCAAAAAGGAGCCATCTACATAGCTCCGTTTTGCACAAAAATCTCGCTTGTGCTAGAACCGTTCTTCTGCATTTTTTTCCAGAAGAACGGCTCTTGCGCAAGAGGGGGGTTTAGCACAAAAAGGAGGCATGTAGGGAGCTCCTTTTTTCACAAAAGCCTCTTGCACAAAAAGCGGGTGTGATGGGGTGTGGTCTCAGACAGCCCCTCGGGGGTGCCTCCCGGAGTGCTGACATGGTCACTGCCACTCTCCTTCCCACTCTCTGGGGCTCCTCACTCCCTGGTCCTGCTGGGCCAGCTCTGCTGGTCTCCCCCAGCCAAGGCCCCAGCTGAGGTCCCTGCCCCCACTGAGAAGCAGTATAGACACTGAACCACTTCAGGTCCAAGGAGAGTGCAGATTAGGGCTTAGCCTCCTGAAAGAGCACTCCCTAGAAGGGATCAGACCCCAAAGAATTAGGTAAGCCCCCTTTAGCAATGAATGTGCACACTGGTTGCCCCTCCCCCCCCCCCCCCCCCCCCCCCCCCCCCCCCCGCAGGTAACAATTGCTTACACTGGGTTTGATAGAAAATAAAAATGGTTTTATTAAGCTGAAGCAGTAGGATTTAAGTAGTAATAAGCGAAGACAGGCAGAGCAAAGTAGGTTACAAATCAAAAGAAACAAAACTGCTTGGCTAATTCTCCACTGAAACCTCGGTGCAAACTTAAGCTCACCCTAAAACCTCTTTTCCAACTGCCAGTCTAAATCAGGGTCTTTTCCCCATCCTGGGGTCTCAGGCTCCTTCCTTCAGGTGCAGCCCAGCCAAAAGACCCAGGCCTCTCCTTTCCTATTGTTAAGGAGTTGAGGCCACTGCTCAGACTTAAGGACAAAAGATTGTTTAACAGTGGCTCATCTAGAAGTTGCAGGTAACATCTTCCATGTCTCCCATTCACACATTTGAAACTCACCAAGTATTCCCCACTCCATGTGTCTAATATTACACACACAAATGATACATACAACAAAGATAAACAGAACCAGCAGATCATGACATGAAGATCGATGGGTTACATAAAATAATTTGCTCAAATTATGCATATTCATGTCCCTGAGTCCGTTTCATAAACCCTGGGGGGAGGGTCCGTCACAGCGGGGACTCATTAATTATGCAAATGAGGCTTGGAAATATTCCACACCTAGCCACATTTGTATATTTCTTGCACAAAAAAGGGGCAATATAGACATAGCCCTTAAGAATAACAGAAAGCAGGACAACCTCAGGTGTTATCAGTATATATTGAAATAGCTTATAGTATGTCTTAGCATCAGCAAAAAAATGTGCAGCAGTGAGTCTCAGAGCAGTATAGACATTAAGGGAAGAGCTGGAAAGAGCCCACGCTCCAGCCTGGGTGGGAACAGCTACACTGCTATTTTTAGCCTTTGCAAACAAGCTTAAAACAGATGACCTATGCTCTGAGATTGACTGACATGAATCTTGTTCTGCTGCATATACATTACATACGTGTGAAAAAGCAAGCATTCTTAAAACTCTTTATCACCTGAGCTTACAGAAAATTTTAAAGCAATCTTGTCGAAGTGTAAATTTTTTGTATTATTTTTCCTTGCTTTTATAAACGGAAATTTTTCTAAAAACAAGACTTCTGATGCTTAGAGGTTCATCTGCTGCTAGTAACTCTGCTTGTTCCTTTACCTGGGGCATCACAATTATAGTAAATTATTTGTAATAAAGCACATTTAGGCTAAGTCTACACACTATAGCTTTTTACGATTTTTTTTGGAAGAGGCTTTTTCGAAATTTGGCCCATCCCCCTCTTTTGGAAGATCCCTTCTTCCTCATGGAATGAGGAAGACAGGGCTTCTGAAAGGGCGTATTTGCACTTCCGCTTTTTTTTGCGGAAGAGCAAACGCATTCCCTGAACATGGCAGAGTTTTTCCGGGATACCTCCAGTATCCTGGAAAACCCCCGCAGTGTAGACATACACTTAGTAGAAGTAGAATCATTCACATGCTGCTAATCCATGTACTAGTTTATACAAAAGAATACTCTTTTTTTTTAAATTGTTTTAAAAATGCTCTATAGTACATTCTATGGGACATTATGGGGATCAGACAATGAGAGGATGAAACAATAATAATTTCATGAAGCAAGTGCTGAGAAGCAAAAAATTAAAACTTGGTATCCTTTTAAACATAAATTGTCAACATTACATGTCAAAGGGTACGTCTAGACTACATGGCTCTGTCGACGGAGCCATGTAAAGTAGTTTACTCGGCATAGTCAATGAAGCGGGGATTTAAATAATCCCCGCTTCATTAAAATTAAAATGGCCGCTGCGCTGTGTCGACAATCAGCTGATCCGGCACAGCACGGCAGTCTATATGCAGCGTGGTTGACAAAGGAAGCCTTTGTTGACTGCTCCAGTAAACCTTGTTTCAAGAGACATACTGAAGCAGTTGACAAAGGCTTCCCTTGTCAACTGTGTCGCGTCTAGAATGCTGCGCTGTGCCGGATCAGCTGATTGTCGGCACAGCACGGCGGCCATTTTTATTTTAATGAAGTGGGGATTATTTAAATCCCTGCTTCATTGACTATGTTGAGTAAACTACTTTACATGTCTCTGTCGATGGAGCCATGTATTCTAGACGTACCCAAAATGTATAAAGAAAATAGCTTTAAAACAGACTAAAAATGTTCAAGTATCATTTTCCTTATTTTGCCTATCTGTAAATGTTGATTGTTATGGATGAAATATTTTTGTCAGTTTGTGTGTGTGATGAAAATGACATTTATCAACTTTTATTAATAAAAATGTAATGATTCCAAGCCTAGTTATCTGCATAACTCAGTATTAAATTGACTGACAGCCTTATGCCTGAATTGGATAACAGATGGATAGATACCATTTCCTAATCATTTTCTGATCCATAAACAAATCTTGACAGAATGATCTGGTAATATTAGCAAATGTGTACATATATTTTCAAAGTTATTAATCAGCTATTAGAAATAGATTATTTGATACCACTTTATTCACAGAATTTTTAATATACTTTATGTTGGAACTGATTTTACATTCAGTTAATCATACATACCCTCCTACTGAAATAAATGGGAGTTGCACCTGTATATTTGTTGTGCAGACCTTTTTCTGAAATATGCCATTATATTCCATATATGGTAGTAATAAGATTTATTACCACATGGATTAATTTACCTTGTTTATTTACCTTGTTGCACTCTTTCTGATGCTTTTAATATGATTTTATTGACTAATAACATTTCAGAGGAATTTTTAATGGCTTTGAGAGGAAATTCTGTCTCTATAATTAAAACTTCTGACTAATTCTGTGACTTTGGATAAGCTCAGCCAATTTACCAGTAGCCTAATTGCAAAATGTGTGGTAACCTGCTCATCTAGATTTCTAGAGTACTTAGTTTTATAGATGAAAAAGCATTATGTATAAATTACAAAGTAGCGTGGGATTTGTGGAGAAAGGCAAAGACATAGAGTGATGACATTTCAAAAGTGCGGTTGACAGGGCAAATAGACTGCATTCTTTTAGACTGTAATTGTACCAATGAACTGTAATTCAAAGCTATCAAAGATTGTAATTTCCCAATATCAAATTCCTAGACAAAAGAATCTATTAAGAATTAAGACAGATGGTCAATGTTCCTTCTATTTTTTTTCTCCCATGTGCAGAATGAATATTATGTGTACCTATTCAGGTAATGGGCAGATGTGTGCCACCAGAAGAAACATATTTTTAAAGAAGTTCCCATAGGGATGATTACAACAGGTTAGGCAGGCTAGGCATTTTGGAATTCACTACTCAAAAATTAACTTTAAGTCTAAGAGAGAAATTCAAATTATGAAATGCATTGACCAGTCAAAAAACTAAAATAACACACTTTGAAAGAAGTATCAAGAAGTAACTACAAAAACTATAATACAAGTATGTGTTGGAAGTGGAGTGGGAAAGACCGTATTTGTGTGTGTGTGAAAGAGACAAAGAGTGCATGTGAAAAACAGGCACACAGGGGCAATGTCAGAAGAAGCTTTCCTGGAAGAGATCTTCCAGAAAAACGTTTTTCAAAAGAGAGTGTCTACACAGCAAAAGCGCAATGAAAAAGAGATGTGCTTTTTTGAAAGATAGAGTCCACATTGATTGGACGTTATCTTGCATTTCAGTTGTGATTACTGTGGATGGAGTGGTTACCAGGGCACCTGGGCTTTTTCCTGGAAGTTTCTTCTTTTGAAAAAACCCTCTCTTCCGGGTCCACACATGCCTTTTTCTGAAAAAGCTCTTTTGGACAAAGGCTTCTTCCTTGTAAAAAGAGATATACCATTGTCAGAAAAACCTCATCCATTTCAACTTTCTGTCAAAAGAACGCAATAGCAATGTGGACGTAAGGGTAGTTTTTCTGGTAAAACGACCATTTTTCATGAAAAAATCTGCAGTGTAGACATACCCAGTGTATGTGTGAGGGAGAAACAGCTAGTGTGTGTGAGAAAGACATGCAATGTGTGTGTGTGTGTCAGACAACCACACAAATGTGTGTTTCAATGGACAGACACACACACAGGACATGTCTACACTGCAACGTTATTACAAAATAACAAGCAGAGGGTCTACACGAAAATGAATTCGAAATAACAGCCTTCTTATTCCGGAGAATAATCCCTCATTTCACGAGGAATAATGCCTATTCCAAAATAACTATTTCAGAATAGGGTGTGTGAGTAGAACAACTGTGGTTATTTTGAAATAATTGGCCTGCAGGGCTTCTCACAGCTGCCCTGGTGGCCACTCTGTCCTCACCCCCCAAACTTATATAGTTTTCCTTCCCTTGCAGCCTTTGAAGGTGTAGGTAGAAGGGAAACTGCCTGTAGCAGAAGGAAGGTCCTGACAGTTCTGTGTCCCATAGGATCACCCAGTACTGCTGCCATGAGTGACCCCAGGGCTCCCTCTGAGCCCTCCAATGGCTGCAATCGAGCTGGCAGCCCACTCCCAAGACCCTGCACAGAGAACCCTTTCCTGGTCTGGTGTGGAGATCCTGGCTGTCATTGAGGTCTGGGGAGAGGAGGCTAATCTCCAGGATCTCCACACCAAATGCATGAATACCAGAAGGGCCACATGCATACACAGGAGCAGGTGTTCATGAAAGAGAAAGAACTAAGGCAGACCTACCCAAAGGCCAAAGAATGGAGTTCCCACTCTGGAGTGGCATCCCACTCATGCCAGTATTATGAGTATCTGCACTGCATCCTGGGACGTGGGTTGGTCCCTTCCCTCCCCGCTTGTCATGTACTCTGGCCTGGAGAGGCCTATCATTAACCTCCCGGAGGGCATGCCCATGGACCAGGAAAACAAGGAGGAGGAAGATGAGGCCAGTGTGGACACGATGCCTGCAAGCCAGGTGATCAGCCTGTCCCTGGAGCTGGTACCCTCTCCCAGGCTGTCACCCAGGCATTGGATGAAGCCGGGTAAGGCCCCTCAGATAAGTTCCATTACTTTCCCTAGACACACATGCAGGAAGCAGCAGGCGGTGAGGGGTTGCACGCTCCTTGCTTGGCCTTCTCGGCCTGGGGATCACACCATAGCCAGTGTTGTGGGTGCACGTGAAGCACCAGTCCAGAACAGACAGCCACATGAGGCTGCCACAAAGGAACCTTGAGCTATTGCTCACAGGGTTTCTGGAGAGGCCTGCCTTACTCCTGATCCCGTGGTGAGACACCTTCCCACCACAAGCCACCACTGAGGAGGATGGGGTCATGGACACACACAGCAGTGCTGCACATGCCACATGGTTATGCCCGCACACCCTTGACAGCATCTGTTCCTGAGAAAACAGGGCAAGGCAGAGGACACTGAACACCTGCATGGGAACCTGCCAGAGGGAAAGAGGTGGAGGGGATCTCAGCAGCATCCTCCTCAGCAAGCAGCATCTGCTGCTCACACACTCTTTCCCCAACACCTTCCACCCCTCCTCCAGTGGGCAAGGATAGAAGTCTTCTCTCTACAAGATGCCACCACTGCCAGACCCAGCATGTGCATGGAATGAAGGGAAGGTCAGCT